>BTPG01000001.1:48932266-49297266 GCA_036245525.1 Semisulcospira habei
TATTTACAACTTCAAACCCAAACTTGGTGCAAAGATACCTGATGCCGGTAAGACCTTTCTATGCATACTAATTTGGTTGATCCCTCGGAAAGGTCAAGGGTCACGAGCTCAGGAAATAGGTCCAAAATAGCCATATTTTGACTAAAGATGTTTTTCTCAAATACTATTCACAACTTCAAGCCCAAACTTGCTACATATACCTGATGGGAAGACCTTTCTGTGCATACTAATTTGGTTGATCCATCTCAAGGGTCACAAGAGCTCAGGAAATAGGTCCAAAATGGCCATATTTTGACAAAAGGTGTTCTCAAATACTATTCATAACTTTAAACCCAAATTTGGTACAGAGATACCTGATGGTAAGAGCTATCTATGCATACTAATTTGGATGACCCATCAGAAAAGTCAAGGGTCACAAGAGGCCGGCAAATGTGTGTAAAATGCAACTGTTAAATACAGTTGTAGGTATTGTCAACATTTTTGTAAATTTTTCAATCAAATTTTGCACAAAGGTAGTTGATAAGACCTTCCTATGCATACTAATATAGTTGACTCATCGCAAAGGTCACGGGAGGGGGGGGGGGGTGACGGATAAGTGAAAAATGCTTACATTTTCAGAAAACATTGATTTTGCTGGTGCAAAAGCCTGTCCTTTACTTATTGTCACAAAGGTCACACACATTTAAATAGGTCATACATGTGAGCCATAATGGCTTTGCCTTTCTTGTTTGTTTTCTTTGTACACAGCAGACTCAGAGCCACTCATGACTGTGTCATGGACAAATACACTGACGGCACTGACAAGACAGATTTCAGATGAGGACGACAGACACTATCGACAAGAGATCGACGACTTTTAGAGTGGTGCGATAGAAACTATCTTGAATAACATGTTGGCAAAACAAGAGCTATTGTGAAAAAAGCGCATACCCTTCTTTACTGTTTGATAAAACTCGGATCATTTAATGTAAGCACTCAGCTTTTACAGGTGTTTTACTGCTCCAGTATTGTTATCGTTCTAACTTTTGGACTGACGTGCTGGCATAGAAATTTATGTAAAAGAGATCAAGATCGTCTTAACAAAATAATCAGGAAAATGGGCGAGGTGATTGGTAGAGCACAAGATACTTTGAACACACTGTACAACAGACGGATTATGAACAAACTGGCTGACATTTTTGATGACAAAAGACATCCACTTAGATGTGAATTTGACAGCGGACGTATTGAACGAAGTGGCAGACTTCGAGTACCCAAAAGTAGTACATCACGTTTTGCCAACTTTTTTGTTTCTCAGGCTGTTACCCTTTTCAACAGTAATATCAGTAGATAATGTCAACATTCTTTAGTTGTTTAGTACTAGCCCATTCAGTAGTTCACTGCAACATTGCTGACACCAGAAGCACAAGGGGCATAAACCATAAGTGTTTCTGATGCCAAGAGTGTTACAAAGGTATGTCTGTACCAGTTCATCTCTTTAACTGAGAGTTATTGGTTATTTAATTAAGTGAATGAGTGAATGATGCATGTGTTGTATGGGCAGACAGTGAATTTCCCCATGAGAGATTAATAAAGTATTATTGTATTGAATAGGTTGAATTGCCACCGTTCACTCAGGTTTGCGATGGGAAAGTGAGGCTAAGTGCTGCGCCATCTATCTACTTGGCATTACTGTTGTCATTTTTCTTGGGGGGGCTTCCGAGTGACCAAGAATACTTTGTGATGCCTTTCTGAACATGCCAGCTATGGGGGCTTACCAAGAATACTTTGTGATGCCTTTCTGAACATGCCAGGTATGGCGGGGGGTGGGGGGGGGGGGGGGGGGGGTGGGGTTCCAGAGTGACCAAGGATACTTTGTGACACCTTTCTGAACATGCCAGCTATGGGGGCTTCTGAGTGACCAAGAATACTTTGTGATGCCTTTCTGAACATGCCAGCTATGAGGGCTTCCAGAGTGACCAAGGATACTTTGTGATGCCTTTTTGAACATGCCAGCTAGAACATCGGTCACACAGAGGAAGGGTTATGGGGTAGTCTTCACAGAGGAATGGTTATGGGGTAGTCTTCACAGAGGAAGGGTTATGAGGTAGTCTTCACAGAGGAATGGTTATGGGGTAGTCTTCACAGAGGAGGGATTCAAATGTATTTATCAAAGGTATTTCCATCCTGTACAGGTGTACTCCAGCAAACGATTCCGCGCAGGCAAAGGTAAAATGCGCAACCGTCGGCGTATCCAGCGGCGTGGCCCTCTTGTCATCTACAACAAAGACAACGGCATCACACGTGCATTCAGAAATATTCCAGGTAGGAAGTTTTTTTTTGTATTACAGAGAAGAATTTTTGTGTCAGACTGCTCTATTAAAGACAAGTAACTTGCTTTGTGACGAATTCAAATCTCAAAAGGTTAATGTGTTGGTATTTACGAACACGGTAGCTGCACACTTAGATTTTGTTTAGTCTCAAGAAGAATTACAGTTTTAACTACCAACTTATTTTCCTACAAATAGCCCTGTGTCCCTAACTTTTTTTCATTCAAACCAAGTATAAATGGGGTACATAATTCAAACTGTAAGTATGATGTTAATTCTGCTTCAAAATGTACCAAATGTTGACATGATTTTGGAAAATGCATAAGTGTCTGTGTGCCAAAGTCTTTGTTTACCTGTCATGTATCTCAGTAAAAGGTGCTAAACCATACCTCTGTCAGAAATTCAATCCAGAAAACAACAAAACTGGTTAGAAACATACCAGTGACAGTCAGGAAGTCCCCACATGTAACCACTCTACTCATTCCATCATACTCATCACGCACATAATTATATCTCATGACATACCCGCAGGTGACGAGTCAGGTAGGTTTCGGAACTGTATTCAATTTTAAAGTTTTTGACGTGATTCCATCTGAAGAAAATAGAAAAATATTTGTGAATGTCAAAGAAACTCAACTTGGGTCTAAATCATCATGTGGCCAGTACTACAGGTCAGAGTCATCTTCCGCATTACACAGGTATGTACAGGTAGCTCTTCGTCATCGTTGATATAGGACTCAAAATTGTTAAGATCTTCAATGTGCACTGAACTGAAGCTGAAGTCTGGTTCAGAGTCATCTTCTCTGACAGAATTTGAACAAATATCATCCACTAATGCTGTAAATTCAGGGTCGCATTCACTCTCCATGCTCAAGTCATGTTGTAAGCGAAACAGTCTCGAAAACACCTAACTTTTGACTCGAAACAAACTCGAAAAGCACCCCACATGTAGTGGAAACGGAAGTAGGCATATCCCACAATGCATTGACTGTTAAAAGTTGGAATGGGTGCGAAATGAACCGGAACAGAGTGGAAAGTGAAAGTAGGTATGTATGGGCGGTACGGTTGTACATAGAGTTGTATGTCACAGGCGGAACCGGGCGGTATGGTAGTTAAAAGGTTAAATGAGTGAAACAGACAATGCGTAAAGTGCCATTACAATATATATCTCTGAATGCAAATTTCTGACTTGTAGGTACACCTAATAAACTTTTATGGAAGTTTAGACATGCAGCAAACGCACGTATAGTCGCACTTGTTTATTTTGCAACGTTGTTGGCGCTTTCAGACAGCGTTGCATTTATCTATAAATTTATAGTTGTCAAATTACTTGATATTAAGAAGTCAAATTACTTCATATTAACCCATATCATACTGAGGCTAAAAGCTTCAAATTTGTACACTGCCATATGCAAGCTACATTGTAGTACTTACAGATAAAGATATAGACGAGTGGGTCTAGGGGCGCCAAGCTTTTCGGGCATTACCCTTGGACTATTTTAGTCGACTTATTTCATTCTGAATGATATGGGTTAAGAAGGCCTGTGTCTGAATGAAGCACAGCTAGATGTGTGTGTAGCTCTTTATATCCATCTGTTGCAGAAGTGTTCGTTTGAATAGTTACAGCAAACCATTACAGGCATCAGCCCTGAAGGTGTTTAGAGATTCAGAAACAGTGGTATACATGGCCAAATCCTTACCAGGAGGCATCATCTGCATGGGCTCATCAGACTCGATGCCTTTTGGGGATGGAAAGATGTGGTAATAAGTTACTCTTGATTTGTCTTTTCCTGGCTTTCAGGTGTGACATTGCTCAGTGTGGATCGCCTGAATCTACTGAAGGTCGCTCCTGGAGGTCACGTGGGTCGTTTCTGCATCTGGACACAGTCTGCCTTCGATCGTCTGGACAACATTTACGGCACATGGCGCAAGGTCTCACAGGAAAAGACAGGATACAAGTGAGTATCATTTAACCCCACTCCTGCATTTTCAACATTTTGGAGGCGTCACCTGATTGTGTACCACTTGCAGGAATGGATTCAGTGTTTCCCACAGCTTTTTTTTCAGAGAGTCCTTGGGACTCTCTGGTGCAAAATTTCAAGAGTCCCCTTACAAAATTTGAGAGTCCCCTTACAATTCCTACATTTACCTTGATTTTGATTACCAACATCACGGACACACAAATACGCCTCAAAGTCAAACAAAGCTTAGTTTTCAATGCAACTTTATTGAAAATTATGAATAGCCATAAAACAAGCAACACAACAAAAGGAATACTGTTCTGATAAATGTTACAAAGGAATCCATCATTGACTAGAGGAACCTTAAAATCACATAAAATGACCATAGAACAAACATGAAATGGTCATACGACAATTTACACACATCACCTGCGTGTACTGACAAATTGTCTCTGTAAAAGCAGTTAGTGTTAGAGGGGACTAAGTCGATGACCAGAAGAAAAAAAAAAAGAGACAAAAAAATCTGTTCAACTGCGTATTACAGACAAGATCATCATTGCCTAGTCTAGGGAGAACTGAAAATGATGATTCAACATCATGCACACTTTCTGTAGTGGCCAAAAGTAAATGAAGTTCATTTCTTGCGCTGAGCAGTGCTCCTGTAGTGTGCCACAGAAGCTTCAGTGAATTCCTCTGACATGGGGTAGGGCACCAGCTTTTCAAGCTCCTGCTCAATGTCCTGCTTCTTGCTCCCTGTTGCCTTCAAGGCTTGAGCATGCACCGTGCACAGCAGCCTCCTCTCATTTGTTATGAGCATCTTGTTTTTCACATGCTTGATACTCAGCCTGTTCCTGTTTGGGTTCATAATAGCATTCTGCAGCGAGAAGGCCCTCTCACAGGGCACTGAAGTGATGGGGACAACAAGTGAAATGCTGGCAAGAGTCGCAAAGTCAGGAAACTGGTCCGATTTCCCCAAGACCTTGATAGACATGGTCTCCAAGGATTCCCCCCTGTTGTTGTTCAGAAGGGTCTTGAACTGCCGATAGTCGTCCTTGCAGCGCTGGGCATCCACTTGCGGAAATGCCTCACAGAGTTCTTCTAGGCAGTCATTTCCGTACTGGACCATCTCGGCCATCTGAAGGGGGAGATGTTTGGGGTTGAGAACTTTGTCAAGTGTTTTGAGGATACCCATGTCTCCCTCCGGAAATCTTCTTTTGGCTTCAACTTTGATCTTTTGTGAAAAGGTCTTGCATGTGTTCTGTGTTGTCTGCCTCTGCCCCTCCCCAGCCTGAAACACAATGTTTTGATACTGTCCTTGCTGGTCCAGGCTGGTGTGTAGACGGGTAAGATTGGGCCCAGGGAAGTCAGGAAGGCAGGAGATGTGCTCCAGGGTTGACTCCAAGCTGTTCATAGCCTCCTCCACATCAGTGTTGTCCCTCTGGAAGGACAGGCTGCATTTCATGAGGGGATCAAGAATGTCCCTCAAGATGCACAGCAGTGAAATGAACTTGTACGTCTTCACTTCCTTCAGAAGAGACCGTGCAGTGACATCTTTTTCTGTGGCAGCATTCTCCAGAGTGAGAACCAGGCAACCCCAGGAATCCTCTGCAGCGATCACTGCATCCTGAAGAGAGAGCCACCTGACTGATGTTGGCTTCTTGAAACGCTTGACTTTCTCATCCATGATCTGCTTCAATGTCTTAAGCTTGTTGTAGCGTACAGCGGAGTATTTGAAGTAATTGAAGATGGCCACAAGCGTATCCTGCACTTTCTTCAAAGCAGCCACTTGAGATGCTGGCCAGTGTGACATCAACGACAGTCTGTGTGCACAACACCACACACTCACCATGCTTGGCTGCAACCGCTTCAGCACTGTCGTCACCCCATTGTTACAACCAATCATGACGTTTGCACCATCGGTGCCAATGCCAACCACTTTGTCCAAGGGGATCTGCATGTCAGCCAGATACTGACGAACAGCTGTAACAATAGTGACAGCCTTGCCATCTAGAACTTCACAGTTTGTGCCAAACATGACATGCGGCTTCCCATGAATGAGCAGTTTAAAGTAAATGACAAGCTTCTTCTGTACGGCGATGTCCAGGCTCTCGTCTAGCATTATGCCCAAGAAAGGTGAATCCATCAAACGTTGGCGCATTTTGTCTTCACACACCGCAGCAGCTGACGCTTGCAATTCCTTACAGGATTCATTCCTTCTGTACCACTTCTTTTCATCTTGAAGAGATTCCACCCCATTCTTTTTCTGCAACACATAACAGAATACAAAATTCACTGCATGGGTAAAAATAAAATAAATTAAAGCAAATTCCACCCCATTCTTTTTCTGCAACACATAACAGAATACAAAATTCACTGTATTGATAAAAATAAAATGAATGAAAGCAAATAACTTTTAGTTTTACACCACATTCAGAATGTGAGAGAACAGATGCATTATTACTAACATTGCTAGTTTCTTTGCCAAGTATTTTAACAAAACAAATACAAACTTAATTTTATGCAAATGGAAAATCACCTGAAGTTTCAGGAGAGCAGGAAACTTTCTGTCAGGAATGTCTTCTAGTGCCATCATCACTGCAGTGGACATCTGCGCAGTCATAGAGTCGCTGCTCATCGTAGACATTTCTTGTTGAAGTTGCTTCTCTTGATAGCATGCCATTGCCTTCCGCTGCTGGATCACGGTACATGATGCTTTGTGGCAATCACTACCCAAGTGGCGAGTGAGAGCAGTTCTGAAGAATAAAACCCCAACACTTTACATTAGACAGAGAGAGAGAGAGAGGGAGGGAGGGAGAGAGAGAGAGTTGAGAGAGAGTCGAGAGAGAGACGGGTGGGGGGGGGGGGGGGGGGGGGGGGGGCTAGATACTAAAAAGCTTCCACTCAAATGAACTTGTTTGTCAATGTGTAACTAAAACTAAAAGGACTAAACATCAAGACTACAAAATCACAATCACTGACACTTGGACTGCACTCTTCTTCTTCTTCGAAAATTGAAAAACTCACCTTTGAAAATTCGAAGCGCCTTCAACAAAATTGTTTCCCGACTTGGACTGCTTGCGGCCCTCTGCCGCCTCGGTGCAAACCTTGCAGAACATTTTTCCATCTTCAAAGTTTAACCACGGGAAGTCATGCAGCCACGAGTCGTTAATGCGACGTTTCTTCGCAGCCGATTTAGCAGTGCCGGTTGAGTTAGGCTCAGCTTTGGTCGATTCCTCTTGCTCCGGCTCCGTGTCTCTCGGTCGGGTTTGTTTGTCTTTCTTCCCATCCGCCTTCGGGGCCGATGATGTCGGAGTTTGGCTTTCAAGTTCAACGATTGCATCGTCTTCCGCATTTCTGCGGGTTATCGTTTTCCGTAGCCATGTGTCGAGCGACATGTTTCAGCTTTTCGGAAGCAAACAAAAAGGCTGCGCATGCATGTCAGCGCGGTCAGTGGGTAGGGGAGATCACCGCGCTTACTCGGCTCGTCGGGCGCACGATAGCTCAGAGGTGCCAGGATACATAACGGCAGTAAAAAAAAACCGTTGCGTCCCTTGTGACGCACCATTTTTTTTTTCATGCGTCCTTTTTCAGTTTTTGTGCGTCTCTGACGCACACATGTGCGTTTTGGGAAACACTGGGATTAACTGATAAGACAAGGATAGTGCCCGATTAGTTTGGCACCTGATGGGACCAAGCACTACCCTTGTATTATCATGGTTAGTCCATTTCCTGCTTCAGGGTTATGCGGCCAAGTCATGTTTAGCTTTTGATGCATGCATGGGTGACATTTTTGTCCTGGAAGCTGATACAGCTTTTTCCAATCAAGGCTGAATTTCACCTTGTTGGTTCAGAGGGAACAGTCTTTCAGCCAGCCTGTTCATCTGCAAGAGGCACACATTCACGTACAACCCTGTATTTGCAGGGGCTCATGTGAATCTGTCTCTTGCTGGCCATGGATCATGGGCTGTGCTTTATGGCATTTTTCAGTTTTGGCGCCGTCGGCCATGTGCACGTTTTTGTTTAAGTTTTGATTTGGTCGTGTCTACATTATTATGATGCCTGATGGTACAGAAAAAAACACCTTGCGGACAGGGAAGGTGGTGTTTACTATTCCATATTGAAGGTGTGAGAGAGTTTTACTTTTGCACATGAAAGTCATGAGAAGTTGACATGATGATACTATGGTCCGTGTTGTTGAGACCACATGAAAAATAATCTTCTCCTCTGCTGATCAACTTCTTCTAATAGTGTTTATGTGAACAGGTTGGTGTGTACAAGAAAGAGTGTATTTTATTATAGTATTTTTGTTCGGTTATCCCTATCGCACATGTATACACTTTGGATAAACAATACTGTATTAATCCTGATAGGGGAACTTCACATCTGCTCTAATACAAATACATACGATACATTCATATCAGATTGTTAACGACGTGCAGTTATAGCAGACAACATATAGATAGTAAACGTGACTAGAAAATCTCCCTTTGTTACTAAGCACATGCAAATGGACATGCACACAAGCACACGCCTAATGCAACAGACATGCCACACTATTAAACCATTTAGCCCCATTACCACATGTCCCAAATTGTAACGGTGTTGCCTAACTACTATGTACCAGTTGCAGGAGATGGATCGGCCATGATAATTCAAGGGTAGTGCCAGATTGGCTTGGTGCCTGAAAGCGGAAAACCTATCTGGCACTCCCCTTGAATTATCATGGTCGATCCATCTCCTGCTGTAGGATGTTGGGCTACATGGGTTAAGGATAAATGAATATTAAAACCACACTGGAGGTTTGTGTCTTGTTTTGTGGGCTTATTCCTGCTCCGTCTTGTGGGACCATTTACTGTACGAACTTTGTATTTCGTCAGGTCTCCAGGTGTGTCGGGTTATGAAATGTGTGGATTTTATAATTTGCAGCCTACCAATGCACAAGATGTCCAACACAGACTTGACTCGCCTGCTGAAGAGTGAAGAACTCCAGGCAGCTCTCAGGGCACCCAAGTAAGTAGCAGTGACTACAGTTGTTGGGTACAGTAACGCCTGAATTTGAGCAACCCCTTTTTTAAGGCCAGACACTACACCCCAAATGTGAGCTTTTTGTCTGTCTAGAATCTGTTTTAAACTGTTAATGTATTTTGATAGGGTTTGGTGAGCTGAGACCAAAAAAGTGGTTTTTGGGTGTGTACAACTCCCTGTTGCCCTTGAAACCAACCAAGATGGCCACCGTATACACATTTTAGTACAAATTCAAAGCAATAGATCTCAAACACTACTAAACTTAGAAACAAAGTTCTTTTTTCTGGTGATTCTTTGTCAAAACAACTACATCTTGTCAGAAGGATTTTATTCTGAAGCTGTTGGGAAAAAAGTTATTCATGATGAAATACACTACATGAACTATAAGAGGGAAAATGTCGATTTTGGGGAATTGAATAGCCACACCTTTTTGTCCCCTTGTGCAATCACAAAATCCTTCTGACAAAATGCAGCAAAGTGAATAACAATCATAACTGCAAAGTTTGAATGCTGTGCCTATTCAGGTTTATGAGATCTATTCAATGAAAGATGAAAAAAAGTAAAATGAGAAAAACAGAATACGGTAAACATCAACCTTTACTTT
This sequence comes from Semisulcospira habei, assembly GCA_036245525.1. NCBI lineage: Eukaryota > Metazoa > Mollusca > Gastropoda > Semisulcospiridae > Semisulcospira > Semisulcospira habei. Next base: position 48,942,166 of record BTPG01000001.1, read on the forward strand.
GTCATAATTCAGCTTTGTAGTCATCAATATGCGAATTATGCAGTATAGACATATTTCGCAGGAGAAAATGAAAAGCAAAAGTTTTCTCAGTCTTGGATATATGCACACTGATGAAGTTTATGCAGGTAAAATGTCGAAGGAAACTGTCGGGTGCACAAAATGCCTGCTGTACTTTGCCACTTCAGATACACCCGAGCGATGTGTAAAACCATTTTTTTTTTAATCATTTACTGACCAATGCTGACGTCGCGAGCATCTTTCATCAATTCATGTTTCTTGGGCGTTGTGGATTTCACCACTGCCGTCCCATCGGCATTTACATTATGAGGCTTAATAATGTTTTCTTTCTCTTCACTCGGGTTCGTCTGCTCGAACACATCTCCCTTCGTCTGTTCAACCTCGCAGCTGCTAGCTGAGCACCTAGCAACTTCTTCAAAGCCGTTGGAGACATTTCCAACGATTACAACTGATGGACTTTGTGAAATAACTGCTGAAGGGATGTAAAACGTCGAAAATGCGTGATCTGAACTAGCAATTCTCGTATTTTGATCGAGTTGTACGCCATGCGTAATGGTGCATTGTCGGACGGTCAGAAAACCCCGAGCCGCCCGTAGCCTGGCTGGAAAAACCCGAAGTTGCCCGGAACACTCGGCGCGCTCTGCTCATTGGTCGTTTTTGGAAAATAGCATTATCTCATTAGCATAACGTCCGTACAAGGAAATCTCCGGTTGTTCGTGACGTCAGTTTCGCGCCAATAGCTATTTATAGAGCCTTTGTAGCCTTCATCTGGTTTGTGGATGGGAAAGTAGAAACGGAACCGGTTCGAATGGACCCAAACATGGCGGCGTTCGTTGCTCGCAACGCGGCGTAGTCAGGGTCCAAACGTTCGATGTTTTCGAGCAAAAGACGTCGCGAACGCTTGAAAAATTGAGCAGGTGCTTCACTTTATTTATTTATTTTTTTACAGCAAATAAAAGGTATTTTTTGATATTTTATGGTTGTGGCCGGGTTCTAAGGGGTTCAAACAACCCAAAAATCCACTCAACCCAAAAACACTAAGGAACACCCAAAATGACTTTTTGGGGTACCGTGTCTGGCCTTAATAAGATGGGTCCCTAGTAACAGGTGATCATTCAAAACAGGTTCTGCTGTACTGTTTTACTTTCCATCTCCAAGTTTGAGAATTGTCTTCTAAACATTTCATAGGAAGAACGTTGTTAGTCGATCAGCGAAACTTGGTGCGTGGCGCTGAGCTTTACACCTATCTCGCCACCAGTCAATCGCGACTCCTACGCTGTCATGGTTGATACGTCTTCCTTGCTGTCGGGCTTGAAATCTTTACAGATTTAGAGTACAATAAATTAAGACTAGGGATCTCACTTCTGTGTTGAAGTAGTGTGGATGGTTTAAATACTTTGTCCGGTTTCTGAATATTGAAGTAGGGTTACAAGCAGATGAGGTTGATGTGATGAGTTCATTGGTCCGTGTTGTTGACCACCTGTGAAAAATTCCTAAACCACCTCTGATCAACTTCATTGAAAGAAATAACCCGAGTAATACCTGTATGCTGTGTTACCTTTGTTGCTGTAGTCACATAGCATGTTATGGTGCTGTTTACTTCTCTTAGCTCTGGTACACACTACAAGATGTGGATCAACCACAGCAGCTCAAGGGTGGTGCCCAAATAACTTTGTGCAAATCTATTCTAGTGTCTCCTTTGAAAGTTCTTGTTCGGACGTTTTCATTTAACCCCAAAGACTGCATTTCACAGCGGTTATAGGTGTTGCTTAACCACTGTATCAGTTCCAGGAGATGGATCTACCATGATAATTTAAGGGTAGTGCCTGATTAGCTTGGTGTCGTTGGGCGCCAAGCTAATCTGGCACTACCCTTGAATTGTCACATTTGATCCATCACCTACTGTAGGGTATTGGGGCTATTTGGTTAATGTATCAAGGTTTCACAGCATGTTTTTTTTTTTTTTTTTTTTGTGCTTGCAGAAAAGAGGTTACAAGAAGAATACTTAAAAAGAATCCTCTTAAAAATAAGCGTGTGATGATACGACTAAACCCATACGCTAAGGCCGCCCAGAAAGCAGCAGCCAGTGTTGAGCAGCAGCGCAAGCGGTCTAAGGAGGAGGTCCTGAACAAGAAGAGAGGGGTCAGTATCTTTTCATTCTTTCTTTTTTAAAACTTGTGAACCTTATGCATGCAGCCAATGGTACTGTAAAGAGGTACTGTATATGGATGGCTGGAGACTGATTAAGCTTTTTTCAAATCTCACAACTTAATTTCAGCTTTCATGAGCCACTGTGTTCTCAGGGGCTCATGAGAATTGATGTCTCCTGCTGGACATGACTCTGGGACATAGTTCATAGTTCATTCATGGACTGTTTTGAGTCATTTAAATTTTTTGCTCTGTCACCAATAGGTACTGGTGGCAGCATGCACAATGGGGTTGAAAGCTAACACTTTGCTCTTGTCTTTGTGAATTCCCTTCTCTCAAACTTTGTATTAAAAGTGAAGGACATAAGATTTAGAAAAAACACGACTCGATGCACATGGTTACTGCTTAATTGGGCACAAAAACCCTTGGCATATTTTCTTCTTCTAATCATAGACCCTAGCTATTGTTTGTGAATGTCTCCTATGGAGCTGTTGGTGTACATGCTTGAATTGTTTTTCTAGATGTGAAAACAGTCTGCAAGTGTAAGCCAGCAGATAGGCACTTTATTTTCTTACAGTGCAGTCTTACAAGGCTGAAAATGTTCAGCTTTGTTCCTTCTGCTTGACTAATTGTGTAATTGGTAGTGAGAATATTTTTACTTAACATTTTCGAGCATTTTCTGCATATTGATCCCTCTGCACACAGCTGCTGGTATATTTAACCCATAAAGCCCTAAAAGACAGGATGTGGATCGATGGTGATATTTCAAGGTTGGTGTCAGAATAGCTGGCTCTTCTTCTGACACCAACCTAACCATGATATAGACCACAGAAGATATCTACAAATTTTTTTTGGACAATTTCATCCTCGGGGGTGTAAGGAGTTAAGGAGTTAAAGTGTGCGAAATATACTATGAATTTTACTTGGGAATTGTGGGGAAAGTGAACTTTCAGGGAACCCATCTCTCCCTTTCCCGCTGCATGTAAACCATAGGCGAGTGCCTATTTGACGCCAGATTGGAATGTTTTTTTCAGTGGTGTTTTGGCTGAAAATGGGTGACCTATTTTGACCATATCTTTCTGTTTACAGATCAAGACCCAGCTGCCTCCACTTCCCAAGGGCAAGGCGTCCGCTAAAAAGAAGGCTCAGCGCGCCAAGGGCAAGAAAGGTGGTCGCCCTGCCAAGAAGTGAACTCTAAATGACATACACTTCTAATGAACTTTGCTAAACTGTTTCTTTAAGAAGCACAGTGGCTGGTTTGAATAAATATATATAAATAAAATGTTGCCCGTCATTTGGTGTTCTTGTTGACTGTTTGAAACTGCAGGAAAGTGTTATTTTGTAATGGTACTGTGGTCCGTTTTTATTTCCGACAAAACATTGTGCCCAGATAAATGTGCACCATACAAGAATCGGCCTCGCGCTGGGACCATATGGCGTTGAGGCGCGTCCCCTGGGTGGTGGATAGGGGGTCCCTTGTGAGAGGGGTGCACCGAATGAAATAAGGTGCCGTGAACCAACATGGTCTAAGGGAAGGTGACCCTGACAGAAAACCCCTGGTCCTCCTAGTAAGGGGGTTGGGCGTGGGGGTAGCTTCCCCACCCTGCAAAAAAGGAAATGGCTACAAAAACGCCGATGAAAAGACTAACAGTAATTCCTTTCCTGGAGGAGGAAGACTCTTCTACCAGAAGACTTGTGACATTCTGTGGTGAAAGCCGGAAGCCACAGGACCGAGCCGCCTCTCTCTATCCAGGGATACAACCATGGGCACATGGAACGTCAAGACCATGTACCAGAGCGGCAAGGCCGCCCAGATAGCAGCGGAAATGCAAAAGTACAACCTTTCCCTGCTAGGTATCCGTGAAGCCAGATGGACGCAGTCTGGCCAGAAAAGGCTGTTAAGTGGGGAGATGATTCTGTATTCAGGTCATGAAGAGGAGAATGCCCCCCATACAGAAGGTGTAGCATTCATGCTGTCGCCAGTGGCACAGAGAGCGCTGATGGGCTGGGAACCTCTTGGGCCAAGAATTATCACAGCAGTCTTTAGAACCAAGAAAAAGCTCAAGCTGAATGTCATCCAGTGTTATGCGCCCACTAATGACAGTGACGAGGAAGAGAAACAAGAGTTCTACGACCAACTCCAGAGTGCCTTGGACAAATGTGCGGAGCGAGACATCACCATCGTCATGGGCGATTTTAATGCCAAAATAGGGGAGGACAACACCGGATACGAAGAGGTGATGGGGAGACGGGGACTAGGCTCGGAGATGAGTGAGAACGGGGAGAGGTTTGTAGACTTTTGTGCTCTAAACCGACTTGTCATTGGAGGCAGCATCTTCCCACAGAAGAATACACAAAGCAACTTGGGTCTCACCTGACCATACAACAGAGAACCAAATAGACCATATCTGCATTAGCAAGAAATTTATTAGATCCCTTCAAGATGTTTGAGTGAGGAGGGGAGCAGATGTCGCCTCCGACCACCATCTGCTTACCTTAAAGAATGAAGCTCGAGCTAAAGAAAAGCCGCACAGAGACAAGAAGAAGACGGCGCTATAATGTAGGCCTCCTGAGAGAAACTGGAGTTGGAGAAGAGTTCAAACTGGTGCTGTCCAGCGCTACAACCCCACCCGGGTCTGCCCTGGGGGACTTGGGTGGGGTTAGGTATTTTTTAGTTCCCAGGGTCACCCTGGTCAGCCCCACAGGGTGGGTTTTTCTCTCTATTCTGGGGCATGCGTTTCTGTCTACCCTTTGTCCATTCACCTGTATTTGCCTTTTTAAAACTCTCCCTACTGTCTGCACTGCCTGTAGCTCTTGACATTGGATGCGTGTTGCTAAATGGTCTTAGCTTTATTTAGGCCCCATGTGTTAGGTTTATTTAACGTATTTGACTGGCTGGCGACATACGTTCAATGTTCTGTTTTGTGTTTTTTTTTCACAAGCAGTGCAGGCACGTCCTGAGAAAGCCTTGTTGCTGTCGGGACGTTAAGCAATGTACAATCAATCATTTCAAGCGCTACAGGAGCTAGTAAATGAAGAGGAGGCGGTCACCACAGAGCAGCAGTGGAAGGCAGTTAGAGAGGCACCTGCAAAGACACTGTAGGGTTCAGGAAACACCATCACAAGGACTGGCTGTCGGCACAGACCTTGAAGAAGATAGAAGTGAGGAAGCAGAAGAAAGCAGCTGTCAACAACGGTCGCACGAGAGCAGCCAAAGTAAGGGCACAGGGGGAATACTCGGAAGCCAACCGCGAGGTGAAGAGTAGTATCGGGGCAGACAAGAGGGCCTACACAGACAGCCTGGCAGCAGCAACATGAAACAGCTCTACGACATTACCAGAAGATTGTCAGGCAAGTATGACCATACAGAAAGACCAGTAAAAGACGAAGAAGGCAAGCCTATTGCAGACAGAGCAGACCAACTCGACAGATGGGCCGAGTATTTTGAAGAGTTACTGAACAGACCTAGCCCACCCGACCCCCCAGACGTCCAGCCGGCAGAGACCGACCTACCCATCAGCTGTGATAGACCCAGCCGGGAAGAGATCAGAAGAGCAGTGGCATTCTTGAAGAACGGCAAAGCAGCAGGCCCAGATGGCATCCCAGCGGAGTCTCTGAAAGCAGACCTAGAGACAACAGTGGAGATGCTGTACCCACTGTTTGGAAAGATCTGGGAAGAGGAGGTGATGCCGGCTGACTGGAAGGAGGGGTACCTAATCAAGCTTCCCAAGAAAGGCGACCTCAGCAAGTGTTCCAACTACAGAGGAATCACCTTGCTGTCCGTACCAGGAAAGGTCTTCAACAGGATCATCCTGGAGAGAATGAAGAGCTCCGTTGACCCCCAGCTGAGAGACCAGCAAGCAGGATTCAGGAAGAACCGATCATGTACAGACCAGATCGCCACTCTCCGCATCATCGTGGAACAGTCTCTGGAGTGGAGCTCCCCGCTGTACGTCAACTTTGTGGATTATGAGAAAGCATTTGACAGTGTGGACCGAGAGACTCTGTGGAAACTCCTACGACACTACGGTGTACCCACAAAGCTCGTCCGCCTGATCAAGAGCAGCTACGATGGCATGACATGTCGCGTGATCCACGAAGGACAGTTCACCAGGGAGCTCCAGGTCAGAACCGGTGTCAGGCAGGGGTGTCTGCTGTCTCCGTTCCTCTTCCTACTGGCCATAGACTGGGTCATGAAGATGACCACAGAGCACAGACGAAGTGGAATACAGTAGACACTGTGGACACAGCTTGACGACCTCGATTTTGCAGACGACTTGGCATTACTGTCCCACACTCATCAACAAATGCAGGACAAGACCACGAGGCTTGCCGACATCTCGTCCCAAGTGGGCCTCACCATTCACAAACAGAAAACAAAGACACTGAGGCTGAACGCAACCAGGAAAGAACCAGTCTTGCTTGCTGGCACACCGTTGGAGGAGGTGGAGTCCTTCACCTATCTCGGGAGCATCATAGACAAAAAAGGCGGCACTGATGCAGATGTCAGAGCACGAATCGGTAAAGCCAGAGCAGCCTTTGTCCAGTTGAAAAAAGTGTGGAGCTCCAGAGAGCTGTCACAACACACCAAGTCCGGATTTTCAACTCCAATGTAAAAGCAGTTCTCTTATATGGAGCAGAGACTTGGAGATTGACAAAAACCAGTCAACAGAGTACAGACCTTCATGAACAGTTGCCTTAGAAGAATTTTGAAAATCCACTGGCCAGAGAAGATCAGCAACGTCAGACTCTGGGAGAGAACAGCAGATAACAGCAGAGAATGAAATTGGGCAAAGAAGATGGGGATGGATCGGTCACAGTCTGAGAAAGCCAGCTTCCAGTATCACTAGGCTGGCATTGTCATGGAACCCCCAGGGAAAGAGGAAAAGAGGTAGGCCGAGAAACTCTGGCGTCGAGACCTCCAAGCAGACATCAAGAGACTGGGAACCACCTGGAGTAGAATCGAAGGAGAAGCACAGGACAGGAGTTGCTGGAGGTCTCCCGTCGACGGCCTATACCCGGGTAGGGGTGACAGGCGTAAGTAAGTAAGTAATACAAGAATCGGAGGATGCATTTCATAATTTTTGCCTTTAAATTTTTCGGTACAAAATTTGTGAACAAAAAGTTAATAGAATCCACTTCCTTTGCGATGTGAACATCAGGAAATTTGTGTGTTATTTTATGCAAGCACTGGACTCCATTGCATACAAATTTAACTTACTTTTTTTTTTTTTTAAATAAAAAAATTGGTCTTTGAATAAAAACTGCTTAGAGCAAGTTAGAGATTTAGTTATTTGTTGTACACAATCTCTGTGCTCATTTGAATCGTGTAGTTCGAGTTCATTGTCGGGTTATGCATGTGTAACCATCAGAAATGCTGATCTGTATGCTGTGCAGTGGTTTGTCAATTCGCCAGCACATTAACCCATTTAGCTTAGAGTCCCTGCAGCAGATTGACCATGATAATTCAAGGGTAGTGCCAGATTAGCTTGGCGCCTGAAGGCGCCAAGCTAATCTGGCACTACCCTTGAATTATCATGGTTGATCCATTCCCTGCAACTGGTACAGTCATTAGGCAACACCTCCAAAATTTGAGAAATGGGACCTTTGGGTTAAAAGGGTTAACCACCTTGCACACGCAGCCGTCTACTGTGAACCGTAGCGGTGGCTGCATCCGCAAGGTTACAAAACGAGTCTCTGCAACAGTTCAATTTCATAAATTTTTATTTTCAAAATATGATAAATGCACGGAACAGAAAAAACAAACGCTCTGATGCCCACTGAAAAGCAAGCAAGCATACATTATGCACAGACGAGCTGTAACATGTCTAAAGGAGCGACGTCTGAAACCTGGAAGTAACCGGATACATTGGGAGGCAAGATGTGGCCTGTTGCGCCAACAGTGGGAGAGGTGTTAAATTCTCATGTAGTGTGTGGTTGTTTGCATGTTAAGACTCGTGATCGCTAGCACTCTAGTGTTGACTGAACCATAAACGAAGGAGACTGCAGTGTAGCCATGCCATAGTGCTAACAATGCACAGCTATATATCTGATGGGCTAATCGATGTTAAATTCTCAATATACAGCCCCAACAGGATTCGTCTTCAATTTTCAGCATCTTGTGTGGTAATTGTGCACTACCTTTGTGTATTGTCTACTCATAAAAGTTGGGAGTCGCAAAGCAGATCAGGCACCGCACTACTTTTAGTCTATCTCACTTGACTACCTCAGGAGTTGACAACGATTTGTCTACATGTCAATGCAGATTCAACATTGCAAACTCCCTTTGTCCTACCCAAATAAAGAACCCACCTCTCTTCAGTTTTTTCCCCCGTTTACCCTAGCAAACAAATGGTGCTCAGGCCGCTATTAGTAATAATAATAATACCGTTATTATATAGGCGTTTTTCTCAATTTTGGATGAATCGACTCAAAGCGCCGCGAACTGAAACCCAACACGCACACTCACTTAACAGACACGGATTTACGCCATTTAAGACAAACAGTACAAGACAGACGAAGGGCCAGTTCAGCTACTGAAGTTAGAGATTTTTGATCGCTTGTATTTGAAATTTGTAAAGTGGCCTAAAACCGGTACCAAAGTGGGGGGGTTGAGTGGGGTGTTGGTTTGTTAGCCAACCATAGCCAATTTGGTTGGTTGGTTAGTTTGGGCTTTAATGTCCACAGCACTGGAGTGGACAGCCCCGACGGGTGGAATTACGAAGGACAGACAGCTACTGCCTATGCAGTATGACCTGACCACTGATCAATTCAGGTGCGTCAAACAGTGCCACTTCGATTTTTCAGGACCCTTAGATGGACAAACTATTGAACACGCCTGTTTTTTTAAATGTGAGCTTGGCTACCAAAGCCTGGATGGGGCTCAGACCCACGACCTGGCTGTTCATTTCGCTCCAACACTTGGCCGCTTGAGCCATTTCGGACTCAGCCCAAAGACCTTTTGCCCACTGGGTCTGAAGACGCTACTAGTACAACTACTACCTTATTGAAAGTACTTTTTCACTGGTGCATGGGTGACAGTCTTCAGTCCTGGAGGCAGGTTCAGCTTTTTTGAAATCCCCGAAAACTGAACTTAGGCTCAGGACAAACCTTCAGCCAGCCCGTTACATCTGCAAGATGCACAAGTTCTCGTGAGCCCAGCATCCACAGGGGATCATGACAAGTTATGTCTCTTTCTGGCTTGGGGCATAGTCCATGGTCACCCATGCTGGTAGTACAACTATACACCATGTTGACATTAGTTGAATCACTAGTGGTTTAACTTGTGTACTTTTGTTTTCTTCAATATTAACGAGTCCGACCACATTCCTTTTTTTCCAATGTCCAAACAACTTTGCTATAAAATGTTCTCCACTCAAAGAATATGGTGTGGTGCATTGAAAGCATATAGTAAATCTTTCTTAGTCCATGGACCAATAGTCAATATGAAAGCTTGATTATGACAGCACAGATGATAAGTTTATTCATAAGGCCAATTTGCAAAGAATGACGGCTCAATAAACGATAAGGTAACTGGTCAATTTCACCAAACCTCTTGGAAATTCAGTACCGATACCGGCAGCTCCAACAGTGCATGACACAAGTGTTGGGTAGCTCGGCCAAAAGGGTGCTGGGCTGAAAGGTAAAGGGTTGAACTACGTGCAACATGATTGTCAATCTACTGTTGCCTAAACTGGTTCATACAATTATTGCACTTAATTCATCACAAAGAGAAACACAAGCTCCATATGAACAAAACACATTGTAAAAAGAAAACGTCAAAACCAAAATTACCATCAAAACCAAGAACATAATGGAAGTCAAATCTGTGGGACTACCAAATTAAATTAGTACAGCCATTTGGCTTGAAATTTGTTGTCCCGTTTTTTCCTTGCAAGGCCTAAAGTTTGCTCACATTACCAAGAGAATCTGATAAGTTCAGGGGACAAGCTTAACCCATTGGACCCCACGGCCACATTTCCCAAGTTTTGGAGGTGTTACCTAACGACTGTCCCACTTGCAGGAGATGGATCGACCATGAAAATTCAAGGTTAGTGCCAGATTAGCTTGGCGCCTTCAGGCGCCAAGCTAATCTGGCACTACCCTTGATTTATCATGGTCAATACATCTGCTGTAGGGATCCGCGACTAAATGGGTTACAACCTTCGGCAGGCAATTACAATGTACACAAATGAAACGACTGTACAAACAAGACTTTTCTCGATGCATAAAAGAATACACTAGACATTTATGCAATATGGAATGTAAATAAACAAAAAGGGAATAACAATAAGACACAAAGTGTGATATATATATTATATATATATATATACCTTTTTTTTTTAAGGTGAGACAGTCCCAGCACACGCCCTACGCACCATTCCTTCCATCCGTAAGACACAGAATTTCATGAACCACAGTGGTCCTTGAACATCCATGTCTTGCTGGCCAAGCTCGGCTCGACATGTCCCGCAAAGTAAGGGAGTAACTCAGCATACGACCATGTGAGCATAATCCCTTCACAGCAGGTGGATGTGTATTCTATTTCTGAATCTTTGTTAGTTCAACGACAAAATGACACAACAACCGACCCGTGAACATTGATACCAAATGGTTTCAGCACGAGACAGATATTGGGGGGGGGGGGGGGGGGGGGGGGGGGCCTCATGAGGAATTGATTGTACATTGCTTAACGTCCCGACAGCAACAAGGCTTTCTCAGGACGTGCCTGCACTGCTTGTGAAAAAAAAAAAAAAACTAAACAGAAAATTGAATGTATGTCGCCAGCCGGTCAAATACGTTAAATAAACCTACATCATGGGGCCTAAATAAAGCCGTGACCATTTAGCAACACACATCCAATATCAAGAGCTACAGGCAGCGCAGACAGTAGGGAGAGTTTTAAAAAGACAATACAGGTGAATGGACCAAGGGTAGACAGAAACACATGCCCCAGAATAGAAAGGAAACCCACCCTGTGGGGCTGACCAGGGTGACCCTGGGAACTAAAAAGTACCTAACCCCACCCAAGTCCCCCAGGGCAGACCCGGGTGGGGAGCCTCATGAGGAAGGATCTATGTTGCTTGTAGCTGGATCTCTCATTCTTATTCTTGCCAGTGAAGGGATAGGTTCAGCTCTGAAAATGGTTACGATATACAGCACAACTCGTGCATACAAGTCAGCACTTTCTTTTTCACTTTTAGAGCCACACATTCCAACTCATTTAACCCTGTTAGCCCCAGGACCCTGCAGCAGGAGATGGATTGATCATGTTAATTCAAGGGTAGTGCCAGATGAGCTGGACGCCTGAAGGCGCCAAGCTCATCTGGCACTACCCATGAATTATCATGATCAATCCATCTCCTACAACTGGTACAGTCATTAAGCAACGTCTCCAAAATTTGAGAAATGGGACCTTGGGGCTACAAGGATTACCCCCGACGCACTACAGCAGGAGATGATAATCTGACAGTAGTGCTATCAGGTGCCAAGCTAATCTTGCACTACCTTTGAATTATCATGGTCGATCCATCCCCTGCCGTAGTAGTGTGTCCGGGTTAAATGGTATAAGCTAGTTACCCACAGGCTAATATGGTCTATCCATTTCCCTCAGTTGGCTCTAGGAGTGAAAAAGATATGCCCCCCCCCCCCCCCCCCCCCCCCTACACATCACAGTGAGATGGCTCACAGCTAAAACAAAATTAAGGTTACATACAGTATTTAGCATAGGTAGGCACAACCTTTAAATTCAGGGGATGAATGTCTGATGTTCATGACCATTACATCACACAAGTAAATATACATGCAAACATATATGGGCAGGATTACAGAAACAAAGGCTGCCCAATTATACCAACAAGAACAGCAAAGCCATCAAAGCTCACGTGTCAGCAAAGTACACACATAACCCTTAACATTCAGAATACACCGGTGTGTGAAATAAGTTTGACTAAAATAGTTCAAGGGAAGTGCCAGAATAGCTTGGCACCTCTATGGTGCCAAGCTATTCTGGCACCACCCTTGAACTCGAGCCATTGGTCTAGATCCTTATCTGTCAGTACTGTAATGTAGCTTGCATGTGGCAGAAAAAAATTGAACATCACCCGGCTGCCAGAGGTATAGATCCTCATGAGCCCCCGCATTTGCAGGGGCTCGTGAGGATCAATGCCTCTTGCTGACTCCACTTTGAATCCATATTCCTGGGACAGCGAGGGTTTTCGGTCTCGACGTAACGAAGATTCCAGAAACGCAGTCTGCGACCCTTGGCACTGAAATGGTTAACCCGTCTCATTCGCAATACAAGTTTGACTAAAATAGTTCAAGGGTTGTACCAGAATAGCTTGGCGCCTCTAGGCGCCAAGCTATTCTGGCACCACCCTTGAACTAAAGCCAAAAGTGTGTGAGGTGGTTTCAGTGCATGAAGGCTTGACCATGCGCATTAGGGCCGGATTTACACAGAAACTTTACTTAACCCTTATCATTCGGAATACACCAGTGTGAAATAAGTTTGACTAAAATAGTTCAAAGGTAGTGCCCCTCTAGGCGCCAAGCTATTCTGGCACCACCCTTGGACTAAAGCCATTGGTCTATATCCTTATCTGTAAGTACTATAATGTAGCCTGCATAATGTGTACACATTTGAAGCTTTTAGACTCGGTAACTATGATATGGGGTAAACTAAACCTACAGCAGTGGCTCAACTTCAGAGCTGGATGAAACATCTGCAGTAAGTATATACAGAAAGGTCTCATCACAATTCTAACTTTATGCCCAAATTCATTGGAGAGTTCACACAAATGCTTTTGAAAACTAAAATATGTTCAAAAATATATGTTTTTGTTTATTTGCTAACCTCTCATAACCCTTGACATTTGGAGATCAACATCACTATAAATACCAGTTTTGGTAATCTTGACACCAAGTTTAATTTTGTTAAGACAATTTTCTAGTGTCCTTTTGTGACCCTGGCCATTGAGAGGTCGGGTGAATGGATACACTCAAAACGTATCATTGTGCCAAGTCTGTGATTAACAAAATCTCAGAGTGAATGTCACTAATAAAATTTACAATAGATGCAAAATGAATGGATGGCTCATTACATACATTCACTTTTTCCAAAACATGAACCCAAATGTACACAACAGGATAAAGCAGATTTGTGTCTTGCAACAATACAAAATGAAATCTAATAATGTAATTACATGTAATACCAAAATAATACATTGTTCACCAAACAGATGCATCAGACAAAATACATTATAGATGATGAGTAGATGAATATGTTATGTACATGCAGATCCTTACTGAGAAATGCAGTGTTGCTATCAGGCGCAATAATTTATGTCTGCAATGTGCTGGTCATAGTATGATGTACATATAAAGAAAAGATACGCACAAAGAATATAATTCTTTTCAACTGATATAAAGTTCTGTGTTATAAGAATCAAAGGCGCAACATAAACGAAAAAGCACCAGAATACTGTCTTTGGGAACCGTAATATGGCAGAACAAAATCATGACATACATGATATTATAAAGGAATGACTTTAATATACTGTGATGCTGTAACTTGAACTTCCTGACAAATTTTTGCCATATCTATCTCAGCCGCTTGCTTTAGCTGCTGAGATTGATATGGAAAAAAAATGTGTCGAAAAATTAGAATATCATAGCATTCTGAAGCCTTTTCTTTACAACGAGAGTTATGTTGTGAATCTTTGATACGCAGCGAAGTTGATAAGATAGCATTTCTTTTGCTACAGTTGACCACAGTTGCAGACAACAATAGGGAGTGAGCCTGCCTGAAGCATTTTACCACCATCTGCAACTTATGATGTTTGAGCTATCAAATGGATGTCCAATCATCATGCACAGGAAGGCCTTGTCACAGGTATCTCTGTACCAAGTTTGGCTTTGAAGGTGAAGAAAGTATCTGAGAAAACACTACTTTTGTCAAATTATAGCAAATTTGTATCTCCTTACCGACTCCGTGATCTTGATTATTGACCGCAGTGAGATGGCCTTAGTTGCCTGCTTGGTGTTAAACCCAAATAACTAATGAACTAACTTGATTATTGAGATCACTCAAACTGTTACGTCTAGAAGGTCTTGCCACAAAGCATCCCTGGGTCAAGTTTAAGTCTATGAGTTGAATAGTCTCTAGGAAAAATGCCAATATTATGGTTAACCACAGACAGATGGGCAGACAGAAGACCCATCACATTTACAGACTCACTTTCGCTAGTGCATGCAAGTCAAAAAGTGCCAAACATATCTCATGGCAATAGATACCACCAAGACCTTAATTTCTGATGGCAATAAATACCACTAACACCTTAATTTCTGATGGCAACAGATAACACTGAAACCTTAATTTCTGCAGGTCAGACAGCATCCACTGGGTTCGTCAATATTACAAAGGATGATCCACATAAAGTATGAATCATAATTTCCAAGCAAACACGCAACAGTGGTCATGTCTTTGTGATAACTGACAAGCAAAAGAAATGCGACGGTTTTGGAACCATCGGAACACTAAAGTGCTTCTCTGATGGTTCGGAAAGTGTTGCATTTCTTTTGCTTGTCAGTACACAAACTTTCCACCTGTTATAGACCACAAAAGCACTACAGCATTGTACGCTGATTACATGCTGCAAGTTGAAAAGTTGCCCACTTGGTCTTATTGGGGGCCTCTGAAATTGCATAATCTAAGTGCTCTTGTCAGCACAAACCACCATCATCTTTTGCAACAATTTTTAGAAAGTGTTGAGATGTGTACACAAACAAACAGACTGCCTTTCAAGTGAAGAAAATATATATCTAGATACAACAAAATTTAAAGTGTGTATGAGTACAAAGGCTAATACATGTGCAAAAATTCACCACATTTAGACAGAAACACACCATGTACATGGTCACTTTTGCATAAAGTTAGAAGTTTATGCAAAAATATCTGAAGCCAAAGATGTAGATAAATAAATGAATAAATACAAAAAAAAAAAAAAGATGTGTGGGTCTCCCACTCTTATTACTTAACTCATTCTACCCCAGACACACCGCAGCAAGATATGGATCGACCATGATAGTTCAAGGGTGATGCCAGAATAGCTTGGCGCCTATTCTAGCATCACCCTTGAGCTATCATGGTTGACCTGTGTCCTGCACTGCAATGCACTCTTCAGAGGACAATGGCAAAATTTGGGGCAATTACTCAGCACTGGACAGACAAACAGTTAGATCCCCAAACGCTTAGACTGGGTGCCTGATAGGCGGGGGCAGGGGATCTGTCTGTCTGTCCAGCGCTGAGTAATTCCCCTTGGTTTGTGTACAATTCTGCCAGCGCTAGCCTCACCTATCTGGTTTGTGGGCAAAATTTGGGGATTTCAGTCTTGGGGTGCAACGAGATAGACCCATTTAACCCCAAGGCCACATTTCCCAAATTGTGGAGACGTCACCCAACAATTACATCAGCTGCAGGAGAATAATCCGCCAGGATTCAAGGGCAGTGCCAGATTAGCTTGGCACCATCAGGCGCCACGGCAATCTAGCAGTGCACTTGAACCATCATGGTCGATCCACCTCCGGCTGCTGTGCAGTGGGGCTAAATGGGTCCGACTGCATCGTGTGCGTGGGTCTGTCATTTTGGACCTTACAGCCTAAAGCCAAAATCACAGACCAACACACCTAATAATTTTACATTATGCGTTCGACATAAAACCTACATGGTCCCAGGAAACCTACGCATTTTATTTTCAGGACTATGAGGTGTACGACAGCAGCAAGGGGGCTTTACTCGTTCAGATTCGTCTGCTCTTACGAATGTCTTTGTTTTTCTTTTGTTAATGTCAGAATTATTTTCTAAGTTCCAATAACCAAACGCTCAACAGTTGCTTAACGCATTTCAGACGTGATGTATCCAAAAAGCGTGGTGCAAAGGCAAGCATCCAAATGCAGCATGTCTCAAATGTGTTAACCCATTTAGGACTGACACACTATAGCAGGAGACATGGACTGGCCATGATAATTCGAGGGTAGTGCCGGATTAGCTTGCCGCCTGACGGCCGTCATCCGCCAAGCTAATCCAGCACTACCCTCGAATTATCATGGTCAATCAACCTCCTCCAACTGGTCACAAAAAAGGTCACAAAAATGGGAAGTGCAGCCATGGGGATAAATGTGTTAATCCATTCAGCCCTGACGCACTACAGCAAGAGATGGGCCGACCATGATAATTCAAGGGTAGTGCCAGATTAGCCTGGCGCCTGTCGGCGCCAAGCTAATCCGGCACTGCCCTTGAATTATCATGGTCGACCCATCTCCCGCAACAGGTGCATAGTCGTTAGATGACGCCTCCCAAATTTGGGAAATACATGCGCCGGGCTGAACGAGTTAAGACCAGATCACTGTCAAACTGGATGACAGCCCCACTGCAAATAAACTCCAGCACGGATTTCAATGCTCACCTCATGACAGCTGTATGCCACATACATATATATTATACAGCGTTCGTCTCACCTTTCGGGGGATCTAAACATTTAACTTCATTGACTGAATGCAGACTGTGTACCCCAGAGGCCATTTCAACCATTCAAGTCACCGCAACAGCTGCACATCATTCGGCAGCTTACAATGTTCACCCTTTGCGTGTAGGTAGCAGTTTTTGCCATGATGATTCCTGTAGGAATGATCACGACAAAAGCTGCGACTGACGCACAAACGATGGGAGTCTTTAATATCAAAACTTTTCAGAAGTGCGACAGTGTCATGACCACTATGCCCTGAGAAATAAAAAGTTGTAAATTTCAACAGACAAGAGATTTTTTATGGATGCTTGTGCTCAAAACTCAAAACAAAGATGCCGCTGTCTTTGGCTTTCGGTGATCCAAGTGCTGAAGAACCTGAAACTGAAAGGAGAAAAGATAGACATTACCACATATGTGCTATCTAGTCTTTAACAAGTTTAAGACATAATCTATGACAGAACAAGCAAAATTTTGTGTTAAGCATTTCGTGTTATCAGTGAAATTTTAATACAGAATAAGAAGGCCGTCGGCCGGGAATGCAAAAACGGTTCGTGTTAACCGGAAATTCGTGTAAAGCGAGTTCGTGTTAACTGGACTCCACTGTATAAGAAACTGGACAAGATAACATACACAACCTACTGTGACCAAGCAGTGAAGCACAGAACCAATAAAATAAAAAAAACATCTTGACATTTGTTTTTAAAGGATTTTATTTACAAACCTATATAATTTATTTTTTAGTCAGCCTTACAATGAACACAGCTCAAAACAAAGTTCACCTTGAACAAAAAGGGCCTCTGCACCAGTCAGTTGTCCTGTATCAGTATGACAGATTTGCTTGGCAATAGCAAACAAAAGATAACTTTCCTGCTTGACTGAACATGTTTGTCTGGTGTGGAGATTATACAGTGGGACCTCCAGGGCCTCAGGTCATGGAAGGACAACACTTTCACGGCTGAGTGATCTTATGTTAAGTGGTCACGAACTGGCTGCTTTACAACCGGCCAAGCAGTGACAATAGCTGGCTGTAAGTGTTAAACACAGGTGGCTATTGCATTAATGAGTAATTATACAGTTAAAATTAGCGGGAGTAAATTGAAGTGGTCATAATGAGCAGGTGGCCGCTATATAAAGGTGACTGATAGGGCAGGTTTGACTGTACGCCAAGATGCCAGCTGACAATATTAGATGTATAGTTCAATGATGAAGTCAGTTGCAGCACAACAGCTATTCAAGCACCACCCTTAACTATCATTGTCAATGTTCTCTGAACTGTAATAAAGTCTTCAGACTAAGACTAAAGAGGACAGTTTCCACATTTTGGGATTCTGACCTAGGGACACAATATGCTGAAGCTGTTGCACGTGTCTGTTTTGGGTGTGGCCAGGAAAGTTATCTTTTTCTGAATGCTAAACAATAAATAACAGTGATTTTTCAATTTCTGCTCATGTTAGTTAACCCTCTGGGTGTCAATAGCACTAGCAGTTTCAGTTGTGATAATTGCTACAGGAATCATCATGACTAAAATCGTCAGACACCCAAAGGGTTAAACCAAACAAGAAACAGCAGGTACATAACATAGTAAGGAAGAGCCAAACTGACCTGTGTGTCTATTTATGTCGGCCATTCATTTCAAAAACTGTGTAGTCCTCATCTTCCTCATCACCACGCCCCAATGGCTCCATTTCAAGGTCACCTCGTGTTGTGATCACTCCGTACTTCCGCGACTTGTTCCGCTTGCGTCGCAACCTGCATCACATACAGCAGAAACTGACAACACATTGCCAACTGACCCCATTATCCCACATCATACTGAGGCTGAAAGCTTCAAATTTGTACACTGCCATATTCAAGCTACATCATAGTACTTACAGATAAGGATACAGACCAATGGCTTTAGTTCAAGGGTGGTGTCAGAATAGCTTGGTGCCTAGAGGCACCAAGCTATTCTGGCACCACCCTTGAACTATTTTGTCAAACTTATTTCACACACTGGTGTATTCCACCGAATGATAACGGTTAAGAAAAATGAACAATTAGTGAAATACATGCAACCGTTAATTTTCTTCAGGATCAAAACTTGAATTTTCTACTTCTAGGGTCTGCTTTCCTACCATTTTTTGGAAGGACACTTCAAAGTTAATCCTGAAATTTGTATGCATTTTAACCCCTTCACCAGCAGTGGATGAAAAATGTGTGTTTGAAGTTATTGCAAATTCAACGGCAAAGAGCCCCACCTGTAAACAGAATGTTAAGACAAAATAGTTTCAGCAAGAGACATAGGTCTTCATGAGCCTCAACAACTGTGGAGGCTCTTGAGGATCTATACCTTTTAAAGTTGGGTGGTGTTCAGGTTTCCTCAGCAGTGAAGGGGTTACGCTAAAATATTTGGAAGTGTGAAAAGACCAAAATGGACACATCTACATGTATGTAACTCAGGTGTGGAACTCTCTACCTCCCCATGTACGTCAATCTCCGACACTCTGTCTTCAAAACCAACCTGAAAACGTATCTTTTTAATTTGGCATCTGTGTTAATTTTCCTTTGCTTCCCATCATGTGATTTTTGGATGGTGTTACTGTAAACAGAATGTGTTCGTTGTGTGAAATACTGTGGTTAACTTGCCTGAACTGTTTTTGTTGTTGTGATTTGTAGTTTATTGTGTGTGTTAATAATTATTTGTAAAGCATTCCGAGCCTGTGTAAGTGGAGAAGGACGCTATAGAAAAGCGCTGTATTATTATTATTATTATTATGTAACTTTTTGGGTGAACCTAACACATTGGATGTTGGTGGCGGTTTTAGTCGCAATGGTTCCTGTAAAAATCATCACCACAGCCTAAAACCACCACCGCCACCCACAGGGCTAATCTGGTGCAGTTACAAGTACTACTACATGTACTACCATAAGCGTGTCTGTCCAAGATATTCTGATACCAATGCAGCACTGCAGAACTCATTCCCACACTGACACACCAACCCATATATTTGATGAAATTGAAAGACTTATTGGCCTAACAAGCTCGTTTGTCATGCACAATTGAAGCATGAGACTGCAGTACGGTATGGACATGATTTATGCAGACATTTAGCACTGGGTACAGACACACTAGTCAATGCGATTCAGGGAAGAAAAGTGTCTCACTTCAATTTGAAAAGTACTGTGCATGCACAAGTGTTGTTCTACTAGTGTCACAAAGACACCACAAAACCAATTTGCAACTGGTGCATGCTTCAAAAGGTCAGCTACTTTCCATGCCTAAGAGTGCACATATAATTAATGATCAAGTCGTAACATAAACTGGTGAGTAAACATGCCAATAATTTTTTTCTAAATATTAAAGGCCCTAAAGTCTCTCATCCAATCAACACAGATTATAACTGGTATGGCTAGGAAAGTTGATACCAGTGACAACTAAGGACCAGCTGTTGCCAACCTACAGGTGCATCAGGGTATTGACAACCCCGATATGACTCACTGAAGAAATGCAGTTAGTGTACACATCAAATTGGAATCAAATACGAACAATACAATTCATGCATGTGCATACGGATGATTAACATACGTGAACATATTATCTCATTCAGCCCGATGCACGTATTTCCCAAATTTTGGAGGCGTCATCTAACGACTATAGATGCACCTGTTGCAGGAGATGGATCGACCATGATAATTAATTAATTCAAGGGTAGTGCCAAATTAGCTTGGCGCCGACAGGCGCCAAGCTAATCTGGCACTACCCTTGAATTATCATGGTCGACACATCTCCCGCTGTAGTGCGTCAGGGCTGAATGGGTTAACCAATTCAATGCCAGCTGACGCAGACTGTGTCTCTGCGATCCTTGTTTATTCAATACCCAAAAACCCTAGCCATCCCAGGAACTTGGATTCAAAGTGGTGTCAGCAAGAGGCATAGATCCTCATGAGCCCTTGCAACTGCAGGGGGCTCATAAGGATCCATACCTCTTGCAGCTGGTTGGTGTTTAAATTTTCTTGGCACTGAACGTTTCTTCCTAGACACTGTGCAGTGGACAGAAATACACCGTGTATTCAAACCGGAGAGTTTTCGGTCTAACAACGAAAACAATTCACCCCAAGCAAGTGATCCATTCGAGTCAAAGTGTGCACCATCAGATTTGCATGAACTTTAAAAAAAACTAGACCGAAAGGGTTGACTGCCAGTGCTTGTAATTTAGAAAAAACTACCAAGTGAGTAGGAAAAGCACTGTCAAAGGAGAGAAGTGTGCAATGATCATAGATGGGGCGGTCCGTGGCGCAGTGGTTAAGGCGCCTGCCACCAATGCCAAAGGTGCGTGGTTCGATACTGGGTTCCGGCGTTGGACTTTTCTCCTCTGGTAAGTGTCACCGTTAATTCGGGCGGACCGTCGGGGGTTCTTTCTCTGGGTACTCCGGTTCTTCCACCCCCCCCCCCCCCCCCCCACACTTTGGTATCGGTCTCAGGCCACTTTACAAATTTCAAATACAAGCGATCAAAAATCTCTGTAACTTCAGTAGCTGACTGGCCCTTCGTTTGTCTTGTACTGTGTTTGTCTTAAATGGCGTAAATCCGTGTCTGTTTCGTGAGTGTGTGTGTTGGGTTTCAGGCGCGGCGCTTTGAGTCGATTTCCCCAAAATTGAGAAAAAGCGCCTATATAATAACGGTATTATTATTATTATCTACTTTGGTCCAAGCACACACACACACAAAAAAAAAGGATAGGAAAGAGGGGGCGTTAAGTAAGAGACTGAAAGCAATGCATAGCTCCCCCCCCCCTCCCCGAAGGGGGGTGTATCACATATCCCACTGTTCCAGCCCCTAGGTGCATGGAAATTTAAATCTAGGTCCCCCAAGTGGGGGTCCAGATAGTGAGCCGGTGTGGACAGCTGGTCGGTCTTGGCGACCTCTTAAGCACACCATCGGCAATACTGGAGGAAGAGAAGGAACTTCTGCTTACCTGCAAAGAAGACCACATTTTACTGTGGTTTCTGCAGGGGCATACATTCCATGCCTCCACCTAGAGCTAAATTTCCATGCACCCTAAGAGAGAACCTACTAAAAAGGGGGAAGGGGTTGCAGTCGAAATTGTAGTAAAAAACTAGACCGAAAGGGTTGACTGCCATTGCTTGTAATTTAGAAAAAACTAAAAAGTGAGTAGGAAAAGCACTGTCAAGAGAGAGAAGTGTGCATGATAGACCAATGATCACTGGAACGGTGGGATATGTGATACGCCCCCCTGCGGGGGGGGGGGGGGGGGGGGGGGGGGGAGGGGGGGGGGCTTCCATATGCATTGCTTTCAGTCTCTTACTTAGCGCCCCCTCTTTCCTATCCTTTTTTTTTTGTGTGTGTGTGCTTGGACCAAAGTAGATCTATGATCATTGGTATATCATGCACACTTCTCTCCCTTGACAGTGCTTTTCCTACTTGGTAGTTTTTTTTGCTTCTGCCTCCAATGCCAAAGGTGCGAGGTTCGATACCGGGTTCCGATGTTGGATTTTTCTCCTCTGGTGTCACCGTCTGGGCAGTGGGCAGATGTTCACATCTGCACGGGACATAGACGACCCCGGCCCCCACGAGTCCCCTGCTGCCTTGCAGGCCTGGCCGCTTGGCTGCGGAAAGGCTAAGGGAGGAAACCCCTGACATCAAAGCCCCCGTGTCTCCGGGGAAGGCTTTTGAGCCAGAGACTAAGACAAGGACAGTCTGATATAAAACCTACGACCCGAGGACCTCGATGCCACCGTCCCAGCTTGCTAGGCCATGGCAAACGACCCAAGGGTTTAAAGGGTGGGGCCAGTACTGCGCACACTGCACTCCACCAAAAAGCTCCACCGCGCAGGCTTTAGGAAACGCCCACGGACTATGACACTGAACTTTCCAAGTCCTGTAGCGATGGGCAAGGGGCAAAACGGCAGGTGAAAGATGTCACTGGAAGCCGCAGTCTCAAACCTGCATGCAGGCGGTTCAGGATATTGGTCGCCTGATGTTGACCTGGGGATGACAACGTCACTCGGCACACCCTGAACGACCAAGCAGCCTTCTCTAGGGACAGCGCTGCTTGCTCCACACGGAGAGGGGCCTCGAAAAGGTGGCCTAACCAAAGCTCATCCCCTCGTAACCCCAGTTGGTTAGCCGCGGTCAACGGGCATCTTCTCATGCGGTCAGAAAACAAGAAAAAACAATAGATTCACTCTCATGACGACCACGACCGGACTCAACGTAGCATGCTGGAACATCCGAACCATGCTCGACACAGCTGACAGCGGACGCCCTGAACGTCGCTCCGCCCTCATTGCCCATGAATTGCGGAGGTTAAACATCGACATCGCTGTGCTCAGCGAAGTACGCCTTCCGGAGGAAGGCAGCCTCCAAGAACTTGGCGCTGGCTACACCCTCTACTGGTCAGGCAGGCCTGCATCAGAAAGACGGCTCTCAGGCATGGGCTTTATGGTGAAGACCCCCATTGCGACTAAGTTGGAAAACCTACCAACGGGTCACTCCGACCGCATCATGTCCATGCGCCTCCCACTGAGACACCAGCAATACGTCACCCTTCTCAGTGTGTACTCCCCAACCCTCCTGGCAGAGCCTGCAGAAAAAGACAAGTTCTACTCTGACCTGCGCAGCCTCCTGCAGAGCACCCCTGCAGACGACAAAGTCATCATCCTTGGCGACTTCAACGCCAGAGTGGGCCAAGACTCTGAAGCCTGGAAAGGAGTCCTCGGCAAGCATGGCGTTGGGAACTGCAATGACAATGGTCGCCTATTGTTGGAGCTCTGTGCAGAGCAGCAACTTGTCATCACCAACACTACTTTCCAGCAAAAGGACAGTCGAAAGACCACCTGGATGCATCCTCGCTCCAAGCACTGGCACCTTATCGACTATGTCCTAGTGCGTCAGAGGGACCGCAGTGACGTCCTCCTCACCAGAGTGATGCCCAGCGCAGAGTGCCACACTGACCACCGCCTTGTTCGCTGCAAACTCAGGCTCCGCCTCAAGCTGAAACCCAAGAAAGGGGGCCCTCCCAAGAAAAAGCTTGATGTTGCCAGCCTTCAGCATGACGACAAGAAAGCTGCCCTTCAGGCCGATTTACAGCGCATGCTCAAAGACACAGTTGATCCAGCAGACTCCTCTCCTGAAACACTCTGGGAACAACTGAAAACTGCTATTGTAAAATCCTCTGTGGAAGTCTTGGGCTTTGCTAGAAAGAGGAACAAAGACTGGTTTGACGAAAACGACGTAGAGATCCAGGAACTTCTAGCAAAAAAAAGAGCCGCCCACCAGGCCCACCTAGCCCAGCCTTCCTGCCCTGTGAAGAAGTATGCCTTCCGCCTCATCTGCAGCAGTCTCCAGCTCAAGCTTAGAGAGCTCCAGAACGAGCGGTGGTCCAGACTCGCACAGAGGACCCCGCTCTGCGCTGACAACGGTGACTACAGGGGCTTCTACGAAGCACTGAAAGCAGTGTATGGCCCTAGGCACCTGGTACAAAGTCCCCTGCGAAGCGCTGATGGACAGGCACTCCTCACAGATAATACCTCCATCTTGAACCGCTGGTCGGAATACTTTCAGGACCTCTTCGGCGCTGAACGCACTGTTCAAGAAACAGTCATCCTCCAAATCCCACACCTTCCACTAAAGGTTGAATTGGACGAACCGCCCACCGCCGAAGAGACCCTCACAGCCATCCACCAGCTCAAGAGTGGCAAAGCAGCAGGCATTGACGGAATCCCGCCAGAGATCTGGAAACATGGAGGCCCAGCACTGCACAACAAGCTCCACGACCTCTTTCTCTGCTGCTGGGAAAAATGAACACTACCAAAGGATCTCAGTGATGCAGTCATCATCACCCTGTACAAGAACAAAGGAGAGAAGTCTGCCTGCTCTAATTATCGTGGAATTACCCTGCTGTCCATTGCCGGGAAAATTCTCGCAAGGTTGCTCCTGAATCGGCTGGTACCTGCCATCGCTGAAGACCACCTCCCAGAGGGCCAGTGTGGCTTCAGAGCCAACAGGAGTACCACCGACATGGTCTTTGTGCTGAGACAGCTTCAGGAGAAGTGCCGCAAGCAGAACAAAGGGCTGTACGTAACGTTTGTCGACCTAACAAAAGCGTTTGACACTGTGAGCAGGCAAGGTATGTGGCAGATCCTGGAGCGACTAGGTTGTCCCCCAAAGTTCCTCAACATGATCGTCCAGCTCCACGAGGACCAGCAAGGCCAGGTCAGACTAAACAGTGACCTCTCAGAACCATTCCCCATTCGCAACGGCGTGAAGCAAGGCTGTGTGCTGGCACCGACCCTCTTCACCATCTTCTTCAGCATGATGTTGAAGCAGGCCACAGTGGACCTCGACGATGACGACGCAGTGTACATCAGGTATCGTCTCGATGGCAGCCTGTTCAACCTCAGACGACTGCAGGCTCACACGAAAACCCTAGACCAACTGATTCGTGAGCTGCTCTTCGCTGATGACGCTGCCCTCGTTGCACACACAGAGAGAGCCTTGCAGCGCATTACGTCCTGCTTCGCAGATGCTGCCCAGCTCTTTGGACTTGAGGTCAGTCTGAAAAAGACAGAGGTCCTTCATCAGCCGGCACCCAAGGAAGAGCATGGCCCTCCCCACATCACCATCGGCGAGTCCGAACTGAAGTCTGTACACCAGTTTACCTACCTTGGCTGCATCATCACGTCAGACGCCAAGCTGGACAAGGAGCTGGACAACAGGCTGGCAAAAGCGAAAAGTGCTTTCAGGCGACTATTCAAGCGGGTGTGGCACAATCAACAGCTGAAAAAAGGCACCAAGATCAGCGTGTACAGAGCTGTCGTCCTCACCACCCTGCTGTACGGTTCCGAGTCCTGGGCCCTCTACTGCAGCCAACTACGACTCCTCGAACGCTTTCACCAGCGCTGCCTGCGAACCATCCTCAGCATTCACTGGAGTGACTATGTCACCAACGTCGAGGTCCTTGAACAGGCGGAAACTGTGAGCATCGAGGCTTTGCTGCTGCGGACACAGCTTCGCTGGGCGGGGCACGTCTCCAGGATGGAGGATCATCGCCTACCCAAGATCACTCTGTTCGGCGAGCTCGCCACTGGACACCGAGACAGTGGGGCACCAAAGAAGAGATACAAAGACGGTCTCAAGAAGTCGCTTAGTGCCTGCCAAATCGACCACCGCCAGTGGTCTTCGCTTGCTGCAGACCGTGACACCTGGCGCTCCACCATTCACAAGGCAGCCGTCTCCTTTGAGGACTCTCGCAGTGCTAACCTTAAGGACAAGCGGCTTAGAAGAAAAAACAGTTGTCGTAACTCAGAACCCTGACCAGACCTTCCCCTGCAGCCACTGCGGTCGAACCTGCCTGTCCCGGATTGGCCTCCACAGCCACGAAAATGCCTGCAGACGACGTGGGCAAGCCCTATAGAATCTTCGTTCGCGAAGTCAAGCCAAGAGAGAGAGATTTTTTTCTAAATTACAAGCACTGGCAGTCAACCCTTTCGGTCTAGTTTTTTACTACAATTTCGACTGCAACCCCTTCCCCCTTTTTAGTAGGTTCTCTCTTAGGGTGCATGGAAATTTAGCTCTAGGTGGAGGCATGGAATGTATGCCCCTGCAGAAACCACAGTAAAATGTGGTCTTCTTTGCAGGTAAGCAGAAGTTCCTTCTCTTCCTCCAGTATTGCCGATGGTGTGCTTAAGAGGTCGCCAAGACCGAAACAGCTGTCCACACCGGCTCAATATCTGGACCTCCACTTGGGGGACCTAGATTTAAATTTCCATGCACCTAGGGGCTGGAACAGTGGGATATGTGATACGCCCCCCTTCGGGGGGGGGGGGGGGGGGGGGGGGGGGGGGGCTTCCATATGCATTGCTTTCTTCAGTCTCTTACTTAGCGCCCCCTCTTTCCTATCCTTTTTTTTTTTTTTTTGTGTGCTTGGACCAAAGTAGATCTATGATCATTGGTCTATCATGCACACTTCTCTCCCTTGACAGTGCTTTTCCTACTCACTTGGTAGTTTTTTTGCATGAACTTAGTCTAAAGTTCTGAAAGTGGGAATATCTTACGATCACCACCACATCATCAGCTAAGTTTGCACG
Organism: Semisulcospira habei; assembly: GCA_036245525.1. NCBI lineage: Eukaryota > Metazoa > Mollusca > Gastropoda > Semisulcospiridae > Semisulcospira > Semisulcospira habei. The sequence goes on from BTPG01000001.1 coordinate 48,968,943, forward strand.
CCACCGATACTCAATGGCCAGAATCGGGGCCTCAATTCATGACCCCCCTCCAAAAAAACCAACCAACAAAACAAGAAAGGCAAAGCCCTTATGGCTCACATGCATGACCGCCCCACACATGTCTGACAATAAGTAAAGGTATGGCTTCTGCATCAGCAAAATCCATGTTTTCTCAAAATTTAATCAGTTTCAGTTACTTTCACACTATCTATGAAACCCCCCGTAACCATTGACCTTTGCGATGAGTTGACTAAATTAGTATACATATGAAGGTTTTAACATCAGCTACCTTTGTGCTAAATTTTATTGAAAAGTTTACAAAAATGTTGATAATATTAATAACTACAATTCTATCAAAAATTGGCACTTTATACACATTTGTCAAGCTCTTGTGACCTTGACCTTTTCTGAGGGGTCATCCAAATTAGTATGCATAGATAGGTCTTACCATCAGGTATCTCTGTACCAAGTTTGGGTTTGAAGTTGTGAATAGTAATTGAGAAAAAACATTTCTTGTCAAAATATGACTATTTTTTTACCCATTTCCAGAGCTCTTATGACCCTTGACCTTTCTGAGGGGTCATCCAAATTAGTGTGCATAGATAGGTCTTACCACCAGGTATCTCTGTACCAAGTTTGGGTTTGAAGTTGTGAATAGTATTTGAGACAAAAAAAACCATCTTTTGTCAAAATATGGCTATTTTGGACCTATTTTCTGAGCTCTTCTGACCCTTGACTTTTCCGAAGGATCAACCAAATTAGTATGCATAGAAAGGTCTTATCATATGGCATCAGGTATCTTTGTACCAAGTTTGGGTTTGAAGTTGTGAATAGTAATTGAGGAAAAACATCTTTTGTCAAAATATGGCTATTTTGGACCTATTTTCAAGTGATCAACCAAATTAGTAATTACCATCAGGTATCTTTGCACTAAGTTCGGGTTCCAAAGTTGTGAATAGTATTTGAGAAAAAATAAATTACGTTAAAATATAGCTATTTCCGATATATTTCCTGATCCTCTTGGACCTTGACCTTTGTGAGGTCACTGAAATTGGTGTCTTGCCATTGACCATTTTGGTACCGGTTTCAGGCCACTTTATAAATTTCAAATACAAGCGATAAAAATTTCTGAAACCTCAGTAGCTGAGCTGACCCTTCGCACCACGTGAATGTTCTGTGTTTGTCTTCAGACTGAATGCGTGTCGGGCGAGTGTGCGTGCAGTTCGCGGCACTTTGAGCTGATTTGCAGAATTGGGAAAAAGTGCCTTTATAATAACCGGTACTATTATTTATTACTATTACCACAAAGTACCCTTCATTTCTTGGGCCAAGTTTGAAGACTGTGGCTTGAATAGCCTCTGAGAAAATGCCAACGTTAAAGTTTTTATCACGGACGACAGATGATGGACAATGGCGGACGGACAACCACTGGCCCAGAACATAGACTCACTTTTGCTTCACACATGAGCAGATAACAACCAACCAACCAGGTTAGGCGATGTTGTATCCGATAGGTGTTTTTTTGTTGTTACCGTTAGGTATCACTAATAAGCAAGCCAGGGTCTTCTGGTCTCACCTCCATGCTCTGACGATGAAGTAAATGATGATGACGCCAGTAACGCCGAACAAGACATACATTGTCCGGAGCAGCATGTCGCGATTCTCCGTGATCTTGTCCATGAGGGACTTAAAATAGCCGTCATCCGCCCCATGATCACCGCACACTGTGTCGTTGGTGTTGGTACAGTTAGTATCGGAAGCCGCAGACGGCTTCTGTACGCTTGCTTTAGTATTATTTACACTGCTGTTATCTTATGGTGGTTTAGCTACGACTTTTCTTGTGTCTACATCAGGCTTTTTTTCAGTCGCAGATCCACTAACTTCCGAACTAGCAGTTGGTACCAGCAGCGCAAATGTCACCAGTAAACAAACACTTGTGAAGGCACGTTTGGAGACCTGAGCCATTCTTGATTTACGGGACCTACTTCACAAAGCTATAAACAAACACATGCTTTCACTACGCACGCTATAATCTCTAGAACATACAGCAACCTGTCAATCTGACAAATATCGCATCACATGCACCCACGTCAATCGGAAGTTGAAGGCCAAGGTCTCGGCGAATTTTTTTTGTATAGTCTTGGCTATTCATTCCAAGGAGGTTACTCGCTTGGCTTTGTGACGTACTCAAAATCAAAAACAGTGTAATCGTAACTGTTACGCACTCATCCGTGTAATATGAGTGGGTTATGACACGTTAACTTTATGAATAAACAAAATAATGCTTCAGTGAAAAGTATCACAATTGGACACAAGGCATCGGAATGGGGTGGTAACCCGGGCCGGGGCCTCAGTTATTTTGGAGCTCTAGAAGTAGAACCTTAAATTGTTATGCGCTTGGTCTACAAGTGAGTATTTGTGCCCCCCCCCCCCCCCCCCCCCCAATTATTCTTTTGATAAAGAATTTGGGGGTAAAAAAAACCCACTGAATTTTCTTTAGCAAACATTTTTCTTTAATACAAAATAGTTTCTGGAAAACATAATTTTAAAAATATATATACAGATCAAGAAAAGAAACGCGAATTTTTCACCATATCGCTTTTCTTCATAAATATACTTTAATTCGGGTTATTTGACGTCATTTATTAGAATGTTATTATGAAGAGTGTGTTATGTCGTGTGCAAATAGAATGTTTAGTCTTAAAAATCGCACATCGATGACTTATGACATCATCAGTGACACTACCATCACAGGACATTGAAATGTAAAATGGGGAGCATCTGTAGAGGACACAGCTGAAAGCCAACCAATGTGCAGTTGGGTGTGTGTGCATGAAAATCCGGCCAGTTTGTTCTTGACCTACTTTTCGTTTGTCAAAGGCACCTAAATAATCAACATGACCTACAAACATGAAATCAAAAAAGTTCTTTATTTTTAGGTTAGCGGCCATATTTACCTGATCAAATGGATATGGGTATGTTCTTTATCTCTGTCTCTGGAGCATAACAATTGGTTTGAAAGTAATTCACATTAAATTAAATAAGATTTATTAAGAAAATGATGTGCACTGAAAGTTCTGGTTCTCTAATGAATTTTTTGAGTCAAATTTTGTTTTGAGGCAGTTAAGAACATCATAAGCAATCCACACAACTTGTGTGTTAAAACATATCACAGGAAACTTGCTTCACAGAGTGTGTCCAGTTTTGCTTATTTTTACCACTAATGAAACCCTGTGTCCTCCATAACTCATCCAATTTTTGTGTGAAGGTAGCTCAGACAGTAGGTTGAACATCTGAAGTAAGCAACAAATAAAATGTTCTTGTTTTGCAGTCAGGGTGGCTCTTCGTTTGCAGGTACACTTACAGACACTTTTCCCGTTTTTAATGGAAGTCAGTATATATTGGAGAAAAGTAATAAGATCAAATTTTCATGTATCATTTTTCCAGCTTTGACTGTCACTTGTCTGCTCCGTCACTTGCCTTTGCCCCGCACTCCAATGAAAACTATCTTAATTTCTACGCCACTGCAAAGTAACCATAAGATTAGTATGAGCAGTCGTTTTTTTTAACTCCAGTACACATATACATGACAGCTGCTTACATTCATTCACCGCGGCACTGTGCTGAACTATGTATGGGTGACAGTGTGAAAAATTGAAATGACTAAAAACAATCCACGGGGTAGCCATAGCCAGCAAGAGACATGAATTTTCAAGAGCACCTGTGAACGCAGGGGCTCATGAGAATTTATGTCTCTTGCAGAGGGAACAGGATGGCCGAAGGGTTGCTTTGTCTGAACAAAAAGGTTGAAATTCAGCTTTCTGGGGTTTTGAAACAGCTGAATCTGCTTCCAGGACTGAAAACTGTCACCCATGCATGTTTCTTGTGTGCTAACCATCTCTGTGTACATACTTGCACTAACTGGTCATGATTAGCCTCATATGAATTGTGCACCTGGGTTTTAACTTTCATGGCAACACCTGCCCCTGTACAGGTTAGTGCATGTGTATCATTTACCAAACATTTTTTTTTTAAGTTTCAGATTTAAGAATACATTTTACAGTGACAAGCATGAAAATGAGCTGCTAGGCACGAGCTAACACTTCATGAGTTTTTAAAAAAAAGTTCACTGTTCTGTACACAAAAACATTGTGTATCAGAAAACACTCAATCAAGATTACTCACGCATTGCTGTGTTTAGACTGTGCATCAGAAAACACTCAATCAAGTTTACTCACGCATTGCTGTGTTTAGACTGTGCATCAGAAAACAATCTAGATTACTCATGCATTGCTGTTTACAAAAAGTGAAGATGATCCAACTGTGAGACGCAGATACTCATGAGCCCCTGCAGTAAGGGCTCATGAGGATCTATGCCTCTTGCTGACACCACCTTGAGTCCATGTTTGCGGGATGGGCCACTGAACTAACGAAGTTCACATCAACACAATTTGCGTGAACTTACAGTGAAGGGGTTACAACAAAAGTTTTTAACCTATGTCACCCCAACACATGACAGCAGGAGATGGATCGACTATCATAGTTTAAGGGTAGTGCCAGATTGGCTTGGTACCATCAGGATGGCACCAACCCAATCTGGCACTACCCTTGAATTATCATGGTGGATCCATCTCATGCAAGAGGCACATGGTTGTTAGGTGACACTTCCAAAATTTGGGAAATGTGGCCATGGTGTTAAATTGGTTAATATCACCACACACACACACACACCACACTAGATTCATATCTGCTTGAATCTGACAAGCACCGCCAACACACAGGCACACACATACACACACAAACATACAAACAGTGAAACACAGACATAAATGTTGATTTTAACCCTTATTTTCTTTGTGGGTACAGCATTCTTTCTGTAGTGAGGGTTTCACTGACTGCAACGCATGCTGAAAATGTGCTGGCCCAACGAAGGCTGCTTCCAGGGATTCTGTCAGAGCACAAAGAGCTGCCTGAAATACATCATGCCAAGTCCCCATGAGAATACAAGTCATGATACACACCAGAAACAGTACAGTAAAAAAAAAAGGATTGCCAGATTAGCTTAACCCATTACATCCTGAAGCTGATTTGGTAAAATCTGCTTATTGTCCTGTAAAGGCTACATTACACATTAAGAGATGGATCAACCATTGTAGTTCAAGGGTATTGCCAGAATAGCTTGGCGCCTCAGGCGCCAAGCTATTCTGGCACCACCCTTGAACTAGCGTAGTCAAATTTATTTCAAGCAATAGGTGTATCAGGATGAAAAGGGTTAACTAGGGTGCAAGCTAACACCCCAACCATCCCCCCCCCCCCCTTCTTTGTTAAAACAGAACTGTGTGTAAATTGTGAAGAACATTTCAGCCTCTGTAAGGTCTATTCATCCAGATATTATAACAATGGGATTACCAATTGTCAAAAAGACAAGCAAAAACACTGGCAAAGGTCATGTTAAGAGAAGGTGAGAAAAAGGGTGACAACTGGAGTGGCGTTCCTGAACCCTTGGAGTTCTGGAACCCCTGAAAATCAATTGGTGAAATAAAAAGTACATGAGCAACTGACCTCCCTGCAGACATTCTCGATGTCAGCACCGCTGTACCCCTCAGTGTCGGCTGCCAGCTGAGCTAGATCCACTCCCTCCATGGGTATGTGGCCACTGTGAACCTCCAGGATCTTCTCTCTGGCCTGGCAAACACAAGGAACAAAGCCGTGTGAGGGGCAGATCACCAGCACCATTTTCCTAAAATGCTTCACATCCTTACAAGCCCACAGGACTGGTATTTCAGTATTACAGTCAACTTTGCTTATAAATAACAAGGTTGGGTAAAAACACACAAAAAAGATACGGTAAAACAATGCTTCTGTCACCCCGAACCACACTTTTTCTGTAAACCAATTTGTTTATAACAAACTTCGGAAATAACAACAAAAGCGTTGGATCCCCTGACATTTTGTTACATACATGTATCTGAATTTTACTGTACTGACAAGGAGTGCACAGGGGTGTGTGCATGCATGCGTGTAAAAGGAGGACAGAGAAATAAATTCTGATAGACGATGAACAAGGTTTTTCTTGTGATATACGCTCAAAGTGTATCTCACATTGACTATTGAGAGATGAACAATTCTGCTTGAATGTGCACAGGTGTTAAAGAAATTAACGCTTTCAACCCTAAGGCTGTATTTCTCAAATTTGGGAGGCATCATCTAACAATATGTACCACTTGCAGGAAGAGGATCGACTAAAGATAATTCAAGGGTAGTGCCAGATTAGTTTGGCGCCATGAGGTGCCAAGCTACTGTCACCACCCTTGAATTATCAAGGTCAATCCATCTGCAGCTGTAGTGTGTTGGGGCTACATGGGTTAACACACACTGGGGGTGGTACACAGACTATGTGGTCTATTTGGCCAGGCTGCAGGACAGTGTTGTCCACCATGACAAGGTAATCTAGACACGTACCTACGCACATGACCAATATTATCTGACCAACACTATCTGAACGATGTTACAAGTACCTTGAGATCTGGGGGTGGCACATAGATTAGGTGGTCCATTCGCCCGGGCCGCAGGAGAGCATCATCAACCATATCAAGACGGTTAGTAGCTGCTACAACCAGCACATGGCTCCTGTCTCTTATGTCGTTCGTTGCAGCTTTGGTCTGACCTTGCTGCAAAACATGAATTCATCAAATCGTATGAAACAAGACGGGCTAAATGTTGCTGCACATTCCGTTTGTGGCTTACATACAGACTAGACCCTTTGTGCATGCAGCCACTGTTACAATAAACAATGCTGGTATGGCTGCACAAGTGAGTCAACCATTTAGCCCCAATACCCTACACATGGAGACCATGATAAGGGTATTGCCAGATTAGCTTGGCGTCTGAAGGTGCCAAGCTAATCTGACAATACCCTTGAATTATTATGGTTGATACGTCTTCTGTAGTTGGTACATACATAGCTGTTAGTGGAAATTGGGGAGGGGGGGGGGGGGGGGTGGTTGGGGGGAATTTACAGCTAAAAGATTGGAAGATATACACGCAGTCAAACATGGTCTAATGATAATTTGAAAACATGTATTGTCAAATGTTTAATGCAGTGCACCTCTCACCAGTGCAACTGTAAAACATGAACGGTGTAGAAGTATGAAAGCTCCCCTGCTTAGCCCTAACCTTAACCCATTTACAGCAGGAGATGGATTGACCATGATAATTAAAGGGTAGTAGCCTAGCCAATCTGCCACTACCCTTGAATAATCATTGCTTGATTAATTTCCTTTAAATGGTACATACTTTTAGGGGACACTTCTAAACTTTGGGGTTAAATAGGTTAAGATAGCTGTCAGCTTGAAAACACGGTGTCCCCTGCACTGCGGCTTAAAGTGTACATTTGGGACCTGATCCTTTAATGTTTGCAAATGACTCTACCATATGAGAAGTTTACCTCTGGATGTTCAAGCTGTGCCTCACCTGAGACTGAGATAAACCACCCTCCACTTCTTTCTCTCTTTTGCTGCTCATCTTATCGTCCAGCCGGACCCCCACGCCATCCATTTCATTCAGCAGGGCAGATAAAACACGCTCCTGCACACTGTGCCCACTGCCCCCCTCTGACCGCTTGCCCACGATGGCATCAATCTCATCAAGAAACAGAATAGATGGTGCCAGAGCGCGGGCCTTTTGAAAAGCCTGTGGAAAAACATACACTTTTGAAGCCCTGAAAAGCATGCAATCAGACAATAAAGACATCTAACCGATGACAGTCCTGAAATGCTACAGCAAGATATAAACTGACCATGATAGGTCAAGGATGGTGCCAGAATAGCTTGGTGCCTTGAGGCACCAAGCTATTCTGGCACCACCCTCAAATTATCATGGTCGATCTGTCTCTAAGCTATTCTGGCATGGACTGTCATGACTCATCTATCTCTTGAACTGGAATGTGGTGTTGTGGGGACAACTTTCAGAATTTAAAATTTCAATCTCAGCTCTAGAGAAAAATCAATATGTGAGAAAATGTAACAGTGCAATGCCTCCTTTCCCAGCAATGGTTTGCATCCTACATGTCAAATAATGACAAGCAAAAGGAAGCCGTTATTTTCTCAGATAAGTCAGATAGGCCAGGGTGTCATGTTTCATGTTAAGAAGCGCAAATAGATTAACCCCCTTGATCATGTGTGGCTGAATTGACAAGGAGATTAACCCATTTAACTCCAAGGCTGCATTTCTCAAAGTTTGGAGGTGTTATCTCACAACTTTGTACCAGCTGCAGGAGACAGATCGACCATGATAATTCAAACTAATCTGGCACTACCCTTGAAAAATCATGGCTGATCCATCTCCTGCTGTAGGACATTGAGGTTAAATGAGTTTAAGGTTATGCTGAAGCTGACCTGTACCGATCCATTCTAAATCAGTCAGTACCTCTATAATCTTGTGCTCTGAGTCCCCCACGTAGGGAGAATAAATTTGTGCACAGCTGAGGCTGAGGAAAGTGACATGGATGGTGGAAGCCGCGGCTCGCACAAGTCTGGTTTTACCACATCCTGGAGGCCCGTACAGCAGCACACCCCTGGCAAGATGCAGGCCCATGCGCTGATACGCCTCCGGATATAGCAGGGGCCACTCCACTGCCTGAAAACATAGCTATGGTCAAGTGCTTCACCCAGCAAGAAGCATAGATTCACATGAGCCCCTGTGCTTGCTTATGTGAATCCATGTCTCTTGGAGATGAGGTTCAGGTTAACTATTTCATTGCCAGTTTTCCTTTTCCTCTTACTCCTCTCATTCTCTATTTACTAAGAGCTATGTAAACCCCTCATTTCCCGATAGCATTTTCTGGCTTCAGCGGGGTAACAGTCAAACATTGCAGTGTTGCTGTGCGGCAGAACACCTACAACCTGTACATGTATCTCAATGTACTGGTACTAGGAAGTGACTGTACTATGTGTCTGTCATCTCTGAGGTGTTGTGGGACACATATGTTGACATGCTAGCGTGATACAGGTAAAAATACATAATACATTGCTGCTCAAAGATGTTAGAGTGAAATATAGCATGCCATAAGGCAAATAAATTACCTCTCACTCTGTCGGTAATGGTTTTCGTTGGGATGACTCCTGTAGGAATCACAGCTTTAAAAACTGCTACCAACACGCAAATGGTTAACAGTACACTAGTCTACCATACTTATGCCTGACTTGTCAAAGAACCATATGGTATGTACTGGTGTGTGTGTATGTGTGTGCCTGTATCTGAGTGTCGTGTGCAACAATGCCCCTGAAAATGTCAACTGTTTACACATCACACAGCACAGTGCCTCAGGGTCTGCTTTACCGGATTACACCCTGCCATGGTCACATCAAACACAATTCGCTCCAAAATTGTTACTGATCACAATTTCCTGTTGTTTCACAAAAACCCCATTACTAAATGTGTCACTGAACGTTACACTGTCCTGTCACAGCACAGGTAAGTTTGTGACTGTCACCCTGAAACTGAAGTGTGGTCTTTTATCTACCTCTTATCCCTTATCATTTGGAATACACCAATGTGTGAAATAAGTTTGAGTAAAATAGTTCAAGGGTAGTGCCAGAATAGCTTGGTGCCTCTAGGCGCCAAGCTATTCTGGCACCAGCCTTGAACTAAAGCCATTGGTCTATACAGACCAAAAAGGTGACTGCCAAGCGTGTAATATGCAAAGAAGTACCCAACGGAGAAAGAAACACGCTTAGAAAAGACGGGTACAACACAATTTATTAATATTTCGGGGAAATACCCTTTGTCAAAATAGACAAACAAACAAACAGAGAGATTAGCCGCTACTTATCTTCACTGGCAGAAGGAATGACATTCCTTCTGCCAATGAAGATAAGTAGCGGCTAATCTCTCTGTTTGTTTGTTTGTCTATTTTGACAAAGGGTATTTACCCGAAATATTAATAAATTGTGTTGTACCCATCTTTTCTAAGCGTGTTTCTTTCTCCGTTGGGTACTTCATTGGTCTATATCCTTACCTGTAAGTTCTATAATGTGGCTTGCATATGGCAGTGTACACATTTGAAGCGTTTAGCCTCAGTACGACATGGGTTAACATCAACACTTCTCACTAGAGCACAAACATCGAGGGTGAGAAAGTGTAATTATCACATGCACCACGGTACGTTAAGAGTGGGAATCAACCCAGTTTTGATTCTGAAATCGTTCATTCAATGACCAAAAGTGCATTCATCCAAGGAACATGGATAAACATGTAGATTGGTCTCAGCAAGAGGCATTGATCCTCATGAGTGACTGCGGGGGCACATGATGATATACCTCTTGCAGTTGGATCGTGTGCACTTTTTCTTGGCAGTTAACTCATTCAGCCCGGCGCATGTATTTCCCAAATTTTATAGGCACCATTTAACAACTATGCACATGTTGCAGGAGATAATAATAATTCAAGGGTAGTGCCAGATTAGCTTGGCGCCAACAGGTGCCAAGCTAATCTGGCACTACCCTTGAATTATCATGGTCGACCCATCTCATGCTGTAGTCCATCAGGGCTGAATGAGTTAAGGTGTTTTATATGCTTTAGGCTACAGCAAAGGCCACACAACTGCCTGAAAACTATGGAACACAGTCATCATCAAACACATCACATTGTACCCCTAGAAAACTGCATGTAAGAAAACACACTTAGTTTAGCATTTGCAGACTAGAGGCATAACTTTGCATACACTTGACACATTAGTTTGACAAACTGGAGTGCAGATACCAAAACATTTACCTTGCCATAGGTCACAGTGTTACCCACCTGCCTGATTTTCTTTTTGACATCGTCTAACCCTCCGATATCTTGCCACTCCACAGGCTGCACATTCACAACACAGTCCGCACCTTGTCGCAGAGATGGATGGACCAGGTGAAGAGATGCCCTGAAATCTTCCATTGTGACTTGCCACTATTTTAAAGAGATAAAACACGAAAACATCTAAAATGAAACATGAGCAACATGCAATTTTAAAGCATATCAATCAGTTTATTTTATTCACAGAGCCCTGAGAGGAAACAAAAGATGGATTGGCTCTGACAGTTCAAAGGTGGTGCCAGAACAGGTGGTGCCAGTGTTCTGTCACTACCCTTGAACTGTTCTGTTCAATCTGTCGCCTGAAATATAAAGGATCACTCCCTTACACTTACAGATAAGTGTGTTAATAACTTGTTTTGGGGGTTGAGTACAAACAGGATTTAGGGCTTCAAACTAGGGTCTGTGCACTGATGAGCACAACCAGAATATTCATTCCTTGGTCTAAGCATTCATTGCCCTATGCCACTGTTCCTTAAGTCCTCACCATTCAGAGCACCATGCCATTTTTCTTTGACATAAACATTAACCAACATATAGAATTTTTCCTTGGAGCTAACTCTACACTCGACTTCAATCTCACCTGCACAGAGGAGTCTGCTGATGTTATAGCTCGCCTGGTGGCTTCTGCACAAAGCTTGGCTAGATCTGCGCCAACGTGACCCCCTGCTGCCCCTGCAAGCCAGTCCAAGTCCACACACGGAGCCAGGGGCACCTCAGACAGGTGCGCTCTAAGGATCTCTCTTCTCTGGGAATGTGAAGGCACCAACATCAGCATCTGCAAATGTAACAAAGCAAGTAAAGGTTACTGTCATGCATTTATGTTGAATCATCGCACTAGAAAAAGTAATGAGATGTCTGCTAGCATTTTACACAAAAGCAATAACCTAACATAAGGACTAAATTAGTAAATAGAAAAATCTGCCTGAAGTTTCCGTCATTATCTTTGATATATCCTTCACATAATTAGAAGCAAAATTTTCTCAATACATGTACGATTATAGAAAGACCCAATGTCTACATAACCAGATGAAATCACCACACTGATTGACAGTCTGGCAAGCAGTCGTCTGCCAATGTTTAGTCTGAAACCTGCAACAGCCCCAAATTGAAGGACTCGAGGCAAAGGTAATGTTTCAGTTTGGACTGGGTACATTGAGCCAAATATTGCTTGATAATGATATAGTGCTGATAACCAACAGATATCTCTCCACAAATGTCTCTTGATTACTCAACCTGAATGAAAAAGTGTCTGAGGCTAACGCCTGATTCGGGTCGAGTAATTACATCAGCCAGTTATTACACTATATAAAAGGGAATTTGGCTCAATAGGACATAATGTGAGGATCATGCATGACATTTACCTCCTGGCCCAGTCTACCCGGCTGTCGCAAAGCAGGATCTAGAACTGAGGGTCTGTTTGTTGCTGCCACAACCACCAAACCACAGTCTTGAGGAATGCTATCCAGGCCTGACAGCACAGCACTGGTAAACCTGGCATTATGCTTGGACTCTGAATTCTTCCGCTGCTGGCAAATGGCATCAATTTCATCGATGAAAAGGATGCAGGGCCCTTCCTGACTGAGTCTGACCGCTCTGTCTATCACAGATTTAAGACTGGCCTCACTTTCTCCAGGGTTAGAGCTGACAAGCTCTGGTCCACTGATGAGCACTACCACAGCACCACACTTGAGGGCCACTTGCTGAACTAGAGATGTCTTGCCACAGCCTGGTGGACCTGCCAGCAGCACACCACTGGATCTTGGCAGACAAAAGTCAGTGTAAGCCTTCTCATGATGACGCGGCAGCACCAGCAAGTCAGTCAGCAGACACTCCTCATCCTCTACACCGCCTAGTGCACCTTGCTTCCTGGAGCGTGACTCTTGTAGGGCCTTGTAGAATTCCACACTCTGAATGCAAGTGACTTGAGCAACTGTACTGTCTGTGATCCTAACACCACTGTTCTGGTCCAGAACCTCTTTATTCTGAACACAAGCAGTTATAACACAATAGCAGATTCCATACAAGCCTGCTAATCTAGAGTGGGCAAGATCAACAGTGCAACCTGTAGTCACACACAAACCTTTAATGCACCTAATGCATTTCTTTTCAAGTTCTGCTAGCAAAACCGCATTCTGCCCACATCCATAGAACTTGCCATTGTGTTTAATGACCAGTTTGATTGTGACCAGATGGCCATCTTCACAAGACAGGGGCTTTAAAGTGATCCCATGCTGATCAGGTGACAACTCTGAGTCTTGACACTTATCTTGTGTCCCCTCATAAAAGACAAAGTCTGGGTCATACTGCAAAAATTGTTGTGACAGTGAACTCTGACAAAACTGTCCATGATGGACTTGACATATTGCAGTCTTTCTTCCTGAGCAAAGACGGATGTACTGTCCTTGGTGCAATTTAAATTGTTCCAAGGCTTTAGCATTCATTACACAAATCTGCCTTCGCATATGTTTTTGCTCTGGTGCCAGAATGACACATTCTAAACTGCCAGAGCCCATTCTGTCTTCCTTCCTCTCAAACTGCAACAGAGATCTTTACCTGAAACTATCACAAACTCAAATATTAGCCCAGCAGGGGATGGATCGACCATGATTATTTAAGGGTAGTGCCAGATTAGCTTGGTGCCATCAGGCATGGTGTGTGTGTGTGTGTGTCAGTTTAGGTGTGTGAGATTGTCATGGGACTTTCTTTCCCTAAACTAGCAATGTTTTTGTCAGTTTCATTTACATTTCACTATATACTTAGTTTTTTTTTGTATTTTGTCTCGTAGTTTTGTAGCAACGGCAGGTTTGAAAAATGGCTATGTCTGTGACGATGTCAATGCCTCAACCGTTGATAAATAAAGCTTCATTGAATCATGGTTGGTCCTTCTCCTGCAACAACAGCCATTAAGGAATTGGGGCAATATAATAATAAATAATAATAATACATAGTGCATATGGCTGTGGGGTTAACAACTGAACTTCACAAATAACATATATATGTAGTTTGTCATTGATTAAAATGATATCAATACTTTCACAAAGGAATCAACATTTATTTCACTGTAAAGCTGCAGTAAATCTAATATATTCTATTCCCATTTACCTTCAAAAGAGAAGTCCTTGTTTGTCTTCTTAGAAAATGAGTACCAAAAAAACTGTTTTGTGTTTGTTTATTCAAAGCATGTTTCTTTACATGTTGATTATTTCTACTGCTTATTGCATAATGCTGGAACCAAAAAGCACTGTATACTTTTGGGTGCACAAGCTAATTACTTTTAATCCTGGCATGCTGGTTACTTTTGTGGCAAAGGTGCACTTGTTTTTCCAACCAGATTTTTTCCTCTTTATAGAAAATATGTGACAGGCCGAAAGTTGAGCTATGTACATATTCAACACCTACGTGTAGCGAAAATTAAAGTTTTTCGCAAGCGCACCACTCCCCCCCCCCCCCCCCCCCCCCCTTCCGAAACTTGGAAGTGAAAGTAAATGCTCCATAAATACACAGAGTGCGATGATTAGTTTAGCCGTTACAGTTTGTGATTCGCGCAGCAGACATGACTGAATTACCAGTATCGTTTGTCAGCGTTAGTAAAGCAGGTGTGATCACATTTTATGCATGAACTGATAACTGAGCTCAGGGAAGAAACAAGGGAAATCTCATCCATGAGACGCATGGGCGCAGACTTTGGTTACTTAAAAACAAAGAACACCTTGTGGTTGTAACAAAAACAAGACATGCTACAATAAAATCTCGATATATTACCATGAACTATAGTTTACTTTTAAACATTTGGTTATGACGTTCTAGTGTACCGTTCATAATTTGTTCGCTGATAAACGTACAGTTCTTACAAAAGTTGAAAGGGCATTCATCATGGCGGCTCCCATGCTCCGGCTTGTTGGGGTCACACAAAGGTGTTTAGCATGCACGTCGCACAGTCGAATATTCGCAGCTAAATATGCTAAAAAGGTCGGCGGACCAGGTCAGTCACTAGCTTTTCGTTCTGCACATCCTTCAAAGTGCGCTCTTTCATGGCAGGAACTCACATGGATGGGTAGTGTTTTAGTCTCAACATCGGGCTGAATTCCTTTAGCACAAAGTATATTGGAGCATTGCTCAGGCGCGGATCACTTACAGTTACACCCGGGGATGGGGTGGGTCCAACATTTTGTTTGGGACCTTGAACCTGACACAAAAAGCCCGCAGATGCTATACTTTCGTCAACCCACTGGCCGAAAAGTCCGGAGGAGGAGTGGGGGCGGGGCGGGGCGGGGGGGGGGGGGGGGCGCAGGGATGGGGGCTAGCAAGTGAACCTCACCCCCGACCAAAATTTATCGAAAGCATGGAGTGGGGTGGGGGCAAACAAAGTGGACCTCACCATTCACTATATAGAGAGGGGGGGGGGGGAGGGGGGTTCAAGCGTCCATATACATATACGACCGGAAACATACTTCTGCAAGGTAAACTTTTACAGGAGTGTGCGTGGAAGAAAGGGATGGGGGAGGGGGTCATACAGGCAAACTGCTGTCCGACATAAATAATTATCGGTGCATTTCACTTTTGTCTGTTTTAGTAAACCTCTCGAATGTCGCATTCATTACATCTTTTAGAGTTAGAATTTCTGGGGGAAAAAAAGAAGAATCCACCCCCTGGCTTCAGTCGAGATTTCACACAAGGCATAATTGTCACAAGGCCTTAGCATGACTTGGTAATAATTCAGTGCTTTTCTATAGCGTCCTTCGCCACCTCCCCACGTACAGACGTCTCTTCACTGATTTGGTACAACTACAACTAAATTTGTTACTTCATCAGTTCATGTCAAAGACAAAGGCAGCTGCTCCTGAACCCCTCCTGGGCCAGTTTCAGAGGTTAACCCATTTAACCCCAAAGCTGCATATCCTAAATTTTGGCGATGTCATCTGATGAATATGTACATCTACCAGTTGCAGGAGATCATGAACTAAGCAACCATGATAATTCAAGGGTAATGCCATTATTCACCAAGCTAATCTGACGCTACCCTTGAATTATATTTATTGAATTATTGTAGTCAGTCCATCTCCTGCTGTATTGCATTAGGGATAAATGTTTTAATCAGTTCTGCAGTTCCCGTGCACTACCGTTGAACTATCAGTCTCAGTTGATCCACATTTTGTTGCAGTATTAACACATTGTCAGGGCTGAATGAGAACTAGTTACATCCTGAGGATGAAATTTTCAAATATATATGTTTTCCTCCCTACGTCACACAACCAGTCGCTTTACCAAACCGTACCATGTGACCGTGATATAAAAACCCCTGTTGCAAAAAATGGCGGAATTTTTGTAGCCCTCTCAATGACGCATCTTGAAGTTGAATGCGAGTTTTGTTCTATAAAAGATCACCAAAACGTTCTAAAGTAAAAAGTTGCATAGTGTTGTTCGAAACAACAAGCACTCAGTACTGCAGTACTGGAGACGGCAACGTCATGAAATATTTTAAATTACGACATCAGTCTATTATGTATAAATGTATATTCCTTTGATGTCAGTCATGTCTGGCGTGATCCAGGTCAGAAGATGTCTTCTTGATTTCTTTTACGAAAATAGTGGAGGAATGAAAACTAATACGTTATTGGTCGGAGGGGTTTGCTGCACGGACCCTTGTAGGCCTTTGGGAGGTCAAAGGAATCATTGTACCCCTCAGGCCTTCGGCCTTTGGGGCACAATGATTCCTTTGACCTCCCTCAGGCCTACAAAGGTCCGTGTAGCGAACCCCTCCGACCAATAATTTATATGATAATATATTATCTACATCTTTTGAGTTCCAACATCACAGTTCTCTAGACAGATCAGTCATGATAGTTCAAGGGTGGTGTCAGAATAGCTGTTCCGACACCACCTTGAATTATCATGATCAGTTCACATCCTGTCCTAGCATGTCAGAGCCTTCTGTATTGTGTAATGTTTTGAGCAGATTTAAACGGCTTTTGTTTTGGTTTTGCAGCAGGGAAGATGACTGCCCAAACTGTGACCAAGGTGCGCCTAGAGGTCGAGACAGATCCTGCCAAACTGACCAAGTACTGCTGTGGGGCCAACATCCACAAAACAGGCTCAGACCCAGAACTGAAACCAGATTCAGAATACCCCGAGTGGCTGTGGAAATTGCGCTTAGATCGCCGGCCGCAAGATCTTAGTGAACTAGATCCTAATGACGCCGCCTACTGGCGGCGTCTTCGCAGGACGACAATGAAGCAGAACAACAAACTCATGAAAGTCAGCAAGTTGAAAAGGAACTGAATAGAACTGTCTGTGATTTTATTTTCTCATTTGTGTTCGTAAACATGATGCTTTGTATTGATCATCTAGCCACCGTTCTCTGATGAAATAAATCAGTGGTTAACATTTTAAATTAGATGGTGTTTTTATGTGTAGATATCAAGTAATCATTTGCTACTACCTCCAGATGTATGTACTAAAACAGATAGGCCCCCAAACAAGATCTGCCCCAGGACACAGAGTGATAAATGGACGCACACAAGCAGGAAGAAGGCTACCTCCACACATCACAATATTGTCACCATTACCTTATTCCCATACTACCTCAGTGTTGTTAAAAGTGTTGGAGAAGTTGGTTCATCAGACAGGGATCATCTTGCTGCAGTGTACAGCTCGGATCATGGGTATCATGGGTGTTGCATCAATACCAAAAATTAACGTGCAAAATATTGTGCTGAAAAGGATGTGGTTGTTTCTTTATATCCACAGAAACATAAAAGTGATGTTGTGAAGCAAGAAAAGTGGAGACTTGTCTTCTTGGAGCTTTTGAAATTGGGATGTATGGTATGAAATGTTCTGCTCATAGTGTGGTGTTAGAAGTATGATAAAACGCATTGTTTTCATCCCAACGTCACATGACCAATCCATTTAGCACAAGCCATACCATGTGACCGGGATACAAAACTTGTAGCAACTAATGGCCAACATTTTGAAGCCCTCTTTCTGATGTCTTGAATGCCAGCTTTGTTCTACAAAAGATCACTAAAACGTAAAGTGCAAAGTTTCTTTGTGTTGTTCAAAACAACAGGTACACTTCTGGAGACGGCAATGTCAAGAAAGATTTTAAATTACGACCTAAGTCTATTTTGTATAAATGTATATTCCTTTGTCGTCGGTCATGTCTGGTGTGATCCATTTCGGAAGATTTCTTCTTGATTTCTTTTACGAAAACATTGGAGGAATGAAACAAATACGTTATTGGTAGCAGGGTCTTGCTGCACTGACCCTTGTAGGCCTTCGGGAGGTCAAAAGACCTTCAGCCTGAGGGGTACAATGGTTCTTTTGACCTCCCGAAGGCCTACAAGGGTCCGTGTAGCAAACCCTTGATACCAATAACTTATAGTGTATCTGATTGTGGCACATATTGAAATTCATTATTGAGGTTTTGTTTGCAATGAACGGCTTTGAACAACGGCGGAATAACGAAATGACAATGGATAATCAGATTTGGCATAAACATAGGCGGCAACACTGTGAAGTGATTTCACTATTGTTCATTGCTGGGAGTCATTTGTTGCAAATGAAACATGACTAATGCCAAGACATTCCACATTTGAATAGACTGTTGATGGCTGAAGCTAGCATTCGACACTTGCCACGTTTCCTTTTTTTCAAAATTGACTGAAATGTACCTGGCTCATATGATGTGGCAAGTCAGTGAAGTAAGCATTCGAGACAATCCGCATAATCAGTATGCGGAATGTCTCGATTACTTTATTTGCCATGCAAGGCTGATTCAAATGAGTTAGAAGTCAAATAACTTTCTCGCAGATGTCCATGACCCCCTGCCTGCAGTTTTTTTGTCTCTCAGACTCGGTGAAAGAGCAGCAATGACATGCCATATCTTCGTTTATTTAAAACGATGGCAATCAAGTTCAGTGTCAGAAATAAATAATGTGATTTCGCCTAACACGTTTTCTTCTCAGCATTTCTTATGAAGTGCGTGCGCGTGCGTGCTATTCTTGCACGTGACATGTACTGGTCTGTACACTACTTGACTACAAAACTTGAATAAACTGGTAAATTGCAGCCGGACTGGCCCATGCAAACACAAAGAGGGAGAGGGGACAAGAAAACAAATCAGAATGAAAACGGTTCATGCTCCTCACCTAATGTTAAGCGTTTCACAAATAATTTACATTTGCCAGATGAAAGAGACATACTCCACGCAGTAAGCGGATAATAGTTCGCAATATTTCTTTCATTTCTACATGTTTTAACCCATTTAGTCCCAAGACCCAACCGCAAGAGATGGATGGACGTGATAATTCAAGGATAGTGCCAGATTAGCTTGGCGCCTTCAGGCGCCAAGCTAATCTGGCACTACCCTTGAATTATCATGCTCAATCCATCACCTGAAACTGGTACATAGTCATTAAGTAACACTTACAAAATTTGACAGGTGGGACCGTGGGGTTGAATGGGTTAACCAAAATAAGAACTGTCAGCACTGTGCATCATGCGCAGTGTGCGCGCGCAACAAACGCTAACGCGCGTTGAGATACACACTGTACTGAGAAGGCCCGGCCTACAGCATCCATACAAAATATTGCTGGCATCGACTGAGCACCGGCCTTAACCCATTTAGCCCGGAGGCACTACAGCAGGAGATGGATCGACCATGATAATTCAAGGGTAGTGCCAGATTAGCTTGGCGCCATTAGGCGCCAAGCTAATCTGGCACTACCCTTGAATTATCATGGTCGATCCATCTCGATGCAAATGGTACATAGTCCTTAATGACACCTGAAATTTGGGAAATTCGTCCGTGGGGTTATACGGGTTAATCTATCGACAACTTTTGGTACTTTATGTTGAATGTTCAAAACATCGATAACAACAATCACAGCTGACATTTATACAAGTGAAAGTATTATGAACAAAAAATTGACCCCTTCAGTGCCAGCCCCCCCACTCGGGTCTGCCCTGGGGGACTTGGGTGGGGTTAACTACTTTTTAGTTCCCAGGGTCACACTGGTCAGCCCCACAGGGTGGGGTTTCCTCTCTATTCTGGGGCATGTGTTTCTGCCTACCCTTGGTCCATTCACCTGTATTTTCCTTTTGTAAACTCTCTCTACGGTCTGCGCTGCCTGTAGCTCTTGATATTGGGTGTGTGCTGCTAAATGGTCTTAGGTTTATTTAGCGTATTAGACCGGCTGGCGACATACATTCAATATTCTGTTTAGTTTTTTTTTTTTTTCTCACAAGGCGTGCAGGCACGTCCTGAGAAAGTCTTGTTGTTGTCGGGACGTTAAGCAATGTACAACCAATCAGTGCCAGCGGACACAAATTATCTCGTGAAACCTGACCGCTCGGCAAGTTCCAAGCGGGCCATGTGAACACCACCCATCTTAAAAACACAGACGTAAATGAGACCAGCCAGAAGTAACGCACACCATGACCCCTGCATCTGCGTGAGCTCATGAGGTTCTTCGCTCGCAGTTGAGTGGTTTGCGGGGGATCACTTAAGTTTTCCCGGCGGTGAAGGGGCTAAAAGGACAAATGGATACAGAGGTGGTCATCACTGCCGTCTTTGCTTATGCTCATGTGGTCACTCTCGCCGCATTTCGGCGTTCCAGTTTCACTAGAAAGGTTTGTTGCCGAAGTGCCGGTTGAACAAAAATGCGAAAGAAGCTGTTTTTGTACTGGCCCCAGTTCCAGGCGTCACTCGCTCAAGTGACGCTAACCCATTTAGCCTCCCCGACGCTCAACAGCATGAGAAGGATCGACCATGATAATGCAAGGGGGGTGCGGCCAGGTTAGCTTGGCGCCATGCTAATCTGGCACCACCCTTGCATTATCATGGTCGACCCAGCTCCTGAAACTGGTTCATAGTCGTTACTGAGGTGACCGACACTTCCAAAACGGTTGGGAAATGGGTACCTAAACGTACCCGCTATCGCACCCGCACGGAGGTTGACTCATTGCAGACTGATGCAGCAAGTGTACTGACTTACCACGGGACTCGCTAAAGCACTGGAAAACACACCCGACAACAAACAGTTCATGCCGGGAAGGTGAAGCCGGCAAGAGATCTAACGGATGTTCAGTCGGAAATCCGGCTGAAGAAGGTCAACACCTGCACGTGTCTGTCCGCGCAAACAGCAGACTCGAGCCTGGACAAATTATGCCACGTCGGTTTGCCGCGTCAAACACGTGCACATTTTGACCTACGTTTGACTTGGCGAAATCGTCACTTGGGCACACTCGCAAGCTCTTGACCCTTCCTTAACAAATTTAGCTCCGAGGCGCTACAACAGTAGATGGATCGACCATGAAAATTCAAGGTTAGTGCCAGATTAGCTTGGCGCCTGATGGCGGCGCCAAGCTAATCCGGCACTACCCTTGAATTATCATGGTCGATCCATCTCTTGCAATTGGGACATGGTCGTTTTTAAGATGACACCTCCAAAATTGGAGAAATGTGGCCGCGGGGATAAAGGGGTTAACGAGGCATGCAGCGAGACCGCGCACGTTGTCACCCTCCATTTGCTCATGCCGATCAGCGGTCGCGGCGGAATTGCTAGTCTCTGGCCTCAGCTATCGTGGTCGATAAATATTCTGCTGTAGCGCGTCAGCGCTGAATGGGAATTTACGAGTTTGAAAAGACTCCGCGTCCACTGGCAGCGAAGGGGTCAATGAAGGGACGAAGTGTCTGAATTACGCCTTCATACGGCACACGGCAGTGTGTCCAGTTTTGAGAAAAGCGGCGATTTTTCACTGTATAAAATGGACACACTTGCCATATAAGGCCGAAGTCATTGTTTGGAGAAAAAAAAAATCGTTTACGGCTCAACGTCTTCTGTCCACCACAAAGGTGATTTCAAACACTGGGCACCGAACAGGGCCTGACCAAATTTGGACCCCAGCTAGATTCGCGGTACCCGCGATCTTCTGGACGAGAGTGCACCGCTCTACCACCGAGCCACCCAGCTCCCCACCCCAGTAGCAAAATGTCTCCGGGCCCACGACGGCCGCAATGGGCCCGCGCACAGTCGTGCGCGGGCCCACTGCGGCCGTCGTGGGCCCGAGGACCTTTTGCTTACTGGGCGATTGCCAAATAATTGCCCAGGGTTTGGTACAGTATCAAGGCTGGCTGCAAGTCCCACTGACGCCTTGTCTCTGGGCAACCTCTTGAGCTGTGCGGCGTCAGACAGGCACAGGCGCGGTGTCTGATTCTTTCTCGCCCACCCGAAACGAATGATTCTGACTCGGTGATGTCCTGGCCGCTTTTTGCCTCCGCCTCCGCTTAAACGCCGCCAGAATCCGGGACGCGAGCCAGACGGTTTTATCGGTCTGGAGAGCGGGATTCCGCCTCCTCAGACACTCTCTCCATTTTCGCTGCAGGGTGCGTGCGGCGACAATCTGCCTCCTGCGCTCCATGGTGGAGGAGATGACGGGTATGTTCTCGCGCGTGGGAAACAGCTCGACGAACTTGGCCTCCATATGTGAGCGCAGCTCGTTCAGCTCGGCCGTCTCCTCCACCTTGCCCAGGAGGGCGTTGACGAGGGTGATGAGGACGTCCAGGCAGTGGATCTGGTTTCCCTCCAAGATGTCCAAGTCCATCATGGCCACGCGGATCACGTTGGGCTTCGGGACGCGCAGCGGCTCGTTCAGCTCGTCCACGAAGTCGGAGAGCTGTTCGTACTTGATGAGCTGTGTGGCCTTGGGGTCGTAGCGGCTCCACACCAGGTAAAACATGTCCAGGTCCTCGTCTGTAATGCCCGTCTGCTCCTGCTGGTGTGCCTGCACACGCAACACAACACGCACAGCACTCGTCACACAGTACCATATCTATTGACGAGCAAAAGAAATGCCCCGCGACATTTTTGGAATCGTCGGAAACACTGAAGTGTTTCCGACGATTCCAAAAAATGTCGCATTTCTTTTGCCGGTCAGTATATACTAGTGAGGTCACGTTTGCAGTGAACGAATCGCGACAACGAACGAGAGCCGAGTCACAGAATGACCAGCTTGGTCCATAGGAATAGATAACACTCTAAGCATATCCAAGAAATATCTTGGAAATGTTTGGAGTGTTGTAGATGCTTACGGTGGAAATTGTCGTTCTTAGAAGTCGTTTGGCGTAAACGTAACCGCACTACTATGTTGAACCAGGCAACACCCAGTACACAAAGGTTCTCGTGCCGACGTCGGCCCAAGGGTCTTTTGGTTATTGGAGTAGATCTTCTGTCCCCCAGATGGAGCTCGAAAAGGACGAAATTCCAAACCTGGGACTTGTTTTAAGTTCAAAAAAAAAGGAATGGCTAAGCCGGGGCCTTATGTCTCACGCGCACGACCTATCCAAATAAATAATTTGATCTGTGTGACCGTAACCTTTCCGACAGGTCACCGAGGTGGTAAAGAGTTCAAGTATCTCAAGTTTAAGCATAGGGCAGGATTTTGTATACCAGCAAAATCCATGTTTTCTATTGCATGCATGTTTCACACATTTGTCACCCCTGTGCGAGGGGTCAACTAAATAAGTATGCAAAGAACGGTCTTATTATCAGGAGCCAACTTTGATTGAAAAGTTTGCAAAAACGCTGATACCTAAAATTCCACCAAAAGATGTTATTTTATTTTACACATCTGTCGACCTCTTGCGATCCTTGACCTTTCAGAGGACTGATCCAAATAAGTATGCTTAGGACAATCTGACCACCAGGTATCTCTTGGCAAGTACTAAGTTCGGGCTTGAAGTTGAAAATAACACGAGAACAAGAATGGAAAACCCCATAAAGCTCACGCGCATGACCGATCAAGAGAATTAATCTGACCTGTGTGACCTTGACCTTCCCGACATCACTAAAGGCAGCAGGAAAGTGTTTAAGTGTCCTAACATCAGTTTAGCAAGGTCGGTCAAGATGGCCTCGGAAAGGCCTCATTTCCCAAATTATGGAGGCGTTGTGTACCAAATGCAGGCGATGGATCGATGAAGATAATTCAAGGGTAGTGCCAGATTAACTTGGCGCCTGACGGCGCCAAGCCAATCTGGCACTACCCATGAATTATCTTCATCGACCATTCTCCTGCTGCAGAGCGTTGAGGTGAAATAAAAGAACAAGTTTCTGTTGAGTTCACCTGCTGATAGTTCTCCAAGATGACTGCGATGTACATGTTGATGACGATGAGGTTTACGATGACGATGTATGACACCATATAGGGAATGGCCAGCCAGGGAATGCCGCAGTCCCCGAAGTACGACTCCTCCTTAGT
Source organism: Semisulcospira habei (assembly GCA_036245525.1). Lineage (NCBI taxonomy): Eukaryota > Metazoa > Mollusca > Gastropoda > Semisulcospiridae > Semisulcospira > Semisulcospira habei. Next base: position 48,993,054 of record BTPG01000001.1, read on the forward strand.
TCCGTCCGGCAGCGTCCTGGTGTGAGTTGGTTAAAAAAACAAACAAACAAAAAACACCACAAAAAAAAAAAAAAACCCAAAAAAACACGCAAAAGAAGTGAAAAATGAGGAGTCGTTTTTGTTTTATCTAATGTACTACGTTCGGAAGTCATGTCCATGCGCTTCAAATGACATACACGAGCACAACCTCCAAAAGCAGCTGCATGAAGACTGTTTCAGCTGCCCGTTGAAAGCGGTCCCAGCCATCAACAGACGCTCAATTCTGTTTTCTGGCCTTCTATCTGATTTAGGAATACAGTCTCGGTTTTTCTGATGTCTGCAAGCGTATTGTGCTGAAAATGTGAAAATGCATGTAAGCTCAAATAGAAGGGACTTTGTGGGCATGGTTCAGCCCATCTTGCTTTCCCCAAATAGCTCTTTTCTATTTTTCTTATTCTCAAACCTTCGCCTTTACAAACAAACCAAGGGGAATCACACAGCGCTGGACAGACAGCGCTAGCCTCACCTATCTGGTTTGTGAGTACTTCGCCTTTACAGCATAGTCGGAGAGGGCCACAGTAAACGATAGTTTTGTGGTCAGTGTGAAAGCAAGGTATTTATAGCTGTTAACCACTTCCATTTCGGTTGCACCAATATACCATTTTGTCTTTCGCTGGCAGTCGCCCGCCTTTTCTAAAAACCATTACCTTGGTTTTCTCGAGACTAACCTCTAAACTAAGTCTATCAGAAGAGCGCTTGAGGTTAGTTATCTGGTTCTGCAGCCCCACAGTGCTTGTGGACAATGAAGCTACATCGTCCGCAAAAAGTAATGAAAAAAGTCCTCTCAGACCAGGCAGTAGTGACTCTATCAGAAAAGTTGCAATGTTCATATACTATGCACTTAAATTACGCAATGAACAACTATCTGTGTAATATGACATTATCTATGGGCCGATGGCCGCAAAACATCTGTTCAGTCTGCCCCATAGTGGGGTAGACCCCTTGATGCAGCGCGTCTACGCGCGCTGTGCTGCGCGCGCGCGCGCGTGTGCGTGTGTGTGTGTGTGTGTGTGTGTGTGTGTGTGTGTGTGTGTGTGTGATCATTATATTATGAGTACCAATTCCAAGAAGAAATTGTTTTTGTTCATATTTTGTTTGTTTCCTTTGTCGTGTTGTCATTTGTTTTTTCAGTTATGTAATCCGTCACCCCATTTCGAATGGGTCGTTGACCTACCGAATAAAGTGTTCTGAGTTCTGAGTTCTTCTCAAACCTTTCCCGAAGCGCTTTGAGCAGACATAGTATGCCTGGACACAACTGAGCAAAACGAGTGATGATAATAATGATGACAATGTGATGATGATAAAGACAGATGACTGACTACGACGATGTTGATCATCATCATCACCTGATTTTTGGGTCGCAGTAAGGCGGGGCCACCATGAGGGGACTGAGCACGTCGTTCCAGCCCGCCGAGGTGGCGAGGCGGATGAGCAGCATGAAGCTGTGGTAGAACTGCCGGAAGTTGAAGCACTCGTCCAGGCCCGTCTGCAGCTTGACGTCAGCGAACAACGACATGCCGATGACGGCATAGATGTAGAGGATGAGGAGGAGGAGGGAGGCGATGTTGATGATGGCGGGGAGGGACACGGTGAGAGCGTACAGCAGCTTGCGGATGCCGTGAGCCCGGCGGATCAGGCGCAGCGCGCGACCCACGCGGAAGATGCGAAGAATCCGGAGCAGCGTCGGGGGCCACAACGCGCTAGTCACCACGTCGCTCACCAGCACGTCTAGCGGCAAGTGAACGAAAACACACGCGTTATGAGACGTGTGCGTGCGTGCGTGAGCTTAGTCCTGCGCCAGTCACTAATCAAGGTGCTCCGCTAGAGCGGAGCACCTTGCTTAGTGGCTGGCGCAGGACTAAAACGAAACGAAAACGAAACGAAACTTTATTTCTCAAGGATAAATGATTAGGTACACAGACCTTTTTTCAATCATGTCCTTGCACACGCACTCACACAACAATCTCACGCGCGTGACTAAAACTAATAAAATTGAAAAGGCAAAACGTGATCATAAAAAACAACCCAACAACAACTAGTTAGCAGTCACTCACTCTCACACACACACACACACACACACACACACACACACACACACACACACACACACACACACACACACACACACACACACACACACACACACACACACACACAAACTAAGAACCTGATTAAACATTAGAAACTTAGTTTGAACAGCAACACGCTCAAGTAACGCCGACACAACTACACAACTATGGGCTTAAGTTTCTTTCAGCTGCCGAAATAAGCGGGCCCTGAATGTGGACAAAGAAGGAGCCCCAGTAATGTCGATAGGCAACAAATTCCATAGTTTGGCTCCTGAGTAAGACAAACTAGTTTTGAATTGTTCCTCGTCGTTTTATAAGGCGTATGAGCAGGGCTAAATAGATCTGTTAGATAACTAGGCGTTTTAGAGTGGTAGATTTTAAACATAAGTACGCCTTTATTGTACATAAGTAACTTACGCAGAGGCAGCATGTCGAGAGCTTTGAGTCGGTCGTCGGGGCTTTTTTACTATCTGGGTGGATTAATTTGGCTGCCCTACGATGAAGAGCATTAAGCCTTTTTATGCACGCATCGCTACATCCATCCCAAACTGTAGAAGCATAATCTATATGGGATTGAATATGTTATAAAATATTTTCCTTGTCGGTGTATCTGTAAAATAACGCAGTTTTGAAAGAAGATATAAATTCCTGGACACTGTTCGACATACGCTGCTGACATGCGCGTGCCATGTGAGTTGGTCGTCGATAATGACGCCTAACAAGCGTTGCTCTCTAACTTGTCTAATCGGCTCAGAGTTGAGAGAAAGGCTAAGCGGGGGTGAATGTAGCTGCTGCTTTTGTCGTGTAGTTATTAGCATGCATTCTGTTTTAGACGGATTTGGTACCATATAGTTAGTGTGACACCATTTTGAAACATCAGTTAAGCCCTGTTGAAGTGAGGAATTGATTGTGGAGATATTCGCTGACGAGATGTCGAGAGTAGCATCATCAACAAACAGGCTACAGCGTACGTTTAGATCTGAAATATGCAATGGCATATCATTGATGTAAATGGAAAATAAGACGGGCCCTAATATTGAGCCCTGAGGCACGCCATGCTTTAGTATGCCTTCAGCGGAACGTTTTCCATTAACAAACACATACTGACGTCTTCCGTGCAGGTAGGATTTGAAAAAATCCAAGGATGCTTTGTTTACGTGATACACTGATAGCTTTAGTATCAACATATCATGATTTACTAGATCAAAGGCTTTAGAGAAATCTAGAAATACAGCACCGGTCATTTCAGCTTTGTTCATGGACGTAAGCCAAGTATTGGTCAGGTGAGCTGGAGCTGTGTGGCATGAGTGGCGAGGTCTAAAACCTGACTGTAGTGGGTAAAGCAAGTTATGCTTTTCAAGAAAATAGCTCAGATGCCTGTGTACATGTTTTTCTATTGGTTTTGACAGAGCTGACAAGAGCGAGATTGGTCTAAACTTATTAGGGTCTGAGAGGTTCTTACTTTTAGGCACAGGAATAACTTTGGCTACTTTCCAGCTGTTTGGAAATGTACCATGTTGTAAAACGAGATTATAAATAAATGTCAAAGACTTGACCACATACGGGGCAGCAAGTTTTAAAAAGTATGTATTTATCCCGTCGTGACCAAGCGAGCGCTTATTTTTGAGTTGGCTAATAGATTTGCCAACGTCAAATACAGTAAGCGAAGGAATACTAAAGGATACGTTTGGCGCGAGTTTGTCCTCACAAAAATCTGTAAGCCTTTCGGAACTGCTTAACAACGAATCAGCAGCAGACAAGAAATGGTTGTTAAATGTGTCTGCAGATATAGATGTACATGGTGCTGTTTGTCGTGATTTAGTGAACGCATTAAGGGCGCGCCAGACAGATAAGGTGTCTGTTTTGTTGTCCATCAATCGCTTAAAGTGGTTTTTTTTTTTTTTTTCCTCTAATACCATGTATTTAACACGATTTCTCTGCTTGCGGAAAGCACCAAAGTCTTTGTTGCGTTTTAGTTCATTTCTGACAGCCATGGCCTCTTTAATGTCATTGCTTAACCATTGGGGTAAATGCACATGTTTCACCCTCTTTTCACGCAACGGCGCATGCTTGTCAAGAACCCGACGGAACAATCTATAGCAATCGGCCAACGCATCTTCAGAATTCGTATGATTGTAAACCGAAAAAAAAAAGAGGTTTCATTTAGTTCGGCTAGAAACACATCCCTATTAAACTTTTTAAACGATCTATAATAGATAGTGGTATGCTGGTTTTTCCGATTTTGTTTGTCCACCCTCAAAGCCCAGCTGCAGCACACAGGGTAGTGGTCACTGATCGCCACTTGAAGGGCACAAGAACTAAGAACCCTTGAATTGTTGGATGTGTATACATGATCAGTTAGAGTGGCAGACGACTCTGTAACTCTAGTTGCAGACGTGATAATCTGCTTGAGACCAACCATATTGATTGTGGATTCCCAAGCAGGGTTCGAGACAAACATATTAATGTTAAAATCGCCAAGTAATAACACTTCAGTGCTGCTTTTGTTAACCTTATCCGCCATATTACAAAAGTCGTCATACCACTCAAATGACGCAGACGGGTTTCTGTATACAAATCCAACAAGCAAAGGGGCCGATCCTCAACCCACACACTTTCAACAGAGTCTGATTCCAGGTCTGTTCTTCTGCGTGTAAAGCGCGCAATAGAGTCATATAAACAGCTAATCCTGTTTGCTGAGCAATCCAGACCAAAAAGGTGACTGTCAAGCGTGTAATATGCAAAGAAGTACCCAACACATTCCTTCTGCCTATGAAGATAAGTAGCGGCTAATCTCTCTGTTTGTTTGTTTGTCTATTTTGACAAAGGGTATTTACCCGAAATATTAATAAATTGTGTTGTACCCGTCTTTTCTAAGCGTGTTTCTTTCTCCGTTGGGTACTTCTGTTTGCTGAGGACGTACAGGATCGCGCCGGATTACTGAAAACCCCGGTATCGAAATAGATGCGTCACTTATGTCGGAACGTAAACGTGACTCTGTAATTCCAAAAATATGAAAGGGGGTGGGCTGAGAGAGGAGAACACACAAATCGGGAATCTTGTTCAACAAGTGATAAATATTTAAATGACCCAAATGTAAATTGTGAAATGTTGAACTATTCGACATGTTAAAAGAAAGAAAATTATAAATGCAAGTAGAGTACAATTAAAACTATATTGAGCACAATGATCGTGCTGTCAGGACTTCCAGTACTGTCGTGCCTCAAATTAATGTGTCCGTTAGGGTCACTACCTAGATAGTGGCTGACGGTAATCGCGAACACGTCACAGTCAGTCCGCAACAGCATACCCACAGTGCTTCACATCTAAATTTAGGCTGCCTTTCAGAACTGGTGTACTAAAAGACCACAATATATATCTAGTAATACAATGAGTTAGTCAATGTGCTCAAGGACGAAATATTAATGAGAACGCTCAATTCAGCTGTCAAGTAATTCATTAATTTGCGAAACTTGAAATGCCAAAACTTATAAACTGGAGTGTAATTGAGGCAAATATGTCGGTTTTAATAAGGGCTCGCAAGACTGTGAGGACTAAGGTGCTCTTGGGTGTACGATGGCACGGGATAGAAACAATCAGGTGGCACCCCAGAGTACGAATGATAATGCTGGGGCAATCCAAACACTTGAGGATTATAGCCGTACACCGGCCATGTGAACACCTGAGGCCCAAGAGGGTGTTGCGTCACCACTGGCTAGGAGAGCCCTGGCTGCTGCAACGAGGGGTTTACTGGCATTGATGACGCAACACCGCCTTCGGCAATAAACTTCGTCTGCTGCATCTGCTGCTCGGGTGGTTGCCAGGTAACGTGTCTGAGCGGCTCACTGTGTGCGGTTGCCTCATCCGAGCAGCCACTCTTGCTGCTGGGAGTGTGTGAAGCGTGGCGAGGCTGGTCGCGTGGCTGGTTGTCGGCTGGTAGCCACGTTCGTCTGATGTTGGCCGCCAGTCGGGTCATGCCCTTGTAGCTCGGGTGGATGAGGTCACGTCTGTCTTTACTGTACATGGCAAGGCGTGGAAAACCCATGTGTTTGAAGGTGGCCGTGTTGTCGACGAAGACCACCCCCAGTTTGCGACAGGCGTGGCACAAATTTGCGCTGGAAAGTTCTATTGGGAGTGCCATCCTACACTGGGTCTTGGCGGGCAGGATGCTGGAGGCGTGAAGAGCGGCGTTGGGGAATACGCGCCTGCACTGTGTCAGTAGCTGATCCCACAGGCGGCTGGTCACTTCGCCAGTCTTACAGTCATTCACTCCTACATGCACGGTGACATGGGGTGCTTCGGACTGACGTTTCATCCAGTCCGACAGATCGATAGCCTTCAAGCCCGATACTGAGAGTATCTGCGGGACCCTTTCACTTAGGTTGGTCGTCATTTTACTGGCCTTCATGTGTCGAAGAGTAGAGTCGCCGATGACGAGATGGGTTGCATCAGGCTGTATACGGCGAGAGGCCAGGTGTTCAGCAGGTGACTGGCTGCCGGCGGGGCGGGCCGACGTGACTGTCACTGCGGCCTGAAGTGGTGTAGAGAGGCTGATCTTCTGAAACACTGTTCCTTTCGGCTGAAACGACAACAGGTATGCGTGCACCCGCTGGGTTATTGACAGCCTCTGACTGGGATGGCAGGATCTCAGAGGCAGTGGCGTACATGTATGAGGAAGCAGACTGCCGGGTGACTGGTTGAGAGGAAGCATGCGGCTGCGATGACTGATTCGGGTTTTGTGTGCTTGGTGGGGCAGTGATGATTCGATTGACCCTCCGCCTGATGTCCCTGATGGTATGTCCTTGAGATTTTTTGGACGAGGGCAGGTGGCTGACTTTCACCTCTATGTTGTGCACCTGGTCATGCAGACCGGCCAGTTCACTCAGACACCTTGCACGTTTTGGTGGCCTTGACAGGGGTGTCTCTGATGTGGCTGTCATAGCTTACCGATCATGGCTAGAGCAGAAGCCAGCTGTTGTTTGGTGTCATACATTTCACGTTTGACTGCCTGCATGTCATTGTATAGGACACCAACAACAGCGTAGGCCGCCACGTGGCGCTGCAGCTGCTTTGTGGCAAAATATTTGAGGTGGAGAGGCTGGTGTGTAGAGTCATTGTCCGTTGATACTGCTACCGGTCGGCAGCCAAGCAATGTGTCAACAGGCGTCTGGTCCGCAGTCAGAGGTCTGCAGTCAGGCTGTAATCCGGCAGTAGCAGGAGCAGGCTGGTCGCCGGGGAGATGCGGGGTAGAGGAAGGGAGGGGACTAAGGTTGTCTGTCTCAAGGATGGTGGGGACGGGCGGGTGGACGACGACTGTGGGCGGGGCAGGGATGTTTGACGGCTGTACCGAAAAGACATCTTCCCTTAATACTTTTGAGTGGCCGGTTGTTGCATGGATATGGTTGCTGGGCAACTCATTCACACTCAGTGGTGATCACATGTCTAGAGGGAGTAGAGCCACAAGGCTTAAGGGCAAGGGTAAGGTTATCATCGCCTGTAAGTGCGACGTTAGATGTGATCACATGTCTAGAGGGAGTAGAGCCACAAGGCTTAAGGGCAAGGGTAAGGTTATCATCGCCTGTAAGTGCGACGTTAGATGTGATCACGTGTCTAGAGGGAGTAGAGCCACAAGGCTTAAGGGCAAGGGTAAGGTTATCATCGCCTGTAAGTGCGACGTTAGATGTCAGAGGGGAGAGGGCAGGGAAGGAGAATGCGGGGGTGGGTGGTGCGCTAATCAACTCGGCTCAGAGTAGATTAGGGGATTGAGTAGTTCGGAGTCTGCTTGAGGGGATCGGTCGGCATTCGACACGGTGTCTGACTTGGGGGTAGGTGGGGGTAATGGCGGAAGGGCGGTGGAGGCGATGCCGCCATCAGTTGCTGTGGTGATCAGCGCTTCAGTCGGTTCTAACTCTGTCACTGACAGTGAGAGCATGTCTGGAGAGTCTGGGGAAGTGAGGACAGGGGTGTTACCAGGCAGCGTAACGACTGGAGAGGAGGGCACAGCGTTTGGTGCGATCACAGACTGATCGGTGCGCTGATGACCAGTCGTCAACAGGAAAGCCGCCTGGTGATGGCTCGATGTGTGACGTCAGGGGTAAGCACAGTGTCCTCGAGGTCAGTCTCCATCAACAGTTTAACCAAGTCTGCAAGCTGGTGACTGAAACTCTGTCGTCACCCACTTCACACACATTAGGCCCTGGATTAAACATGAGCCTCCTTTAGTCCGATTCTTTTTGTAGTAGAGGGTGACGGTGATATACATCACACCTGCCCGCCAGATCTGCACGAAAGTCTTGGCGCGCGAGGCGGCATTCTGGGAGAACGGCGCTCTTGCTTCGCAAGTTAAAGTCACGCAGAATGATATCACTTTCTTAAAAGTCAATGTCTCTCCACACTACATAGAAAGCGTCGTCGTATTGCTTCAGCATGTGGTTGATCGCTTTACGCCAGCGCCTGAGAACCGTTACATTATTAGTCTTAAAAACCTTTGATTATCGTCCCTAGTGTCAGTGATAGTGGGCGTGACAGGGGAGCCTCTGGGGTGATGCCTAGTGGGCTGGCTCGCTATAACAGGGGACAGCATGGCCATTGTTTCATGTAGTTGCAGTAGCCTATTTTATTCAATCTAGTTGCGGATCAGCCGCTCAGCGTGGAGTGTACACACACATCGCGTGTTCGCGTAAAACATCGACAAAAATAGCGCGACTATAGTTGCACAGCCGTAACTGCGCTCAGCTCTGTACTGTCAGTGGGCGGTATTGAAGGAAGCTACACGCTGCGCGGCCGGCTCCTTATCGTACGGCCCGCACGCGCGCGCGCTTCAAAACTAAATTAATGGGAGGCCTTGAACAGCGGTGCGATCCTGCTAAAGCCGGTTTGGTAGACCACTCAGCGGAGTGAAAATGGTAATCCATTCGACTAAATATCAATATCAATATCAAGTCCCCGTCGATGAAATTACACCATCAGATGCATATCACCAAGGTCAAGCACCATGCGAAAAATTACACTTGACAAGCACTATCAGCACACATAACTAAACTTTGACTCAGAGCACGATGTGGCCACAACCGTTCCATTCCCGTGGCGCGCGAAGAGAGGGCTAAGCTCAGCCGCGGAGCACCTTGCTTAGTGACTGGCTCAGGACTAAGTTCAGCGGAGCACCTTGCTTAGTGACTGGCGCAGGACTAAGCTCAGCGGAGCACCTTGCTTAGTGACTGGCTCAGGAGTAAACTAGCTCAGCGGAGCACCTTGCTTAGTGACTGGCTGAGGACTAAGCTCAGCGGAGCACCTTGCTTAGTGACTGGCTCAGGACTAAGCTCAGCGGAGCACCTTGTTTAGTGACTGGCTCAGGACTAAGCTCAGCGGAGCACCTTGCTTAGTGACTGGCTCAGGACTAAGCTCAGCGGAGCACCTTGCTTAGTGACTGGCTGAGGACTAAGCTCAGCGGAGCACCTTGCTTAGTGACTGGCTCAGGACTAAGCTCAGCAGAGCACCTTGCTTAGTGACTGGCTCAGGACTAAGCAGAGCACCTTGCTTAGTGACTGGCGCAGGACTAAGCTAGCTCAGCGGAGCACCTTGCTTAGTGGCTGGCGCAGGACTAAGCTCAGCAGAGCACCTTGCTTAGTTACTGGCTCAGGACTAAGCTCAGCGGAACACCTTGCTTAGTGACTGGCTGAGGACTAAGCTCAGCGGAGCACCTTGCTTAGTGACTGGCTCAGGACTAAGCTAGCTCAGCGGAGCACCTTGCTTAGTGGCTGGCGCAGGACTAAGCTCAGCGGAGCACCTTGCTTAGTGACTGGCTCAGGACTAAGCTCAGCGGAGCACCTTGCTTAGTGACTGGCTCAGGACTAAGCTAGCTCAGCGGAGCACCTTGCTTAGTGGCTGGCGCAGGACTAAGCTCAGCGGAGCACCTTGCTTAGTGACTGGCTCAGGAATAAGCTCAGTGGAGCATCTTGCTTAGTGACTGGCTCAGGACTAAGCTCAGCGGAGCACCTTGCTTAGTGACTGGCTCAGTACTAAGCTCATCGGAGCACCTTGCTTAGTGACTGGCTCAGGACTAAGCTCAGCGGAGCACCTTGCTTAGTGACTGGCTCAGGACTAAGCTCAGCGGAGCACCTTGCTTAGTGACTGGCTCAGGACTAAGCTCAGCGGAGGTCCTTGCTTAATGACTGGCTCAGGACTAAGCTCAGCGGAGCACCTTGCTTAGTGACTGGCGCAGGACTAAGCTAGCTCAGCGGAGCACCTTGCTTAGTGACTGGCGCAGGACTAAGCTAGCTCAGCGGAGCACCTTGCTTAGTGGCTGGCGCAGGACTAAGCTCAGCAGAGCACCTTGCTTAGTGACTGGCTCAGGACTAAGCTTAGCGGAGCACCTTGCTTAGTGACTGGCTCAGGACTAAGCTCAGCGGAGCACCTTGCTTAGTGACTGGCGCAAGACTAAGCTCAGTGGAGCACCTTGCTTAGTGACTGGTACAGGACTAAGCTCAGCAGAGCACCTTGGTTAGTGACTGGCTCAGGACTAAGCTCAGTGGCGCACCTTGCTTAGTGACTGGCGCAGGACTAAGCTCAGCGGAGCACCTTGCTTAGTGACTGGCTCAGACTAAGCTCAGCGGAGCACCTTGCTTAGTGACTGTCTCAGGACTAAGCTCAGCGGAGCACCTTGCTTAGTGACTGGCTCAGGACTAAGCTAGCTCAGCGGAGCACCTTGCTTAGTGACTGGCTCAGGACTAAGCTAGCTCAGGGGAGCACCTTGCTTAGTGACTGGCTCAGGACTAAGCTAGCTCAGCGGACCACCTTGCTTAGTGACTGGTGCAGGACTAAGCTAGCTCAGGGGAGCACCTTGCTTAGTGACTGGCTGAGGACTAAGCTCAGCGGAGCATCTTGCTTAGTGACTGGCGCAGGACTAAGCTCAGCGGAGCACCTTGCTTAGTGACTGGCTGAGGACTAAGCTCAGCGGAACACCTTGCTTAGTGACTGGCGCAAGACTAAGCTAGCTCAGCGGAGCACCTTGCTTAGTGACTGGCGCAGGACTAAGCTCAGCGAAGCACCTTGCTTAGTGACTGGCGCAAGACTAAGCTAGCTCAGCGGAGCACATTGCTTAGTGACTGGCGCAGGACTAAGCTCAGCGGAGCACCTTGCTTAGTGGCTGGCGCAGGACTAAGCTCAGCGGAGCACCTTGCTTAGTGACTGGCGCAGGACTAAGCTCAGCGGAGCACCTTGCTTAGTGACTGGCTCAGGACTAAGCTAGCTCAGCGGAGCACCTTGCTTAGTGACTGGCGCAGGACTAAGCTAGCTCAGCGGAGCACCTTGTTTAGTGACTGGCGCAGGACTAAGCTAGCTCAGCAGAGCACCTTGCTTAGTGACTGGCTCAGGACTAAGCTAGCTCAGCGGAGCACCTTGCCTAGTAACTGGCTCAGGACTAAGCTCAGCGGAGCACCTTGTTTAGTGACTGGCGCAGGACTAAGCTCAGCGGAGGACCTTGTTTAGTGACTGGCTCAGGACTAAGCTCAGCGGAGCACCTTGCTTAGTGACTGGCTCAGGACTAAGCTAGCTCAGCGGAGCACCTTGCTTAGTGACTGGCGCAGGACTAAGCTAGCTCAGCGGAGCACCTTGCTTAGTGGCTGGCGCAGGACTAAGCTCAGCGGATCACCTTGCTTAGTGACTGGCGCAGGACTAAGCTCACTCATGCAACTGACCCCCAGCACGCAATATACCCACGCGACAGATGCGGAGTACCCGGTTCAGTGTCGCTGGTCACAGCGTGGTCGTCGCAGACTCCGTCGCTCAATGACAAAACACGTCACATCTTCGTGGGCTTTCTTTCGCAGATCTGCTGAGCCTCGTGGTCCTCCATCATCTTTGCAGTCTTTTCAGGAACGTTTAGGGCCCTTGAGGGTCACTCAATACAGGGTACATGCGCTCAACATGAGTACGCATTTATATCTATGAGTTCACGGTGCAGCCTCACAATCACAATCACGTGGTCACTGACCTACCCCCAGCGCGGGAATAGGAAAGTCACATACAGTGTAACGTATTCTGTAACACGAAACACCACACACGACACTGTATGTAACAACAATATACGATAGAGACCATTTCAGCGGGAACCCCTTTCACTGCACGGAAAAAAGTGAACACGATCCATCTGCCAAGAGACATAGATCCTCATGAGCCCCCGCAGCTGCGGGGGCTCATGCGGATCTATTCCTCTTGGTGACGCGACTTCGTGGCCACGCTGAGTGGACGGCTGGTTGTCTCTGGCAGTGAACTGACACAGATTTCTCTGGCGTCCGCTGGCAGTGTGGAGCGTAACACATGACTCAAAAGCCCCCGTGCGAGTGCAGCCATCAGTAATGTGAACAGGCGGCATCGCTGGCTCCATGCACCAGGTGCTTAACAACTGACGTACGTATACCATGTGACAGGCGATTATAGCGTTTCACCTATTACACGGTATGCGGCGGGCTTTAACCCCTTCACTGCCAGTGGAGGCAGGTTTGTGTTTCTGGAATCTTTGTTATTTCAACACCAAAGGAGCCCCAGCCGTCCAAGGAACATGGATTCAAAGTGGCGTCAGCAAGAGACATAGATCATCATGAGCCCCCGCAACTGCGGGGGCTCATGAAGATCTATGTCTCTTGCAGTTTGCACTGGGCTCACATTTCCTCGACAGAGAAGGGGTTAACCCGTTGGCTGTCGGTAGCGCTTTCTCTCGCAGGGCTCATCGCCGACACAGAAAAGCGCTGCCGACAGCTAAAGAGTTAAGCACTACAGCAGTCAGACGTACCGAAGACAGAGAGTACGATGATGGCCAGGTCAAAGTCCATACCTACCGAAGACAGAGAGTACGATGATGGCCAGGTCAAAGTCCATACCTACCGAAGACAGAGAGCACGATGATGGCCAGGTCAAAGTCGTTCCACACGTCCTTGAAGTAGTAGCTCTGTAAAGCCGCGATCTTCATCACCGCCTCCAGCACGTACACGCCCACGAAGCCGACGTTGAGCCACCTCAGAGTTTCCGCTAATTCTGGAGAGGCGTTGTAGGTCTCCGCCGACATCACCAGCATGTTGAGAACAACGACTAGCGTCACGGTGATGTCAAACTTGGTGTTCCTGACCAGGTCGTAGGCGAAGCCCAAACACTTGTCCTGCAATATTACACGCGCGGTAACTGTTTCAGAGATACACTTCTGTAACATATGGTTACGAAACGCTACACACAGGTCTAGTTATGATTCATTTAGACGCAGGACTTCTTCTTCTTCTTCTTCCTCGATCGCTTCGATGAAGCGCAATATGCATGATGCAGCCGTTAGGCACCGGAGAGGTCCTGCATTTCTGTCTTCGGCCAGGAACGTGTATCGGGGGCCCCTCCCCTAGACCGACTGTCGTTCAGGACTGATGAGCTCGGTCTGCCCACCAATGAGTAACAACACATTGGCCCCTCACTTCGTTTAGCCCGCCAGCACAAGCGGTTTACCAGGGTGTGGCCACTGTTATCCCTAACAGCTTTCTTGGAGCCAGAAGTGAGAGTTGAGTGCTGGGTGAGGACCAGTGCTCCCGTCCACCCGGATGGGTGCTGCTGCCAGGTTTACAAAGGTACTACCTCTCTCCAGACACCCCATACACCCCAGACGCAGGACAATCCAGTGCTAATGCTATTATTGAAGGGACAAGGACTTCCAGCTGGCGCTGATTTCGTCCGGGGGGGGGGGGGGGGCGGGGGATGGGCCAAGGGGTGGGGGGGGGGGGGAGAAGGGAGTTTAGTTCTGGCTGTCTGTCGCTGGTGCTCGCGCATCGCTAGTTTTACAATCTTGCATCATGGCTGCCCGCGCCCTATGGGGGTCGAGTCGTAGGGGGGGGGGGGGGGGGTCTCCTTCGTTCTTGTCGTCAGTGACGGGTCGTTTGTTTAGATGTGTTGGATCAGGGGGTGTTTGTTAAGTAGTTGTATTGTCTGGTTTGCGGTGGTGTGCCAAGTGTCTGGGGTGGGGTTTATGAGACCTTCCAGTGTGAGAGGTGGGTTTAGTATGTCTTCTAGTCTAGCTCTGGCGTGGTTTATGGTAGGGCAGTCTAGCAGTATATGTTCTGTTGTGAGTGTGTGGCCGCATGTACATATGACTGGGTTGGGGTGGTGTTACACTATAAGTGTATACGACCAATATCACGGTCGGGTAATGTTATAATTTCCCTTGATATGAAAATAACGAGAATATAATTAGTACCACGGGCAGAGCACGGAGAGGGTTATGACACGGCCCACTTTGGCTACCACGGGCTCACGTGAAGTTGACAAGTGGCCGGCCCTACTAAGCTCGGACTAATGAATGATAATTTCGAGTGGAAATACATCAATCTCACTTTAGCGGTCCCAATGCGGGCAGTAGCTGGGACTAATGAATAAATAATGAGCCCTCGTTAGTAGTGAGGAACACAGACTCCTGCTGACAAGGAATAATTATGAGAGTCAGTAATAGGTCCCTGGTCAGCTAGGGCCCGAGGGTGCTGTTCATCAGAGCAGATGGGGGATATGGTGGGAGACAGTAATGGGTTCCTGGTCAGCTAAGATCAGAGGACGCTGACCACCATAATAGATGTGGAATAATTATGAGAGACAGTAATGGGTTCCTTTGATAGCTAAGATCAGAGGACGCTGACCACCATAATAGATGTAGAATAATTATGAGAGACAGTAATGGGTTCCTTTGATAGCTAGGATCAGAGGACGCTGACCACCATAATAGATGTGGAATAATTATGAGAGACAGTAATGGGTCCCTGGTCAGCTAGGATCAGAGGGCGCTATCCACCAGAGCAGATGGGGGATAGATTATGGGCGACAGTAATAGCTCCTTTGACAAATAGGGTCAGGGGACGCTGACCACCATGATAGATGTGGAATAATATGGGTGACAGTAATAGCCCCTTTGACTGATTGAGACAAAGGGGCGATGCCCTCGGCCAAAACGGGTATATATAGTGGGGGGAAACACCAGCACGGGAGGGAGCTCACAACGAAGGGAACGAGATAGAAAGAGAGCTCACAACGAAGGGAACGAGATAGAGAGGGAGCTCGCACAATGAAGAGAACGAGATAGAAGAGAGCTCACAACGAAGGGAACGAGATAGATGCAGAGAGCTCACAACGAAGGGAACGAGATAGAGAGGGAGCTCGCACAATGAAGGGAACGAGATAGATAGAGAGTACACAACGAAGAGAGTGAGATAGATAGATAGAGGGAGCTGAGAAGCGAGAGACCGAGCTCCGGTATTTTCGCCATTTTAGTATGCCATGCTAGTAGGTTGGTTGTGCCCAACCTATTAGACCCACGATGACCAAGAAATAAAAGACTCTTCTGGAAACACTCTTGTCTGGCTGCGTCTTCCATCTACAACACCTTGCGTGTGGCTGCGGTAGTGTAACACTACCTTATCTTCTTATTTGGTGCCGTGACCAGGATCTCGGAACGGGAAGAAACAGAGGAACGAAGAAACAGAAAAACTAGACTATCAGCACCAAATCGACAGCCAACGACGCAAGGGTGGAAGAGCAGACCAGAAAGAGAAGAGAAGAGTGCAATCCAACAACCCGAAGAGAAGAGAAGAGTTCGAGCCCACTTCAAGAAAAGCAGAGTTCGAGCCCACGTCAAGGAAAAGCAGAGTTCGAGCCCACTTCAAGAAAAGCAGAGTTCGAGCCCACGTCAAGGAAAAGCAGAGTTCGAGCCCACTTCAAGAAAAGCAGAGTTCGAGCCCACGTCAAGGACAAAACAGAGTTCGAGCCCACGAGACGTCTGCGACTCATTCAAGACCAACAGCCGAAAGGATCACGGGGTAAGTGACTTTTTTCGTTTAACCCTTGTTGAGTCTTATATAGGAGCCAGACCAGTTAGCTAGAGTTGTGTTGTTGTTACAGTTAAAAAGAAACAAAAATGGCAGAGGAAGTGTTTAGGATTTTAGGCGAAAAAGTAGAGGAAATGAGTCAGGCGATTAACGCCCAGAGTATAGGGCAGATTACGTTTGACGGAAAGCCTACCAAATTTAGGGAGTGGATAAAAGAAATTAACAAATATGCAGTGCTAATAAAAGCCCTCAACAGGCGCTCGGTCATTGCTTATCAAGCAAGCTCGGGGGTGGTGAGTGATTTTATCCATCGATTCTTACAAACGGAAGCGGCAGGGGATTGGGATGAACTGAAAGGGCAGCTAACCGTAAGGTTCGGCGAAATCGCCGATGAAAATCATGCTTTTGCGTTGCTACAGCGGGTGAAACAAAACCCGAGGGAAAGTGTGCCTCGGTACGCAGAGCGACTAATGACTCTGGCCGGCGAAGCCTTCCCGAGTCAGATGGGCGCTGCTGTGGTACAACGGCAACTAACAAATTTCTTTGTTGACGGATTGGCGCATGACTTTCTTAAGATGAAAGTCCTGAGGGATAACTCAAATGCATTAGATAGGGCCGTGCAGGTAGCCAAGCAAGAGGAAAACCTTCGCCATAGGTTTGAGCTACGCACGATAAACAGTCGGCCAGTTAGTCAGCCGAGAGCGACAGCTAGGGGTGGAGAAGAGGCTATGGAAGTAGACCATGCTCGTCACCGTAATTGTTTTAAATGCGGGAGAGTAGGGCACCAGGCAAGAAATTGCCGAGTGATAGTAGGGGCGGTTGGTCAGCAAACAATGCGTCCCCCGATTCAATGCTGGAAGTGTGGGGAACGAGGTCACATTCAGCGGGAATGTAGAAAGGCCGGAAACAGACGGCCACAAGGTCAAAGAAGGTTTCCGCCGAGGCAGGAAAACTAGAAGGTTCTGCGGCACACGAAGCCGTTACGCAGGACCGGAAAAGTAGAAAGAGTCAGTTGTTTAGCATTAATGTAGCGGGTAGTCCTAAGTGCATAGTGTTCAAAATTGGGAAGCAACGATTTCGTAGCTTGATCGATACGGGAGCAGAGGTGTCTTTGATTAGCAAGGGGGCTTACGATAAACTCAGTCATAAGCCAAAGTTAGGAAAGGGAGATGTGTCGTTACAGTCAGTTAGTGGAGAAGCTTTACACGTATTGGGGAGTTCAGAATTAGAATTTACGGTAGCGGGGCAAAAGTTTAAACATAAGTTCTACGTGGTATCAGGGCTCAACAGGAACTTTATTTTGGGAAATGACTGGTTAGACAAAAACGGGGTGAGGATTTATTTTGACTTGAAGAAACTCAGAGTCGGAAGTGTTTATGTGCCCTATGAACAGGACATCCACATTTCGTCTTTGGTCAGAGTGACTAAGACGAAAGTGATAAAACCTCAGACGGCAGAAGTACTCCAGGTACGGATGAAGAATGCTCCGTATTTTGCAAGAGAGACACTCTTAGAGATTTCGGAAACAGACAAGGGATTTATAGCACAAGAACCGGGACTGTTAGTGACAGGCAAAATAAGCACCAGACGTACCCCATACTGATAGTAAACAACACAAACAAGACGTATAGAGTTAGAAGGGGTTGTGTTGTAGGGAAGGTAACAGCAGTTCAGGAAGTACATGAAGTACAGATAGGGTCGGTTGATCGGCAGGTATCGGCAGTCGACTTGACGGAAGTCACTGCGCCGGAGAAGATGAAAGATGTAGTGTCAGAGCTCATTACGAACAATCAAGACTTGTTCGCGAATAGCGACCTTGATTTAGGGGCTACTGACACTGTCACGATGAAACTAGATACCGGCGATCATCCTCCCATTAGGATAAAACCGTACAGAATCCCGCTTCAAGATAGAGAGATTGTTGACAAGGCTCTAGAAGAGATGTTACAGGCAGGTGTGATAAGACGTTCTCAGTCCCCATGGTCTTTTAGTTTAGTGATAGTATCCAAGAAGGATGGATCGAAACGTTTATGTGTTGACTTTAGAAAACTGAATGAGGTTACAAAGAAAACATCGTACCCACTACCGCTGATAGATGACATTTTGTCACTGCTTGGAAAGGCCAAGTATTTTACCAGTCTGGACCTTAAGTCGGGATACTGGCAGGTCAAGATGGCGGATCAGGAGAGTAGGGATAGAGTAGCATTTGCATGCCACAAGGGATTATTCGAATTCACGAAAATGCCTTTTGGTTTGGTGGGAGCACCGGGATTGTTCATGATGCTTATGAATATCGTGCTAGCCGGTTTAGAAAGCTTTACCTGTGCCTATCTCGATGACATTTTGATCTTCTCAGAAACAATAGAAGACCATCTGTGTCACCTTCAGACAGTCTTTGATCGATTGAGACAGCATGACCTGAAGCTGAAACTCAAGAAGTGTCAGTTCTTTGAGGAAGAAACCAAATACTTAGGGTTTGTCATTAGTAACCAGGGGATAAAACCGGATGAGGAAAAGGTAAAAGTCATTAGGGCTATGGCAGCTCCGACCTGTGTCAGAGAGTGCCGTTCGTTCATTGGTATGATTGGGTTTTACAGGAAAATGATTCCTAATTTCTCCCAGATGGCTGAACCAATCATAGCACTGACACGAAAGTATGCGAGATTCAGTTGGACAGAGGAATGCCAGAAAGCGTTTGATTTGATGAAGGAGACGTTAGCCGTAGCACCAGTGTTAGCCTATCCAGATACACGGCGTCCGTACATCCTTTACACGGATGCCAGCGACACATGCGTGGGGGCATGTCTCGCGCAAAAATGCGATGAGGATTCAGACATTTCCCCAGGTTCAAAGGTAGAAAGACCTATTTACTTTCTATCCCATAAACTTAGTACCAGTCAGAAAAAATGGTCGACAATAGAGAAAGAGGCTTTTGCGATCCATTATGCGCTTCAAAAGCTAAATCACTACTTGCATAATGCGGAGTTTGTAATCCGCATGGATCACATGCCTCTTAAGTATTTGCTTAATTCCCCAATGCAGAATAAGAAGGTGCAGATGTGGGCCCTTGGCATTTCAGGATATAACTGTACTATTGAATATATCCCAGGTCCTCAAAATGTTTTGGCAGACTTACTATCCAGAATGCCGAGTGGTACTCACATGCCAGAGCATGAGGAAGAAGTAGAGGTAACCAGAGAGGTCAATGACAATGCTTTTGTCATAGGAGTCATAAACTCCAACCAATTCACCCCCAAGCAGTTCGCTAGTTGTACAGTAAGGGCAGGGTGTGACGAGAAGCTGGAAAAAGTTGATCTTCCAGGGTTTGATATTATTGAGGAACAGGAGAAGGATTCTGAAATAGTGCGCTTAAAGGACTTATTGATTAGTGAACAAGGAACCATGACAGTCAATAGGAGGTACATGCTGATAGAAGATGTTCTATATTTCTTGTCTCATCCTGATGATGAACCAGTAGCCAGATTGTATGTTCCGTCTCACTTGGTAGAGTACGTAGTCAGACAGTACCATGACGAAAATGGTCACTTAGGAATAGACAAGACTCACGACACAGTCAGTAGGAAGTATTACTGGCCTAACATGTACAAACAACTGTATGAATATGTTAGTGGGTGTGTCATCTGTCAGTCTAGAGTGTTACAAAAGAAAAGGGCCCCCGTACAGGAAATGGACATTCCTCCATACCCATTCGCTAAGTTGTCATTGGACTTGGCAGGTCCGTTTGACCGCTCCCTTAGCGGGAATCGCTATGTCATAGCATTCATCTGTCATCTGACAGGTTGGGTAGAGGCGTTCCCTGTACCAGATAAAACGCCGCAGTCAGTGGTACAGCTGCTCGTAGAAGAAATTCTACCCAGACATGGCTGTCCATTGCAGATAGTATCAGACAATGGATCTGAGAATGTGAATAGGGTTATGGCAGAAACGCTGGCAGAACTGAACATAGACCATGTCACGACCAGTCTTTATCATCCACAGTCCAATGCTAAGGTCGAACGTTTTCACAGAACTTTTAACGACATTCTGTCCAAAAAGATACAAGAAGATTTTTCGACATGGGACGTGCATATTAACCAGGTACTAGCAGCTTATAGGGTTTGTGTTTCGGAAACTACGCAGGAATCTCCTTTCTTTTTACTGTACGGTCGCGACCCAGTGCTACCGTTAGATAACATCCTTAGACCCCGAAGAAAATACGCTGGTGAAGATTTTCACAAGATAGCGCTTGAGCAGCAACACAAGGCCTTCACCCAGGTGTATCGGCGAATTAAGAAAGCACAGAAGAAGGGGGCTAAGTATGCTAATAGAGGTGTACAGCCTGTCGAGATTAAGGTCGGTGATCCAGTGTACCTTCGTAATCACCGTAGACACAATAAGTTAGACAGTAAGTGGAGGTCGCACTATAGAGTGGTGGAACAATTGTCGCCTGTCACATTCAGGGTACGACATCAACTAGATGGCACTGAGGTCAGTTCACATGCTGAACACTTGCGGATAGCCAAGATTAGCGAGTGGCCTATTCCAAAAGCCAGGGGGAGAACATTACGTAAAGCCACACAGGTTGTAGCTCCAGAATCATCCGATAGCGACAGTGACGATGCAGTAGGGCAAGAGAACGCACGAGACAGACTGACTAGGGGGGTGCGAAAAGAGCGTGAGAATTCTTCATCCGAGGAGGACGTTCCGTTAATGGAGTTAAGAAAGCGCCTAAAGACAAGAGAGAAAAGATCTCTCTCAGCAGTAAACGTTAGTTGTAGCAAGGGCACATCAGACAGTTCTGATGATGGGGAGATCGACGACAATCGTTCGATTCAGCCTAGTTTACAGACTAATGGGGTTAGGGAAATTCTAGAAGCGATACTGACTCTTCTGCCAAAGAAGGCTTCGAATTAGAAATGCGACTCTCAGACGGTATCTGGGAGAGATTGATTGATTGTACATTGCTTAACGTCCCGACAGCAACAAGGCTTTCTCAGGACGTGCCTGCACTGCTTGTGAAAAAAAAAAAAAAAAAAAAAAAAAAACAAACAAAAAAAAAAACCACAAAAAAACCCCAGAACATTGAATGTATGTCGCCAGCCGGTCAAATACGTTAAATAAACCTAACACATGGGGCCTAAATAAAGCTAAGACCATTTAGCAACACACATCCAATATCAAGAGCTACAGGCAGTGCAGACAGTAGGGAGAGTTTTAAAAAGGCAAATACAGGTGAATGGACAAAGGGTAGACAGAAACACATGCCCCAGAATAGAGAGAAAAACCCACCCTGTGGGGCTGACCAGGGTGACCCTGGGAACTAAAAAATACCTAACCCCACCCAAGTCCCCCAGGGCAGACCCGGGTGGGGTGGTATCTGGGAGAGGACTATTGTAATGTGTAAATCATGAAGCATGATTTGAGTTTTGTCAGAGACAGTGGTGTAAGTCTCTGGTGATATCTCGTACTGCAGACAACAACAAGATGAAGTTTTTTTTTGAGTCTGATAGTATTGGGGCTAGCGCAGGGTTTAAATATTAATCACAATGTCGTCTTTCAAAAACTTGATGAAGTTACCACTAGTAACTGGAGATTCAGGTCGGCCTGCGCCAGAATCAATGACGGCTCAGTATGACTTAGAATCCACAACAATAGCAGTAGACGCGCAACGTACGCGGTTCGCGCTCCTTACGGAAGCTGAACTTGAAGCTTGTTCCAAACTCTTGATAGGATTCTGTGCGATTCGAAGTGCAATATATCCTATGAACATTAATCAGTTTGTGTTACGGCGCTGTTTTTAAACAATTCAGACGTAATTGCAACACACTGCCAAACAAAGGTCAAGTTGGGGACAGTGTTACCTATGGCACGGTATATAATGGATGGGCTATGGGTCATTAGTAATCATAGTCCACTAAAGATGAGTATTAGTTGTCACGGCAAAGGGGTCACGTACCAACAAATCAACCCACCATTATCGCTAATCCGCCTCAATGAATCATGTACGGCTATTAGTGATAGATTGATGTTAACCCCTTACTACCAGCAAGAGAGCCAGTATCAGGTGGAAGACAAATTGATAGGATGGATGGAAAACTATGCATTTTCCAATATAACGTTATGGAAACCATTTCATAGCGCTTTACCAGACTACGATCTCATCTCTTTGTCCAAAGAGTTAGATGAAATTAAGGAAATGCCAATGGATCATCTAATTGCTCGACTTCAGAGCGATTCGTTAAGCCAAAACAAGAATGGGCGATATGGAAACAGATCATCATTGGTTCTATCGTCGGGACAGTTGTAGTGATCATAATTGGGGTAGGGTGTATACGATATAAGAAGAAAACTAGCGCATGGTTTGGCTCCATGCTATCACGACTCAGGAAGGGTGAACGTGAGGTCACTGTGCCTACGTTGATTTCGGCGGCTGTGCAGTCAGCAGACGTGAATGACGTCGCAAGAGCGAAGGACTCTACGCCGATGATGGAGGGAGGAGTGCAGTTACTCCCCGCCTCGAACGTTGTCAAGTTTTACCCGTCGTTGGGGTAACCAAGGATCAACGCTGTTGCGATCCAGGAAGAATCGTGAAGAATAACGAACACATGTGCAAAGACATAACTGAGTCGACGATTTTGATGTGAACATTTATTGGCGTGATTACGCCGGACAATAATAATTTTTAATAAGGAGTGATCGATTTAAATAAGCGGTCATTCCGAAAAATGATGTATTTTGTGGATAACATGTTTAATTGTTTGAAATGATTTTGTGGTCTGAATATTGTGTAATGGAAAAAAAAAACGAATCTTGTGAATTAAGATTCCTTTTTTTTCGGGTAGGTTTGGGAGGAAATGTTACACTATAAGTATATACGACCAATATCACGGTCGGGTAATGTTATAATTTCCCTTGATATGAAAATAACGAGAATATAATTAGTACCACGGGCAGAGCACGGAGAGGGTTATGACACGGCCCACTTTGGCTACCACGGGCTCACGTGAAGTTGACAAGTGGCCGGCCCTACTAAGCTCGGACTAATGAATGATAATTTCGAGTGGAAATACATCAATCTCACTTTAGCGGTCCCAATGCGGGCAGTAGCTGGGACTAATGAATAAATAATGAGCCCTCGTTAGTAGTGAGGAACACAGACTCCTGCTGACAAGGAATAATTATGAGAGTCAGTAATAGGTCCCTGGTCAGCTAGGGCCCGAGGGTGCTGTTCATCAGAGCAGATGGGGGATATGGTGGGAGACAGTAATGGGTTCCTGGTCAGCTAAGATCAGAGGACGCTGACCACCATAATAGATGTGGAATAATTATGAGAGACAGTAATGGGTTCCTTTGATAGCTAAGATCAGAGGACGCTGACCACCATAATAGATGTAGAATAATTATGAGAGACAGTAATGGGTTCCTTTGATAGCTAGGATCAGAGGACGCTGACCACCATAATAGATGTGGAATAATTATGAGAGACAGTAATGGGTCCCTGGTCAGCTAGGATCAGAGGGCGCTATCCACCAGAGCAGATGGGGGATAGATTATGGGCGACAGTAATAGCTCCTTTGACAGATAGGGTCAGGGGACGCTGACCACCATGATAGATGTGGAATAATATGGGTGACAGTAATAGCCCCTTTGACTGATTGAGACAAAGGGGCGATGCCCTCGGCCAAAACGGGTATATATAGTGGGGGGAAACACCAGCACGGGAGGGAGCTCACAACGAAGGGAACGAGATAGAAAGAGAGCTCACAACGAAGGGAACGAGATAGAGAGGGAGCTCGCACAATGAAGAGAACGAGATAGAAGAGAGCTCACAACGAAGGGAACGAGATAGATGCAGAGAGCTCACAACGAAGGGAACGAGATAGAGAGGGAGCTCGCACAATGAAGGGAACGAGATAGATAGAGAGTACACAACGAAGAGAGTGAGATAGATAGATAGAGGGAGCTGAGAAGCGAGAGACCGAGCTCCGGTATTTTCGCCATTTTAGTATGCCATGCTAGTAGGTTGGTTGTGCCCAACCTATTAGACCCACGATGACCAAGAAATAAAAGACTCTTCTGGAAACACTCTTGTCTGGCTGCGTCTTCCATCTACAACACCTTGCGTGTGGCTGCGGTAGTGTAACAGTGGACCAGGTATCTCTCGCCCCCTAGTCTGATTCTTGTTAGTCGGGTTTGGTCTTTCCTTTTGCCTGAGAGTAGGATGGATACGTTGTTTAGGACTCTCGTGAGGCCCTTACGTCTACCTCTTTTTGCGTGATGAAATTCTTTTTCCCATAGATTTTGGAAGGCTGGCCGGAGGGCGTTTGATCTTTCGGCTGCCGACAGGGGTAGGTCGAAGAAGGTCGATTCTTGGTCGAGGCCTTTCTTCGCTATTTTATCTGCTTTCTCATTACCTGGGATCCCTACATGGGAGGGAACCCAAATGAACTTAATTTCCTGGCCTAATTCTGTGAGTTCCGCTACTCTGAGTCTAATAAGACAATCCAGTTCAGCGCACGTCGTCTTTATATCAAGTAACTGACAATGACTCCACTCCGTTCTAGAAATACAACGCGAGAAACAGCTAAAAATAGACTGACACGTTCACGGCAGCGCAGGAATAAATAAGTGCGATTACGCGTGTGCTTTTGCTGCGTGTCCCAACTGCTGTTAACGTTCGTTAGGCGTGTCGGACAAAACACAATAAACACAGATGGAGCTGAAATGTGTCTTCAGATTTATGCGTAATGGTACTTTACTGTACAAGTCTACCAGTGCATATGTAACATGAAAGGCGCGCGCGTACAGCTATAATAAGATCTTTATACACGCTTGGATTTTGTCGCTTGCCACATACTGCAAGACGAACGCGGCGAAGTTAACAGTCTTTTTAAAAACATACAAAATACACATATATGTGATACACAAAACATTAAAAGGAACATGTTTTGAACGAGAAGCGTCCACTTAATATGTTGCAAAAGAGTGTACGTGTTTTAATGGCCTAAAGGAGAAGCGTCCACTTAATATGTTGCAAAAGAGTGTACGTGTTTTAATGGCCTAAAGGAGAAGCGTCCACTTAATATGTTGCAAAAGAGTGTACGTGTTTTAATGGCCTAAAGGAGAAGCGTCCACTTAATATGTTGCAAAAGAGTGTACGTGTTTTAATGGCCTAAAGGAGAAGCGTCCACTTAATATGTTGCAAAAGAGTGTACGTGTTTTAATGGCCTAAAGGAGAAGCGTCCACTTAATATGTTGCAAAAGAGTGTACGTGTTTTAATGGCCTAAAGGAGAAGCGTCCACTTAATATGTTGCAAAAGAGTGTACGTGTTTTAATGGCCTAAAGGAGAAGCGTCCACTTAATATGTTGCAAAAGAGTGTATGTGTTTTAATGGCCTAAAGGAGAAGCGTCCACTTAATATGTTGCAAAAGAGTGTACGTGTTTTAATGGCCTAAAGGAGAAGCGTCCACTTAATATGTTGCAAAAGAGTGTACGTGTTTTAATGGCCTAAAGGAGAAGCGTCCACTTAATATGTTGCAAAAGAGTGTACGTGTTTTAATGGCCTAAAGGAGAAGCGTCCACTTAATATGTTGCAAAAGAGTGTACGTGTTTTAATGGCCTAAAACGCGAGCGCCAGACGTTTTTTTGTGTTTCCATTTTGACTGATAACTGTTAACTTCGCGTTCGTTACTGCAAGGCAGGGATTGACGGGTCCATGAAAACAAAAGATAGGGAGGGGAGTTTCTTGTGTGGACATGCAGCCGAAGTATTTTAGTGTTTGTTTCGCAAGCGGGTCCAACTAGTGGCGATTGCGGGTATGCGCCGCCCAAAATTAAGAAATTGTAAAAAATAATACATTAGACGGCAATTTGGTGCGTTTTTGGTCATACTTTTCAACGAATTAGGGCGGAAAGGACTGTTTGTTCGGGGTACCGCCCGTTAGCGTGGCAGTCGGCTCAGTTTTGATTCTAAAATCAGTCGATGTTCTTTCAATGACCAACAGCTACAATCGTCCAAGGAACATGGATATAGATTAGTCTCAGCAAGAGGCATAGATCCCCGTGAGCCCCCGCGACTGCGGGGGCTATGAGGATCTATACCTCTTGCAGTTGGAGCGTGTGCACTTTTTCTCGGCAGTTAAGGTATTTTATATGCTTTAGGCTACAGTAAAGGCCACACGACTGCCTGAAAACTATTGAACACAGTCATCATCAAACACATCACATTGTACCTGTTAAAACGCGACAACTTTGATCAGAAAGATATCTCAAATTGAAACTGTAACTTTAATTGTACTTATTAATTTAGAACAGAGTAAAAGTTGCTGGTTCAGTTACTAAAGGTTTAACACCCCCTCCTCTCCCCCGCGGTCTCTCTCTCTTTCTCCACCCCTCCCCTCTCCCTCCCCCCTGTTATTTTTTGTCGGCGGAAAGTGTTCACTATTTTGACCCACCGTGAACCGAAAATGACATTTTTGGGCATGTGATTCGCAAAAGAACCGTCGTTAATCTACGCGATACCCCCCCCCCCTCACTCCCCCCCCCACCCATACTCACCCCCCCCCCCTTCCTCCGAAAATGAACCTACTTAATTCAAATCGTAGTATGATTGTGTTTTTAAAGTGCACAACTGTACATTAACACAAATAACGCGGTCTGATTTCGTACCTTTCAGGTAATGCGTTGTACTAGGACTGATTTGTGTAGTTCAGTGATCATACTATATTATATGGAGCAACATTTTGCTTGATATAGTGCCGATAACAGGCAGATGTGATTATGAGACCCGAATCCGAGTCGTCAGACGAGGACATTTTGATTTGGGTCAGGTAATCACATCTGCCTGTTACGGGCACTATCTCAAGCAAAATGTTGCTCAGTGTAATATAATACACCAGTCTCACGTTATGAAAGCAACCATGATAAAATATAAAAAATTCCGTCCCGTCATTTCGTACGAAAATAAGTCTAGCAAAGACGAAAGAAGAGATACCGTTGGTCGCATTTTCACTCTTGTTGGTGTCCTCGTTCCGAGCTTGCCGACCGTGTTGACGTACTTGAGTTGTTGAGTTGTCAGCACGTTGTCCAGAAAGGACGCTCCCTCGAACTGTCACGGAAACAACTGCATATAGTTTTGTTAACCAGTTTAGCTCAGATACACTACAACAGCAGATAGAACGACCATGCCAATTGAAGGGCTGTGCCACTATAGCTTGGCGCCTATAGGCGCCAAGCTATTCTGGCACAACATTTCAACCATCATGGACTTTCAGAATTCAATAGTCCGTTCGTGCGAAGCTTGCCGCTCTTCGCGTTTTTTTTTTAATTGTTAAAAAATGTAATAAATAATTTTATTTAATTAATAGCTTTCGAATGCAGATGATGTCAAGACATCCATAAGAAAAAATATTCACCAAACTTAGATTTTTAAATTATAAATGTTTCTTTAGTTCTGACAATAAAGGTTTAGCCGCTGCCCTGGGGAAACTTCGAACAAGACCTGTTTAAACCTGATCGAGCCCAACTCACAAACACTGCACTGACATATCTATTCCTGGACAATTTCGCGCTCTCCAAGGTGGATGTTTAATAGTTTGTTCTTGCAATGCGTCTGATCCGTGCACAGTCTGTCATAGTTTCAGCGTCAGTGATGCAGGTGAGTAATCACTGAAAGAGTATACATATATTTTAACTTTTAAATAGGTCCTCGCCATGATCTCCTGAGGCGTGTTACAAAAATGTTGGATTTGAAGTCAATCAGATCTTAAATTATTTTAGGTTTAAGTTTGGTGATAACGTTGTTTTTAAAAATCATTATTGTCCAGAAATATGTCTTGTTTAAAAGGTATTAAACATTCAAAACAGGCTAGTAGGCGGAGCCCCTTTTTAGTAAAGAAAGTAGGCTGCACCCCCTTATAGTGAGGACCAATGGGACTGTTTGGCTGGATTGTCTCAATCACTGCAGCATGCGTCCTCCCAGCAGTCATACTGTTAACCCTTTAGGTGTTGGCAGCTGTTTTAGTCGCGATGATTCCTACAGGAAGCGGTTTTTGTCGCGATGATTCCTGTAGATTCATCCAGCCCGCCATATCTGGAGTTGCCTCGTTGGCATCCACAGGGATTTATCCCGTACTAAAGCTTCGCGAAGCTTTAGTACGGGATAAATCCCTGTGGATGCCAACGAGGCAACTCCAGATATTGCGGGCTGGATGAATCTATTCACGGGATGTTGGAAGTCCGTGCAGTGTTTGACCTAGCTCTGATTTGCTGCCCTTTCAAAAGCATATCATCTGTAAGTATGCAACTCCTATAGGTCTCCTCATATCATCTGTAAGTATGCAATTCCTATATAGGTCTCCTCATATCATCTGTAAGTATGCAATTCCTATATAGGTCTCCTCATATCATCTGTAAGTATGCAATTCCTATATAGGTCTCCTCATATCATCTGTAAGTATGCAATTCCTATATAGGTCTCCTCATATCATCTGTAAGTATGCAATTCCTATAGGTCTCCTCATATCATCTGTAAGTATGCAATTCCTATAGGTCTCCTCATATCATCTGTAAGTATGCAATTCCTATAGGTCTCCTCATATCATCTGTAAGTATGCAATTCCTATAGGTCTCCTCATATCATCTGTAAGTATGCAATTCCTATAGGTCTCCTCATATCATCTGTAAGTATGCAATTCCTATAGGTCTCCTCATATCATCTGTAAGTATGCAATTCCTATAGGTCTCCTCTGGGTCAGTGGACGCAGGTTGTACTTCTGCTAGTGTCTTTGTTAACCCTTTTCATCCTAATACACTACTGCTTGAAATAAATTTGACTATGACAGTTTAAGGGTGGTGCCTGAATAGCTTGGCGTATGAGGCGCCAAGCTATTCTGGCACCACCCTTAAGCTAAAATGGTTGATCTATCGCCTGATCTGTAATGTAGCCTTCATAGACAATAAGCAAATTAAAATAAAATCAGCCTCGGGATTTAATAGGTTAAGTGAATGTCTGGCAGCACCAGCCGTTCAAGTCTCATTGGTTTCATCAAGAGGCATAGATCCTCATGAGCCCCCGCAGTCGCGGGGGCTCATGAGGATCTTTGCCTGCTGCAGCTGGACCATGCTTACTTTTTCTCAGCATGTGTACTTTTTTCGGAAGTGACGCGCTCAACAGGCTCGTGGCAGTTCTTGGGAAGGATGGTCTGATCAGTCTGTCTTTCCTACTGACCTGGTTTCTCAGTGAGACGTAGTTGTCGATGATGACGCCGACGAAGAGTTTGAGGGAGAAGAGGGAGCCGAAGATGATGAAGATGAGGAAATAGACGTATGCCCTCATGGCGTTTGTTTCACAGTCGGGCTGTTCGTCAACCTGCAACGTGATATTTGGCACGACACTGTTCCTTCATGCTATTATATTCTGACCCGCAAAAGAAATGCGACATTTTTGGAATCATCGGATGATTCCCAAAATGTCGCATTTCTTTTGCTCGTCAGTATTCACGTCTTTTTAATTAGAAATGATGGGTGCGGCCATTTTGAACATGACCTTCGACCTACTGGGGACGACTTCCGGTTTTGCTTGCAAACATGGAAGCTGTGAATACAAAACCCTACACAAGTTCTCGATCTAGCGGCCGACATTGCGCAGTAAAAGGTTGCCACAACAACGAAAAAAAGCTGTATGACTTGTTGCAAATGCCATGTTTTGACCACAAACCTTTCATTCGCCGTTATTGTTCGTGTTTGAAACCTTTTTGTTTGTAAAAAAAAAGTGTATCACATCGCACACTATCCGATGAAATGGCCTGTTTTTTATCGGCCGGCCGTACACACTCGAGCGACATAAGTCAGTCTGAATTTTTATGTCTAGTTCATGTGTGTTTCGAGGAAGTTTTGCTTTAAATTGCCGGTACTCCTCATCGTTAGCGGACCAAACCGTGGCGGAGATAGTTATTTTGCGCAGCGTTTTGTTGCACGTATCAAAATCTCCGTTGAAGTTATATCCCCATATTTTTGGTAGGGATTAGGACTACCGACTCTAAGGCCTACCTACTGATGCCAGCAGGTTGTTGTCTCACTCACGCCCTGATATTTTCATACGGTTTTTGTATCATGGGCGTGTGTGATCTTCAACTTTTGTGTAAATGTTTTTTTTTTTTTTTTTTTTTTGTTTTTTGTTTTGTTTTTCCTCCAACTTTTTATGTTCTGTCAGTACAATAGTGAAACTTATTTTGTTCTGTTTTGTCAGTACAATAGTGAAACTTGTAGTAATGTACCCAGTAATTCATATTTATTGTCATGCTGATAAAATTAAAGAGTTTGTTGGCAGATTGTCAATGTTTTGTGTTTGTGTCATGAATTATCCTTAGAATGCATTACTCGCAATTCTTTCATTGTTTTCAGTATTATTATATTAATGTATACATGTATGGTGCAGCAATACAAGTTTTGTTGTCTCAAACATTTCATTGACATGAGAATATTTTGCCACCCAAAAGTAGAGACCAAACAAAGTGTAGAAATAGTGTTATTAGCTTGAGATACACTTGAAAACAGAACACTTAAATAACTACATGGCTACACAAAATATCTATGCATATACACGAAAACTTCGCAAAAAACTTTCCAACGCGCACACGTAAACACTTCTCTGAAAGGCCAAACCGGAAATGCTACACAGCTGAGCAACCTGTTAACCGACCCATTTGAGAATATTACCGTTTGGTAAAAAAGAGGTGAATAATTATGCCAACGTTGATTCCTTCACTCATTCTACCCCAGACACACCACAGCAAGACATGGATCGACCATGATAGTTCAAGGGTGATGCCAGAATAGCTTGGCGCCTATAGTTCACCCTTGAACTATCACGCTCGATCGGTGTCCTGCACTGCACTGCAGTCTTCAGAGGACAACGGCAATATTTGGGGATTTCGTTCTTGGGGTACAATGAGTTAACTGTCAGTTGAGGCTGATTGTGTTTCTGCAATCTTTCTTAATTCAGCGCCGAAGAGCCCCAACCGTCTCGGCCAGAAACATGGATTTAAATTGGTGCCAGCAAGAGGCATAGATCCTCACAAGCCGCCGCAACTGCACTTGGCAGTGAAGGAGTGACAGTTTGCCACGGACGACGCGGACGGACGATTACTGGTTCAGTACATACACTTATATTTTGCTATCAACTGCGAGCCCCCCCCCCCCACCCCTCCCATCCCCCCCCCCTCCCAAAAAAAAAAAAAATCCCCAAAACAAAACAACAAAAAACCCAACCAAATCAACAACAACACAACAAACATCCCCCCCACCCCAAAACAAACAAACAAACAAAAACCCAACAAACCCCCCCCCCCCCCCCACAAAAACAACTACCACAAAGAAACCAAACAACAACAAACAAAACAACAACAAACAAAAACAACAAAAAGCACCCCCGAAAAAAATCACGACAAAATAACAATAAACAACAATCCCCAAACAAAACAAAACACATCAACAAATAAAAGCTCAAAACAAGCAAACGAACAAACAACGACAACAAGCCCCAAGAATGGCAAAGCCCTTGTGGCTCACGTGTATGACCAATCCACACAATTAATCTGTTCTTTTTGACTTTCACCTATCCGACCGGTCACTGAAATGAGTGTTTTACTTTTCCCGCTGTGTCCTGTTAAATCATTACGTACCATCGTGCTGAGCTTGTGTCAGCGGACGTATTTAAAAAAGAAATTCAGATGACATAGGTTTAACTTGATGCGATTGTACATGATGATAACGGCCTCAGCAGTGAACCTTTGTGGCGTGAGGCTCTGATCATGGCATGCGAGTAATAGAAATGTTTTTTTAAAAAAATATATATATTTAATTGTTCGGATACCGACCCCTGTTGAATCTGCAGCATCTTGAATGATCTCCAACCAGCCCTCAAACGTTCCCTGTCACACACACACACACACACACACACACACACACACACACACACACACACACACACACACACACACACACACACACACACACACACACACACACACACACACACACACACACACATTAACCCTTAACTGCAAGGCACATCCGCAAGAGACATAAACCCTCATGAGCCCCCGCAGTCGCGGGGGCTCATGAGGGTTTATGTCTCTTGTTAGTCTCATGTATCTGTTTTGTTTAAAATCCACTTTACATTGCGTTTATCACGTGAATGTCGGTCTGCGTGCGATTCGTGATCGCCGGCCGCGATGGGGTTAACTAGTCCCACTGCCTTCGGACATTTTGTCACTATCTTTGAACGTCCATGGTCGATCCATCTCCTGTGCCAAGGGTGAGTCAAGTAGTAGACAGACCACTATGAAGACGCCAAGCTATTCTGGCACCACCCTCACAGCGCGCTGAATAGTACTACGAAGTTTACCTGAAAACTCAGTGAATTTTCAGTCAACCCAACCCCATAGCGCAAAAGGTCACCGGACCGACGTCTGCCGCCATCGGCCCGATGGCCTTTTGCGCATAGGGACCCTCCCTTTCCTGATGGCATATAGACAAGAGCCATCGCGGCAACTAAATAATCTGGACATTCGTAGTGAAGGGTTTTGTCTCCTCGAAAAAAAGGGACAGTCGGGGGTCAGTCAAAAGTTCAGCTTTCTCGCGGGTAACTGAATTCATTGTGTGTTCCGCGCGCTTTAAATACCATGGTCGATCCATCTCCTGTGTCAAGGTGTAAGGATACATCCTGCGGACTGACCACTTGAAAGAGGGCCAGAAACCCCGCGGCAGCGTTGTCAAAGTTGATGGCGGAGTTCTCCCACCGCTGCCCCCTGGCCTCGCACATGGACCTGTTCTGTATCTCCTTGCGCAGGAACCTTTCGCCCGACGTCACGTTGACGCACTTGTAGAACTTCCCTGCGGCAGGGCAGAGATCAGCACTGACTGTGGATCTACACCCCCTCCCCCCCCCCCCCCACAGTGTATCGCAACACGCTGGTGCCACTGGTATAGTCATACAGTCACACACAGCCATATAGTCACACCGCCATACTCATGTTCACTTTCCCGTACTTTCATGCACTGCCGATGATACAAGTGAACACGATGCAACTGCAAGAGACATAGATCCTCGTAAGCCCCCCGCAGCTGCGGAGGCTCATGAGGTTCTATGCCTCTAGCTGATGCCCCCCCCACGTTCCTTGGCTGGCTGGTTCCTTGGTTGGCGTTTGACCCATATCATACTGAGACTAACAGCTTCAGATTTGTACACTGCCCTATGCAAGCTACATTATAGTACTCACAGATAAGGATATAGATCAATGGCTTTAGTTCAAGGGTGGTGCCAGAATAGCTTGGCGCCTAGAGGCGCCAAGTTATTCTGGCACCACCCTTGAACTATTTTAGTCAAAGTTCATTTCACACACAGGTGTATTCCGAACGATAAGGGGTAACAAAACAGACCGCTGTTCTCATGGTACTATGATGAATTTTGTGCATGCATCGCGCCACTCCGAGAATCAAACGACTGCACGATGCGCGACCTTAAAGTGCGGCCCATCTTTACCTTGCCTGTGAAGCCTAGAAGCCCTGCTGAGAAGCCATACAATGTCGTGCTAACCCTTGGACCTTTACTCGAAAAAAATGCTCGGCCGAGCCAATGGTATTTAAGAATGCGATCACGTGGTTTTACTTCATAGTCCTAGTAAAGCGCTTAACTCCACTGCTAACTATTATCAGTGATCTCAATCTGCGACCAATAACACTTAACGGGTTAACTTAATGGGTGAAAAGATTAACATACGTGATTGTGAAGAAAAAAGAAGTCAGTGCTACCGACGCCAGCCTTAGCCTTTGGGGCCGTTATACGGAGCAGCAAAGTCTGAAGACGACTTGAGGACCTCATGGCCGAGTCATGCCCTATAATAGTGACCCATTGCGCAAAAGGCCATCGGGCCGACGTCGGCCGCAGTTGGCCCGATGGCCTTTGCGCAATGGGGAGGTTGCGTTTGGAAACCAACGACTCGCAACAACGAACGAGAGCGCAGTCACGGCAGATAGCGATGGATGGCCAAGATTGGATGGCCAAGATTGGATGGCCAAGAATGGATGGCCAAGATTGGATGGCCAAGAATGGATGGCCAAGATTGGATGGCCAAGAATGGATGGCCAAGATTGGATGGCCAAGAATGGATGGCCAAGAATGGATGGCCAAGATTGGATGGCCAAGAATGGATGGCCAAGAATGGATGGCCAAGATTGGATGGCCAAGATTGGATGGCCAAGAATGGATGGCCAAGATTGGATGGCCAAGATTGGATGGCCAAGATTGGATGGCCAAGATTGGATGGCCAAGATTGGATGGCCAAGATTGAATGGCCAAGATTGGATGGCCAAGAATGGATGGCCAAGAATGGATGGCCAAGATTGGATGGCCAAGATTGGATGGCCAAGATTGGATGGCCAAGAATGGATGGCCAAGATTGGATGGCCAAGATTGGATGGCCAAGATTGGATGGCCAAGATTGGATGGCCAAGAATGGATGGCCAAGATTGGATGGCCAAGATTGGATGGCCAAGATTGGATGGCCAAGAATGGATGGCCAAGATTGGATGGCCAAGATTGGATGGCCAAGATTGGATGGCCAAGATTGGATGGCCAAAATTGGATGGCCAAGAATGGATGGCCAAGATTGGATGGCCAAGAATGGATGGCCAAGATTGGATGGCCAAGATTGGATGGCCAAGAATGGATGGCCAAGATTGGATGGCCAAGATTGGATGGCCAAGATTGGATGGCCAAGATTGGATGGCCAAGAATGGATGGCCAAGATTGGATGGCCAAGAATGGATGGCCAAGATTGGATGGCCAAGAATGGATGGCCAAGATTGGATGGCCAAGATTGGATGGCCAAGATTGGATGGCCAAGAATGGATGGCCAAGATTGGATGGCCAAGATTGGATGGCCAAGATTGGATGGCCAAGAATGGATGGCCAAGATTGGATGGCCAGGAATGGATGGCCAAGATTGGATGGCCAAGAATGGATGGCCAAGATTGGATGGCCAAGATTGGATGGCCAAGATTGGATGGCCAAGATTGGATGGCCAAGATTGGATGGCCAAGAATGGATGGCCAAGATTGGATGGCCAAGATTGGATGGCCAAGATTGGATGGCCAAGATTGGATGGCCAAGAATGGATGGCCAAGATTGGATGGCCAAGATTGGATGGCCAAGATTGGATGGCCAAGAATGGATGGCCAAGATTGGATGGCCAAGAATGGATGGCCAAGATTGGATGGCCAAGATTGGATGGCCAAGGATGGCCAAGATTGGATGGCCAAGATTGGATGGCCAAGAATGGATGGCCAAGATTGGATGGCCAAGATTGGATGGCCAATATTGGATGGCCAAGATTGGATGGCCAAGAATGTATGGCCAAGATTGGATGGCCAAGAATGGATGGCCAAGATTGGATGGCCAAGATTGGATGGCCAAGATTGGATGGCCAAGATTGAATGGCCAAGATTGGATGGCCAAGAATGGATGGCCAAGAATGGATGGCCAAGATTGGATGGCCAAGATTGGATGGCCAAGAATGGATGGCCAAGAATGGATGGCCAAGATTGGATGGCCAAGAATGGATGGCCAAGATTGGATGGCCAAGATTGGATGGCCAAGAATGGATGGCCAAGATTGGATGGCCAAGATTGGATGGCCAAGATTGGATGGCCAAGATTGGATGGCCAAGAATGGATGGCCAAGATTGGATGGCCAAGAATGGATGGCCAAGATTGGATGGCCAAGAATGGATGGCCAAGATTGGATGGCCAAGAATGGATGGCCAAGATTGGATGGCCAGGATTGGATGGCCAAGAATGGATGGCCAAGATTGGATGGCCAAGATTGGATGGCCAAGATTGGATGGCCAAGATTGGATGGCCAAGAATGGATGGCCAAGATTGGATGGCCAAGAATGGATGGCCAAGATTGGATGGCCAAGAATGGATGGCCAAGATTGGATGGCCAAGAATGGATGGCCAAGATTGGATGGCCAAGATTGGATGGCCAAGAATGGATGGCCAAGATTGGATGGCCAAGATTGGATGGCCAAGATTGGATGGCCAAGATTGGATGGCCAAGAATGGATGGCCAAGATTGGATGGCCAAGAATGGATGGCCAAGATTGGATGGCCAAGAATGGATGGCCAAGATTGGATGGCCAAGATTGGATGGCCAAGATTGGATGGCCAAGATTGGATGGCCAAGATTGGATGGCCAAGAATGGATGGCCAAGATTGGATGGCCAAGAATGGATGGCCAAGATTGGATGGCCAAGAATAGATGGCCAAGATTGGATGGCCAAGATTGGATGGCCATGATTGGATGGCCAAGATTGGATGGCCAAGATTGGATGGCCAAGATTGGATGGCCAAGAATGGATGGCCAAGATTGGATGGCCAAGATTGGATGGCCAAGATTGGATGGCCAAGATTGGATGGCCAAGAATGGATGGCCAAGATTGGATGGCCAAGATTGGATGGCCAAGAATGGATGGCCAAGATTGGATGGCCAAGAATGGATGGCCAAGATTGGATGGCCAAGAATGGATGGCCAAGATTGGATGGCCAAGATTGAATGGCCAAGATTGGATGGCCAAGAATGGATGGCCAATAATGGATGGCCAAGATTGGATGGCCAAGATTGGATGGCCAAGAATGGATGGCCAAGATTGGATGGCCAAGATTGGATGGCCAAGAATGGATGGCCAAGATTGGATGGCCAAGATTGGATGGCCAAGATTGGATGGCCAAGAATGGATGGCCAAGAATGGATGGCCAAGATTGGATGGCCAAGAATGGATGGCCAAGATTGGATGGCCAAGATTGGATGGCCAAGAATGGATGGCCAAGATTGGATGGCCAAGATTGGATGGCCAAGATTGGATGGCCAAGATTGGATGGCCAAGATTGGATGGCCAAGAATGGATGGCCAAGATTGGATGGCCAAGAATGGATGGCCAAGATTGGATGGCCAAGAATGGATGGCCAAGAATGGATGGCCAAGATTGGATGGCCAAGAATGGATGGCCAAGATTGGATGGCCAAGATTGGATGGCCAAGATTGGATGGCCAAGAATGGATGGCCAAGATTGGATGGCCAAGATTGGATGGCCAAGATTGGATGGCCAAGATTGGATGGCCAAGATTGGATGGCCAAGATTGGATGGCCAAGAATGGATGGCCAAGAATGGATGGCCAAGAATGGATGGCTAATGCACTTTGCGTTACAGTGCGGCGACATAATTTCTCCTTTTTGCTTTTGTGCGTTATTATTATTATTATTATTATTATTATTATTATTATTATTATTATTATTATTATTATTGTTATTATTATCATTTAATACTTTTTGACAATTGCGTTTTTGTAATCAGTTATTTTTTTTTACATTTAACTTTTGTTCAGCGCCTAGTGCTCTAATCGAAACGTTAAACGTTTAGGGTTTAAAGTCTTTTGTCCACCACGAAGGTGATTTCAAAGACGGGGCACCGAAAAGAGGTCTGTACAAATTTTGACTCCAGCTGGGTTCGAACGCACGACTTTCGGACAAGAGTCGAACGCTCAACCACCGAGCCGCCCAGCTCCCCTGCTCTAATCGAGGTTAAGTGCTACACAAGTACTCATTATTATTATTATTATTATTATTATTATTATTATTATTATTATTATTATTATTATTATTATTATTATTATTATTATTATATTAACTGGATTTTACACGATCAGCAGCTAAGCCTATATAAAAAATGCAATAAACAACAACAACAAACAAACAAACAAAAAAACTAACAAAGAAACACGAGTGAAACTGTGGCTTAGAGGATATTTCACCTTTAAACAAGTGTACGCCGACGATGCTGTAGACAAACCAGGCAACGACGACCACCAGGAAGACGCTGCCGATGGCGGGGATGGCCATGATGAGGGAGTTCACAACAAGCTACACAATCACAAGTCCTTGCCACGTCAGCACAAACGTTAAAACGGACATGTAGGTTATCAGTCGACGGATAAATCCATCAGGATAATCTTCAGTGAAATCTGTCTAAATATGTTCTGATATATATAACAGCCTGCATATGTCCCGTTTGACATAAGCCGTTTATGTAAATATTAGCATAGTGCAATCGGAATTCACAACTCTGGCTGTTACAACAGAACTGAAATGCGTGTATAATTATAAAGAGCTTACGTCACCGACTGAAAGGTCACTCGCGTACCGAAATGATCTTTATTCTGTACAACTGGGGAAAACATCTAAACTCCACACTGACTATGGACAGCCAAAGGGTTAATTCACAATACTTAACCATTTAACCCAGGCGCACTACAGCAGGAGATGGATCGACCAGGCGCCAAGCAAATCTGACACTACCCTTGAATTATCATGGTCGATCCATCTCCTGCAACTGGTACATAGTTGGAAGATGACACTGACCATAATTATGGGGTAAATTATAGAGTCTTTTCCTGGTCATACTCACTCTCATGCTTGGCCAGCGAGAAATGACCCGCAGTGGCCTGATCGCACGCAGAGTCCGGAGAGACTTGTAGAAGGAGGCCTTGTCGACAACTATCGTCACCCCTGACAGATTTATCAGCGAGGTCTGCGGAAAGAAACAGTTTAAAAAAAACCCACACAACTTGTTTCGTTAAAAAAAAAAACAACAACAACGAGGCGGTTGGTTGGTTGGTTAGTTCGGGGTTTAACGTCCACGGCACCAAAGTGATAATGGACGGCCCCGACGGGCGGGTTATGGGGGACAGAGAAATCTATTGCCTAAGGAGTACGACCTGAACACTGATCAACTCAGGCGCACTCCAACTGTGCCACTTTTGATTTACCAGGACTTTTCAACGGACATGCTATTGAACAAGTCCGTCTTTTCCCCCTGGGTTACGAGTCCAGCTACCGGGGCCGGGTCGGGGATTCAAACCCACGACCCGGCGATTCCCTTCGCTCTCCTGCTCCGACGCTTAACCGCCTGAGCTATTTCGGTTGCAGGGGGTGGATCGAGCCTGAAAGCTCAAGAAACTGGCACTACCATTGAGCTATCATGTTCGAACAGTCTCGGGTGCGACGCGCCTTGGGTGAATGGGATTAACCGATTTAAACCCCACGACCGCATTTCCCAAATTTCGGAGGTGACACCTGACGGCAAAGTACCAGTTGCAGGAAATAGATCGACCAGGATAATTCAAGTGTCGTGCCAGATTAGTTTGGCACCTAATGGCGCCAAGCTAATCTGACACTACACTTGAAGTAGCATAGTTGATCCAATTCCTGCTGCCGTACGCTGGGGCTAAATGGGTGATGTGAATGAAAATGCACATGCTTACGTTATTGTTGCTTTCCTGGGCTGAACACTCCCCAAGTCTTACCTAACCAGTTTGATGGCCACAATCCGACTTACAGGATTTAACGTTGCGTGTGTGGCTGCTTTTAATTACCCCACCATGTAGTTGCCATACCCCGACTTAAGAGTTTTGTTTACTCTCTGATTCTAGAGAATGAATGGGAGCATAAACCCCGCTGTACAATGACGATTCTTTCAATTGTGATAATAACAATGTTTTATGATGAAGATTGCTACATGTATAATTATATTACAGTCGTTGCTGATGGATTCATACAAATATGGATCGACTAATAGTCGACTAAGTGCACGTCTTTTGTGCGTGCGTGTGTGTGTGTGTGTGTGTGTGTGTGTGTGTGTGTGTGTGTGTGTGTGTGTGTGTGTGTGTGTGTGTGTGTGTGTGTGTGTGCTGCTCACCGAAACGACAAAGAAATCAAGAAGCGTCCAGAACGTTGTAAAATATTGTCGCAGTCCTTGCGCACACCACTGAATGGTCATCTCCAAGGTAAACAGGGCAGTGAAGATAATGTCCAAAATTTTCAGCGCGCGCTGCAGCTTTGGTTTCTGGTATAGGTAAGCGTCGTCAAACGCCTGTGGACAGTTGTTCCAAACAGAGGAAATCTGAACTCAGCCCGCCCTGACACAATACAACAAGGGTGGATCTGAGGGGTGTGTGTGTGGGGGGGGGGGGAAGGGGGGTGAGGGGGGTTCCAAACTATCCTCCCCCTCTCCTTTCAGGAAAGCAAGATCTGGCGTCGGGAGGCCTTTGTGTCAGGCTGAAGGTACCAAACAAAAAGTTGCCCAAACTTCAAATTCGCCGCAGTTGAAAAACTTGATTCTCTTACTGCTAGGGGCTTTAGGCAAAAAGACATTACGAAACCCAGCCCAAAAAGGTGACTGCCAAGCGGGTAATGCAGAGAAGAACCAAACGGAGAAAGAAACACGCTTAGAAAAGATAGCTGTAACTGTCTTTTCTAAGCGTGTTTCTTTCTCCGTTGGGTTCTTCTCGGCAAAGACAATATATCATTAAGAGAAGAATCCAACGGAGAAAGAAACACGCTTAGAAAAGACAGCTGTTCTTTGGCAACGCGCACTCCATGGAGAAGACAGTCTAACGGAGTGTCCCCTCGCGGGACACGGAAGTATTAAAGACGAGAATGGCAAAGCCCTTGGCTCACGTGTATGACCGATCCACATAATTAGTCTGACATTTTTGATCATGACGTTTCCGACATGTCAGTAAAATACGCAAGTGCTCAGGTGTCTTAACTGAGTTAAGGCTAGGCTTTCGTACCAGCGAAATCCATGTTTTCTCAAAGTTGTATGCCTTTTTCAAACATCTGTCAATTCTCTGTGACCCTTGACTTTTGCAGGGTCAACTAAATTAGTATGTATTGAAAGGTCTTTTCATCTTTTACCTTTGTGTCAAATCCGACTGAAAAATTTGCAATAACTCCAATGAAAACTAAAATTCTACCTAAAATTGACACTTTCCAAAGTTTGTTGATCATCTGTGACCCGTGACCTACCGATGGGTCTTGCACAGAAGTATGCATTTAAAGGTCTTACCATCAAGCATGTCTGGGTTGGAAGTTAATGATAGTATTTGAGAAGACATTTTGGTCAAAATATGGCTATGTTTGACCTATTTCTGGATCCCTGTGACATTGACTTTTGAGAGGTCACTAAAATTGGTATGTTTAAAAGGGTTTGGCACAAAGTATCCTTGGACAAAGTTTGAAGTCTGTGTCTTCGAGAAAATGCCAACATTAAAGTTTACTACTGAAGACAGACAACGGGTAGACGACGGCTGCCTAGTACATAGACTCACCTTTGCTATCGCACGTGAGCTAAAAAGGATTTGCTTTGTGTTACATTGCATACTGTTACTAACCAAGGCGGCGTCGCTGACGAAGATCATGAATAGCACTGTGTACTCGAAGGCCTTGCTGTCCACCAGTGCCATCATGGTCCTGCGGAACTGGAACCAGCGCGACTGACATTGGTCATTACACACGTCGCTCAGACAACTACATCTGCAACAGGCAGTCAGCACCTCTTCTCTAGATACCCCAGTAAAAAAAGACAGTTTACACTTCTCCTGTAGATACAATTTTACAACGGGAAGTCCACATTTCTTCTCTACCTCAGTCCAAAACTGTGAGTCTACATTTCTTCCCTACCTCAGTCAACAAGCGAGTCTACACTTCTTCCCGACCTCAGTCAAAAACAGTCATTCTACACTTCTTTTCTACCTCAGCCAACAACAGTCATTCTACACTTCTTCTTTACCTCAGTCAACAACAGTCAGTCTACGCTTCTTCTCTACCTCAGTCAACAACAGTCAGTCTACACTTCTTCTTTACCTCAGTCAACGACAGTCAGTCTACGCTTCTTCTCTACCTCAGTCAATAACAGTCAGTCTACACTTCTTCTTTACCTCAGTCAACGACAGTCAGTCTACGCTTCTTCTCTACCTCAGTCAGCAATAGTCAGTCTACACTTCTTCTTTACCTCAGTCAAAAAAGTCAGTCTACACTTTTTCTCTACCTCAGTCAACAGTCAGTCTACACTTCTTCTCTACTGTTACGTGTTGAGTCGTAGTAGTAGTAATATATCACACCAGACGCACGTAACGTAAGGTTCTTTTAAAGAAACTTCATTCAGCTGCAACCCGTCACAGGTGGCTTAAGGTTGTAGACAATACTGGAGTAACAGTTCCAACAATATTTTATATCAGCGATGCGATCTCCACACAATGCATTCCCAAATGCATCAACACTGATACAATGTATCTTTAGAAAATGTCAACACTGGCGACACAATGCGTTTCTCTTACAACGTACACCACCCTTATGCTGCGTCTCTCACAATGTACATTAGGACGGGCCACGTACCTACGATAAACTGTGTGTCCCTACAACTGACAATGCATGACAACACGTGCTTCCTACCACCATCTTTTATAGTAAAACAACTTTCCAGAAAAATCCACCAAATTCACACAACGCAACCAATCAAAACAGAACACGTAACTGAAACTCATAAATATTAAATAAAAAGAACTTTCTAGAATAAACTAAAATAGTCTACAAAAATTCGACTGCTAATTTCAGCCCCAAATCCCAGTGTGTAATGACGTCACACAATAGTATGGCAGACCGTTCACGGGACCTTTCATAAAACACACCGACTGGCTGCTAAATTCACGCGCACAGAAAACTATGAATAAAAATAGAGCGGCTCTACACTATTGGTGGCAGATCCCTGTGCAATCTTCGATTCGCAGACGACATTGACCTCATGGCAGGCAGCAATAGTGAGCTCCAAAACCTGACAGACAAACTTTCAAGTAGCGCAGGGTCTTATGGCATGGAGATCAGTACGGATAAAAGCAAAGTGATGATCAACACCACAAGCGACAGCAGCAGCAACATTCACATGAACGGCCAGAAGCTAGAAGAGGTCAATAGCTTCAAGTACTTGGGAGCCACCCTGTCCAAAGACGGTAGTTGCATAGCAGAGATCCGTATCAGGATAGGTACAGCAACATCCGCAATGGCCAGGCTGGACAGGATATGGCGAAGTAACTCCATCAGCTTCACCATCAAGTACAGGCTTTACAAGTCCCTCGTAGTGTCTATTCTACTCTACGGCTGTGAGACTTGGACACTGCTTGCAGACTCAGAAAAGAAAATCCAGGCCTTTGAGAACAAGTGCCTGAGGAAGTTGCTCCGCATCTCGTACCGCGAGCACAAGACCAACGAATATGTACGGAGCATCGTCACTTCCCTGGTGGGCCCACATGAACCCCTTCTGGCAACTGTGAAACGGCGCAAGCTTGCTTGGTTTGGCCACGTGACCCGACACAACACCTTGTCCAAGACTATCCTCCAAGGCACTCTCGAAGGAAGTCGTCGGCGAGGTCATCAGAGAAAGAGTTGGGTCGCAAACATAAAAGAATGGACCGAACTCGAGATGCCAGACTTGCTTGCCACCGCCCAAAATAGAACTCAGTGGAGAGCACTGTCTGTTGCTGCTGCCTTTCAGTCCCCCCAACGCCCAGTTCGGGCAAGGGACTGATGATGATGATGATGACACTTTGATATCACACATACCAGGTCACTAGACAGCGCGACCTTGCTCGAACATTCTGGTTTATTCTCAGCGAATCTACGCATAACAAAAATCGACCGCTATTCTCCGTGCGACTTTGCTAGAAGTTTCAGGACTAAACTTAACGTATCATAACAAAGCCAATTCCGCTATCTGCGCGAACGATAAAGAATCTTACTGAAAAGGTACGGGATACGTAACCATGATAGCTCAAATAAATATCGGATCGTTTCCTACGATTAACACATGCATGCTCTTACAGAACAACACAACCACAATTGTAACATCTACCTCAGTCAAACAAAAAATCAGTCTACACTTCTTCTCTACCTCAGTCAAACAGTCAGTCTAAATTTGTTCTCTACCTCGGTCACGGGATTACTGAGGACGCACTAAAGCCTCGAATTGAACCCTTTTAGCATGAAGGTCCCATTTCTAAAATTTTGGAGGTGTTGCCTAACGACTATGTACAAGTTGTAGGAGATGGATTGATCATGATAATTC
Organism: Semisulcospira habei; assembly: GCA_036245525.1. Taxonomy (NCBI): domain Eukaryota; kingdom Metazoa; phylum Mollusca; class Gastropoda; family Semisulcospiridae; genus Semisulcospira; species Semisulcospira habei. The sequence goes on from BTPG01000001.1 coordinate 49,037,022, forward strand.
AAGGGTAGTGCCAGATGAGCCAAAGACCTGACTTTTGATTGCATTCCTAAGAAAAGCTTTCCTCGCTTCCAGCAACATGTATTTGACGCGATTACATTAGAGAGAGAGAGAGAGAGAGAGAGAGAGAGAGAGAGAGAGAGAGAGAGAGAGAGAGAGAGAGAGAGAGAGAGAGAGAGAGAGAGAGAGAGAGCATTAATCCCTTCCCTACCAACCTACGTACATTTTGTTTCTGGAGTGTGTGTTCACCAAAATGCCCAAAAGCCACAACTGCCCAAAGAACATGGACACGAAGTCGTCTCAGCAAGAGGCATAGATCCTCAGGAGCCCCCGCACTTGCGGGGGCTCATGAGGATCTATGCCTCTTGCAGTAAAGACTGCGTTCACCTTTTTCTCGGCAGTGCATACTGCTGTTTACTGTTTTTTTCTGTACCTGTCTTGCACCACCTGGAAGCAGCAGTCTGGCGGGTTCTTGCCCAGCCTGGATACGCTCTGCATCTTGAAGCCTTTCTGCTGGTCGAACTGAATGGCCAGGTATTCGGCGATCATGGTCTTGGACAGGGTCGACATTTGTATGGGGGCCCGCCGCCGGCTCCTGTAAGGATGCTCCTCGATCTCGGTGTAAATGTTAAAGTCGAAATCAATCGCCGGTTCATGCATCCCGGCGGGATGCATGTTGCTGTCCGCGGTGGCTGGACCCATGGCCGGGCCCGGCGGCCGTTCTCCCACGTCACGCTGCAGGGTGCTGTCCGGGCTGATCTCCGCGTCGAAGGGCCTATCCAGCGAGACGGACACATCGCCGGGTGCACACGCCGTACTGGACGGAACCAGACTGGGCTCAAAACTCGCAGACATCGAGTCACCGGTATCCTCCGGTGTGGTGCCCACCACACCGAAAACGACGCGTTTCTTTGTGAAGTCTGTTCGCGGGTCATGTTGCTTAATCCGTTAAAAAAATAAATAAATAACAAGATGGGATGAACCATAACCCACAAAGTCCTTTCTATATGAGAGCTGTCTTCGCTGTCAAGGGTCTCTACCTTTTGTCCTTGACATTATTCTGATGTTGAAATATCTCCTTTTGAAAAAGCCTCGCAGATGTGCCAATGCTTCATAGTGAACGCTATAAGGGGCGCGCGCAGTACATACGCGTCATTGGTTTGTCAAATGTCAAGACGTATTTTTTAGTTTTTACGTAATTTTATATTTAACTTGATATGAGTCTCGCTTTCGCTTCAATACTTGCAAAAATGTGGTGACAAAACTAGAATTTTACGGTACAATTTCAGTCTTGCTATAATTTGTGATCTGGCTGACTTTACCTAGCTATATGCTATACTATGTGCACCTGCGTGCTCTTCTGAAAGCGCGTCGATGTGTGTGTATGCGTGTGCGTGTGCGCATTGCAAACATCCTGAAGAGGCATAGATGTTCACGTGCCCTGTGGGCACATGAGGATCTATGCCTCTTGGAGATGCGCGCATATGAGAGAGAGAGAGAGAGAGAGAGAGAGAGAGAGAGAGAGAGAGAGAGAGAGAGAGAGAGAGAGAGAGAGAGAGAGAGAGAGAGAGAGAGAATTACGTCATATTTAGAGTATGTCTGCGTGGTGACGGAGTTGCTTCTTCTACGTCACCGGCACTGTCTGACTTTCTCCAGATGTCAAGGTTTTTTTACTGTTTTTAGTTTAAAGAAATTTTTTTTTTTGCTGAAGAAGTTGAAAGGGTACAAAGCTAACTAACGAACTCATCCATTGTCTTTCTCCAAACTAGCTATATCGGGTCAACTGCATGCTCTTCTGAAAGCGCGACGATGTGTGTGTGTGTGTGTGTGTGTGTGTGTGTGTGTGTGTGTGTGTGTGTGTGTGTGCGCGTGTGCGTGTGTGTTAGTGAGTGCATGCGCGCGCGCTCCAAACATCTCCAAGAGACAAAGATCCTCATGCGCTCTCCGGGCGCATGAGGATCTATGCTTCTTGGAGATGCGCGCATGTCTGCGAGTTAAAGACTTCGGAGCGCGCTAGAGAGAATTACGTCATATTTAGAGTATTATGTCAATGTCTGCATGGTGACGGAGTTGCCTCTTTTACGTCACCGCCATTGTCTGACTTTCTCTAAAAGTCAAGTTTCTCTTACTGTATTAATTCTTTTCTGAAAAGAATTAATTTTTACTCAAGAAATTTAAAGGATACAAAGCTGGTTAACAAACTCATCTAATGTCTTTATCCAAACTAGCTATATCCAAAATTTCAAGTAAATATAACACAAATTACAAACTCTAATCTGGGTCAACCGACTTCCCATAAACGGTTGTTTATGTCTTAAATGAGTCAGACATTCAATTACAATATGCTCGGAGGCTCTCTTAGCCACCCCTTTAAGAAAGTATATCGCCATGTTTCAAGCTTGTGTGTACAGAAATATCGGAGATTCTCTTGTTTACATATATACGCACACACATATACTAATGGTCAAAACTTAAGGGCCACTTTTTATCGCAGACGCACCGACAACACCACACAAATAATGTAACAATACTTGGAGTCAGTACTTTGCTAATTTATTCAGTAACAATTTCATTTAAGTTTTGAGTAAATGAAGCAATTGTAACAACAGCAGTACGTTAGAATGTTCACCCACCTCTCACTTGAAAAGTCACACAAGACTGGTCCAGTCAGTAGCGAGTGTACCCACCGTTTGCAGCCAAGCATTCAATGCAGCGTCGACGCATGGAGTTTACCAGGGTTCGGAGAACATGTTGTGGGATCGCTTCCCACTCTTGATGCAGGAACTGAGTCAGCTGGGAGACGCCTTGAGGTGGAGGGGGGGGGGGGGGGGTTGCTGATTACACGTTGCCCCAGCCCGTCCGGGCCCAGAGGTGCTCGATGGGAGACAGATCAGGTGAACGAGCTGCCCACTCCATCCTCATGATGCCCCGTTGCTCAAGGTACTCATCCACCATACGGGCGCGATGAGGTCAAGCGTTGTCGTCCTGCAGAACAGCATTGTCGCCTATGGCTTGGAGAGCTGGCTGGATGAGGGGCTGCACAATCTCGTCCCGATAGCGCAGTCCAGTCAGGGTGCCTCGGATGACCTGGAGAGGGGTCCTGCCTTCCCTACTTAAGTCTACCCAGACCATGACTGAGCCTCCTCCGTAGCGATACACCTCTTGGACGCATCCATCCGTGAATCGCTCGCCCTGATGTCTCCAGATCCTCACTCTGCCGTCGTTGAAGGACACAGTGAACCGTTAATCATCAGTAAACAGAACCTGAGTCCACTGGAGTCTGTTCCACCTCATATGTTGACGATACCAGGCAACCGGGGCTCTGCGATGAGCTGGAGTGAGGGGTATTCTCACTGCTGCTCTGCATGAAGCCAGGCCAATTTCGCGGCGCAGACGTCGGCAGACTGTGCTTCTGCTGACGTTAACGTTTGCAGCTTGCATCAGTTGACGTCGCAGAGTTGTTGACGTGACAGTTCGGTCGCGCAGAGCCGCCACACAGAGGTATCTGTCCTCCCTTCTGCTGGTGCAGCGCGGGCGTCTGAGAAGGGTCGTCGTTCTGCCCTTCCAGTTTTTGGAATCGTGCCAGCAGCCTCTGGATCACTGAATGGGACACCCCAAGACGTCTCCCAACTTCTCGTCCGGAAATCGCATCCTGCAGCCATGCTAGCGTCCGGCCTTGATCTACTGGCGTTAGGCTTCGTCGTGGTGACATGGTTAGGAAAGTGACAATTATGCCCCTACTGTACCGGTATTTGTAGCGAAACAGAGGTGCTCAGTGTTTACGACTGACCCCTTTAGCACGTGCATCACTACTTTACCGAGTTTTTCCACCTGCCTGCCTTTGCTACGCTTGCCAATATCGCACAGCTTTTCACAAAAACTGACGATGTTTCACGTGCATTTGACACGTTCGTGGAAATTGATGAATTGTTGTCTATTGTTCCCTGTACAGTGGACTGTCTAAGGTCAACTTTTAACCCATTTGGATCGAAATAACATTGAATTTTATTAGCGTACTTGCGACGATAAACAATGACACAAAAAGTGGGGTGGCCCTTAAGTTTTGACCATTAGTACACACACACACACACACACACACACACACACACACACACACACACACACACACACACACACACACACACACACACACACACGGCGCTTCGCGCCAAATGTACGTTCAGCAGCGAGGTTAGCGTAACTAGATATGACGTAATTTTTATCTCGTTACTTCAATTGTGATAGGTTTAGGCTTGCCTGCCTTTGACATCATGGACATGCTATTAAATTCGCCCCACCGAGACCCGTCCTAAAATGTCCCTTCTATAAATAGAAGGGACTTAAAAATAAAAAACCCGCCCCCACAAAAGAATTAAAATAAAATAAATAAAATAAAATAAAAATATAAACAAGATGAGGATTTCATCCCAAAGTCTGCCGTATTGTTTGGAGTTCACATGCGTTTTTCTTTAAGGAACATTCAGAGTTGTTTACACTTTTAAGCTTATCCTTCTGATCTATTTCCCTCCTCTCTAAGCCAACCTCTGATCAACACACACGCCGGCGCACACAAATAAAGACGGACACACGGCGCTTCCCACCATTAGTACGCTCTGTGGGCTTGTGTAGCGACAGAATTCTGAAGAAGAATAGCACGAGCAGCAAAATAACGTCCCTATAAGCTTGACGTCATGGCATCCCTAGTCTCACGACGCCGAGTACACTGTGACGAATTTGATGTTTCACGTCACTCATCCGAAACGCACGCAGCCTCTTCCAGTGCTGACTTTTTCTTCCACACAGCCTCTTCCAGGGCTGACTGATGGGAGTATATAGTGGATCCAAAACTTTCAAAAATGAATTAATTATTATTCAAAAAGTTGAAGAGGTACAACGCTGGATTACGAGTTCATCCAATGTCTATCTCCAAGCTAGCTATATCCACAATTCTAAGTGAATAGAACGAAATTTACGGATAGTCAGCCAGGTTGGGGTCAACCGACTTTATAAATTATAAACGGCAATTTTTCTCTTGAACGAAACACTTAATTTGAATATGCTCAAAAGTACTCCGAAATACATCTTGAGCGTTACTTCACCGTCGAGTCTGATATGTGCCCGCCTGGGTTCGTCATTTGCATGCTACGGAATGTGCTTCGACCAGCCCCATCTCAAAGTCTACCGTATTTTCAATGCGGTAGATAAAACAACAACAAACAAACAAACAAACAGACAAAAAAAAAACCCACACACACACACACACACACACAAACAAACAAACGGCAAAGCTTGCATGGTTCACGTGCACGAATGATCCATATTATTTCTGACTTAAATTCTGAAAATAAATCACTCAAAGCATCCCATTTGTTCAACATCAGTGGTGAAAGCAAACGTGCGAGGCGAACAGCGGAAATGGGGGTGGGGTGGGGTAGGGGATGGGGGTGGGAGGTGATTGAGGGATTGAAAGTGTCACTGACGGATGCGCTTTTAATTGACAACAATCGACAGTGAATATTACTGCAATCATTCGCACGTCATACATAGGGACTTTGGAGTCAAAATTTATATTCCGCGTAAAACGCCGGCAATTCCCTCTACAAAACTCCGCCGTTGCCGGTCCCAAGCCCGGATGAGAAAGGAGGAACGAAAACCCACGCCAACACTACAACTGAAGGAAAACCACGCCAAAACTGCTAGTCCCCGATAACTCCTAGTGCCAGTGGGACAGTAAACTGGAACAAAGCAAGCCTCTACAAAGAAGGTGGAATTTTATGAGCTCTTGCAGACGCAGGTGCTAAGGAGACCGTCTTCTGTTGGTAAGCATCAGTCACTCTCACGTTCACCGCCAGGTGCATTTCGTAGCTTGCTCGGTGTTAACCCATTCAGCCCTGACGCACTACAGCAGGAGATGGCTCGATCATGATAATTCAAGGGCAGTGCCAGATTAGCTTGGTAGAGACGCCTCCAAAATTTGGGAAATACGGCCGTCGGGCTGAATGAGTTGACCCCTTCTCTGCCAGTGATCAGGAATTGCGTGTGTCAGGGACACCGTTACACATTGACCGACATCCGGGTGAAGAACACACACTAAATGGGACCAAAGAACAAGAGACTATATTTAGGGTTTATGTCTCTTGTTCGCTTTGCCCCGGTAGTTAAGGGGTTAAATGTCAGGAACTGACCATCCCTCTGACTTACATTAGATTTCTTCTGGCGGTACCAGCCCCTGGGGTCCAGGCCTATGCCTGTGACGGACAGGACGATGCTAGCCAGGGACCTTTTGCGGGAGGGGGACAAGGCGGGCGCCGTAAGACTCCGCGATGTACTGGGAACAACCCGCATTGCCTTGGCCTCGCCTTCATGCTGCGACTCGCCGGCTGTCACGTGGTCGAAACTTACGTCATCCAAGCGCATCGATTTCGCGTCACCGGAGCGACGTGCTAGCGTCCCTTCAGCGAAGCTCGTCGATTTCGCGTCATCGGAGCGACTTGCTAGCGTCCCTTCAGCGACGCGTGTCGATTTCGCGTCATCGGAGCGACGTGCTAGCGTCTCTTCATCGAAGCGTGTCGGTTCTGTGCGATTCCATGACGCGGAAACGGCTCGCACCGCAGCGCCGTTTTTCAAAGAGCAACGCCAGAGCACGCCCACAGGTGCCATGTTGATGTCGTCCACAGCATCGCTATAACTTTCCCAGTCATCCAGGCCGTTTAGGAAACTCGAGTCCAGAACCACGCAGCTATCTTGGCAAATATGCTCGTCCGAGGGAGGGAAGAAGGGTGGGGCCAGGTCGTCAATCCAGGACACAGGCGTGGGCCGTCCCCTCCCTTCACTGTTCTGTGCGGGCTCCGCGTCCCTCTTGGGTTCGTCAGGCACAGGTTTTACCACTAACGTCGGGTCTTCAACTCGGCTGATTTTCGCGCGCACTCTGTCTAAAACATCAAAAGCAACCGTAGACAACTAGGCTTTCACCTTTTCACTGCCGGATTAATGCGAACACTGTTGGGTCCCAACCTCGGCCAAAGTGACATATACTGATCACAAAATAGTAAGGTATATTAACTTTTCAGCTTGAATTATTAAAAGTCCTCAGAATCGGTATAATCAAGAGTATATCAGTGATTAGCCATCCCACTGACCTACAATTTCACAACATTGGTGCGACATATAGTGCTCACAAAAGGTAAGGGACGTATTAGTTTTAGCTTGAATTATTAAAATGCCCCAAAAAGTTTAAACATTAATCAGACCAAAAAGGTGACTGCAGTTTGCAGATGTAAGGAGTTTTCCAACATTTATAGTAAATCAAGCTGAAATTCTGACGTCCTTACTCTTTGTGAGCACTACATGTCACACCAATGTTGTGAAATTGTAGGCCAATGGGAAGGCTAATCACTGATATAATCGTTATTATACCCATTCTGAGAACTTTCAGTAATCCAAGCTGAAATTAGAAAAGTTAATGTACCTTACTATTTTTGAGCATTATATGTCACTATAGTCGAGGTTGGGTCGACGCCGAGTTTGGGACCCAACAAACACCACCCAAATCCAAGAGGCAAAGAACATCATGAGCCCCCGCAGACGCGGGGGCTCATGACGTTCTTCGCCTCTTGCTGCCCCTATACATCTCTTAGATGGAAGGGACTATTCAGTGTTCAGTTGGCCCTACTTTCAAAGACCTAATTCTGCGTCCACTGGCAGTGAAGGGGTTAACTCCCATATGCATGCAGCCACGAGAGGCTGCATGTACAAGGGAGTTAACACATTCAGCCCAGGGGTAGAAACTCCCAAATCCGGAAACTGTCCTTTAACTCATTGTACCCCATCACCGAAATCCCCAAATTTTTGCCGTTGTCCTCTGAAGACTGCATTGCAGTGCAGTGCAGGACACAGATCGACCATGATAGTTCAAGGGTGATGCCAGAATAGCTTGGCGCCCATAGGCGCCAAGCTGTTCTGGCATCACCCTTGAACAAGCATGGTCGATCCTTATCTTCCTGTGGTGTGTCTGGGGTAGAATGAGTTAATCATTGTGTACATTCCAGATGTACTATGAAAAGCGCTCGCTATGTATGTGAATGCTCTTCACTTGAAGGAGCAAGGTCTTCAATACAGCGTGTTAGCAAACATCCCGATTACATCACTAACCGTAGGCGAGTTTATCATTATAATAATAACAATTATTAAGAATAATAATAATGAATATTTATATAGCGCTTAATCTTAATCCGCATAGCTCTAAGCGCTTTAACGTACACAAAATAAAAATACGACATCTGCACACAACAAGCAAACACAACACACAAACACACCACTTTTACAACGAAATAAACAACAATGTATACATAATAATGTTCTAATTAACAGTCAATCTAAACAAGGAGGATTACAGAACTACAACTAAGGCATCAAACACTGGCAGTTATTCAAAGTAAAGTTGGAAGAGGTGAGTTTTCAACGACCTCTTGTAGTCAGAGACAGACTCGCTGTTTCTGACCTCAAGAGGAAGTGTATTCCACAACACTGGGGCTATATAAACAAAAGTGCGCTGACCAAAAGTTTTAGTTTGGACAGAAGGTACACACAACTTCCGTTTATCAGAAGAGGAGCGGAGCTCACGAGAGGGAGTATGACACGTGCAGCAAATCAGGACCAAAAAGGTGACTGCCAATCCGTTTAAACCAATCTTCCTGCGCTTAGAGCTTTGCGGATTAAACGTGCAGCAAAGAGGACAAGTATTCTGGGCTGGTGCCTGAAAGGCAGTTAAAACAGATTGACATAACTTTGTATTGAATACGTTATATGCCTACAACATGCGGTTGTTTATACAATAGCTTCCAAACTATATAATACCTTTGCGTGTTTTTGTGAATTTGAACGGATAGCTTTTACAAGCGAATTCAATTCAATCCATTAAAATTGATTTATCCATTGAAGGGCAATTACAGTTTCGTGGACAGGAGAACAATGACAACAAAACAAGAATGTCAAAGCTCTTTGGCTCACGTGAAATATGGATACACATAATTAATCAGTCACCTCTCTTTCTCGTCTTATATCTCTTATCTACCCTTACTTTATCTGTATTACTTTTATTCTCTTTTCATACATCTCTTCAAACTGATCTCCTTCTTACCTCTTATCTTTTGCACGTGATGATAACTACTGCAGCAGGAGATACGTGCATGATGTCTTGGAAATGAAAGGAATTCAAATCAAACACTTACTTGCTGGACTCCACTTTTCTGCGATCATTTGTTTGAGCAAAGTTTGCCTCGCCGTGTTCTTTTACAATTAACTTTTGAGCATGAGGTGAGTATGCATAGAAAGGTTTTATTATTGGCTACTTTTTTTCAGTCTAGGTGCATCTGTGTCAAATTTGGGTTTGAAATTGAAAACAGTATTTAAGAGAAAACAATTTTTTTTGGTCAGAATTGGCTATTTCTGACTTTTATTGGACCCCGGGTGAGCTTGACCTTTGAAAGAGGTCACTGAAATAATTAGAGATTTTTTGGATGATTCCAAAAATGTCTCATTTGTTTTGGTCGTCAGTATAATTATGACGGCCGATCTATATTTTGTTGCAGTGTTAGGGCTGAATGACCTCGTTCGAGTGGTACTTCAAGACAACAATTGTCCAACCATTATTTTAAATTCTTGTATACTGACTGTAACGCACGCAGACTTGCCCACAGTCGTACGCACAGACTCTCACGCAACAGACACATACACCGCCACTGACTCAGACGGGCGCATTCATGCGGTAAAACACAACACACGGGCTCCCTTTCTAAAGTAACCTTTATACACTATAAAGGAGAAGAACGACTTAAATGATTATCAACTATATACACTGTTCTATTATCACACCACACACGTATCACAAAATCTTTGCCAGGTTAGGTCTTAGTCTCACATTGCCTCCACCTGTTTGATGTTGTTGCCTGGTTACGTTGGTCCTTCTCACGTCTAGGAGTGAAAGTCCTTCGTCGTACGCTTATTGCCGTCCTGTCTCTTCGGGCACGGACGTCCTTGTTCTCGTACGGTACTCAGTTCTCGCTTAGACTTGGGTGTCTTGGTCCCCAGTCAGACTCACTCTCAGAAGAGCTGGAGGGATGACCTCACGTAGGTCCCACCTGCGACTCGACGTCTCGGCGTCCGTCTTTCCACTCTTGTTACAAGAACTCTGAATAGACAACAAAAGTCCCAACGTAACACTTGCTAAACACACAACATATTGGATCAATGAGAAACGTCACGTAACCTGGCTGATACAAATAACTCACACGTTCATTCACACACACACACGTGCTTCATAAACTATTTTCGTATCACCCCCATATCTCTGTCACTATCTTGAAACAGACTATAGCCTAACTGACACTCTTGCTATACCTTACTCTATACCCTAGAAAAGACTATGCTTAACCAACCACGTACTATCTTCATAGCGGCTTAGACATACACACTTCATATTCCTTTAGTCATCTAACTCGGTAAACAACTGTATACAAAAACACCGGTTACTTCACCGAATTCTAAACATACTATAACTAAACCAAACCGGAACACCGCTATACAACCACATTAATCTTACCACGCATACTGTCTTTAACTAAACAACTATCAATACTACGTTTATAGAAACATACCTGAAATCTAGGCTTCAGAGTCTTGGAATGCGGGCTAGGTAACTCAAACACAACAGTTCCATACGACAAAACAGCCCGCACTCCCGATCTAAACATCTGACAGTCACAGCTTCCGCCTAGAACTCACTAAACAGAACTCACTAAAAATCCCGTGCTAACCATGTCTTACAGATTTCCCGTGCGTCTAATGCCACCACAAACAAACCGTTAACAAAACCCGTACCGTACTAATCCTACTCGTTAACAAAAACCGTACCGTACTAATCCTAATGTATGAGCACTATGCACGAGCATAGAGCTTCATCACACTGACGAACAAAAGAAATGCGTTATTTTTTTGGAATCACCGGAAACAATTAAGTGTTTCCGATTATTCCAAAAATGTCGAAAATCTTTGCTCGTCAATATATTATCAGCGAGACGCACGACCTAGACAGAAAAAAAGGAAGAAGAAAGGCAAAACCCCTATGGCTCACGTGTATGACCAATCCACATAATAAGTAATATTCTATCAAAACTTGGCATTTTTCACACTTTTGCCGACCTCAAGTGACCCTTAAACTTTCCCAGGGGTCATCCAAATTGGTCTGCATAGAAATGGTCTTATCATCAGACATCTCTGTACCAAGTTATGGTCTGAAGTTGAAAATAGTTGGATTCTTCCCTACAATTTTATCATTGAAAAACTGGCATTTTTGTCACACACTTGCCAACCTCCTGTGACCCCTGACCTTTCCGAGGGGTCATCCAAATTAGTATGCATAGAAAAGCCTTATCATCAGGTATGTCCATACCAAGTCTGGGTTTGAAGTTGAAAATAGTATTTGAGACATGCATAGAAAGTTCTTATCATCAGCTACCAAATCAGACTGAAAGTTGGCCAAAACGTTGATAAAAACTATCTTTCTGTCAAAAACTGGCATTTTTACTCTTTTGCCGACTTCCTGTGACCCTTCAACTTTCCCAGGGATCATCCAAATTGGTATGCATAGAAATTGTATTATCATCAGGCATCTCTGTACCAAGTTTGGGTTTAAAGTTGAAAATAGTATTTGAGGAGAAACAGTTTGCGTCAATTATGGCTATTTTGGACCACTTTCAGAACACCTGGACCCTGACCTTCCAGAGAGGTCATTGAAATTGGTATGTTTAGAAAGGTTTTACCACAAAGAACCCTTGGACTTAGTTTGAAGTCTAATAAGGCTTGAATAGTCTCCGAGAAAATGCCAATGTTAAATCATTCGACACGTGCCGCCTCCGGATACACGACAAAAGCCACGTATTCTGAGGCGGCACGTCTCGAATGAGTTAATGTTTACCACGGACGACAGACGCCGGACAGATGGCCCACTGCATAGACTCACTTTTGCTATCGAACGTGAGCCAACAATGGTAAGCTGATCCAACGCCTACCCTTGTCAGTCTCGTTGATGAAGGCCTGATCCTCCTGGCGGCGCGTGTTCCTACAACAAGAGCAGCAGACACAGCTCTGTCTACCTTTCCGCATCTTCAACTGCTTCGTCTCCTTCTTGATGGCTTCCCGGTACCGCTTGATGGTGGCCGAGGTGAAGGCATTCAGCAGCATGGCCAGGAACAGGTTCAGAAACTGGCTCAGGCATGCACAGACAGGCGCAGACCTCAAGTTTAATTACTATTCATTTCCATGTGTCGACAGGTGCAGTCGTTAACCCATTCAGCCCTGACGCACTACAGCAGGAGATGGCTCGACCATGATAATTCAAGGGTAGTGCCAGATTAGCTAGGCGCTTGTCGGCGCCAAGCTAATCTGGCACTACCTTGAATTATCATGGTCGATCCATCTCCTGCAACAGGTGCAAAGTCGGCAGATGACGCCTCCGAAATTTGGGAAATACGTGCGTCGGGCTGAATGAGTTAATCCCTTGACGAGATACCATTCTACGGAAGATATGCCCAACTGCACGCTGGTTCCGCCAAAAGGTATCGTTCATGGTTGGATCTGGGGCTGGGGGGCTTGGGGGGGGGGAGGGGAGGGGCTATGGTTTTCGAAGCTACCACCCCCCTCCTCCCCCCCCCCCCCCCGAAAAAAGTAAAATGCTGCATCAAAGTCCCTTTCTGAAGTTTGATTTTTCGGCCACTGGGGAAGCAAGATCTGGCATCTGAGCACCTTTTGTGTCAGGCTGAAGTTCCAAACAAAATGTTGGACCCTCCATCCCCCCCACCCCTATCGAGGTCACTGATCCGCCCCTGTCGTCGTCAGCAGGAGTCAAAGGTTAAAATAAATCACCGACTTCAAATAAATAACTTACTCCAAGTTAAAGAAAACGCACGGCGAGTCCAGTCTGACATCGTGTCCGACGTAAAGGGATTTAATTAAGATCCGAAACGTGGTGTAACGTCAGGGTTTTGTCACCTAAATTACGGGAATGTGTTAACTCATTCAACTCCGACACACCACGGCAAGACATGGATCGAGCGTGATATAGTTCAAGGGTTGTGCCAGAATAGCTTGGCGCCCATAGGCGCCAAGCTATTCTGGCACAACCCTTGAACTATATCACGCTCGATCTGTTTCCAGAAGTGTAATGCAGTCTCCAGGGGGCAACTTCCAAATTGGCGGATGTCGGTCTTGCTGCGGTAGGAGTTAACATCTGAACGTTTTTATTTCATCTTAACCCCTTAACTGCCGGGTCAAGGTAACGCTACCCAGCTGGAAGAGACATAAACCCTCATGGGCACCCCCACAGTCGCGAGGGGCTCATGAGCAGGGCCGGATCCAGTGGGGTGCTTTGGTACTACAGCACCCCCCTCCACCCCTCGGCTAAAAAAAAAAACCAAAACATCATTCACTGCCAGTCCACAACATGGTCCGAGAAGGAGGGGGACGGGGGGGGGGGGGGTGCTTTAATGTTATTGCAGCACCCCCTAAAACAGTTTCGGTTGTGGTGTTTTGATATATACTAAACCCTGGCAATAGAAAAAAAAAGTTGAGCCCCCTCCCCCCCCCCTTAAAAACTGATTGATCCGGCCATGATTGAGGATTTATGTCTCTTGTTAGTCGTAGTTTCCTCGCGCCTAAGTTTGCCTCATGTACGTCTGTGTTCTATACTCGAATGACTGTCAATGTGCAGTCGGCCGTCACCCGCGCGAAATTCGGGACCACTAGCAGCGAAGGGGTTAGAGAACCGTAGAGTTAAACGTTCGGTTAGAGGGAAGACGTGAATACCATCAGGTTGCCGATGATGACGGCCGGCAGGACGATAAACAAACACTCGTGGCTTGCGACTCTCAAGCAGCCCTGTAGCGGCACAACCCACTCCCCGCACACAATCCGGAACATCATCATGAAGGCGTGGGGAAAGTCTTGGAACGTCCATCTGTGTCGGACAATATAGACACAGCTTAACTCTTTTAGCCCATAGGTCCCATTTCTCAAATAGAGAGATAGACATATAGATAGATAGATAGATAGATACTGTTTATTGCCATTTGCCATAAGAACATAAAGCATAGGAATGTGTGTTGGTGTCGTTACAATTACAAACATCACAGTCAACAAATAAAAAATAATCAATGCTCTATCACACAAATCCAATGTCCTACACACACTGTAAAAACTTTTAAAACTAAACAGCTAATATCACAAACCAATGCGTACCGTACGCACCCACTCTCATCTTCCACACACACACAAACACACACGCCTATTAGTCTAGGAAATCGAAATTAAGTAAAGGTAAATCGGTTAAAATGAAAGCAGAATATCTTAGAGTAAATGTAACTAATTTAGTGATCACAGTTGGGTGTAAAACTAGAGGTGTTACAATTTTGGAGGTGTTGCCTGTGTACCAGTTGTAGGAGATGGGTTGATCATGATAATTCAAGGGTAGTGCCAGATGAGCTTGGCGCCTTCAGGCGCCAAGCTCATCTGGCAGTACCCTTGAATTATCATGATCAATCCATCTCGTGCTGCAGGATCCCGGAGCTGAAAGGGTCAACCCATTTTCGCGTCGACGCACTACAGCAGGATGTGGTTCGCACCATGGTAATTCAAGGGTAGTGCCAGATTAGTTTGGCGCCTTTTGGCGCCAAGCTAATCTGGCACTACCCTTGAATGATCATGATCGATCCGTTGTCCTGCAGCTGGTATATCTGACACGGTCTCTAAAATTTGGGAGAGACGTCCGTCGGGTTAAATGCATTGACGGGTATGATGGCGGAGTTGTTTACTGTTGTTGACAAACTCGGCTGCAAGTGAATCATAAGAAGAAACAAAAGACAGATGTCGTCAGTCAGCCGGTGCAAAATGCGACTTCACACATTTATACCCAGCGCACCTCATCAGGAGATAGAGCGACCATGGTAATTCAAGGGTAGTGTCAGATTAGCTTGGTGGCCAACAGGCGCCGAGCTAATCTGGCACTACTCTTGAATTAACATGGTCGATTCAGGTCCTGCAGCCGGCACATTATCGTTAGGTGACACATCTAACATTTACAGAATGCAGCCTGGGGGTTATATGGGTTAACCCTTTTCGTCGATACACTGTGGCTTGAAATATTTGACGATGATAGTTCAAGGGTGGTGCCAGAATAGCTTGGCGCCTGAGGCGCCAAGCTATTCTGGCACCACCCATGAGCTATCCTAGTCTTGAACTTGAGCTATCTCCTAATCTCTAATGTAGCCTTCATATGACAATAAGAAAACTTGAACAAAAGTCAGCCTCAGGATATAATGGGTTAAATCAAACCCTGCTAGAGACGCGACAACATCGTGAAGGAGTTAGTTGAAGGCCCACTACCACCGTAACTGTTCAAAGATACACTTCTGTAACGGATGGTTACGAAACGCTGCACACAGGTGTAGCTATGGTTCATTTAGACACAGGGCAATCCGGTTCAGCACACGTCGTCTTCATATCTGATAATGACGCCACTCCGTTCTAGAAATACAACGCTTTCAGTACGAGAAACAGCTAAAGAAATAGACCGACACGCTCACGGCAGCAAATAAAAATGGGTGCGATTTCGCGTGTGCTTTCGCCGCAGGCCAAACTGCTGTTAAAGTTCATAGGCGTGCAGACAAGGCGTAGCACACACAAATGGTGCTGAAATGTGTCTTCAGATTTATGCGTCATGGTATTTTAACTCATTCAGCTCCGACACGCCACGGCAAGACCTGCATCGAGCGTGGTAGTTCAAGGGTTGTGCCAGAATAGCTTGGCGCCCATAGGCGCCAAGCCATTCTGGCACAACCCTTGAACTAAATCACGCTCGATCTGTTTTCCAGCAGTGTAATACAGTAAATGAAAAGAAAAGGGGAGACTGCCAGTGCTAATATTTTCGGAAGGTTACAAAGTAAAGTAGATAATAGAGCACTGTCAGGGGAGAGAAGTGTGCATGATTGACCTTTAGGAAGGTTACAAAGTAAAGTAGATAATAGCACTGTCAGGGGAGAGAAGTGTGCATGGTCGATCATGCACACTTCTCTCCCCTGACAGTGCTATTATCTACTTTACTTTGTAACCAGTGTAATACAGTCTTCAAGGGGGGAAAAACTTCAAAAGTGATTTGGCGGATTTCGGTCCCAGCAGAATGTGTTCACCCACCTGGTTTCTCCCATCTCGCCCCAGTCGAACACCGCGTATCTGGGCCCCAGCAGCTGCAGGCCGAGGATGGCGAACATGCAGACAAAGAGGACGAAGACGACCACCAGGTGCAGCAGGCGGCCCAGCGTCTGCACGGTGATGATCATCAGGATTCGCATCGTCACCCAGGTGTGGGCCAGCCGCGCGATCCGTGCCTGCACGATGGTTTTAGCATGTGCACGCACTACAGCCAGATAAGTGTGCTTGGTTGTGCATACCGTAACCCATTTAGCCCTGAGTCCCCACAGCAGGAGGCTGATTGACCATGATAATTCAAGGGTAGTGCCAGATTACCTTGGCGCCTGAAGGCGCCAAGCTAATCTGTCACTACCCTTGAATTATCATGGTCAATCCATCTCCTGCGACTGGTACATAGTCATTTCTTAAATTATTTTTTAAAATTTATTATTATTATTGTTATTGTTATTATTATTATTATAAATTCTTTCAATTTTAATAAAATGAAATCTACCTAGTTGGCTCACGTGCGAAGCAAAAGTGAGTCTATGTTCTGGGCCAGTGGCCGTCCGTCCGGCGTCCGTACGCTGTCCGCCGTGGTAAACTTTTACGTTGGCATTTTCTCGGAAACTATTCAAGCTACAGTCTTCAAGCTTGGCCCAATGATACCTTGTGGCAAGACCGTTCTAAACATACCAATTTCAGTGACCTCTCACAAAGGTCAAGGTCACAGGGGATCAGGAAATATATTTTTAAAAAAAAGCTATTTTTGGTGTGATGAAACTCTATGCTCGTGCATAGTGCTTACACATTAGGTTAAATACGGTACGGTTTTTGTTAACGGTTTGTTTTGTGCCGATAGTCCGTGAGGCCGTGGCCCACGTGAAATCTTTAAGGAACGGTTAACACGGGGAGTTTAGTGAGTTCTGTTATAGTGAGTTCTAGGCAAAAGTTCAGTCTGGCAGAGCAGTAAATCGGTAGTACGGGCTTTCTTGTTGGAGGAAACAGATGTGTTTGAGATACCTAGCCCGTATTCCAAGACTCTGAAACCTAGAATTCAGGTATGTTTCTATATAATATGTAGTATTGATAGTTGCTTAGTTAAAGACGTGAATGCCCAGGATGGTGCATTCACTGGAGTGACTATGTCACCAACGTCGAGGTCCTTGAACAGGCTGAAACTGTGAGCATCGAGGCTTTGCTGCTGCGGACACAGCTCCGCTGGGCGGGGCATGTCTCCAGGATGGAGGATCATCGCCTACCAAAGATCACCCTGTTCGGCGAGCTTGCTACTGGACACCGTGACAGAGGGGCACCAAAGAGATACAAAGACTGTCTCAAAAAGTCACTTAGTGCCTGCCAAATCGACCACCACCAGTGGTCTTCGCTTGCTGTGGACCGTGACACCTGGCGCTCCACCATTTACAAGGCAGCTGTCTCCTTTGAGGACTCTCGCAGAGCTAGCCTCAAGGACAAGCGGCTCAGGAGAAAAAACAGAGATGCCGCAACTCAGAACCCTGGCCATACCTCCCCCTGCAGCCACTGCGGTCGAACCTGCCTGTCCCGGATTGGCCTCCGCAGCCACGAACAAGCCTGCAGACGTCGTGGGCAACTCCTATAAAATCTTCGTTCGCGAAGTCAAGCCAAGCAGCAGTTAAAGACAGTATGTGTTGCTAAGAGTAATTTGTTTGCATAGTGTTGACCGGTTTGGTTCAGTTATGTTGGTTTAGAATTCAGTGAAGTAACCGGTGTTTTTGGTATACAGTTATTTACCGAGATGGATGACTAAAGGAATGTAAGGTGTGTATGCCTAAGTCGCTATGAAGGTAGTACGCGGTTGGTCAAGCATAGTCTTTTCCAGTGTATAGAGTAGTGTATAGCAAGAGTGTTAGGCTATAGTCTGTTTCAAGATAGTGACAGAGATATGGGGGTGTTACGGAAGTAGACAGGTTATGAAGCACGTGTGCGTGTGAATGAACGTGAGTCACAGTTGTATTACCTGTTCCTGCCCACACTACCTTGCCTCTCTTCTCCAGCTGTATACGCCCTTGAGACAGAATTTGCGCTCTGCTGCCGACTCTCGAGTTTTACGTATCCCTCTTGTCAAAACAAAGTCGTTTGGTGAGAGGTCATTCAGATACCAGAGCCCAGTTGTTTGGAATGATCTCCCACGCGAACTGAGATACGTGGATTCGAGAGAGGCATTCAAGCGTGCCCTAAAGACCCATATGTTTTCTGTCAGCTACAAATGACTTTGTCACACACCTGTCATGTTAAAGTCATCTCTATCTATTTATAGAAGTAGTGTGTGTGTGGGTGTGTGTGTGAATGCCAGTATGAGTCCATGAGCGTAGCACTTTTGAATGGTGACTTTATAGCTTGTTTACAGAGTGCGTTGTATTTTGTTTTTGTACTTTTTGTAAATTCCATTTTTGTAATTAGTTATTTTTTGTACATTAGTTTTTGTTAAGCGCCTAGAGCTCTAATCTGAGGTTAGGCGCTATACAAGTACTCATTATTATTATTATATTATTATTTGTATCGGCCAGGTTACGTAACGTTTCTCATTGATCCAATATGTTGTGTGTTTAGCAAGTGTTACGTTGGGACTTTTGTTCTTGTTTAGAGTGCTTGTAAAGAGGGAGCGACGGACGCCGAGACGTCAGTCACCAGACCTAACGTGAGGTCATCATCCCTCCAGCTCTTCACTCAGGAAGTGAAGCGATCGGGACCGAGATACCCGAGTCAAAGCGAGAACTGCGCTACGGTACGAGTACGAGGACGTCCGTGATAAAGAGACAGGACGACAGGAAAGAGCGTACAACGAAGGACTTGCACGCCTAGACGTGAGAAGGGCCAACGTAACCAGGCGATAACATCAAACAGGTTGGAGACAGTGAGAAACTAATACCTAGCCTGGCAAGGAGATAGTGTGTGATGTGTATGTGATGTGGATGCTGGGTGTGGGGAAATGTGTATAGTTTGATTGTCATTTAAGCGTTTCTTTTCTTTTATATTGTATAAAGTTACTTTAGAAAGGGAGCCCGTGTGTTGAGTTTTACCGCATGAATGCGCCCGTCTGAGTCAGTGGCGGTGTATGCGTCTGTTGCGTGAGAGTCTTTACGTGCGACTGTGGGCAAGTCTGCGTGCGTTACATTTGGACATTGTTTATTTTTTCTCAAATACTATATTTTTACATAAATGTTTTTTTTTCAAATACTATTCATAACTTGAAACACAAACTTGGTACAAAGATACCTAATGGTAAGACCTTTCTATGTGTACTAATTTGGTTGATCCCTCGAAAAGGTCAAGCGTCACAAGAGCTCAAGAAATAGGTAAAAAAAATTACCATATTTTGACTAAAGATGTTTTTTTTTCCAATACTATTCACATCTTCAAACCCAAACTTGCTGCAGAGATACCTGATGGTAAGACCTATCTATGCATACTAATTTGGATGAGACCTCGAAAAGAACAAGGGACACAAGAGATCAGAAAATAGGTAAAAAAATAGCCATATTTTGACAAAAAAGTGTTTTTTTCTTAATTACTTTTCACAACTTCAAACCCAAACTTGCTATAGAGGTACCTGATGGTAAGACCTATCTATGCATACTAATTTGGATGAACCCTCGGAAAGGTCAAGGGTCACAAGAGGTCGACAAATGTGTATAAAATGCCAATACGTAATGAACTGTACTTATTATCAACATTTTTGCAAACGTTTCAATCAAATTTGGCACAAAGGTAGCTGATGATAAGACCTTCCTATGTATCCTAATTTAGTTGACTCATCGCAAAGGTCAACGGTCACGGGGGTTTCACAGATGTGCAAAAACTGATTAAATTTTGAGAAAACATGGATTTTGTTAGCGCAGAAGACATCCCTTTACTTTTTGTCAGACGTGTGTGGAACGGTCAATACACGTGAGCCATAAAGGCTTTGCCTTTCTTGTTTTAGTTAGTGATGTGATGTGAAATGTACATTTTCTTTTATCTTAATTCCTAAACAATGGCAAGATGTGATGAAAGACAAATTTAGCTTTTACATATATAGGGACAATAAAGTGTATTTGTAATTGTATTTGGCAACACCTCCAAAATTTGAAAAACGGGACCTTGGGGCTAAAAGGGTTAACGTCCCAACATCAGCAACATTTTCTCAGGACGTGCCTGCGCTGCTCGCAAACCCCCAACTAAACAGAACATAGAATGTATGTCGGCAGCTGGCCTAATACGCCAAATAAAGCTATGACATGCTCAGGACCTTCGTGCTAATTTGTGGTGCCCTAGTTAAAAAAAGTAGAAACTCAGTATAATTACAAAATATGTACAGGGAAATCATACATTAACCCTTGTAGCCCCAAGGTCCCATTTCTCAAATTTTGGAGGTATTACCTAAGGACTATGTACCACTTGCAGGAGATGGCTTGACCATGATAATTCTAGGGTAGTGCCAGATTAGCTTGGCGCCTGGCACTACCCTTGAATTATCATGGTCAAGCCATCTCCTGCTGTAGGGATCCGGGGCTAAAAGGGTTAACAAATGCATTAACCGTAAACACATAACTTATCTCTTAGGTGCAGCAGACCATAAAACAACATACACTCAGTATCAAGGACTAACAAGCAGCGCAAGCAAACTTAAAAAAAAAGAAGAGAAAAATACAAGTGAATGGCCAACGACAGAAACTAGGGAGAACCTAATCCTGTGGGGCTGACCAGGGTGACCATGGGAACTAAAAAGTAGTTAACCGAAACAAAGTCCCCCAGGGCAGACTTCAGTGCGGCTAAGCAAGATAAGGATCGACCATGATAGTTCAAGGGTGTTGCCAGAGTAGCTTATAATATCAGACCTCACTGAAGCTTTCTCGTCACTGTATCATATAATAATAATAATAATAATAATAATAATAATAATAATAATAATAATAATGAGTATTTATATAGCGCTTAATCTTACTCAAAAGCTCTAAGCGCTTTACAATCTGTACACAAAACTAAAAATACAATGACATATACACAATACAAACAAAGCACAATGCCCGAACACGCCACTTTTACAATAAACTAAACAATACATACATACTAATTCTAATTAACATTCAGTCTAAACAAGGAGGATTGCAGAACTACAGCTAAGGCATCAAACACTGCCAGTTATTCAAAGTAAAGTTTGAAGAGGTGAGTTTTCAACGACCTCTTGAAGTCCGAGACAGACTCGCTGTTTTCTGACCTCAAGAGGAAGTGTATTCCATAACACTGGGGCTTGATAAACAAAAGTGCGCTGACCAAATGTTTTAGTTTGGACAGAGGGTACACACAACTTCCGTTTATCAGAAGAGGAGCGGAGCTCACGAGAGGGTGTATACACATGCAGCAAAAAGGACAAGTATTCTGGGCTGGTGCCTGAAAGGCAGTTAAAAACAGGTTGACATATACTATGCTGACGAGCAAAAGAAATGCGACGCCACGACACTTTAGTTTGAACACTTTAGTGTTTCCGATAATTCAAGTGACGTTGCATTTCTTTTTGCCCGTCAGTAGTGCGTCACGGCTGAGTGGGCCGAGGCCGACGTCACTAACTACGGCTTAGCCGTACCATGTCATATGTCCTGATCACGTGGATGCCATAGTTCGGACCCAGCCCCAGGACATTGTTGATAACACTAATCACGGTCATGCTGAAGTCAAAGATGTTCCAGCCAAAAGAAAAATACGTTCTGCCCAAAATCATCAGCTTCAGCACCACCTCCACGGTGCACAAGGCCGCCAGGATCTACACACATGAACGCACGCACGCACGCACACGCACGCACGCGCGCACGCGCACACACACACACACGCACGCGCGCACACACACACACACACACACACACACACACACACACACACACACACGCACGCACGCACACACACACACACACGCACGCACGCACGCACGCGCACGCGCGCACACACGCACACGCACACACACACATATTTTAACCCGCTGAGTGTCACTGTGATTCTGCAATCGTCGTTCATTGAGCACCCAAAACCCGTAGCTACCCCAGAAACATCGACTCAGTGGTGTTAGCAAGAGGCATAGATCCTCTTGAGCCCCCGCGACTTCGGGAGCTCATGAGGATCTACACCTCTTGCAGTTGGATGGTGTTCAAATGAATGTTCTCGGCACTGAACGGGCCAAAGATCGTGAAATCTGTACATTGCAATGAGCGACATAATTATGTCTGCACCCAACGACAGGTCAAGTGAGCGAGATCCGGCGGGCTGGTAAGTTCTGAGAGGTCTTGCCCTAAAGTAACCTTGGCCGGGTCAAGTTTGAAGACGGTGACTCGAACAGTCTACCCGATTCGAACAGTCTCCCCGGGAAAATGCCTTCGGTGAAGATTATCACGGGCGACAGACGGGCGACGGACAGACGACGTATGGCCCAATAGATACTCACTTATGATCTCCCACATGAGCTGGACAAGGCTAAAATTAATGGCTAAACAAATCTCGGCAGATTCTCGGAACACTGCAAAGTCGCACCTTGTTAGCAATGCTGATACACCTGTCCAGCATCTCCGGCTGCCCGTGGTGGACGGTGGCCATGAGGAGAGTGTTGATGACGACACAAACGGTGATGACGCAGTCGAAGAGCGGGTCCAGCACAATGATGTGACACAGGATCTGAAACCTCATCCACAGCCGACTCAGCTTGCCGCGCGGCACCAGCACTTCCTCCTCGTCATCTTGCGCTGCAGGTCATCCATTGTGACGATCATCAGGGTAATGGTGATAGTAGTGGTGGTGGTGGTGATGGTGCGATCAGAAGTAATCATGAGGATGGTGAATGCGATGATAATGACTATAATGGATGAGGTGGTGAGGAGTGATTGTGCTGTTGAAGAAGGGATACAAGCAGGATTCACATCTGTGTGCTCCTCTGTGATTTTGAACCTTACAGCGTAGTGCCGTAAGGTCCAAAATCGCAGACCAGCACACTTAAATCGTAAGGTCTACAGACACCTACCCCCCAAAAAACAAAACAAAAAAGGAACAAAACAAAACAAAAACAAACAAACAAACAAAACCCCCCCCAAAAAAAAAAAACCCCAAAAATAAATAAACCCCAACAAAAACGAAAAAAAAAAACAACCCCCAAACAAACAACAAAACAACAACAAACATCTACATAAAACCAAAACAAGAATGGCAACGCCCTCAAGGCTCACGTGCGTGAATGAGACGCTTCTAACGTAGATGAAGGGTTGGCTTTTGTACTTGCGAAATCACACTTCTTTCAGTCTCCCCTGACCCTTGACCTTTGCTAGTAGTGAATCTAACAGTATGCATAGAAAGGTCTTATCAACTACTTTTATATTTGGTTGAAAGTTATGCAACAGTGTTGATAAAAGCTAAAATTCTACTTTTTCACACCATTTGCCGATCTCCTTCCACGGGGTCATCGAAATTAGCATGCATAGGACAGACAGTCTTATCATCTCTGTGCCAAGTTTGGGTCTGATGTTATTAACAGTGTTTGAAAAAAAGCATCTTTTGTCAATTAAAAAAACAAACCAAGAAAGACAAAGCCATTATGGCTAACGTGTATGACCTATTTACATATGTGTAACCTTGTGACAATAAGTAAAGGACTGGCTTCTGCACCAGCAAAATCCAGTTTTTTCTCCAAAATTCAAGCATGTTTCACACATCCGTCCACCCCCCGAGACCCTTGACCTTTGCGATGAGTCGACTAAATTAGTAAGCATAGGAAGTTCTTATCAGCTACCTCTGTGCCAAATTTGATTGAAAAATTTCCAAAAATGTTGATAATACCTACAATATTATCAAACATTTGCCGGCCTCTTGTGACCCTTTACCTCTTTGAGAGGTCATCCAAATTAGTATGCATAGATAGGTCTTACCATCAGGAATCTTTGTACCAAGTTTGGGTTTGAAGTTGTGAATAGTATTTGAGAAAAAAAACTTCTTTTGTCAAAATATGGCTATTTAGGACCAATTTCCTGAGCTCTTGTGAGCCTTGACCTTTCCGAGGGATCAAACAAATTAGTATGCATAGAATGGCATTGCCATCAGGTATCTCTGTACCAAATGTGGGTTTGAAGTTGTGAATAGTACTTTAGAAAAAAACATCTTTTGTCAAAAAAATAGCTATTTTGGGCCTATTTCCTGATCCACTGTGACCTTGACCTTTGCGAGAGGTCTCTCAAATTGATATGTTTAGAAAGGTCTTGCCACAAAGTATCCTTGGGCCAAGTTTGAAGACTGTGGCTTGAATAGTCTCTGAGAAAATGTAAACGTTAATGTTTACCACGGACGACGGACGACCACTGGCCCAAAACACAGACTCAATTTTGCTTCGCACGTGAGCCCAAAAAAATTTCTGATCTCTTGTGACCCTTGACCTTGTGTGGGTTTGAAGTTCAGATTAGTATATGAGAAAAATATGGCTGTTCTATTTTCTGGTGCCCTGTGACATCCTTTGAGGATGGTCAATGAAATTGATATGTTTAGAAAGGACTTGCCACAAAGTATCATTGGGCCAAATTTAAAGACTGTGACTTGAATAGTCGCCGAGAAAATGCCAACGTTAAAGTTTACAACGGACGACGGACAATAGACGTAGGACGGACGACCACTGGCCCAGAACATAGACTCACCTTTGCTCCGCAGGTGAGCCCGACCCCCCCCCCCCACACCCCTTCTCCCCCTCCCCCCCCCCCAAAAAAAAAAAAAAAAAAAAAAAAGAAGCACGCAGCATTATCATGTGATTTTCCTGACCTGGACTTGACGCCGAGGACCCCAGCACAGTTGTACTGTGATTCATCGTCAAGCGCGCCGCGTAACTCTGGAACTTGTCGCGAGCACGCCTCAGATCAGCCATCAGCTTCTGCGTTAACCCATTAAACCCCAAAGCCCTACAGCAGGAGATGGATCCGCCATGATAATTCAAGGGTAGTGGCACATTAGCTTGGCGCCTTATTGGCTTGGGGCCAGATTAGCTTGAAAAGGGTGTTCTTGCACTACCCTTGAATTATCATGGTCGATCCATCTCCTGCAACTGGTACATAGTCGTCAGATGACTTTTCCAGCATCTGGGAAATGAGGCCGTGGGATTAAATGGGGTAATGTGATCTGTACTTTGATTGCTAAAGTTCGCCGATACAACGGGTTATTGAGGAGGGGGTGGGGGTGGGGGTGGACGTGGGAGGGGGTGGTGGTTGTAGGGGAGGAGACGATAGCCGTGTGAAATCCGCTCCGCTGCTGCCCAACAATTCAAACAGCAGTTGGGCAGCAGTCATCCCAGTAAACAAAGGACCTCGGGCTCGCGACGACCGCAGTGGGCCTTTGTGGGCCCGAAGACGTTCTGCTATTGGGGGATGTGAGCGAGTTACAGGTAAACCATTTTGAAAGAGGGATGGGGCTGGCAGAGAGGTTTGCAAACTCCAAATAAAGGGACTTTAATATAGCATCGCAAGGAATTTTTGTGCTGATGGGGATTCCCGGAACACCTACCCCCCCCCCACCCCGCCAGATCCGCTCTTGTACTGTATTTTAACTCATTCAGCCCCGACACACCACAGCAAGACATGGATCGAGCACGATAGTTCAAGGGTGGTGCCAGAATAGCTTGGCACCAGCCTTGAACTCTCCCGCCGTGAGATAGCCTTAGTCGCCTGCTCGGCGTTAAACCCGCCAAACAACTAACAAACTAACTTGAACTCTCATGCTCGATCTGTCTCTAGAATTGTAATACACTCCCTCAGAGAGCAACTTCAAAATTTGGGGATTTCGGTCCTAGGGTAGAATGTGTTAATCGCATTGTGATGTACTGCACCATGGCGCCTTCAGTAAGGGCCTTAGAGCGGTGATGTACGCCTGCTGTATCGGAGCTCAACTCTGAGGACGTTAGGGAGCTGGACGTGAAATAACTGCTGAGACCAGTCTGCGTCTTCCACCTAGACCTCAGTCCTTCCGTCCGGGTCTGGGCTGCCCCGTGCAGCTTCTGTGGGCAGGATAGAACACAGGCTACGGTCGAGAGGCGCCTCTTCCACGATATATATATTGAAATGTGTACTAGTAACTGTCACTGTGTCATTGTCAGTGCGCATCTGTCCAGTATGGTAGAGAATACTCGGTCCCACTGCTATAATAGAACAAATCCACTGCTGTCAATCGATATCGATTTACAGCAGTGGCTTTGTTCTATTATAGCAGTGGGACCGAGTATTCTCTACCATACTGGACAGATGCGCATTGACAATGACACAGTGACAGTTACTAGTACACATTTCAATACAAGTTATCTACATAATAAGCTAACAAAATCGTTGTTATGCTACTCAGTGTAATCAGTTATATTAACCCGTTTAGCCCCGACGCACTACAGCAGGTGATGGATCGACTATAGTAATTCAAGGGTAGTACCAGTTGGCGCCTGACGGCGCCAAGCTAGCCTGGCACTACCCTTGAATTATCATGGTCGATCCATTTCCTGCAACTGGTACATAGTCGTTAAGTGAAACCTCCAAAATTTGGTAAAGCGGCCGTGGGGTTAAATGGGTTAATATCCTCACTGGCAGGACCTCAAAAGTTACCGTTTGTCTCTCAGAACTCAATGGCTTTCATCCAAACGCAAGTGGTACCGAAATAAATGAATTGCATCCAAACGCAAGTGGTACAGAAATAAATGAGTCCCTGCTAGCGCAAAAGGGAACATTAAGATTTATGCCCCCTCCCTCCCCCTCCCCCCCCCCCCCCCCGCAACTGCGCGGGCTCATTAAGGTCTATGTGTCCGTTTCGTAACTAAGTGTTGCCCGTTGCGTTCCGGCGGTGATGAGGGCTAAAAATAATCCTCACCTTCTGACGTTTCAAGTCCTCCTGCTTGTAACAGGTTGTCATGACAGCCAGCATCAAGTTCAGCAGGTAGAAAGATCCAAAAAAGATCACGATGATGAAGAAAAAGTCACTCAATAGACCGCTGGCCTGGGATATCTGTAGGCACACACAGAAACAGACAAGTATTGACGCCATGGGCTGCCAAAGACATCTGCTAGTTCTTAGCTCGCCAGCAAAACTTACGGGTGACAGTGCGAAAACTAAAATGACCGAACTCGGTCCGCAGGCTAACTATGCCCCGTGATCCATGGCCAGCAAGAGGCATAAATTCTCATGAGCCCCTGCGTCCGCAGGGGCTCATGAGAATTTATGCCTCTTGCAGATGGTACAGGCTGGCTGAGGGGCTACGGTTCTGTCTGAAAAGCCTGTGACACTCAGCTTTGTGAGATTTCGAAAAAGCTGACACGGTCTCCAGGACTGAAGACTGGCCCATGAAAACTGTATCTAACCCCTCGTGTACGCAGCCACCGGTGGTATTTACAGTAACCGATTACTGCGTACGCACAAAATAGTTTAACCCCTTCACTGCCAGCGGACGTGGAATTTTGTTGTTGTTGAAATCGTAAATTCGACGCCAAAGATGCACAGTTGTCTAAGGAACGAGGATTCAAGTTGAATCGATCCTCACGAACCTCGGCAACTACAATGAAGGGGTTAACATTTGGAATTTTGAAGAAAAAAAAAAAAAAGAACAAAACAAAACAAAAACAAGATGGGATGAACCATACCCCACAAAGTCCCTTCTATATGAGAGCTGTCCTCGCTGTCAAGGGTCTCTACCTTTTGTCTTTGACCTGATTCTGATGTTGAAATATCTCCTATTGAACAAGATGAGGATTTCATCCCAAAGTCTGCCATATTGTTTGGAGCTCACATGCGTTTTCTTTTAGGAATCTTAACAGTTGTTCATATTTTTAAGCTTGTCCTTCTGATCCATTTCCTTCCTCTCTAAGCCAACCTCCTATAAACACACACGCTGGCACACTGACTTATATTTACTTGACCTCTGACTAAGACAATTTTCGCTTTGAGTTCCTTCGCGCATCTTAGCCGCGCACTTTTGCATTGCCCTTTCCGGTACCAATGTGAAAAGACACGTCGAAGTACGAGTGCATACGAAGTTATTTGGACTGTTTTGACTATTTCGGCACGATGTCGAAGCGACAACACGGTGGGAGTCGTTGCAGTTTTAGCAAGTGTGACACGGACAGTCTTTTTTGTCGTGGTGTGTCTTTTCACGGCTACCCGAAAGCAGGTGTGAGCGAGGAGCAAGATGCATGGAGAAACCGGTTGATCTACCTCGCAAGCAGGACCGACAAAGGTTTCAATCCGAACGCAGCGAAGATTTGTTCGCGACATTTCACTGACGATTGCTTCGAATACATGGGAAAGCGTAAGTCTTTGTGTTGTGTGTTATGTCAGTTCTCTCAGAGCCATGTGCGACTGTGTGTTTTCCAACGCGGCAATAATATATAGTGTAAACAAGCCGATCTGGATCCGGCCTCGATCGTGAACTGTAATCTACATAATATCAGATAACGTAAAAATAACATTTAAAATTAATTAATAAAATAACTCACATCCTGTTGACTTTTTAGTACATTGAAAATGCAAATCTTTGTTACTATGTTTAATCAAAAGAAGTTAAAATAATGAGACAGCTGACTAAAAGAAGAGAAGAAATAGCTATCAAATTGAAAGAGAAGTGTATTTATTTGCATATGTGGCTTGAAGCATTTTCAGAAGATTATGAATTAAATTTTATAAAATAGTTTGCGCTTTCATTGATGCTTTAAAATTTATTTTTTTAATGAAGGAAATTGTAAGCAATTAGTTTAGCAGATAATATATTTTAATTTTCCATTGCACCATTTAGAAACTAATGCATGTATATTATTTTTATTACTAATACTATTAAAAAAGAATATCTTAATTTTTAAGTGGTGTAATGGAATGTTGAAATATATTATCTGCTAAAATAAATGCACGTAATTTCCTTCATTAAAAATAAAATATATTCTTTTTCAACACGCTCCATCAGATCTTAATAATAAAAAAATGCATCAAGTTAGTGCCAATTCCTGATTACAGCTGTGCGGTATGTAATGTAGTCACAGTGACAGTGGTGACACACTTTCTTGAATTTTAGATCTACGAACGTTGTTTGTATCGAATAATAACATGAAGAATATCCTTTTCCATTAACAATTTTTTTGTTGACAGCCCAGGTTGTTTTTTTTGTGCAATTGGGAAACCCTCCATAATCTGCCCCTGACTGTATCTCAATAATGAATATTTTCCTGGATGGCGAATCTCCAAGGAAAATACAAAATTAAGTGTTTGTTACAGCTATTATGTCAAGACAATTTTGGGTACTTTGGTATTTGAATGTGTTTGTTTAGGGGTTTTGTTAATTGTTTTCCTTTTCATTCCTAATTTAAAGCTAAGGTTAGATGATTTGGCCCCAAAAAGCTTGTTTGAGGTTATTCAACCCACCATATTTTTATTGTGGTCCCTACGCCTTTTTGTGCAGTGGGCTGGAAAGGTTTTTTTTCCCCTTTTTTAAGCCCACATTTTTCCAGTTTCGGAGATGTACAAACATATTATTCTAAATTTCTGACCTGTACGTTCATATTTTCCCAGATATCTGGAGATATACACATATAGCCCTCATATTTTCTTTTCAGCTCAGTGAACATTGTTTTTCTTACTATGTTCTAAGCGCTAACACTGTACCACATAAAAGAAGCTGTTTTTATTTTTCTTTCTAACTAATGGAATTTCACATGTTTTCAATACGACAATAGATTTAAATATACAATTTGTGTTGCAGAAACAAAGGAAGAATTCAGAGGCCGTCGACTGAAACGTGGGGCGGTACCAACCTTGTATCTTCCAAAGGAGTTTGCTAGCATCCCAAAGCACAGACGCACCAATGCAGTATGTACTTTTTCTTTCTTTTTTAATTTTATTATTTATGGGCAAAACAAAAAAAAAAGTTGGTTTCAGATCACCCGACCGACCCTATATTTTACCAAATTTGTTTGGTTTTTGGAGTAAGAAAAAAAACTGAAAGTTTGTCATTGTCAAGAGAAATAACTTCATCCGGCCAAACTGAACAAGAAGACATTTCGTCTTCCTAGTGCAAGCTATGCTGAGTGCGTTGTGCTTACTGTCTTGTTTCGCAAAAACACAGAATATATATATATATATATTGATGGATCCTGATTGGCTGTACTGGCACAGCATTGGCTCAATAGTGGGCCATTGAAAGGGCGAATAATCTGTGCTACCTGGGATTTTTTTGTGGTCATAAATATGCAGTGGAACACTGTTAACGCAATTAGGGATAACATGTTTTTCTGCTTAACACAACCAAGAGGATTTTACTATATTGGCCATGTTGGTTAACAAGGAAATCTGGTTAACGCAGTCAAATTTGCTTATCCCCAGGAAAACGTGTTAACTGGGTATCACAATAATCGGAAACCAACTTTAAAAAAAAGATATCTCACATACTGTTCACAGCAAAAATGTGAAAATTGGTATAGGGATACTTTGTAAGGCCGACGCAATACTGCGAATGCAAAGTTTCCAAAAATGCGTAATTTAAGCAACAAAAAAAAGCGTTAATCGCCCTTTGGTAAAGGATTACATGTGATATATGCATGGCTGTTCTCATGTACCAAGGTTTATTTTGTTCCAGTGATAGTTTGGAGAATTAAGCATGCACAATTTATGTGCGTCTTTTGTGTATTTTGCAGTTGGACAAATGCAGAAGGGTGCAAGAAGATGCGTCTGATCCTGAAGGGGAGAAAGCTGCATCAGATTTGCCACATGCAGACAACTACACTTACAGCAGTCTAGCCAGCCTTCAGGAGGACCTTCAGCTGATACCAAAACCTTGGCGTGTGATTCTGAACAGTATCTGCACAGTTAAGCTTGCTATTGTTAGGAACGGTAATGTTGAGAGGGAGGTAGTGGTAGAGAATGATTCACAAGGGAGAGTAAAAGCATCTGTAAAGATTCTGAGCATTCCAGCTCCAAAGCTGACCACGACATTTCTTGACCAGACTCTTGTAAGGATAACATGTCCTTATGTAAGGATTTAAACGCGACACACTGGGAGGAAGACACCAAGAAATGGACTGAGAATTGTAGGCCGGTTCCCTGATGAGTAAATCGGAGCCTGTAGTTACTAACTACGAATACCGATCGAAACGCCCCCGAGTGCTTCACATTCTTCTGCTCGGACATTTTGAGGCGTCGGGACCAGAGTGACCGGATGCATACCTGGGTGGGACCGGTCTTGCTCTTTTACCACTGTACAAGGTCGAAACCGGAGTTATCTGCAGTGACCGGTAGTAATATGGAGAGTATTGTGGAGAATGTTGAGCATGTGCGCAGCATTGATACCTCAGCAATGCAAGAGTCAATTGTGCAGAAAGTTAATGAATTATGATGCATTATCAATTTTCAAAAATTTGGATGATTTTGTGTTTCCTGAAAGAAAATTGCAAGTGGTAGGATTTCTTTTTTAGTGTTGGACAGTATACATTGTGGAAATTTCCTGCCAAATTTTAAGCTATGCACCAGAGAGAAAAGTTATTGTCCTGATTCTGATTTATAGTGACAAGTTTTGTGATGGGTTGAAGGAGAAAGTTTACAGTTATTTTGCTTACAGTTTTGTTGATGAATATCAATGCAGTGGTTTTGTTCATCCCAGTGGCTTTGTTAACATTAATTCTGATGTTATTTATCCTTGCAGGACACATTTCCTTGATATTGTCAGGCAGTATGATATTGTTAAACAGTATGATCTTTATAAAGAAGAATATGTTCCTATGTTCTTGCACCATCTTAACAGTGTTTCTGTTGCTGGGAGGTTAGTCTGTTTTTAAATTATTTAATGATGACAGTAGCAATGTTGGTTATATTAAAACTATTAGCTTACATGTCTATAGTCGTATTAATAATATTGACAAGGTAAAAAATTTTAAATCTGATGTGAACTCAAAATTAATTAATCATGGTATTGATGGTGACTGTCAGACAGTCCACGTTACAAAGAGCCCAGCTAATGATTTTATGTTCTGTGCACAATCTTATGTTTTAGTTTCTGTTCATGGTATGTGTATAAAAGGAAATGTTCTGCCTATGCCTATGGTACCTAAAATGATCAGTTGTGGGTGTGGTGTTTTTAGTGAACTAAATCAGTAAATAGTCTAAGGTGTGTTGAGTGTATTGATATGTGAGAGTCATAACACTTCAAAAGCAGGCACTGATGGGCTAGATTATGCTAATTTTCTGCAAAGTGTGCAGTATGGTGAATGTTATCAGTTGATTCCGAACGAGAGTGAACATTCAGTTTTTGTAGGTATTGATGAAGAAATTACAAATACTACTGATATTGCTGTTTGTTTTGTGGGTGATGGTAATAGTGATGTTAACCGCTTTGATATGTTGTGTCGGTGACAGTAATAATCGTTAAAAAAAAAAAAGAGGTTTCTATTATATAGCGCACTTATAAGCTCAGAGAGCTTCTCAAGGCGCTGGCCCGAAATATCCAGCAATCACAAAATAGTTTGCTGAAGTCGGGATTCGAACCCACGTCGCCCAAGATGCACTCACACAAGTCGTGCGCTCTGACCACTGAGCTACGTGTTGTGAAGATGGTGATTATAAATGCTGTGCTGATTATGATGATGACGGCGATAATAATATGGATTGTAATGGTGAGGATGTTGATTATAATTGCAAACAAGACACATGCATACTGTAATGGTAAATATATAAAATAATAGCACACCACCTACCATAGTATGCTTGAGCCTATGTTTAGTCTTTTATTTTGTTCACTATTTTCCTGTAAGCTGTAACGTGTGACACCATGACACTTTAAGCAACAACAAAAAATATCTTGATTATCTGTTTCTTACTATAATGACATAATCCACAAAAAGCCAACTCTTTTCTAAAGCAAACTTTATTGGTTTCATCCTTTTATTGTCATTGTCAACCATATTTGACTAAGTGCCAAAAGGTGGGACACGGAAGGGGTGCTGATATGATTTCCAATAAAATCATGTATATTTACATCTGAAAACTGAATTATTGTTTTATCTGTGTGAAAGAGTGAATGTGTGAATACTATAAATACTTTCAAGCAGTAATTTCGAGTATTTTGAGCAATATTGTCCTAAATGTGTGATATTCAGCCAGAAATCATGGCGCCCAAAATGGACACTTAGCAGTCTGCTTCAGATGATGGGCATGTACTCAGTCTCAGTGCAACAAAGACGCTTGAAATCTAGCAAGTAGATTAATAAGACATTATTCTACGCTCATAGGTTTGTCATATCAATCAATGTTTCTGAATCCGTGCGAATATGGTCGTTGAATTTTACCGTGTCGTACGTCAAACGTGTTGTAAGACCGTCCCCCGAAACTTTGTCTTTGTTTACCATCCGAACGAGTTGCGTTAGAGATTATCCAAAAACGCCACTGTGTAGGAAGCGATGCAAAAAAATCAATAGACACAAGCGAATGATCTGAACGATAACCTGAGTTAATTTTTGCCTTAGTAACCTCTACCAGTACCATCAAACATTCCGATACCAGGAAATAATCTAATCTGCCTTGTTGAGCAGAGTTAAAGCGAAGCCATGTGTACTGTCTAGATGCTGGGTGAAGCACCCTCCATACATCCACTAGGTCATACACCTGCATACATTCAAGCACCTTTTGCATTGATCGAGGGTGGTTAATATTTCTATACCTGTACGTATCTATACTAACATCCAGTACAACATTCCAGTCACCTACTACTATTACATATTGATTATCTAACCTACCTACTTCTTCAAAGACAGTTTCAAAAAAGATGGGAGAGTCCCCATTACTAGGCCCATATAGGTTAACAATAGTCATCCGCTTACCCTGTATCATACTGTATGTCAATATCTAGTACAATATATAAGCGCCATCATTACTTCTAATCACATTATGTACTTTATACTTAAAGTTGTTGTTAAACAGAATTGCAACTCCTTTGCTATTTGTATCATTACCACATAGAAAACATTCAAAGCCCCACATGGCCCTGCGGCATGTGTTCATTTTTAGTCTTGAGATGTGTCTCTAGCAAAAAGTAGATAGAAGCCTTTAACTGTCTGAGGTAGTCTAGCACATCTTTCCTTTTCTGATACTGGCCAAGACCATTGGCATTAAAGGTACATATTTGTAATGGACTGTCATTGGTAATACTAGCCATACTGGAAGTGGAGTTTGTTTCCAGCCGTTACAGGCAGCAGTTTGCATATATTATGGTCAAACCGGCTGACTGTATCATCAGTACTGAATGTGTGGCAGGTGCACACAACGGCAATTCAAGTGAGTGGCAAAACGAACCAAGGTGACTGAACAGGTGCAGGGAACAGGAGAAAAAACACATATATTTTACACGAAATGTTCCATACTCTAATAACCCTGTCATATAACAAAGTGTGTGTTCTACGCTCAGCATATAGGAGCAAACCATGTACAAAGAAAAAAACCCAAGAAAAAACAAAAAAAAAAAGGAAAAAAAGTTGATATATATATATATGCAAGCATTACCGCTCTTCTCCTTCGGGAGGATATCCAGCAATACAGTATCCATGAGGAGACCACCTTTTGGCACTTAGTCATTTGCATTTTCATTGCATTTCTTTAAGCCCCCTTCTAAAAGCTCTGCTCTGCTTCGAGCTGGCCTCTCGACTTCGAAGTCGCTCCATGTAGAGTTTACACTCATGGTGAATCCTCACCCTAAAGTAGTGGCTAACAATGGCTGAAAACAACCTTTCTTTCAAATTGTCTTTGCTGTCCACACCTTGCAAACACTCCTCAAACTTCAACGTTATTTCTTTATCACTGGAGCATAACTGCTGAAAGTCTGTGCTACTAAAGGACTGCGCAACTTGGCCAGTATAGTCACGGAACTTCACCTCCAGCATCTCAAACAGTTCTTTCGACATCTGATGTAAATGGGTGAGTCCACCCCTGTCCAGTGTTGTTGTGAGTGAATGGCTACTTTCCTCCTCACACTGGAAAGCATCAAGACATTCTAGAAATGCTGGGGGAAGTCGCTCTTTCTGTTTCCGCAGAATACATCCACCAATGTATGGGACAACCTTACTGTCAAGCTCAGTTAACTCCGTGTGCTGTCTCTGCACAGAAAGCTCACTCGTTCTCGGATATGCCAGACTTATCAAGCGTTCAAAGAGTTTTAAGCACAGAAATGCAGCGTTGGCAGCAGTGGTGTCAATGGCTTTCATGACATCAAGGCGATGTTTGAGGAATTCCTGGTGGTACCGCATCCATGCTTTCTCTCTTGTGGCGCTGTGAAATTTTCCAGCAGGCATCAGGCATGCAGTCATGAAACCCACTGCTGGCAGGACTGCTTCAGCTGTAAAAACACACATAAGCAAAACATCCCAATCACAAATAAGCCCACCAAAAAAAATATAAAATTGGGTAATCTGACCAATCCTATATTTCACTATTCTAAGTACATCTGACCCTAAATTTTTGTGGATCTAATCACACGATTATACACTTGAAAAATAAAGAAGCAAAATAACCAACAACAAATATAAATTTCATAACTGGCAAGAACTGAAGTTCATCTAAACTAACGCAATGTTCAGACTTGGCAACCCAACGAGATCAGGTTGTGCCATATATTCCATCTCCACCTCTAGGCTCTGCTTAAAGATCCCTCTATAAGTCTATTTAGTGACCTCAGACTTTTGGATGAAGGTTATATGTCATACCAAACTGGACTTAAAATGAAGCAAGAAATGGAGCAACATACCTTGAATGCTTTCAAAGAAGGATCTGCGAGCAGTTGATAAGTTGTCGTCTACAGCATGCTCTGAACAAATTGAAGCCACAAGGTCGCTAGTGATCTGAAATTTAATGCAGATGAAAAGACAGATGATCACTACAACCCAGATAGCAGTTCATGGATGGGCATGGAATTGCCCAAGGCCAAAAATTACTTTAAAGAAGACCCTGTGCTATGTAACGCTTGAAAAGTTTCAAGCTAGAAAACCTCTCCAAATTTGTAAACTTAAGGCTAAAAAACCTGTACATTAGAAATGTCATCTTTAAGAATAAAATAGTAAGCTTCAACGTAAAAATAAGAAAAAAAAAACATATTTGTCTTGGTGAAACAAACTTTGGGGTTTATTTGAATTTTTATTACTGCAGCTAATCTCCAAATTGCTGATAATGTATTGAAATTCTGCACCTATGGAAAAGTTTAGAAGGTACTGGGTAGGTAAAGAGTTTGTTACGAATGAAATAAACCTGAATCCCACTGCAGATAGCTATTAAAATCTATTCTAAGATTTTTGTTAGTAATAAATATGTGGTGGAGTTGGAGGGGGGGGGGGGGGTGCATTGTGAGGGGTAAAAGAACAAAACTTTCCTAGTGGGTTTGCTCGTCCCTGAATAATAATAATAATATATAAAAATAACACTATATTTGAAGTTGAACATTTACACTCACAACTGAAAAATGATTGGCATAACATATGACATTATTTTGTATTATAACTAAAAGCACAATTCACCTTTTTATTGTGTTACAAAAGGTAACTGTAAACATAAGCTAACAAATTAATAATTTAATAATATTTTAGGCTTTGTACCTGAATTCTGTTTTCCACCGTAGAAGCATATTGGATCGGACCATCAGAAGCTGAACTATCCTCAATTGTCACTTGTCCAACATCAACTGATGTCTCCTGTAAGAAAACAAATCAGCTCATGATTATAAATTTCTTATCAGTATCAGTAGTGCAAAGAAGCATCTACCATTCACAGTTTTGTCTTGGTGACAATCTAGCTGAACTTGCAAAAGATGTAGCCGAATAATATGCATTTCAGCAAGTTGGTCATTGTACAGACATAAATAATTTAATACTCATAAACATGTATGACTAAGCTGAACACCTCTGAATTTTAGCGTTTCTGAAAGACCACTGTTATCTTCTTCCTTTGACCTCATAGGGACTATTGTCAGGAGTCTAATGATAAAAACTATTTACAGTAGTTACTTTATCAGTAAATCTGACCAAAGACTGGAGTACATTTATTCAAATTTCACTCCACGTCTACAAAACAAACAAACATTGACTTGGTGAGTCGGTCACTCCGTCAATCATCGAATGATCAATCAATCAACTATGACCATTTCACTCAACGACTTCTCTTTTATCCTAAAAGTTTTTCGATATGAAAACTCTGTTAGATGTCAAACAAGTTCATTTAGCGTTGATGTAAAAGAAAACCGAAGACCTTACCTCGACGATTGAATCAAAAATGTCCGTTTCAAACGGGATACACGCATTCCTTTCTCTGTCTTCCATGATAGTCGAAATGCAACCGGAAAAACCTAAGCAAAATCGCAAGCCGGCGCATGCGCACAAACCCGAAGCGAACTTCGCAATAGGCTTTGAGAAGGTACACGCGCTCAGTCAGACATCCAGTAAATGTAGTATCCATGCGCTGGCACACACAAATACGGACGGACACACGCGCCTCCCGCCATTAGTACATTCTGTGGGCTGTAGTAGCGACAAGTTCTGAAGAAGAATAGCACGGAGCAGAAAAATGACATCACTATAAGCCTGACGTCATGGCATCGCTAGTCTCACGACGCCGTGCGAAATTGATGTTTCACGTCACTCATCCGAAAGGCACGCAGCCTTTTCCAGGGCTGACTGTTTTGTTCCACACAGTCTCTTTCAGGGCCGACTCTTTGATGGGAGTATATACTGGATTCAAAACTTGCAAACATGAATTAATTATTATTCAAAAAGTTGAATAGGTACAAACCTGGCTATAGCTAACAAACTCATCCAATGTTTTTCTCCAAACCAGCTATATCCCAAATTTCAAGTAAGTATGACAAAAATTACGGATTCTAATCTGGGTCAACCGACTTTTTATAAACGGTCTTTTATGTCTTCAATGAGACATCTAGTTACAACATGCTCGGAGGCTCTCCTAGCCCCTTAAATAAAGTATTTCACCAAGTTTCGAGCTTGTACGTACATCATTATCTGAGATTTTTATGTCTACATACACACACACACACACACACACACACACACACACACACACACACACACACACACACACACACACACACACACACACACACACACATACACACACACATACACACACACACTCGCATACGCACATACGGCCTTTCGCGCCAAATGTACGTTCAGCAACGAGGTTAGCGTAACTAGACATGACGCAATTTTTATCTTGTTACTTCAGTTGTCAGAGGTTTAGGCCGGCCCGCCTTTGACATCATGGACATGCTATTGAACTTTCCCCACCGCGACCCACCCTAAAAAGCCTCAGTTCTGTAAATAGAAGGTACTTTAAAAAAAAACCTGCACGGAATACACGCATGCTGACCACGCATTACCCCTGGCCTTTATGAAAAAAGGTGCTTCACCACGTAGACTTAACCCTAGATGACTGCCACGTATGAGGATGCAATGAGAATGGTACATCACAGAAAGAGGTAATGCTTTTCAAGAGCTCCTCTAACTGAAGGGCACATGCAATTCCATGGCTTGCTGAGGGACTGACTGATTGGACAATGATTGGACACTTTCCACCGCCGGGGTTGACCAGCAGTCGGAGGCTTATTGCCAGATGGCTGCCTCAGTCTGAGGATGCAATAAGGATTGTATCACCCACCAAGAGGCACAGCTTTACATGAGCCCCTGTGAGTGCAGGGGCATATGGCACTCTGTGTCTGGGTGAAGTACTGTGACGGGTGCAGGTCAGCAGTGCCAAGTGAGGATATT
This sequence comes from Semisulcospira habei, assembly GCA_036245525.1. NCBI lineage: Eukaryota > Metazoa > Mollusca > Gastropoda > Semisulcospiridae > Semisulcospira > Semisulcospira habei. Next base: position 49,076,054 of record BTPG01000001.1, read on the forward strand.
TGACTATAGTTCCATGAACACTCTAGGCCCACCCACCGATCCCGTGAGATGATTGTGAAATACACTGTACAAGAAAAAAGAAGTACCATCACATAGTAAAACACAACCAACTTCCACAAATAACCATCCAACACATTTTTTTTTGGTGGGGGGGGGGGGGAGGGAGGGGGGGGGAGGGAGGGGGGAAGGGGGTGGGGGTGGGTGGGTGGGTGGGTGGGGGGTGCCCCCCCAGGCCGCCCTAGATTTGCAACTCAGTCTGGCGGTGTTATATACCGTACCTTGTGGAGGACATCCTCCCACCAGTCTAGGGTGAGGAGCTGGAATGACGTCAGCATGGCCCAGCCAACGTGGTCAAAGTTTGTGTAACCATAATTCGGGTTTGGGCCAACGCCCCCAATGCACACGTAGCCACCCGTACACTGGCTGGCACAGCAAAGCACACAGATTAAAGCCGCAATGTTTCAACAGTGCATTCTTCGAATTTCTCTGAAAACGTGATTTAATACAAAACTTCACTGCCTAGAATTTTTTTTTTAGCGCGATCCCACTACAAAGAGGCAGAAATCCTCATGAGCCCCCGCTGAGGCCACTTTGTATCTATGTTTTTTTGGGACGGTGTTGGCTTTTGGTCGTTGAATGAACCCAGATTTCAGAAAAAAAATGTACGTACAGTGGCAGGGAAGGGGTTAACAGTAAATCAGCCTCGCCTTGTTTACAGTGCCGGGGGCGGTACAGTAAATCAGCCTCGCCTTGTTTACAGTGCCGGGGCGGTATAGTAAATCAGCCTCGCCTTGTTTACAGTGCCGGTGGCGGTATAGTAAATCAGCCTCGCCTTGTTTACAGTGCCGGTGGCGGTATAGTAAATCAGCCTCGCCTTGTTTACAGTGCCGGGGGCGGTATAGTAAATCAGCCTCGCCTTGTTTACAGTGCCGGTGGCGGTATAGTAAATCAGCCTCGCCTTGTTTACAGTGACGGTGGCGGTACAGGAAATCAGCCTCGCCTTGTTTACAGTGCCGGTGGCGGTACAGGAAGTCAGCCTCGCCTTGTTTACAGTGCCGGTGGCGGTACAGTAAATCAGCCTCGCCTTGTTTACAGTGCCGGGGGCGGTACAGTAAATCAGCCTCGCCTTGTTTACGGTGCCGGGGGCGGTACAGTAAATCAGCCTCGCCTTGTTTACAGTGCCGGGGGCGGTACAGTAAATCAGCCTCGCCTTGTTTACAGTGACGGTGGCGGTACAGTAAATCAGCCTCGCCTTGTTTACAGTGCCGGTGGCGGTACAGTAAATCAGCCTCGCCTTGTTTACAGTGCCGGTGGCGGAATAGTAAATCAGCCTCGTCTTGTTTAACGTGCCGGTGGCGGTACAGTAAATCAGCCTCGCCTTGTTTACAGTGCCGGTATAGTAAATCAGCCTCGTCTTGTTTACAGTGCCGGTGGCGGTACAGTAAATCAGCCTCGCCTTGTTTACAGTGCCGCTGGCGGTATAGTAAATCAGCCTCGTCTTGTTTACAGTGCTGGTGGCGGTATGCGCAAGGAGTGGACTTTTTAACTCCAAGGCCGAGTTCCCCAAATTTTGGACGTGTCGCCTAACGATTATGCACTATATGCAGGAGATGGATCGACCGTGAAAATTCAAGGGGATTGCCAGATTAGCTTGGCGCCCGATGGCGCTAAGCTAATCTGGTACTAACCTTGAATTGTCATGGTCGATCCCGGGGCATCTCCTGCTGTAGTGCCTCTCGGCTAAATGGGTTTATTGCCGACAGGTCTTTAAAGATTGAATCATGACTGCTGATGCACACATATTGCTTTGTGCGATTTCGAGTGTCACCCAACACTAATATCATCGGTTAAAACAACGTGTGATGTATACTTAAGCAAACACACACATTTCTGAGTGAAGCAGACTTTCCACAACAATCACTTCTGTAAGGCACAAATAGCATGGCGCAGAACGTGACGTGCCTACAAACTGAGAAGAGTTCCTCACGCTTTCGCGTTTCCACCGGACATTCTTGCTGACTTAAAAGCTGGTAGCCCAGCCCCTGTTCCCTCCTATGGGTAGAACAAAGCCAAAGAGACCAGGCCGTCCCAGGAACATGGATTCATAGTGGTGTCAGAAAGAGGCATAGATCCTCATGAGCCCCCGCAAATGCGGGGGCTCAGGAGGATCTATGTCTCTTACAGCTGGATGATCTTGAATCGTGACAGTCCTGCTGACCTAAAATGTAGCCCTATAAATTATCTACTTCCGGCTTGACCTTGCCCCCGTGTAATTTCTTTTCCGGGGAGCCGGGTGGCTCGGCGATAGAGCGTTTGACTCTCGTCCGAAAGGTCGCGGGTTCGAATCCAGCTACCGTGAAATATTTATTCAGACCCTATTTGGTGCCCCGTCTTTGAAATTACCTTCGTGGTGGACGAAAGACATTAAATCTTAACTCATTCAGACCCACGGCAGTATTTCCCAAATTTGGGAGGCGTCATCTAACGACTATGCACCTATCGGCGCCAAGCTAGTCTGCCACTACCCTTGAATTATCATGTCGATCTATCTTCTGCTGCAGTGCGTCAGGGCTGAATAAGTTAAACGTTTGAGCTTTTGAATTATTTCCCTTTTTCTTGCAGGTTGCACCTCCAAACCATTTCCGCCCTCAAACCGCCGTTTGCCGGCATCTCTGGCGTATTGCCCAAAAGACCGCAATGAGCATTTCTAAGCTGGATAGAAAACCCTCGTTAGTGTGTAGACTTGCGATCAGAGTACTTTGGAAAGTTGGAATGACATTCTCAGGCTTGGCTGATGGCCCTTTGAACTCACTTGCTTCCTGCTACGTAAGACCGCCTTGATGGCATGCTGGGTGGTTGTGAATGTGACATGCTGGCATGCTGGATGGTTGTGAATGTGACATGCTGGCATGCTGGATGGTTGTGAATGTGACATGCTGGATGGTTGTGAATGTGACATGCCGGATGGTTGTGAATGTGACATGCTGGATGGTTGTGAATGTGACATGCTGGATGGTTGTGAATGTGACATGCTGGTTGGTTGTGAATGTGACATGCTGGCATGCAGGATGGTTGTGAATGTGACCTGCTGGCATGCAGTATGGTTGTGAATGTGACCTGCTGGCATGCTGGGTGGTTGTGAATGTGACATGCTGGCATGCTGGATGGTTGTGAATGTGACATGCTGGCATGCAGGATGGTTGTGAATGTGACCTGCTGGCATGCAGTATGGTTGTGAATGTGACATGCTGGCATGCTGGGTGGTTGTGAATGTGACATGCTGGCATGCTGGATGGTTGTGAATGTGACATGCTGGCATGCAGGATGGTTGTGAATGTGACCTGCTGGCATGCAGTATGGTTGTGAATGTGACCTGCTGGCATGCTGTATGGTTGTGAATGTGACATGCTGGCATGCAGGATGGTTGTGAATGTGACATGCTGGCATGCAGGATGGTTGTGAATGTGACATGCTGGCATGCTGGATAGTTGTGAATGTGACATGCTGGCATGCTGGATGGTTGTGAATGTGACATGCTGGCATGCTGGATGGTTGTGAATGTGACATGCTGGCATGCTGGATGGTTGTGAATGTGACATGCTGGCATGCTGGGTGGTTGTGAATGTGACATGCTGGCATGCTGGATGGTTGTGAATGTGACATGCTGGCATGCTGGATGGTTGTGAATGTGACATGCTGGCATGCTGGATGGTTGTGAATGTGACATGCTGGCATGCTGGGTGGTTGTGAATGTGACATGCTGGCATGCAGGATGGTTGTGAATGTGACATGCTGGCATGCTGGATGGTTGTGAATGTGACATGCTGGCATGCTGGATGGTTATGAATGTGACATGCTGGATGGTTGTGAATGTGACATGCTGGATGGTTGTGAATGTGACCTGCTGGCATGCTGGATGGTTGTGAATGTGACATGCTTGATGGTTGTGCATGTGACATGCTGGATGGTTGTGAACGTGACCTGCTGGCATGCTGGATGGTTGTGAATGTGACATGCTGGCATGCTGGATAGTTGTGAATGCGACATGCTGGCATGCTGGATAGTTGTGAATGCGACATGCTGGCATGCTGGATGGTTGTGAATGTGACATGCTGGCATGCTGGATGGTTGTGAATGTGACATGCTGGCATGCTGCGTGGTTGTGAGTGTGACCTGCTGCATTGCTGGATGGTTGTGAATGTGACCTGCTGGGTTGTTGTGAATTTTACCTGCTGGCAATTACAGTCTTTTTGAATTTGGCTTTCCGTGAATTTGAATTGCTGGGTTGTAAGCCTGACCTGCCATCAAGCCACCTTTGGAGACATCCTTTTCCGGCATTCTAGGTTCTGACTCCAATCGTTTGACTTGCTGACGTACTCTGTATTGTGATCTGACCTGCTGGCTTACTAGCATGCAGTCTGGACGTCGTCTGACGTGTCACGGGCATTAACTCATTCGAGTCGTGCCGCCTACGGATACGCGGCGGTTCCCCGCGTATCCGTTGGCGGCACGTCTGGAATGAGTTAACAAAGATAACGAGATAAAGGGAGGCAGACTTACCGGGACCCGGAAGAATTTCCGCATATTTGATACACTTCTTCATGTTCAGTGTTTATCTTCCAGTTTTCTGTTAGAAAAAAAGGAAATTAACACCATTGGTAGAAAGAAAGAAACACGCTTAGAGAACACAGTTACAACAAATAGCGTTGTAACTGTTTTTTTTTTAAAAAAAAGGCGTGTTTGACTGGGTTCTTCTCTGCATTTTACACGCTTGGCATTCACCCTTTTGGTGCTGAATGTCAGTTTAGCATGATGATAGCGATCATGTTTACAATACCAGTGGCAAGGGGTTAACTCTTTTTCGTCCCGATAGCCTACTGGTTGAAATAAATATGACTGATAGTTCAAGGGTGGTGCCAGAATGTCAATTCTAGCAAGTTCTGACGTTCGTACAGTTGTGCAAGCGAAGTGGAGTCCAAGGTCACATATCAAGCATTTTCAAGGTCAGTATCATGACCTGCATTTTCTTAATGCTGTTGTTGTGCGAGTCACGTGATCGTCCTTACAGCCATCAAAATACAATTTGGGTCCTACAAGCAGGTTATTTGTTTGAAGAAAGTTTCAGTTTTCAAAACAAACTAAAATAAAACTGAACCTTGGAATCTGGATTGAGTCGCACGTAAACCCCGTGCATGCCACAGGGTACTGCAAAATACCTGTGTACGCCACTGCACTAGGTGTGTTATACCTGCACAAGCCACTACACAAGGTGCGTTATACCTGTACAAGCCACTACACAAGGTGCGTTATACCTGCACAAGCCACTACACAAGGTGCGTTATACCTGCACAAGCCACTACACAAGGTGCGTTATACCTGCACAAGCCACTACACAAGGTGCGTTATACCTGCACAAGCCACTACACAAGGTGCGTTATACCTGCACAAGCCACTACACAAGGTGCGTTATACCTGCACAAGCCACTACACAAGGTGCGTTATACCTGCACAAGCCACTACACAAGGTGCGTTATACCTGTACAAACCACTACACAAGGTGCGTTATACCTGCACAAGCCACTACATAAGGTGCGTTATACCTGCACAAGCCACTACACAAGGTGCGTTATACCTGCGCAAACCACTACACAAGGTGCGTTATACCTGCACAAGCCACTACACAAGGTGCGTTATACCTGCACAAGCCACTACACAAGGTGCGTTATACCTGCACAAGCCACTACACAAGGTGCGTTATACCTGTACAAACCACTACATAAGGTGCGTTATACCTGCACAAGCCACTACACAAGGTGCGTTATACCTGCACAAGCCACTACACAAGGTGCGTTATACCTGCACAAGCCACTACACAAGGTGCGTTATACCTGCACAAGCCACTACACAAGGTGCGTTATACCTGCACAAGCCACTACACAAGGTGCGTTATACCTGTACAAACCACTACACAAGGTGCGTTATACCTGCACAAGCCACTACATAAGGTGCGTTATACCTGCACAAGCCACTACGCAAGGTGCGTTATACCTGCACAAGCTACTGCACAAGGTGTGCTATACCTGTGCACGCATGTACACGGGGAGCACATAGCTTGCACGCTAATTAATACGCAAGGTGTACCGACATAGTGGAGCACCTTGTGCTGCAGCTCGCACAGGGTTTTTAACTTTCACATGCAACTCAACCTGCACTGATGCTGAGAGAGACGAGCTCGAATCCACCCATTGTAATGTATTGCTGATCCTATTTGACTTAGAGTTCACAGCTGGTTGAATTTTAGTCTGCATGGATTAACGCCGCTAGGTAGATCAACGTCGGATAGACTTACTATGGGTAGCGGCAGCACACATTTAGATTCTAAATATAGGGAAGCGGGGCCCGTTAGCTATATTAAATAATAATAAAAAAACTTTATTCATTTTTTGTCCCCGCTGGGCGTAATGTATTTCCCCAACCGAATTCCATAACGCAAGCTCCACGAATAGTTCTGCCGACAGGCCACACTCTGACACACTGCCGACAGGCCACATTCTGACACACTGCCGACAGGCCACACTCTGACACTCTGCCGACAGGCCACACTAAAAAGTGGGGCTTGGGTAAAGGAACTCGGTTGGAAAAAAGCAACTTTGCATCCCTCTACCTGGGTTGTGAATCCACTGGGCGTAGTACTCGTCGTAGGTCTGGTTTGAAGACGGCGTGTAGCCCGTGACCTCCAGGACACATCTTTGCCTCAGCACGCCCATGTACAGCTGCAGCGAAAAGATGCCGAAGACGAAGACGAAAAAGATTTGCAGCATTACTACATCCAACATCATACTGAAAGCGCGCACCAACGCATTCACCACTGTCCGTAAACCTTGGAGAATCGAACAGAACAGGACACAGGGCATAAGCTTCTTTAAATTCTTCAACCAGTTACTTTATTTTATCTCACCCTCCGCGTGTCGCTAGCGGTTTTAGTCGCGATGATTCCTACAATCATCGCGAGGAAAACCGGCCACTACCGACACGCAAAGGGTTAACCCAATGCAAAGGGTTAATGTACCTGCTTATTGCAGAGAAAAAAGTGACAAAGGTTCATGAAGAAATAAATAATCAATGTCTGTGAGTATTTGGTTTTTAGGTTTTAGACTTTAGTTTTTTATATAGCAAGTTCTTCTTCGTTCTTTCTGTAATAAATGCAACACTATGATGTGCGTGCGTGTGTGTGTGTGTGTGTGTGTGTGTGTGTGTGTGTGTGTGTGTGTGTGTGTGTGTGTGTGTGTGTGTGTGTGTGTGTGGTTGCAGTTTTAAATTTTCTCAATATATTTTTTTGCATCTGAGAAAATGTTTTGTGTTGGGGGGAACAAAATGCTCGGTGAAATTACCGCGCACGTGACTACTTTCGCCCGACCTCACGGGGGTACCCTGTACGTACACTGTACGTCATTTTTTGTTTTTGAATTCTTGGTTGAATCAACGACCAAAAGCCAACACTGTCCGAGAAAGATGGATGCAAATTAGTCTCAGCAAGAGGCATTGATGCTCATGAGCCCCCGCAGTCTCTTGCGGTTGGATCGTGTTCACTTTTTCTCGCCAGTGAAGGGGTTAATTACCCGGACAAACAGTAAATATATATCACAATCATGCATGTTACCTCGAAATTCCGCAAAAGTCCTCAAAAAGCGAAACACCTGGATGGCGCGCAGGCCTGATACGCTTCCAAACGACATCGGGAAGAGAAATTCCAAACCTGCAAAAACAAACCTGCGGACAAATATATATTTGTCGTGAGACATGTTTACACGTATCAATCCATTCGTGCTTGGAAAAAGAAAGAAAGAAAGAAAGAAAGGCAAAGCCATTATTTATGGCTCACGTGTCTGACCTATATCCTTATCTGTAAGTACTATAAATGTAGCTGGCATATGGCAGTGTACAAATCTGAAGCTTTTGGCCTCAGTATGATATGGGGTAAACACGAGGAATCAAGGCTGCACTGAGGTACGTACCCGACAAGAAGCACTAGAAAATCCACCCAGTTCCATGCTTCGCGGAGGTAGGCGTACCTGCAGAAACACAGTCCGCACGCCACAATTTTGATGATCATTTCCAGTGTGTAGATGGACAGAAACAGGTACCTGGCAGACCGACAAGCATCACCCATGTACCAGTTTTCACACTGACTGTAGGAAAGGACAGTAATGAACAATTAGGCATTGAATCGTCTGTGTTGGGTTACTTCGAGGGTTACATCGTGGTATTGTAGTCCGATGAAGATTGATTACTCAGGCCAATCACAGTGTCGAAAAATGGAGTGACTGAACGACAATGAACAATGAACCTTTATTTTACAACGGTTAAAGCATTTGGTTACATAACCAGTTTTCAAACTTGCCGTTGCTACAGCTAAACTACAAATTACTCACACGCATAATCACAAGCACGACAACGGCCCAAAACAAGTCATTAATTTTGAGCAATTGCACGCGCACACACTTATACACAGACAACACACACACCCACACACGCACACACACACAAACACACACACACTCACACATACACGCACACACATACACGCACACACATGTTCTCACACGCACACACACATACACGTTCACACATTTTCTCACTAAGAGTCAACAAGAATGGCTTACGTGCATGAACGTTGGAACAGGTCACGGAAATAATGTGTCTCAACTCATTCAGCCCGACGGCCGTACTTTCCCAAATTTTGGAGGCGTCATCTAATGACTACGCACCAGTTGCAGGAGACGGATCGACCATGATAATTCAAGGGCAGTGCCAGTTTAGCTTGGCGCCGACAGGCGCCAAGCTAACCTGGCACTGCCCTTGAATTATCATGGTCGACCCATCTCCTGCTGTAGTGCGTCGGTGCTGAATGGGTTAATCCTTCGGCTGTCGGTAGCGGGTTTTTTTGTCCCGCTGATTCCTGCAGGAACAATCGCGACTAAAACCGCTGCCGACACCCAAAGGGTTAAGAAAAGTAGAGGGTTGGTTTTCGTACCTGTCTAATCCATGTCCTCGCAAAGCATTTCTCGTACATTTGTCAACCTTGACCTTTGCGTGAGATCAACTAAATAATCAGCGACCTAATTTGATTGAAAAGTTTGCACAAAAAAGCTGACAAAGAAACACCCCTAGTTATCCTCTTGCGATGCTTGCCGTTTCCTAGGATTCATCCAAATAAGAATGCTTAGGATAATCTCACCGTCTGGTATCTCTGTATCACGTTTGTGTCTGAATTATTGTCAAAGTATGGCTAGTGTTGACCTGTTTCTTCACCCCATGCGGTCTTGACATGTGACAAAGGCCACTGAAATAAGTATGTTTAGACAGATCTTCCCACGAAGTACTTTTGTGCTAAATCTGAAGTCTCCCAGAATATGCCTACGTTAATGTTCATCACGGACGACAGACGAAAGGCGGGGGACCACTGGCGTAATACATAGACACACTTTTGTTATGGCACGTGAGCCAGCAAAGGGCAAAGTACGAGCAGTGCGTGTCATAAAGTATCCATCAAATGTTACACATAAAATGGTATTCAGCCATTAATATATGCGATGTGGGCCATTGTCCATCAAATGTTACACATAAAATGGTATTCAGCCATTAATATATGCGATGTGGGCCATTGTGCATTAAATGTTACACATAAAATGGTATTCAGCCATTAATATATGTGATGTGGGCCATTGTGCATTAAATGTTACACATAAAATGGTATTGTGCCATTAATATATGCGATGTGGGCCATTGTGCATTAAATGTTACACATAAGTGCCATTAATATATGCGATGTGGGCCATTGTGCATTAAATGTTACACATAAAATGGTATTGTGCCATTAATATATGCGATGTGGGCCATTGTGCATTAAATGTTACACATAAGTGCCATTAATATATGCGATGTGGGCCATTGTGCATTAAATGTTACACATAAAATGGTATTGTGCCATTAATATATGCGATGTGGGCCATTGTGCATTAAATGTTACACATAAAATGGCATTGTGCCATAAATATATGCGATGTGGGCCATTGTGATTTAAATGTTACACATAAAATGGTATTGTGCCATAAATATATGCGATGTGGGCCATTGTGCATTAAATGTTACACATAAGTGCCATTAATATATGCGATGTGGGCCATTGTGCATTAAATATTACACATAAAATGGTATTGTGCCATTAATATATGCGATGTGGGCCATTGTGATTTAAATGTTACACATAAAATGGTATTGTGCCATTAATATATGCGATGTGGGCCATTGTGCATTAAATGTTACACATAAAATGGTATTGTGCCATTAATATATGCGATATGGGCCATTGTGCATTAAATGTTACACATAAAATGGTATTGTGCCATTAATATATGCGATGTGGGCCATTGTGCATTAAATATTACACATAAAATGGTATTGTGCCATTAATATATGCGATGTGGGCCATTGTGCATTAAATGTTACACATAAAATGGTATTGTGCCATTAATATATGCGATGTGGGCCATTGTGCATTAAATGTTACACATAAAATGGTATTGTGCCATCATATGTGATGTGGGTCTTTGGCCCACACCACATGTTACGGGCGCAATACGTGCAAAGCGCGTCACAGTGTCACTGGGTCGGGAGTCGGACAGTGTTTAGTTGTATGCAAGTTACATATGAATGCGTCCAACTTGATAAGACGACCAGTTGCCCTTTACATCTACTCACTTTCGCTATCTTACGTGAGCCCAAAAGCAAAATACAGTGCACCTAATTAGGCAAACTTACTCTGCTTTTTCAGCCCAATAAGTAGGAGGCAGAGCTAGAATGATACAGTTGGCGACAATTGCACAGAGGACAAAAGCTTTGAAGAATGGGTGTATTTCGATTGCGATCGCTGTACGACGAATGAACCCCTTGTAAGAAAAGATGCCCAGAGACTTGGATGTACTGTAGTAACGGATTTTGACACTGCCCATCTGATGACAAATAGCGACGAATAACTGGAGGAAAAAAAAGCAAAAAATAACCTTTAACCCATTCAACCCTGACACACTACAGCAGGAGATGGGTCGACCATGATAATTCAAGGGTAGTGCCAGATTAGCTTGGCGCCTTGCGGCGCCAAGCTAATCTGGCACTGCCCTTGAATTATCATGGTCGATCCATCTCCTGCAACAGTTGCATAGTCATTAGATGACGCCTCCAAAATTTGGGAAATACGTGCGCCGGGCTGAATGAGTTAAACAGGTTTTTTTTTTAATACAGGCGAACCAAAGAAACACCTGTAAAAATACATCTCTTTTGTTTTCAGAACGCGCAATTAACACTTTCACTGCCAAATAATAAAATGTGAGCACCACCCAGCTGCAAGAGGTATAGATCCTCATAATCCCTCGCAGTTGCGGGTTCTCATGAGGATCTGTTGTGTCTCTTGCTGAAACCACTTCGTATATATGTTCCGTTGACGGGGTGGGGGGGGGGGGGGGGGTGGGGGGTGGGGTGGGGGGTGGGGATCTTTGGCATTACGTTTACAATGATTTCAAAAACATTCTGCGTCCACTTGCATTAACCCATTTAGCCCCGGGACCCTGCAGCAGGAGGTGGATTGATCATGATCATTCAAGGGTAGTGCCAGATGAGCTTGGCGCCGATAGAATCGGTTAGATAACGCCCCCCAAAGTTTGGCAATGCGGCCCTAGGGTTAGAGAAGGCCAAGCAGGACTGTTGTGCGCCGCCATTTAACACATATGCCATACGACCCATCTTTATTCTGTATACTACTAATGACGCACGGACCTGTCATGTTGAAGTCATGTCTTTCTCTATTATTATTATTATTATTATTATTATTATTATTACTATTATTATTATTACTACTACTATTATTATTATTACTATTATTATTATTATTATTAGTGTGTGTGTGTATGTGTGTGCGTGTGCGTGCGTGCGTGTGTGTGCGTGCGTGTGTGTGTGCGTGTGTGTGTGTGTGTGTGTGTGTGTGTGTGTGTGTGTGTGTGTGTGTGTGTGTGTGTGTGTGTGTGTACACGCGCGTGCCTGAGTGTCAGTATGAGTCCATAAGCGTAGTATTTTTGAATGGAGACTATACAGATTGTTTATAGAGTACGTGGTATTTTTTTGTTTGTTTGTTTGATTGTTTGTAAATTGCTTTTTTGTAATTAGTTATTTTTGTACAGTTAGCTTTTGTTAAGCGCCTAGAGCTCTAATCCGAGGTTAGGCGCTATACAAGTACTCATTATTATATTATTATTATTATTATTATTATTATTATTATTATTATTATGCTCTCCGACAGTGAATGGGTGTCCATAGTGCTTAGACAATAGGGCTCGAGTGGGTTTCTGAGAACTGGGGCCCGAGCTCAGTGAGCATTTCGCCCCCAATACAATAAATACCCCAAGGTAAAAATTCTCCACAAGCAGCAGGAGCATTATTGCCTAAGCAGATTGTACCACGTTTTCTTGCTTCTACTTATCATGTGTTTGCAGTCTTTCTCGCTTGCACCCTTAACTCATTCTACCCGCGACACACCACAGCAAGGTACGGCTCGACCATGACAGTTCAAGGGTGGTGGCAGAATAACTTGGCGCCTATAGGCGCCAAGCTATTCTGCCACCACCCTTGAACTATCATGGTCGATCTGTCTCCTGAAATGTAATACGGTCCTCAGAGGCTAACTCCAAAATACGGGTAATTCATACCCTCGGGGCAGAATGAGTTAAAGCAAACACACGTTTGCGAAGAGTGAGAACAGTCACCGATTTGGAATGGTCAGCAGTTTGTGTACCAGTCAAATTCAGATTGACCTTTTGCTCGCGGATTTTGATTATACGTTGTCACACAAAAGACCGTAACATTTCTGTTAAAAATCTGTTACTGTCATTAGGACTGAAAGCAACAATCCCAAGCAGGGGCTGTAAAACTATTTTTTTTCACAGCACTGTCGCAAATCTGGAAATGAGAGAGAGAGAGAGAGAGAGAGAGAGAGAGAGAGAGAGAGAGAGAGAGAGAGAGAGAGAGAGAGAGAGTACCTCTGAATCCAAGAGTTTTAATCCTGCATATTGTGATGATTTTCGTGACATCTCGGCGGACCGACTTTGTGTATACACTGGACGTTAATATAAAGTGTGTATGGATGTCTTTGCAAAGTGATCCTAGCGCCGTACAATACATTATATCGAAGTTACTCGTGATGTAGGTCATGCTTTCCGAAACAATGGATCTGATGATCGAGGGGTCCGGTCTTCCTGACCAGACTGCATGCAGTTCACCAGAAAATGTCAGTAGGTTCCAAAGCTCCCCCGATCACGACGGCTGTAGTAAACGCAATCAACGGAGTTAACATTGTATTTCGGACTAGCTTGCAGCTGGAAGGGGAAATGCTACGGAGGCGAACTTCTCCTAAAGCATGAGAATACCCCGACGCCATGAAGTTCTTGTAATTATTCAACTCTGACATATTTACGTCACTTACATGACTCTTTAAACTTTATGTTCTACATCCCTACACGCTGACGTGACAGACACATTTTGACGTAGCGCAAGACTCTAGATCAACCAGCACGCGCGGCGGAGAATCGTCACAGTCAGCGTGCGAACGTCAGGTCGATAAAATGAGCAAAATATACTCTAGACAGGGCGCGGTTCAAATGTGCTACATAATGACTTGAACAAATCAGCTCTTAGTATTTTCACACACACCCCAAGTCGACCATCGCGTTTCAATGTTTTACAGGAACGCAGGTACATGAACAAAATATTCGGCAAGAATCAGGAATCAGAAAACATTTACCTTGATAGTTGATCGTTAACACATTCTGCACCAGGACCGACATCCCCACATTTTGAAGTTTCTCTCTAAGGACAGTATTACAATTCTAGACAGATCGAGTATGATAGTTCAGGGGTGGTGCCAGAATAGCTTGGCGCCTAAAGGCGCCAAGCTATTCTGGCACCACCCTTGAAATATCATGCTCGATCCATGTCTTTCTGTGGTGTGTCGGGGCTGAATGAGTTAAAATACAGTACAAAAGCGGATCTGACGGGGGGCAGTTGGGGGGGGGGTGGGTGGCGTTGGGGGTGGGGTGGGGGTGTTCCGGGAATCCCCCTCAGCACAAAAATACCTTACAATGCTTAGAGACTTCAACTAAATGTCAAAAGATCTTGGAGTAAACGTGGCTTGTTTCAGGCCTGGTTTAGCTACAGATGTTTTCAAGTCCTTTCGGCTCTGCACCAGACACACGTCACGTATTTTCAGGGTTCCCGTACGAAAAAAGTTGAACCTGGGACCAGCGTGCCTTCAATTTTGGTCCAGTTACCTCGCCCTGTACCTAGGTTAAATGCGCCAGTAGCGCCATTACTGCGATTTTCGCATCCGTCCGGTCGCTCGCACTGGTCCTGTGCACCAGAACTGCGCGCGCAGGTAGGTTTCTGCACTTGAAGTGTAGTCTCGTACGTTCCAGCGGAAGATTGTGATCGAAGTCGAAAAACGGTTCGTTTCCGGTTTTAGCGTCTCCCCCCCCCCCCCCCCCAATCTTTTGAGCATAAAATGTTCGAGAGCATACGTCCCTACTGGAAATAGATAGGTCTCCGCGGGTAGTTCAGTATGATTCTCGTCAGAACTTGATTATTCCTGAATCAAGTCTATTGTAGTGCACCCGTCTCTCGTACTACGGCTGCGACGGTGCTTTCTGCCGCAAAGCGATGCAGATGTCGCAAAATCACCACTATTGATGAAAAAAAGCTATTTTTCAAATCCCTGCTTCCAAATCGTGTAATGTTTCGTGGTGCTAGCATAAGGACGCATTATTGTCGGATTGTATTATGGAAATGGTTTATTCTTTATTCATCCTATTTTGCAGCAATCAAACGTCCAGTGATACTTTCTCGAAGATTGCTCATTGCAAGTGTAGAGAGCACACGCTCTGAACCGATCTGGTGCACAGGATCGATCCAAGCGAGCGGTCAGGTGCGAAAATTGCAACAATGGCGCCGCTGGTGCATGTCACCTAGACACAGAGCGAGGTATCTCAACTCAGCGTTACTTGCAACGACATTCCGTCCCGTGTCAGACACGCTCCAACTCACTCCAACTCACTGCTTTCAAATCACTGCTTAACCCATTCTGCCCCAGGACCGAAATCCCCAAATTTTGAAGCTGCCCTCTGAAGGACTGTATCGCAATTCTAGAGACAGATCGAGCATGATAGTTCAAGGGTGGTGCCAGAATAGCTTGGCGTCTCTAGGTGCCAAGCTATTCTGGCACCACCATTGAACTATCATGTTCGATCCATGTCTTGCTCTAGTGTGTCGGGAATAAATGAGTTATAACCCATTTCATTCTCCATTGTGCATAATTAGAAATTGATTTAAATGTTTGTGTGTTCTTTTAGTGCGTCACTAGTTCTTTGGTAGTATCTGTTTCTTCCAATGATGTGTGTGTGTGTGTGTGTGTGTGTGTGTGTGTGTGTGTGTGTGTGTGTGTGTGTGTGTGTGTGTGTGTTACACTATAAGTGTATACGACCAATATCACGGTCGGGTAATTTTATAATTTCCCTTGATATGAAAATAACGAGAATATAATTAGTACCACGGGCAGAGCACGGAGAGGGTTATGACACGGCCCACTTTGGCTACCACGGGCTCACGTGAAGTTGACAAGTGGCCGGCCCTACTAAGCTCGGACTAATGAATGATAATTTCGAGTGGAAATACATCAATCTCACTCTAGCGGTCCCAATGCGGGCAGTAGCGAACTGGGAGCTGAGACTAATGAATAAATAATGGGTTACTGGTCAGCGAGGATCAGAGGACGCTGGCCACCATAATAGATGTGGGATAATTAGGAGAGACAGTAATAGGTCCCTGGTCAGCTAGGATCAGAGGACGCTGGCCACCATAATAGATGTGGAATAATTAGGAGAGACAGTAATGGGTTCCTTTGATAGCTAAGATCAGAGGACGCTGACCACCATAATAGATGTGAAATAATTATGAGAGACAGTAATGGGTTCCTTTGATAGCTAGGATCAGAGGACGCTGACCACCATAATAGATGTGGAATAATTATGAGAGACAGTAATGGGTCCCTGGTCAGCTAGGATCAGAGGGCGCTATCCACCAGAGCAGATGGGGGATAGATTATGGGCGACAGTAATAGCTCCTTTGACAGATAGGGTCAGGGGACGCTGGCCACCATGATAGATGTGGAATAATATGGGTGACAGTAATAGCCCCTTTGACTGGTTGAGACAAAGGGGCGATGCCCTCGGCCAGAACGGGTATATATATTGGGGGTAAACACCAGAACGGGAGAGCTCACAACGAAGAAAACGAGATAGAGAGAGAGCTCGCACAATGACCAGAACGAGAGAGCTCACAACGAAGAAAACGAGATAGAGAGAGAGCTCGCACAATGACCAGAACGAGAGAGCGCACAACGAAGGGAACGAGATAGATAGAGAGCACACAACGAAGAGAGAGAGATAGATAGATAGAGGGAGCTGAGAAGCGAGAGACCGAGCTCCGGTATTTTCGCCATTTTAGTATGCCATGCTAGTAGGTTGGTTGTGCCCAACCTATTAGACCCACGATGACCAAGAAATAAAAGACTTTTCTGGAAACACTCTTGTCTGGCTGCGTCTTCCATCTACAACACCTTGCGTGTGGCTGCGGTAGTGTAACACTACCGTGTGTGTGTGTGTGTGTGTGTGTGTGTGTGTGTGTGCACGCGCGCACGTGTGTACGTGCGTGCGCGTAAGTGTGGTGTGAGGTTTTGTTGTGTACTTTTCAGTTGTAATTGTTTCTTGTAACTTTTTACTTTATTATTATTTTTCGTGTATCTTGTAGTTTTTTTTCTCTGATTTTGAATTTTATTTTTGGTTTGGTAACGCGCACAGCCCTAGAGCACCATTGATTTGGAGGTTAAGCGCTATATACATGTACATATTATTATTATTATTATTATTATTATTATTATTATTATTAAGATAGGGTGCCATTGATCCATACACACAATGTCAACATTAGGCTTATCTGTTGCAGATTTCCGACTATGGTGGGCTGCTTGATCCATGGAATCCCATCTTT
Source organism: Semisulcospira habei (assembly GCA_036245525.1). Classification (NCBI taxonomy): domain Eukaryota; kingdom Metazoa; phylum Mollusca; class Gastropoda; family Semisulcospiridae; genus Semisulcospira; species Semisulcospira habei. The sequence goes on from BTPG01000001.1 coordinate 49,093,199, forward strand.
AAGAGTTTTTATCGTACAGGCAATTCCTGTGAAATTTATTGCTTGTTGAAATAGAAGGCAGCTTCAGTCAAAAACTAGACGTTTTAACTCATTGTGTCCCAGGTACGAAATACCCACATTTTGGAGTTTTCCTCTGATGACTGCATTACAAATTTAGGAGACAGATCGACCATGAAGGCGCCAAGCTATTCTGGGACCACCCTTGAACTATCATGATCGAGCCATATCTTGCTGTGGTGTGTCGAGACTGAATGAGTTAACTCTTTCTACCCCAGACACACCACAGCAAGATAAGGATCGACCATGATAGTTCATGGGTGTTGCCAGAATAGCTTGGCGCCTATGGGCGCCAAGCTATTCTGGCATCACCCTTGAACTATCATGGTCGATTTGTGTCCTGCACCGCAATGCAGTTTTCAGAGGACAACGGCAACATTTGGGGATTTCGGTGTTGGGGTACAATGAGTTAATGGACTGATTGTGTTATAGCAGGGATACCAGAGTCCTGATCCCTGGTTATACTCAAGACAATTCATCTTCAAGGCCAAAGTTATGCCACGGTCGGTCAAGACTCATTTGGGGATTTCGCATGCATGACAGTTGAATGTGTAGGAGACGGAAACTCATATTCTGATTCGTAGTGTGCGCGTCAAAGTGTGTTTTACGTGGGTGTAGTCTTGCTGAAAACAAGTCATGGAAGTTATGACTCCCGCACATGTCGAAATGAAATGCAACATGTCAACGAAACGAATGCGTCTCTTCAATTTCTTTTCGATTTCAACAGTTTCTTTGACATGCGAAACGGTGTGTTTCGATTGAAATGAGGTGGTAGAACCTGTCTCTACATCTGTAGCATTTTGCAGCAAAACTAACCCGGCCGGACCCTGATTATATATATATATATATATATATATATATATATATATATATATATATATATATATATATATATATATATATATATATATATATATATATATATATATATATATATATATATATATATATCGGTGACGCACAAAAAAAATATGGCGGCGACGCATAAGTTATTTTGGATCTTATGCTATTGGAAAGTCAAAGTTCATCATAAATCTGATGACGCACACTGCAACTATAGCAGATCAGTTTCTTAGGGGATGATTCGCGTTCTCCGCTAGACCCCCAAAAATCTCAATTTTGCACACGTGATGTATTCATCTCCGCCCCAGACTGCTATGGTTACAAACAATAAGTGGTGGTACCGAATCGCTTCTCATTTTCCTTTTATTCATCGAAGAAAACCTTCTCAAGAAGTATGTAGTGTTTTCAAAGAATAATACGCTTTTAAGAATGCGATGTCACAGAAATTATGTACTGACTATAAGAATATGACGTCATTCTAGCAACGTAAATGCTTTTGTGTTTACGTTAATGTACCCTAATTACCTGGAATTTATTTATCTCAAAATCTTGTGGACAACATGGCGGGAGCTCGGAAATCACTCACATCGTAGTAGCTGTCAGTGCTTTGCGCACTGGCAGAGCTTTAGACAATCAGTTTATATAGGAGAGCCAAGTAACGTTTTTGGTTCCTTCTCATAAAAAAAAAGTTCTCTCGTTTAGAACCGCGCCACGACCCCGACACGTCAAGTCTTTGTTGTTCCTATAGTAGGAACAACTTTGAAATGGGGCTCGTCGGAGCGCGTTCCGGAGCATGCACGTGACATTTTGGGCGCGGGGCAGAAATTTTGGCAAAGGAGTAACAAGCTGAACGTTATCTCTAGCTACGCAAACATTGCAGGACAACGTACTTTTGGCGCCAAGCGCCGTATGTGTGTGTGTGTGTGTGTGTGTGTAACAAGCTGAACGTTATCTCTAGCTACGCAAACATTGCAGGACAACGTACTTTTGGCGCCAAGCGCCGTATGTGTGTGTGTGTGTGTGTGTGTGTGTGTGTGTGTGTAACAAGCTGAACGTTATCTCTAGCTACGCAAACATTGCAGGACAACGTACTTTTGGCGCCAAGCGCCGTATGTGTGTGTGTGTGTGTGTGTGTGTGTGTGTGTGTGTGTGTGTAACAAGCTGAACGTTATCTCTAGCTACGCAAACATTGCAGGACAACGTACTTTTGGCGCCAAGCGCCGTATGTGTGTGTGTGTGTGTGTGTGTGTGTGTGTGTGTGTGTGTGTGTGTGTGTAACAAGCTGTACGTTATCTCTAGCTACGCAAACATTGCAGGACAACGTACTTTTGGCGCCAAGCGCCGTATGTGTGTGTGTGTGTGTGTGTGTGTGTGTGTGTGTGTGTGTGTAACAAGCTGAACGTTATCTCTAGCTACGCAAACATTGCAGGACAACGTACTTTTGGCGCCAAGCGCCGTATGTGTGTGTGTGTGTGTGTGTGTGTGTAACAAGCTGAACGTTATCTCTAGCTACGCAAACATTGCAGGAGAACGTACTTTTGGCGCCAAGCGCCGTATGTGTGTGTGTGTGTGTGTGTGTGTGTGTGTGTGTGTGTGTGTGTGTGTGTGTGTGACAGCGACTAGAGCCCGCGTTTGAGGACGGACATGATATGATATTGTCCCTAAAAGAATAATCTCGCTGCAGATTTTTTGATTTTTTGGGGTTAAGATCCACACTGGCAAAAAAAAAAAAAAAAAAAAAAAAAAAAAAATGGCCGTTTTACAAAAACCGATTGATCCACATTAGCGTCCGTAATTTGTTCTTATTTTTACTAGATATTTTGCATATCACATCAAAGAAATTGAATGAGTTCGTTAACCAGCATTGTACCTCTTCAAGCTTTTGAGTGATAATTCAATATATAAAAAAATAGTTTCACGCTTTTTGGACTAATTTCACCAATTATTTAGGATTAATCTTAAAACAATTGAAACTTCTTTTTTTTTTTTTTTTTTTTTTTTACGAAAAAAGCAATCTTCTCATTAATAATAGCATGATTTTTCATAAACGGCATTTACAACAGACTACAGTTTGTCTCGGCTGTCGGGTCGAATTGTGACCTGTAAGCCCTATGTGTGAAATCAGGTAATTTTCGGCACCACTTTTAAATAATAATAATAATAAATAGTTCTTGTATAGCGCTGTTCTCCAGGAAAACACTGGACTCACTGCGCATGCACAACAGCACACCCTCTCTCTCAGACACACGCACAATTATACACTACTATAAACCACCCCATCCCTTCCCAACACCTTACATCACTTCCCTCTAGAATCAGAATAAAAGGCAGTCAGCTAAACAGTTAGCTAAGGGTGAGCTAAATGTTAAATGCCCGACAGAAAAGAAAAGTCTTTAAGTGAGCTTTGAACTGTGACAATGTGGGCAGATTCCGCATTTCATTTAGCAGCGAGTTCCACACACTTGGGGCTAAAAATTTGAAAGAACGCTCCCCGACAGTTTTCATGTTAAGTTTCGGGATTTTAAACAGTTTTTCACTGGAGGAACGGAGGGTGCGTGATGGCCGATAAACAGACAGCTTAGCAGAAAGGTACGGCGGGCGAGATATACCTCTGGGTGAAAATTGCAATTTTGTACTTGCAGCGGAATTTTACGGGCAGCCAGTGCAGCTGCTTCATTAGAGGCGTAACGTGGTCTCTCTTTCGTTTTTTTGTTTCTTCAAGATGAGACGCGACGCATTGTCTTGAATCATCTGCAAGCGTGAAATCAGGTCTGCCGGTAGACCTGCCAGTACAGAATTGCAATAATCGAGCCTTGACGTAATGAATGCATTTACAAGTCTTGACGCCGCACTTTCTGTGAGATACGCTCTGAGGGAAGAAATTCTGCGCAGCTCAAGGAAACCAGCTCGACAGACGCTACTGATATAATCATACATGGTGAGCGTCGAATCAATCTTCACACCCAGATATTTGACACAGTTCTGGAAGCGAACACTGCAGCCACCAATGTTTGCGAACTCGTTGTCAATCAGACTAAGGCGAGACTGAGAGCCAGCAGGCATGACTTCGGTTAAGTTTGTTGCTACTCATCCAGGACAGGACGTCGCCTATACAACACTGTTCGCTCATCTTAGCGGAGCTGAAATGGCTAGGCGCTACTTTTTGACGATTCACTATCGTCAGCATACTTGTGAAAATCACACTCATGGGCGGCAATTACATCAGACAAGAGGTTGTGACTATAAAGTGAACAAAACAGGCCCTAATCCGGAACCCTGAGGGACTCCACAGAACAAAAGACTAGAAGCAGATAGCTGACCATTAACAATAACAGCCTGAGAACGATCTTAACGTATGAAGTAAACAAGGCCATGGCGGTACCACGGATGCCAAAAGCAAAAAAAAAAACTATCTTCTCATTAATACCCGCATGATTTTTCATAAACAATGTTTGCATAAGCCTTCTGCTTGTCCAGCCTCTCGCGTAGGATTAGGTCTAATTGTGACCTGAAAGCCCTAGGTGTGAAAATCAGCTAGAAAATTGCAAACTTAGTACTGCGATGATTGACATATAACATCAAGTCGTGGGACTAACGATGCCATGGCGTGAAGCTTGAAGTGGCGTCATTTCGCTGCTCGTGTTATTCTTCTTCTTCATAATAGTTATCGCTACGCCAGCCCACACTCCAGGCACTGACATAGCTTACGAATGGCGGGATGCGCCGTGTGTCCGTCTTTATTTCTGTGTGCGAGTGTGTGTGGATCAGAGGTTGGGTTAGGGTAGAACGAGATGGATCAGAATGATAAGCTTTAAAATAGGAACAACTTTGGGCTGGGTTCCCACGTTGTTAACATAGCAGGGACGCCAAGCACTGTACCTTGGTTTGCGCTTGGTTTTTCGAGCTACGAGCAGCCCAGTCAGCGTCGTCCTCTCTGTCACGTGTAATATCTGACGTCATTTACACGCCAACTGTGACAAGATGGCTTCCAAATCTTCATCCGTGGTGATGTCGGACTGCAGATCAGCTCGCTTTATTGAGCTGTTCCGTGAATTTCTGTGTATTTGGGAAATAATTATTGCTAATTGCCTAATGTGACCGTTTCGCGCGACTTTCCGTATATGGTAGAGGTGGGCGGGCTTCACCGAAATGTTTTCAGCGTGTTTGTACGTGTGCGGAACCAGGCTTTTCGATGGCATGAAAATGTAGAGCAGAAATTTCATTTTCCCGTTTCACATTTTAATTTTTTTTTAAATTTTTGTTCTTTTTTGCATGAGAGTGTGTGTGGAGTTTTGCATGAGAGTGTGTGTGGAGTTTTGCATTAGAGTGTGTGTGGAGTTTTGCATTAGAGTGTGTGTGGAGTTTTGCATGAGAGTGTGTGTGGAGTTTTGCATGAGAGTGTGTGTGGAGTTTTGCATTAAAGTGTGTGTGGAGTTTTGCATGAGAGTGTGTATGGAGTTTTGCATGAGAGTGTGTGTGGAGTTTTGCATGAGAGTGTGTGTGGAGTTTTGCATGAGAGTGTGTGTGGAGTTTTGCATGAGAGTGTGTGTGGAGTTTTGCATTAGAGTGTGTGAGGAGTTTTGCATTAGAGTGTGTGTGGAGTTTTGCATGAGAGTGTGTGTGGAGTTTTGCATGAGAGTGTGTGTGGAGTTTTGCATTAGAGTGTGTGTGGAGTTTTGCATGAGAGTGTGTATGGAGTTTTGCATGAGAGTGTGTGTGGAGTTTTGCATGAGAGTGTGTGTGGAGTTTTGCATGAGAGTGTGTGTGGAGTTTTGCATGAGAGTGTGTGTGGAGTTTTGCATGAGAGTGTGTATGGAGTTTTGCATGAGAGTGTGTGTGGAGTTTTGCATGAGAGTGTGTATGGAGTTTTGCATGAGAGTGTGTGTGGAGTTTTGCATGAGAGTGTGTGTGGAGTTTTGCATGAGAGTGTGTGTGGAGTTTTGCATGAGAGTGTGTGTGGAGTTTTGCATGAGAGTGTGTGTGGAGTTTTGCATGAGAGTGTGTGTGGAGTTTTGCATGAGAGTGTGTGTGGAGTTTTGCATGCTACGCGTACATGTAAGCTTGTATTTGTATGAATGCGCGTAAACGTTATGAGAGGGATTGAGTGTGTAATTGTGAAGACCAACTCGCGTGTCTGCAAATGTGTTTATTTTACATTTTATGCGCTGTTAACTCATTGTGCATGAGTTATGAAATACCCACATTTTGGAGTTATCCTCTGAGGACTGCATTACAATTCAGGCGACAGATCGACCATGATAGTTCAAGGGTGGTGGCAGAATAGCTTGGCGCCTATAGGCGCTAATCCATTCTGCCACCACCATTGAACTATCATGGTCGAGCCACATCTTGCTGTGGTGTGTCGCGGACAGAATGAGTTAAAGCACAGAGGCCGGGTGCACAACAGGGGTCGGGTGCACAATAGTGGGGCTACATTAGACACCAAATGTCCACGATAAAGCCTAGCAGTAAGGTAATATACCTGCCAGCTAACATGATTCGCTAACTGGGTTGCATATCCTGAATTGAACTTGCAGCGACTATGGTATATCGCTTGGGTTCCATGCTACTGTCGAAACGCGTTGGGGTCAAGACGAATATAGTATGATGAAAACAAGGACTAAAATGAATGCTGCAATGTATTAGACGTCATTCTGCTGTCTGTAAACACGTCGCAACTTTCAAACAACGCGTCAGCGCCGAAAAGCTGTTCTTCAGTTGACAGACGCCATCTTGGTTCTTCCCATTTGAAATAAAAAGATTCCACGTCACTATATACGACAGTAACAAGAAATAATTTACGTCGCTTTACAGCAGAATGTCGTTATATTCTTGTGGCACATGTATTTTTGACGTTGCATTCATTTACTACTCATAATTCTTTAACTCATTCAGCCCGACGGCCGTATTTCCCAAATTTTGGAGGTGTCATCTAATGACTATGCACCATTTGCAGGAGATGGATCGACTATGATAATTCAAGGGCATTGCCAGATTAGCTTGGCGCCGACAGGCGCCAAGCTAATCTGGCACTACCCTTGAATTATCATGGTCGACCCATCTCCTGCTGTAGTGCGTCAGGGCTGATTGGGTTAAAAACATCTTACTCCTTCAGAAGACTCCCTACGGGGATAAAAACAACCAAACTGAAAAGCAGATAGATGTTCCTCCCTATTCTCTGCGGCTGAGATAAAATCATCATGTGTTCAAAATGCAGATTTTATTTCGGTCTAACAACGGACACAAGCAACTGATCTGCTCACCTCGGTTACAGTGTGCGCCATACGATTCACAGTGAACATAGCCTTTCAAGATTGAGAGCGTGACGAGCCAAAATATCTTATGCGGGCAAACCGTGGACCAACGGCGGCCGCCGTCTGCTCGATGGCGTTTTGCGGATTGGGTCAGCTGAGGCCTCGTTGGGGCTTACCTTGCTGCAAGTTTCTGTGTTATTATTTATTTGGAAGTCGACCCGTAAAATACAACAAAACCGCAACGACGGAAACAAGATGGGATGAACCATAACCCACAAAGTCCCTTCTATAGGAAAGCTGTCTTCGCTGTCAAGGGTCTCTACCTTTTGTCTTTGACTTGATTCTGATGTTGAAATACTTCCTTTTGAAAAACCCTAGCAGATCTGCCAATGCGCCACAGTGAATTCTATAAGGGGCGCAGTGCATACGCGTCATTGGTTTGTCAAACGTCATTTGTCATGACGTATTTTTTGTTTTTTCGTAATTTTGTATTTAACGTGGATATGAGTTTCACTTTCGCTTTAAGACTTGAGAAAATGATGACAGAACTAGAATTTCACGGTACAATTTAAGTTTTTCTAAAATTTGCGTGAAATCATGTTGACTTTACATAGCTACATGATATATTAAGTACACCTGCGCGTCGATGTGTGTGTGCGCGTGCGTGTGCGAGCTCCAAATATCGCCAAGAGGCATAGATCGTCATGCGCCCGGAGGACGCATGAGGATCTATGCCTCTTAGAGATGCGCGCATATGTGTGTGTGTGTGTGTGTGTGTGTGTGTGTGTGTGAGAAAGAGAGAGAGAGAGAGAGAGAGAGAGAGAGAGAGAGAGAGAGAGTTACGTCATATTTAGAGTATTGCGTCAATGTCTGTGTGGTGACGGAGTTACTTCTTTTACATCCCCGCCACTGTCTGTTTTTCTCCAGATGACAATTTCTTTTTTACTGTTTTAATTATTTTAAGATTTTTTTTTTACAGAAGAAGTTGCAAGGGTACAAAGCTGGCTAACGAACTCATCTAATGTCTTTCTCCAAACTAGCTATATCCAAAATTTTAAGTAAATATGACAAAAATTACGGACTTCTAATCTGGGTCAACCGACTTTCTATAAACTTTTTTGTCTTTATTGAGACGGTCAATTATAATATGCTCAAAAGCTCTCTTAGCCATCCCTTAAATAAAGTATTTCACCAAGTTTCAAGCTTGTGTGTACAGAAATATCGGAGATTCTCTTGTTTACATACATACGCACGCGCGCGCGCGCGCACGCACACGCACACATATATACGCACATACGGGGCTTTGCGCCAAATGTACGTTCAGCAGCAAGGTTAGCGTAACTAGACATGACATAATTTTTATCTTGTTACTTCAGTTGTCAGAGGTTTAGGCCTGCCCGCCTTTGACATCATGGACATGCTATTAAATTCGTCCTACCGCGAACCATCGTAAAAAGTCCCTTCTATAAATAGAAGGGACTTAAAACAAGATGGAATGAACCATAGCCCACAAAGTCCCTTCTATATGAGAGCTGTCTTTGCTACCTTTTGTCTTTGACTTGATTCTGATGTTGAAATATCTCCTTTTGAAAAAGCCTCGCAGATGTGCCAATGCGTCATAGTGTCTGTGTGCGTGCGTGCATGCGCGCATGCGCGCGCTCCAAACATTTTTACTAAAGAAACTGAAAGGATACAAAATTGGCTAGCGAACTCATCCAGTCTTTCTCCAAACTAGCTATATATAAAATTTCAAGTAAATATATAAAAAATAACGGACCCTAATCTGGGTCAACCGACTTCCTATAAACGGTTGTTTATGTCTTAAATGAGACATTCATTTATAATATGCTCGGAGGCTCTCTAAGCCACACCTTTAAAAAAGTATTTCACCAAGTTTCAAGCTTGTGGGTACAGAAATCTCGGAGATTTTCTTGTTTACATACATACGCACACACATACATACGCACATACGGCGCTTCGCACCAAATGTACGTACAGCAGCGAGGTTAGCGTAACTAGACATGACGTAATTTTTATCTTGTTACTTTAATTATGAGAGTTTTTGCCTGCCCGCCTTTGACATCATGGACACGCTATTAAATTCTCCCCACCGCGACCCGTCCTAAAAAGTCCCTTTTATCAATAGAAGGGACTTAAAAAAACACAACCAAAAACACAACAAAGAGAAACGAATGGCTGCATGCAGAGTTGTATTAAGAGACAAGAGCACATCGCTTATTGTTGTACAGTCGTTGTAATGGTTTGCTCAGTGTATATGTATGTCTAGGAATCAACCAGGAATTCGCGCACGCTCGTACACACACCACACCACGAACACCAGACCACACAAAAAACACCACTAACAAGCAAATCATGTGTTAGGCTTTGGTAATAAGTCTATTACTATAAGTATGCAACTCACGTGCCGCACATGTAGTAACATGTACCTATAGACGACGCGTAATGTTCGATCGCCTAGGTTGAAGGTTCCATAGTGACGTAAAAGACATGTACGCAGACTTCAAGGAACAACAAGAAAGGCAAAGCCCTTATGGCTCACGTGTATGGCCGATGCACATATGTGTGACTTTTGTGACAATATAGGGCTGGCTTCTGCACTAGCGAAATCCAGTTTTCTCAAAACGTAAGCATTTTTTTTCACACGTCTGTCAACCCCCTGTGACCATTGACCTTTGCGAAGAGTTGACTAAATTAGTATGCATAGAGTTGTCTTGCCATCAGCAAACTTCACGCCAAATTTATTGAAAAGTTTGCAAAAGCTTTGATAAAAACTACAATTCTAACACACAAAAACGCATTTTCACACATTTACCGACCTCTTGACCTTTCTGAGGGGTCATCAAAATTAGTATGCATAGATAGGTCTTACCATCAGGAATCTCTGTACCAAGTGGGTTTGAAGTTGAAAATAGTATTTGAGAAAAAAACGTTTTTTTTCCTTCAAAATATGGCTTTTTAAAACATATTTTGGGATCATCCCATGACCCTTGACCTTTGTGATGGGTCAACTAAATTAATATGCATACAAAGGTCTTAGCATCAGCTACCTATGAGCCAGATTGGATTAAAAAGGTTGCAAAAATGTTGATAAAAACTACAATTATATCAACAAGAGGATTTCATCCCAAAGTCTACCGTATTCTTTAGAGCTCAGATGCGTTTATCTTTTAGAAACATTCAGAGTTGTTCGTAATTGTTCAAAATCCATTTCCTTCCTATCGAAGCTAACCGCTGATCAACACACACGTCGGCGCACACTAATAAAGACGGACACACGGCGCTTCGCTCCATTAGTACGCTCTGTGGGCTCGTGTAGCGACAGGAATCCATCTCCTTCTACTCTAACCCACCCTCTGATCCACACACACTGGCACACCCCAGAAATAAAGACGGACACACGGCAATTCCCGCCATTCGTAAGCTCTGTGGTCTGGCGTAGCATAGCTATTCTGAAGAAGAAGAATAGCACGAACAGCGAAATGACGTCACTTCAAGCTTCACGCCATGACATCAATACACCCACGACACTGTGTTTATAATGACGACTCGATGTTATACGTCACTCATCGCAGTACTAACATTCGACGTATCAGAGAATCAACTTTGCAATTTTCTTGCTGATTTTCACGCCTAGGGCTTACAGGTCACAATTCGACCTAATCCTACCCCAGGGCCGGGACAAACAGCAGGCTTATGGAAAACTGTTTATGAAAATTCATGCGGGTATTAATGAGAATTTTTTTTTGTTAGTAAAAGAAAATTAAAGTTATGTTAGCTGTTTTACAAATGACTCATAAAAAGTGGTGCAGAACATTGTCTGATTTTCACACCTAGGGCATGCAGGTCACAATTCACCTAATCGTACCCGACAGCCGAGACAAACTGTAGGCTTATGTAAATACCGTATATGAAAAATCATGCGATTATTAATGAGAAGATTGTTTTTTTCGTAAACAAGATTGAATTGTTTTAAGATTATCCCATAATTCGTGAAATAAATAAAAAAGGTGAAAATATATTTTTTCCAAAAATATTTAATTATCACTAAAAATGTTCTAAAGGTACAATGCTGGTTAACGAACTCATTCAATATCTTCCTTTTATCTAGCTATACGCAAAATATCTAGTAAAAATAAGAAAAATTACGGACTCCAGTGTGGATCAACCGGTTTTTGTGAAACGGCTATTTTCTCGCCAATGAGCACCTTAATCAAAAAATAAAAAAAAAAGGTCCCGAGATAATTCTTTTAGGGACAATATTCTAAAATTTCAAGCTTGTCCGTCCTCAAAAGCAGGCTCTAGTGGCTGTCACACAAACACACACACACACACACACACACACACACACACACACACACACACACACACACACACACCGCGCGCACTCACGCGCGCACGCACGCACGCACGCACGCACGCACACACACACACACACACACACACACACACGCACGCACACACACACACACACACACACACACACACACACACACACACACACACACACACACACACACACACACACACACACACACACACACACACACACTTACACACTCACACTCTGCGCTTTGGCGCAAAAAAAGACGTTCTCTAGCAAGGTTTGCGCAGCTAGACGTGACGTAATTTTATCCTGTTACTTCTTTGCCAGAAATTCTGCTCCGCTAGCCAAAAACGTCATGTGCATGCTCCAGAATGCGCTCCGATCAGTCCCATACATTAGACAAAAACTGGCATTTTACACACATTTGCCGACCTCTTGTGACCCTTGACCTTTCCAAGGGTCATCCAAATTAGTAGGCATAGATAGGTCTTACCATCAGGTATCTTTTTACCAAGTTTGGGTATGAAGCTGTGAATAGTATTTAAGACAACAAATTTTTTGTCAAAATATGGCCTTTTTATAAACCTATTTCCTGATCTCTCGTGACCCTTGACCTTTCCGAGGGATCAATCAAATTAGTATGCATAGAAAGGTCTTACCATTAGGTATCTGTGTACCAAGTTTGGGTTTGAAGTTGTGAATAGTATTTGAGAGCAAATCAATTTGGTCAAAATATGACTAGTGTTGATCTTTTGACCTTTGAGAGGTCACAAAATATCCTTGGGCCATGTTTGAAGACTGTCGCTTGAACAGTCTCTGACAAAATGCTAAAAAAGGCGGACGGACGACAGACGACGGACAGACGACCACTGGCCCAGAGCATACTCACTTTTGCTTCGCACAAGAGCCAAACATCAGGCCGGCATGATGGGAAGGTTGCCTAGAAATTTCCGACACCACGTCATTATCTTAGGCATGATGATGTAATCAGATAGTATTTGACATGGCGACAAATACGGTCATTCAATGGTACGCGATTTATTTTAATGAAAAAGATCGAAGACGCAGAGAAACGACGTGTCAAAGGTAACCAGACGGTAACTATTCTTCTGTCTGATAAATACGAGACCGGCCTTGAGCATGATTTTTGTTTGCTGTGATACGTCTGTGCAGGTGCCGGAGAAAAGAGAACATCGTGCCCTATCCTTTTGTCATCTCATGCCGACAATTTTCTCCCACTACTCACCTCCGCCTCCTTCCCCATATTTACACACACCACGCAAAGACATAACAATGCCAGTACCTCATAAGACGAACATTTTATTATGTAATAGATTCCGGTGTATCCAGCTCGTGCGTTTCTTTTGTCATTAGGTCTACATATAGGAGCTCTCGATACTATGTCTTAAAATAGACACTTGGAAAATACCTGTTTAAATGCGCGTCACTAGGCGTCGACTTTTTCGATAGGCGTTGCATACTTATAGTAATGGACTTATGTGGAAATACCCAAATATCGTCTAAGACTTCATTACAGTTCAGGAGACAAATCGATCATGGTAGTTCACATGGCGGGTGCAAATGTCATGGTTGATCCAAATCATTCATAATTGTGTTTGGTCAAGTCTGCCTGGTTTTAGGTGGTCGACTCCTGAAACGGAAAGCGATTTCAAACCATCAAAAAATCCACTTTCCGTACATTGTACAAGTCCAAAAGAATGATCTGCGATACATGCCAACATTGCGCAGTATAAGTTATCACTTTTAAATTCACTATATTCCTGGTGTCCTATTAGCCCATCGCAAAAGGCGATAGGGGAAGGGGGCGCCGAACAGGGGTAGGAATCTTCAAATATGTACAAGATATGTTAGTTTCTTTTGCGAGAAATATCGCCACAAGTCGTTTCCTTTGTGAATTGGTGGGTTGCCATTGTCCCGAGTCCCATGTTTATACAAGAGAATGGTTGATCAGATTACGAAAATGATCCAGCTGCTGATGTGCTTAACTCGTTCAACCCCAAGGCCGTATTCCGACCCAAATTTTGGAGGCGACATCAAACGACCGTGCACTAGTTGCAGGCGATGGATCGACCATGATAATTCAAGGGTAGTGCCAGATTAGCTTGGCGCCTTTAGGCGCCAAGCTAATCTGGCACTACTCTTGAATTATCATGGTCGATCTATGTTCTGCTGTAGTGCGTCGGGGCCGAATGAATTAATGGTTAAAACGTGTGACCGTGATATACAGAGTTCCACTGTATGCTGTTGTACATGGCCTCTCTCTCTCTTGCAGACAACCTGGAGCAGCTCCTACTTCACAAAGCAGCTCTGGACAGTTTTAAGTGATGACAATATCGTCACCGGCACGAGGTTTTCGTTGTCGCTGTCGAAAAGACCGTCGAGAGCATTTCTAAGTGTCGAATCCATTCGGCGTCGCGCACCTGTTTTTGTAGCCGTCTGTATGCAGTAATGTCAAATGCTTTTGTTGTAAGGTGAATCAAACACATCATGGAACACAATGTCATCAGACACAGAACACTACTAAAGCACACTGAATAGCTGCTTCTTGATTAGTGCAGACATAAAAAGCCGTGTACTTTTTGGTCTTTCTCAAAGTGGTGGTGAACAGCACTGGACGTGTTGTGAAGCATCTGTACACGACAAAGGTGCCTCACCCGTAACGTTTCTACAAAGTTGACGAAACACAGTCACCATCATTACATTCTGTAGCAACGTCCTCTCTTAATCACGGCACCTGTCACGCCCTAATTGGAACGGCAGTCAGCATTTGAATGTTACATTGGTGTGTTTGTTCTCAACACAAGCACAAGTGTACACAAAGTAGAAAATGCGGTCATATCTTCAGGATGAATTTTGTTGAATGTTGAAACCGCACGTAAAGAATTGCCTTTACGGAAGAAGGGAGTCCTGGAACAGGCAATTAAGCTGACACAGTACATCAAAACGTAGGGTTCTGCTCACTCGGAATCCGCTTTTTGGGCTTGCTGGACACCATCCCTCACTGAATTCACTCTTGGCTTGCCGGACACTATCCCTCACAGAATTCACTGATTTCGTAAACACGATACTGATCCAGATTTACCTTCTTACGGGACCACGACTCCGGTAGACCCTCTAGCTTTTGGAAAAAAAACAAACAAAACAACAACAAAACACTTTTTAGTCCCCTTGATATGTTCTTTCATCTCTGATGTTGATAACTGCCGGACGTTTGCTGCTGCTGAAGTTATGTGATACTCTATGTATCATACAAAGTAGGCATTCCTGGACAGCTTATAGGTTCAAATGTAACCCTCAAACGTAGCATCCTATTTGCTTCTCCAAGGCGATACAATCTTCTAGTGTGCTGATGTATATGTCCATGTGGCATGAAAGTCTATATTTTGTTCAGATGAAAACACTGAAATACATGAAAATCTCATACCACGAGGGATGACGGAAAACGTTCGTGGTCCCCATATGTGAGACCAATTTATTCCGCTTAATGTTCAAAATAATTGCTCCCGAGCCTCACACACGTCTTCATCAGTGCTTAAGTGTCTCGGTTTCTGCGCTAAAGAAGGCTTTTTCTTGCATGCAGTCTAGAACTTGCCTTAGTGCAGAAAACCGCTACCTCTGATACAAATGAACTCTCATATAAGCACTACAAAAGTGAAATAAACTGCATCTCATTGGTAATAGAACACAAGTTTATAAGATTCACATGGTCAAAACTAAATAGGGTGGCCCAGAACAGTTGAAGCTGCGACTATTGCTCCAGAGGGAGCGGCCCAAATTATGTCAGTAAATGAGTAAGTCTGTGTGTTTGCTGAGTGCGAGTGTTTTTTGTGCAAGTATTAAATGGGGACACAGCCTTGTCACTTTTTTTGTGTGCTTTGGCCACTGTTGATCTATGATCACTGGTTGATCATGCACACTTCTCTCCCCTGACAGTGCTCTTACCTACTTTACTTTGTAAACTTCCTAATATGAGCACTGGCAGTCTCCCCTTTTCTTTTCATTTTTTAATCATAGTAGAATTCAAGCAGCAACAGTTTTGACAGTTCAACTATTGCCATACCAATGAATACTGGCTTTTTGAGATCGACAAACTTTGAGTGTCACTGCAGACAATGACTGATGAACCTCTTTATACCCTGTGTATTGTGGCTTACCTGAAAGTTTAATAGAACCTGATTCAGTTGTGACCAGTCTCACATCATACAGGGATGTGGATTTTCCATTGTCTTGCCGAAACAAGCATTGTTCATAAGCTTAAAGAAATCTTTGTCAAATGCAGTGTTATCATCCCTTGCACGAAGGGTTGTGTTCTTCATTATGTATTTCCTCAGAAAAAGCACACTGATCAAATTCTATGCCTATGCAAACTTTCTTTAGTACTAACCCATGCCTGATGTAAAACTGCAGTAGGCAATAGTGACACACATAATTGAATTTATCATTTAAATTTATCACAAGTTTTGTATCTTCTTCTTTTCCTGTCAAAGACATTTTTTTCAACTGCTAATGAATAATCATTGTGGTAATCATGTAGGTGGTGTGGGTACTCTAGGTCAACTTCAAAGGTCATGGCTGTGCAGTTAGCCGGATTTCCTACTCTTTAGTTTGGCCAGCCACCTGCTGCTGTGGTATGCGGCAGCCACTCCCTGATGCGAGCACACTGTCTGGAATCAACTATTCCTTCTGTAATCTCTGTAATGGACTACTGATGTGTGGTGTGTTATGCCTGTGTTTAATGTTCTCTATCTCCTCTTCAACACTTTTCTACATTGAACCGTTTGGCACACTTGTGTACTGTTATCTGCTGGTTCCTGTGTTGGTGGTAGTATTCGGGTTACACTTTTATTAAGGGTGCAATCCGAGGATAAAGACAGGTACCGTGTTTGTGTGTGACTGAACAATAAGTAATCTGAGCCTTACAGTACTGAGCATGTCTGAAAATTCATTCTCTATTCTGGAATACTGCTGTGTATTGTGTAATCCCTGTGCTTTATGCTCTGCTTATAGCCTCCAGTATTCTCTGTGATACTGTTCAGTAATAGTATCAGGTACTAACTCTTGTCCTCTCATTCATATTATCCTGGTTCCTTTATTCCAAATGGTGTAGTCTAAGGAAAAGACAGTACATTTATGGCGGGAATAAAGCATACACAAGAAACTGTTGCACACACAGAAGCTTTTCACTTTAAAAGGTTAAATCCTCTATGTAGAGTATGTGGAGGAAGGTCAAAACCAATCAAACTGTGTGAAATGTATGTAACTGAACTTCAGGAAATACATGGAATCACTGTAAATGAAACTAGTGGACTGTTTTACCCAAATTCGTTTTGTGTGAAATGTTACCAAAGACTAATGAAACTGAAAAATAAATCATCTGCTCGAACTCTTGAGTCTGCAAACAATGCAATTGAACAAGCTAACAAGATATGGACAACTTATGATCCATCACTCAACAGCTCTTACTGCACTGTGTGTAGTAATTTTGCACAGCTAACATAATTAACGAACAACCCGAAAAAAGGAGACGTAATTCAATTCAATTACAAAAACTGTATTCATCTCTGAAAGGGAAATTCTAAAAACTGTTAATATACAGTGTGATAGTTTTAGGATCTGTTTCTTGTGTTCATGTTTATATCAAGGCCCGATGGGATGTACGTGTTTCAAACCTGTTATTTGTATTAATGTTAATATAAAGGAACCAATGTGATGTGCTTAAGACCTGTTACTTGTGTTAGTGGCTATGAATTTAGTGTGTAAACCCAAGTCTACGGCATAAACACAGTACACAAATGCTGGGATCAGCATGTTTGTGTTGATCGTCTTGATAGACCTAACGGCTTACCAGCTTCTCAGCAGTGGAGTACTCTCTGACCTAGCAGGTAAGAAACCCGAATTCTAGTAAGTGATAACAGTAGAGGCTAGAATGCTGCGTAGATACATCAACTTTTCATCACACAGAAAAATGACATGCACAGCAGATTGTGCATGAAAGTTAACGCTTTTGTTTTGACAGTGCATGTTCATTGTATTGCAAATATAAAAATAATGTAACTGTTCTTGAAGGTATGCTGGTTGTAAGCAGCATGCACATGTTTAGTATGAAAAGAAAGCAAATTTTTATCAGCTACAAATTTACACTCATGTTATAATGACATTCTTGAGAATAAAAAAGCATTTTGTGAATGTTCAGTTACTAACACTTTTCAGCATTTCTGCTGCAGTGAGCTGGCACTAACAGCACTGCGGCTGTCAGCAGGTACAGACAGTAGTAGGGTAATGGCAGAGCACGATCTTCTAGCACCATGAACAGCTCTTCCAGTCTGCTTGACCAGGCACATGCTAATGATTAATAATTGTCACACCCAGCTAATGCCACAGATGGCTTATCTTGCACTGAGTGAAACCCGTCCGCTCCTAACTAAAAGTGTGGTTCTGCACAGCCGTGAGATCCAACCTTTCTCGTGATTTCTATCATGAGTCATAATACAGTTTGTTAAGTGTGTTATATCACACTGTGACAAACCATGCAGACGAAAGTTTTTTTTTTTAAAGGGCAATAACTCCATCATGGCGTACACATAAAAGTTATTAGCGTCAAGGTACGTAATGTATGACCTTGACCTTGAGGGGTCAAAGTCATCAAGATATTTATTTTGTTAGCTTTGGCATAATTATTTGCAGCTATACTAATGCCTCTTCTCAAACCACGTTCCACAATGTCAACCAACACTGAATCAGAGAGCAGGTCTATCTGTATCTTACTGGATTTTAAAAATGCATCCCATGTCATGCCAGAACTATTTATGTAGCTAGCTGGGTCAAGGCTGTACTGCAAGAAACCTTTTTCATGGTAACTGTCAAATATGTCTGCTAGCATTCCGTTTTACTTCATGGTATGTTGAAAATACCTGTTGCCTTTTATACGCGTAATTGTATCTCCAGGCCGTTGTACAGAATCTCCTTCATACAAAACTGTGACGAAACATACAAAGGTTTAGGGGCCATTTAGCGGCAAATTGGAAGTCACCCAACAATCCACACATTATAATCCAACACACACAATGTGCCGCTTTCATTTCATACTTGTGGCAAGTCAGTGACGTAATGGAAATGCGGTTCGAAAAGAGTCAGTATGTAAGAATGGCAAAACCCTTATGGCTCACGTGTATGACTAATCCAAAACTTTTATAAAACAGAACATTCAACCGAAAATTGACAATTTTCAAGATCTGTCAACGTCTTATGACCTTTAACCTTTTCAAGGGGTCATCCAAATTGGTATGCATAGATAGGTCTTACCATCAGTTATCTCTGTACCAAGTTTGAGTTTGAAGTTGAAAATAGTATTTGAGAAGAAACATTTTGTCTCAAATTATGGCGATGTTTGACTTATTTCTGGACCTCTTGTGACCCTTGACCTCCAGATAAACGTGCATATAAAAATCTTATTATCAGATATCTCTGTACCAAGTTTTGAAGTTGAAAATAGTATTTGAGAGAATTATTGTTGTCATCATATGGCTCTTTTTGACCTTTTACTGGACATCTTGTGACCTTGAACGTTCCAAAATTAGTATGCATAAAAAGGTCTTACCGTCAGGTATCTCTGTACTCAGTTTGGATTTGAAGTTAAAAACAGCCATTTGTGTCAAAATATGGCTGTTTTTTATACTTATTTCTGGATCCCCTCTGACCTTGACCTTTGAAAGAGGTCACTGAAATGGGTATGTTTAGAAAAGTGTTTTGACAAAGTATCCTTGGGCCACGTTTTAAGACTGGTTTGAATAGTCTCCTAGAAAATGTCAATGTTAACGTTGACCTCGGACGACAGACAATGGCCGCATAGGGGCCTGACGATCAAGCTTTTACTGAATGCTAGTACCGCTGCGCCATCGTGCGCAACCGGCCACCGCACTAACTCATTACTACAGCAGAAGGGAGGAAACGCGCGACGCACTGTGATTCCTGAGCAGTTTTCAGCTCTCAAAGCAACCATCTGCCTAAAACCAAGAGAGGGAAACAATCAGTAGACATTTTGCCTCAAATCTATACCAACCTTGTCCGGCGATCAAAACCGATAGTTTAGTATCAAGGCTTTTGGTACAGTCAGGCATCATTCTTGCATACGTCCATTTACTGAGCTCTACCTCGATCAGGAAATAAGCGTCTTGTTGATTTCTGATTGGCCTGTGTAAATTCGCACATCCTGCGCGCTAAATGAAAATGAACGTAGATCCAAACTGGCGCCATGATTGTCCGAGGAAGACTTTGCAAAGTAATAAAAGTAATGTTTGACAACAATGACTGCAAAATACAGCAGCCTGGCCTCTTTCACAGCACTATCCCAAAGCCACATTCCTTCTGCCAATGAAGATAAGATAATCTCTCTGTTTGTTTTAGGAAGGCCACAAAGTAAAGTAGGATATATCTCTGTTTGTTTGTTTGTCTATTTTGACAAAGGGTATTTACCCGAAATATTAATAAATTGTGTTGTACCCGTCTTTTCTAAGCGTGTTTCTTTCTCCGTTGGGTACTTCTTTACTCTCCCAAAGGCTTTAGAGTCGGACTCGAATGGTTGAGAAATGGGTCAGTGCATGCTAAGATATTTCCGGGTCTTTCTAGATTTTCGTGATTTCAGCCCTATCTTTCTTCTTTTGCAGTGCGGTGGCCGACAAGCCATTCACATGTCTGAACCAATATTTGCTTATTATATACACTCCAGTTATCTCATTTAGCCCGACGGCCGTATCAGTTTCCCAAATTTTCGAGGCGTCATCTAACGACTATGCATCTGTTGCAGGAGATGGATCGACCATGATAATTCCAGGGTAGTGCCAGATTAGCTTGGCGCCGACAGGCGCCAAGCTAATCTGGCACTACCCTGGAATTATCATGGTCGATCGTCATGCCCCTATGGATAGACGGGCGACGGTCCAGTACTGAGACTCACTATTGCTATCGCGCCTGAACCCAAAATGATACATTTTTTTTTGGCGGCCATCTTGGATTTGTGATAATGAGGATGGCGTAGGACATGCGTGTTTTTTTATGACAACCGGTTTGACCGAGCTGGAATCGTCACGGCTGCTATATATTTATTGAGAAGCTTGAGTAGTTGAAAGCAAATGCACAGTTATATATTAGTATATATTAGGCGTCAGTTTGGAGTAAATGTCTGCACTGAATTGTAGCTGCAGCTGACAGGCCACACAGGGCAATTGCTTCCGGTGCATGTAGTAACTTTTCCGCCAGAAATAGTTCAAAAAATTTCCTCCCTTTTTGCCATTTTTTTAGGGTGTAAAACTTCAATTGTGTGCCTTTTTTGGCGTTTTGAGCAACAAAAGGCATGACAGGTGGTGTGAAAAAGAGCAAAATCTGGGTAATTTTAGTCGACCTAGTGTGTTCATGGGAGCCTAATTGGGGCATGTGCACGGTTGTATGCAGGCTTGCAGACGACAGTTTTGTCATGGGGTACTTAGTGCATTTGAGTGTTGTGAAAAACGCTAACTCTTAATTTTTTTAAGAATTGCTGAAATAGCTTCTCCTGTGATGTGCTCCGCGTGGATTTTTTGTTTTGGCAGAAAAGTTCTTCGTTCATAGTTTTATGCTGCAAGAGGCTAACAGATAACAGTGTGTGAAAAGGGGGCGTAACCTAATTGCCCTGTGTGGCCACAGGAACCTTCTGCAGGCCGCGGTTTCTGCAATACTGTGAATACCCCGAGCATTCCTCTGTTCCCGTTATAAGAGATGCAGTACCATGTAGGCACAGTCTTGGCTTTATGCTAATTGAGAGATGTCGTACGTAGTGAAGGTGTTCCAAATAATCTTTACTAAAGCGGCAGTTTAACTACGGAACAGAAGACGCTGCCTGATTTGGTATGTTTACGGCGTTTCGTTTGCAGGCGGCAAAAAGTGCACGAGCTTTTAGTGTTTGTGGCCCGTTTCCATCCCATTATTTCATGCATCCTCGATGGGCTTGCTGGATGAGGTAGTACCCTTTTACGTTATTTGAGAAACTAGAACGGCAAAGCCCTTATGGCTCACGTTCAGGATCTTTCCAATTCTCAGACATTCTGTGACTTTGAGCTTTCTGAAAGGTCACTCAAACGAACAAGTGTCTGGTGATGCCTACAGAGCTGGCCATAGTACATGTGAAATCCCGTATTTCGTCAAAATATAATCATTTGTCACAGAATTATTTACCACTCTTGAGGTCTGCATACTCACGGGTAGGCAAGTGCTGTCATATAACTAACTGTGTGCCAAATTGCCTGAAACATGTACAAAGGCGCTAAGCAAAAATTCTACCAAACTATACATTGTCACACATTTGCAGACCTTCTGTGACCACACAGCTTTCAGAGTGGTCACCCAAATAAGTAAGCACATAAAGGCATTACACCGTCGGCTGGCCTGTATAAACGCGCGCGCAGTCCCGATGAGTCATTGCAATCCTATCCGTCAGCGCGAAAGTGTAGCGCCGCCTGCTCTGCGACTAAACCAAAGGTACACCTCCGGGACCAGACCCTTTAACTCATTTTACCCCAGACACACCACAGCAAGATAAGGATCGACCATGATAGTTCAAGGGTGATGCCAGAATAGCTTGGCGCCTATGGGCGCCAAGCTATTCTGGCATCACCCTTGAACTATCATGGTCGATCTGTGTCCTGCACTGCAATGCAGTCTTCAGAGGACAACGGCAACATTTGGGGATTTCGGTGTTGGGGTAGAATGAATTAAGGTATCTTCTGTATTAAGTTTGGCTCTGAAGTTGAAAATAGTACTTGGGAAAGATATTTGTTTTCTCTCAAAATATGGCTTCTTTTGTTTTATATTTATTTGACACCCTGCAACCTCGACCTTTGAGCGAGGTCACTCCAATCGGAATAGTTAAAATGTTCAGAGTATATTTTTGTGCCAGTTGTAAAGTCTGTAGCTTGAATAGTGTCCGAGAAAATGCTGACGTTAACGTTTTCCGCAGACGACAAACGGACAGATGACGGATGGCCGCATATATAGACTCAATTTTGCTGTCGCACGTGAGTCAAAATTTAATCAGATGTGTGTATTCATAGATTGATGTTGGCACACTTTAAAAAAAAAATGCAATTTTGCTTTGGCTGAAAGTCCGGCATTTCAACGTCAGAGATGAGAGAACATATGCAGGGAGGGTTAAAAAACCGTTTTCTTGTTATTTCACCTTTAAATACAAAACGAAACAGCAACATACAGGTGAGAAAAACCTCGCCAATATATTCTGTTTTCGTTTTAAATTTGGGTCTGTGTTCACTATAGCGGTCACAGTAAGGCGGTTAAATGAAGCTGAAATACTTGAAATTGTGAATGTCTTTGTGTTTGGTATAAAGACATTTCATCGCCTGCATAATGAAAAAATATGTGAGCTATTAATTTAATTGAAAACCGTTGATAATGCCCTGCTGTGACGTTGAAGCTGTGCCACCAAAGTTACTAAAAATTTGGACAATAGTGGCTGTTTACAACACTAGAGAGGTGGAAAGCATAGAAGGCCTCTGGAACGGGAAAACTACAATCAGCTGTTAGGTATGCGGAGAGTTATGTCCCCTTTGCCTGTAATTTGTGATGGTAAAAATACCCCCAAATTCTAAAGACACATTTTATTTACGCACTTATAAAACTAAGATACAAAAACCTATTACTTTGATTCCTGTATTTTCTATAGGATTTAAATGTTTGACTCCCGTCTGCGGACAAACACAATAGTTCATGGATAGATTTATATACTTGATGTTGTGTCACTAATTGCCGTGAACTGTGACCACCAGTGAAGACAGACCCATTTGATGTAGCGTTGTCGAGTTACATCCTGTTGCCCCACAGCGCGGACAGCATCATATTTGTACGGCCAGACTTCCGGTGACTTGTTCGCCTCTCCTGTTCTTGACGCCTTTCGATTCTCTTTCTCGTGTAGTTCACCCACGTACGCCATACTCTTCTCACTGCAATAATCTCCATCCACTTCTGGAACGATGATGTTAGGGCTTCCATTTCACGGTGACTCTTGAACACCTCGTAAAACTTGGCATCGATCTGAGAGTGCAGCGTGTTTAGTTCCTCCGTTTCATCCTTCTCTCCCAAGAAGTGATCCACAACTGTTCGGAGTACCTGGAGACAGTGGACTCGATCCCCCTTGTATATATTCAGATCGAAGTTTGCAATCGTCACTTGGTTAGGCTTCGGGATGCGTAACGGACGTTGGAGATCATTCACGAAATTTGTCAACTCACTAAATGGAATATACTGAGTCTTCTTGGGGTCGTACTGAGCCCAGATCATGAAGAAAACACTCAGGTCCTTCTTCGTGACGCCCATCTCTTCTTGCTGTTGGACCTGCCGACAAACAATTCACACGTCTGAACCAACATTTGCTTATTATATACACTCCAGTTATCTCATTCAGCCCGACGCACGTATTTCCCAAATTTTGGAGGCGTCATGTAACGACTATGCACCTGTTGCAGGAGATGGGTTGACCATGATAATTCAAGGGTAGTGCCAGATTAGCTTGGCGCCGACAGGCGCCAAGCTAATCTGGCACTACCCTTGAATTACTATGGTCAACCCATCTCCTGCTGTAGTGCGTCAGGGCTGAATGGGACAATTTTCTGCAAAATGGCCTGCGCTCTTGTTGGTCCGATGTTTGACCGTCTGCCGACCTCTTATGCATACATCTCGCTGCCAGTGATCACGAATTTCGCGTCTGAAACGACTGCATATTGACCGACACTCGCGCGAAGGAACAGATATAAATGGGACCACACATAGGCAGAAAGAGCATAGGACTAACAAGAAATATAAATCCTCAAGAGCCCCCCCCGCAGTCGCGGGGATTCATGAGGATTTACGTCTCTTCAGCTATGTAGCGTTCGCCTAGCCCCGGTAATTAAGAGGTTAAATGACGTTGTAAGAAATATAGTTCTACAGGCCGGTCTCGGTATAGCGCGATACTTGTGAGTCATCAAACCAGACCGCACTATCCGCGCTTAGCTAACGTGGCGCTTAAGTTACATGGGCTTGTAAAGAAAATACAAGTAATCAACAGTGCTTCAAGTCGACATCAGCCCGTCACGTCTGATGTCCGGCCGAGGACCGTTTGCTCACTGCACTAAGGAGCCAGAGCCGGAAGTCATACTACAACTTTATTTGTTTTCTGGAAAATGCTCATTGTCGCATTGTGGCCCTTGACACGGAATTCCATTCCATATTACTTCTGGAAAAAATAGACCAAGTGTCGTCAAACCTTTACTTGCACATGAAAATACAACGCGCTCGAACTGCAATAGGCATAGATTATCATGAGCCCCTTTAAATGTGGGGCTCATGAGCATCTAAGCCTGCTGCTGACACTACTTTGTATCCATCATCCTTAGACAGCTGGGGTTTTGGGTCAATCAATTATAAAACACACTCTGCGTCCACTGGCAGTGAATAGGTTAACACATAACTGTAAGAAAAGCAGATCGTATACCCCCGTATCATCTGAAAGCTGATCATTTGTAACGAAGTGGACTCTGATCTGCTGGGGTTCCATCGATGGCTTGTCCCTCGCTAAGCAGGGAAGTGACATAGTGCTGCTTATAGT
The DNA here is from genome assembly GCA_036245525.1 of Semisulcospira habei. Taxonomy (NCBI): domain Eukaryota; kingdom Metazoa; phylum Mollusca; class Gastropoda; family Semisulcospiridae; genus Semisulcospira; species Semisulcospira habei. The sequence continues at coordinate 49,118,346 of BTPG01000001.1, forward strand.
GAAGAGAACGAGACAGCACATAATTATGGGGTGATTGCGGAAACAAAGAGTGGCAACATTGTGTTGTATGCTGGCTCTGACTCCAAGCCAGTGAATTGCTCGCAAGAGTGGCTATGCTGGGCACGGTACGCAGACTCAAATGGCTTAATCAGATCGTAACGAGTTATGTGAGCAGAGAGCTGTGAAAGCACTATTTCCTCCAGAATCTTTGACAAAAAATGGCAAATTGGAAACAGGTCAATAGTTTCTTAGAACATTGGCATCAAGACCTGACCTCATTAACTCATTCAGCCCCGACACACCACAGCAAGATATGGCTCGACCATGATATTTCAAAGGTGCTGCCAGAATAGCCTGGCGCCGAGCTATTCTGGCAGCACCTTTGAAATATCATGGTCGATCTGTCTCCTGAATTGTAATGCAGTCCTCAGAGGGCAACGCCAAAATGTGGGTATTTCGTGCCTAGGGCGAAATGAGTTAATAATGGTGTAACGAGGCTTGTTTAAAACTGAGCGGGAATTGGCCCGAGGACAATGAGCGGTTCATGATGGAGGTGATGACAGGGACTAGTTTGTTGATACAATCATGTAGCTGCCTGGTGGGGATAGGATCAAAGGCACACCGCTTCTTGGGCGCCCGGCGAAGGACGTCTCTCACCTGATCCTCAGTATGGTAATAAAAAATATATACTTACGAGTAAAAGAAACGCAACTCGTGTACATAGAAATGTACAAGTAATTCCAATATGAAAAAGACATCAACTGATTTGTGTTGTGTCCTTTTGTCACACTAAGTTTGACAAAGTTATTTGTTATCAAAGTGGTTATCAAAGTAGAAAATGTGCTGACAGTGCATTTTTCGAGTTCTTTTGGGTATGATTTCAGAGGTCAAAGGACACAGAAAGTGCACATGTCAGGGACAAGCAAACTGCCTGTAAAGATAGAGGACAAAGGGTGACTAATAAGCCAGATGAACACTTCGTTTCCGACTGCAGAATTTCAAGATGAATTTAATGAATTATTCAAAATCAGAGCAAACGCTGTGTTATCAGACTCAGCAAGACCAAACTGTGACTTGCGCTTTTACTAGTAGTGCCCATTCCCCCCCCCCCCCCACCCCCCTGCGTTCATGAAGGTTTTAGCCCTTTTACCCCTTGTGTGCATTTCCCAAATTTTGAAAGTGTTAATTAACGCCTATGTATCAGTTGCAGGTGGTGGATTGACCATGATAATTCAAGGGTAGTGCCAGATTAGCTTGGCGCCTTCAGGCGCCAAGCTAATCTGGCACTACCCTTGAATTATCATGGTCAATCCACCACCTGCTGTAGGGTGTTGGGGCTAAATGGGTTAAGCAAGGTATCATTTAGGATCAACAGAGGAAGAAGAAGAAATGAGACAGAAATCTCTGTTTATATTCACCGAGGCAAGAGAATGACATCACTGAAAGAGGCTGTGGGAACATGTCTTATGCAAAGATGGATGGATGATAGCACTGAAAGAGGCTGTGGGAACATGTCTTATGCAAAGATGGATGGATGATATCACTGAAAGAGGCTGTGGGAACATGTCTTATGCAAAGATGGATGGATGATATCACTGAAAGAGGCTGTGGGAACATGTCTTATGCAAAGATGGGTGAATGATATCACTGAAAGAGGCTGTGGGAACATGTCTGATGCAAAGATGGATGGATGATATCACTGAAAGAGGCTGTGGGAACACGTCTGATGCAAAGATGGATGGGTGGTATCACTGCCTTGAACCAGTTTCTGATAGAGTACATTTCTCCTATATTCGTTAACCCATTCAGCCCTGACGCACTACAGCAGGAGATGGGTCGACAATGATAATTCAAGGGTAGTGCCAGATTAGCTTGGCGCCTGTCGACGCCAAGCTAATTTAGCACTGCCCTTGGTTTATCATGGTCGATCCATCTCCTGCAACTGGTGCACGGTCATTAGATGACGCCTCCACAATTTGGGAAATACGGCCGTCGGGCTGAATGAGTTAAACGGACATAGCGGGTATTAGGAACGCTTGGGCTGGGCTAGCATTGTGTCTGGTAAAGGGCTGGGAGACCAGGAAACTCAAAGAAGCCAGTCCTAGAGCTGCTGCACGGGTCTGAACGTGCAAGGCTTAACAGACAAACACCTTAAAGGAAAGGAAGTGACGCTGATTCTTTGAGTTGTGTCGTGAGTGCTTGGTATGACTGGTAATCGAATTGTCCATTCACGAGCGTGTTATTGTAACTCGAGTAATCAGATACGCCGTTGCACAGTATGGCTACTTTGGAAATATTAGTCAGGAGGAAGAGTCAAAACGCCTATGGCGAAAAGAATCCCAGGAGCAAACGGAAACGACAAACCTAGTTTGTTACTACTCAGGCGCCTAGAAATCTTAATCGATATAACTAAATCCTTACAGAAAGATCATTTTCAGCAAGTGTAATCATCAGCCAGTGCCTGGTTATAAAGGATGTGTTGAGTACACTAAAGTAAGGTTAATAATGACTTACCTGGTAAAAATTCTCCAAAATGATAGCGACGTACATGTTGATAATGACCAGGTTCACGCAGACGAGATAGGACACCATGTAAGGAATGGCAATCCAATAATAACCACAGTCGCCGTTATCCGACTGTTTACGGGTTCCATCCGGAAGAATCTTGGTCTCTGGGTCACAGTATGGTGGATGGATCAGTAGCGAGTCCAGAATGTCGTTCCAGCCAGCCGCCGTGGCAAGACGGACGAGCAACAAGAAACTGGAAAGGAACGTCTGGAAGTTGACCATGTTATTCAAACCACCCGACAGCTTCACATCACCGAAGGCAAACATACCGATGATGGCGTAAATGACGACCACCAGGACCAGGAGGGCCATGATGCTGAAGATTGAGGGCAAGGACAAAGTGAGTGCGTACAGCAGTCTGCGAATGCCCTTGGCTGACTTGATCAATCGCAGCACCCGCCCAATGCGGAAAATACGAATCACGCGCAGTAAGGCAGGATTGACCAACTTGCCGGACAGCACATTGTCGAAAAAAATTTCTAGGGCAGGAAACAGGATACATATTTATAACAAAGTAATGAGTTCGTTAGATATTGGGGTTTAACGCCAAGCAGGCGACTAAAGCCATCTCACGGCGGGAAAGGTAAAAGTCTGGTCAGCCAGATTAAGAGAAAACTTGAAAATATGACGTAAAAATATACAGTTTAAAAGTAATCTTAGCTAAAAAGTCACACAGGTCAATCGTACATGTCTACAGACTTTGGAAGTTGATAAGAACAGTCAGATTTATACGGACAACAGAGACTCAAATCTGGTAAAACAAATTGTCTTCCTTTTGAAAGCTGAAGATTTTGTCCGGGGGAACGTCCCAAAACAAAACCTTCAAAGAGCATGCTGTATATTGTTTCCGCCTTATATCGATTAGGTCAGCACATGATATCAAGAAGTGCTTCACCGAAAACGGCCCGTCGCAGGCGAAGCACCAGGGGCGTTCCTCCCCTTTCAATACGAAAGAGTGTGTGACATAGTATGGCCATTGTGAAGACGAACAAGGACCGTCTCCTCACAGCGGCTGCCGCAGCGATGAGGTAGACTGTCGGACACTGTAGGAAGAGGTTCACGGAGCCAGGTCGCCTCTACTAGTCGGATCTTGATCGGGTTTTTTTTATAATGGGTTGGGACCTGGATGTTTGTGTGGTGTGTTAGGGTTTAAGTTGCGTATAGCTCTGTTTCTTCTCAAGTCCCTTCTATTTGTAGAAGGGACTTTATAGGATGGGTCGCAGTGGAGCGCATTTAAAAAATAACATGTCTATGTCGTCACAGACGGGCAGACCTGAAACGTGACAATACAGTGACAAAATAAAAATTGCCATTGCTGAAGACCGTACATTTGGTGCGAACCGCCATATGTATGTATGAATGTGTGTGTGTGTGTGTGTGTGTGTGTGTGTGTGTGTGTGTGTGTGTGTGTGTGTGTGTGTGTTTGTGTGTGTAAACAGGAATATCTTAAGTGTTTGTGTACTTACAAGATTGACACTTTAGGATGTTAATTTTGAGAAAAAGTTAAGAGACAACCTATCTACTTATTTATTTATTCACTCCGCAATAGGCCGGTTGAAAGTTACCAAGCAGACTACACTTGGCGAGCCACGAAATGTGGGCCACTCGGCTAACTGTTGCTCTTAGCCGATACTGTTTTGCTGTGAATCCAGCAAAATTTAAGCTGAGGTTGACAAAGGACTGTGGACGATCGCTGCCTGGTTATACAATTGTGACAGTACTTTTAGTGTGTAGAAATAATACTGAGGAAAACAATCTCTCAAATTAGGCCTACGTTAACTCATTGTGTCCCAGGTACGAAATACCCACATTTTGGAGTTGGCCTCTGAGGACTGCATTACAATTTAGGAGACAGATCGACCATGATATTTCAAAGGTGGTTCCAGAATAGCTTGGCACCTATAGGCGCCAAGCTATTCTGGACCCACCCTTGAACTATCATGATCGAGCCGTACCTTGCTGTGGTGTGTCAAGACTGAATGAGTCAAAACTGCAGATGGCGATGAAGCGGCTAGTCATAGTGGTTTCGGAAAATGGTCCGCCATGTCATTTCAACAGCTAGGATAATTATTTTGCTTTGTGGTACCAACAGTAGATGCATGTTATTCATGTAAACTCTGCTAATATATGACGATTGCACGGAAATAACTTATTTCTGTACAGTATCCCTGCTTGCGCTGCCGATCGTCCATAGTGACGCGCTGTCTTCGCCCGCAGCCCACTGCGTTTTCTCGTCTCTCGCGCTAAAGAGCGCGCTAGTTTGGGGGAACTCGCGACCTCGGTAGTGTCTCGCTAAAAACCAACTATTTTTGGCTGACGTGCAAAGCAAATGTGAGTCTAAGTTCTGGGCCAGTGGTGGTCCGTCAGTTTCGCCGTAGTCCGTCTGCCGTTGTCCGTGGTAAACTTTAACGTTGGCATCAAGTTTTCTTGGAGACTATTCAAGCCACGGTCTTCAAACATGGCCCAAGGACACTTTGTGGCAAGACGTTTCTAAACATACTAATTTGAAGGATCTCTTTCAAAGTTCAAGGTCAGAGGGGATCAGAAAAATAGGTAAAAGAAATAGCCATATTTTGACAAAAAAATATTTTTTTTCTGAAATACTATTTACAACTTCAAACCCAAACTTAGAATAAAGATACCTGATGGTAAGACCTTTCTATGCATACTAAATTGGTTGACCCCTCGGAAAATTCAAGGGTCTTCTGTCTAATTTTAAATGCCCCCCCGTTCTATATATAGAACTCGTTACTACTTGGGGTAGATCACTTTTTTTCCCGTGCATCAAAATCCGTCAAAATATATGCCAAAGAATCAGGTGAATAATATATGCCAAAGAATCAGCTGAATAATATATGCCAAAGAATCAGCTGAATAATATATGCCAAAGAATCAGCTGAATAATATATGCCAAAGAATCAGCTGAATAATATATGCCAAAGAATCAGGTGAATAATATATGCCAAAGAATCAGGTGAATAATATATGCCAAAGAATCAGCTGAATAATATATGCCAAAGAATCAGGTGAATAATATATGCCAAAGAATCAGGTGAATAATATATGCCAAAGAATCAGCTGAATAATATATGGCAAAGAATCAGCTGAATAATATATGCCAAAGAATCAGCTGAATAATATATGCCAAAGAATCAGGTGAATAATATATGCCAAAAAATCAGGTGAATAATATATGCCAAAGAATCAGCTGAATAATATATGCCAAAGAATCAGGTGAATAAAATATGCCAAAGAATCAGCTGAATAATATATGCCAAAGAATCAGGTGAATAATATATGCCAAAGAATCAGCTGAATAATATATGCCAAAGAATCAGCTAAATAATATATGCCAAAGAATCAGGTGAATAATATATGCCAAAGAATCAGCTGAATAATATATGCCAAAGAATCAGGTGAATAATATATGCCAAAGAATCAGCGGAATAATATATGCCAAAGAATCAGCTGAATAATATATGCCAAAGAATCAGGTGAATAATATATGCCAAAGAATCAGCTGAATAATATATGCCAAAGAATCAGCTGAATAATATATGCCAAAGAATCAGCTGATTGTACATTGCTTAACGTCCCGACAGCAACAAGGCTTTCTCAGGACGTGCCTGCACTGCTTGTGAAAAAAAAAATAAACAGAACATTGAATGTATGTCGCCAGCCGGTCAAATACGTTAAATAAACCTAACACATGGGGCCTAAATAAAGCTAAGACCATTTAGCAACACACATCCAATATCAAGAGCTACAGGCAGTGCAGACAGGAGGGAGAGTTTTAAAAAGGCAAATACAGGTGAATGGACAAAGGGTAGACAGAAACACATGCCCCAGAATAGAGAGAAAAACCCACCCTGTGGGGCTGACCAGGGTGACCCTGGGAACTAAAAAATACCTAACCCCACCCAAGTCCCCCAGGGCAGACCCGGGTGGGGGCAAAGAATCAGCTGAATAATATATGCCAAAGAATCAGGTGAATAATATATGCCAAAGAATCAGGTGAATAATATATGCCAAAGAATCAGCTGAATAATATATGCCAAAGAATCAGCTGAATAATATATGCCAAAGAATCAGGTGAATAATATATGCCCAAAAATCAGCTGAATAATATATGCCGAAGAATCAGCTGAATAATATATGCCAAAGAATCAGGTGAATAATATATGCCAAAGAATCAGCTGAATAATATATGCCAAAGAATCAGGTGAATAATATATGCCAAAGAATCAGCTGAATAATATATGCCAAAGAATCAGCTGAATAATATATGCCAAAGAATCAGCTGAATAATATATGCCAGAGAATCAGCTGAATAATATATGCCAAAGAATCAGGTGAATAATATATGCCAAAGAATCAGCTGAATAATATATGCCAAAGAATCAGGTGAATAATACATGCCAAAGAATCAGGTGAATAAAATATGCCAAAGAATCAGGTGAATAATATATGCCAAAGAATCAGGTGAATAATATATGCCAAAGAATCAGCTGAATAATATATGCCAAAGAACCAGCTGAATAATATATGCCAAAGAATCATCTGAATAATATATGCCAAAGAATCAGGTGAATAATATATGCCAAAGAATCAGCTGAATAATATATGCCAAAGAATCAGGTGAATAATATATGCCAAAGAATCAGGTGAATAATATATGCCAAAGAATCAGGTGAATAATATATGCCAAAGAATCAGCTGAATAATATATGCCAAAGAATCAGCTGAATAATATATGCCAAAGAATCAGCTGAATAATATATGCCAAAGAATCAGATGAATAATATATGCCAAAGAATCAGGTGAATAATATATGCCAAAGAATCAGCTGAATAATATATGCCAAAGAATCAGCTGAATAATATATGCCAAAGAATCAGCTGAATAATATATGCCAAAGAATCAGGTGAATAATATATGCCAAAGAATCAGGTGAATAATATATGCCAAAGAATCAGCTGAATAATATATGCCAAAGAATCAGCTGAATAATATATGCCAAAGAATCAGGTGAATAATATATGCCAAAGAATCAGGTGAATAATATATGCCAAAGAATCAGCTGAATAATATATGGCAAAGAATCAGCTGAATAATATATGCCAAAGAATTAGCTGAATAATATATGCCAAAGAATCAGGTGAATAATATATGCCAAAAAATCAGGTGAATAATATATGCCAAAGAATCAGGTGAATAATATATGCCAAAGAATCAGCTGAATAATATATGCCAAAGAATCAGGTGAATAATATATGCCAAAGAATCAGCTGAATAATATATGCCAAAGAATCAGCTGAATAATATATGCCAAAGAATCAGCTGAATAATATATGCCAAAGAATCAGGTGAATAATATATGCCAAAGAATCAGGTGAATAATATATGCCAAAGAATCAGCTGAATAATATATGCCAAAGAATCAGGTGAATAATATATGCCAAAGAATCAGGTGAATAATATATGCCAAAGAATCAGCTGAATAATATATGCCAAAGAATCAGCTGAATAATATATGCCAAAGAATCAGCTGAATAATATATGCCAAAAAATCAGCTGAATAATATATGCCAAAGAATCAGCTGAATAATATATGCCAAAGAATCAGGTGAATAATATATGCCAAAGAATCAGCTGAATAATATATGCCAAAGAATCAGGTGAATAATATATGCCAAAGAATCAGCTGAATAATATATGCCAAAGAATCAGCTGAATAATATATGCCAAAGAATCAGCTGAATAATATATGCCAAAGAATCAGATGAATAATATATGCCAAAGAATCAGGTGAATAATATATGCCAAAGAATCAGCTGAATAATATATGCCAAAGAATCAGGTGAATAATATATGCCAAAGAATCAGGTGAATAATATATGCCAAAGAATCAGGTGAATAATATATGCCAAAGAATCAGCTGAATAATATATGCCAAAGAATCAGCTGAATAATATATGCCAAAGAATCAGGTGAATAATATATGCCAAAGAATCAGCTGAATAATATATGCCAAAGAATCAGCTGAATAATATATGCCAAAGAATCAGCTGAATAATATATGCCAAAGAATCAGATGAATAATATATGCCAAAGAATCAGGTGAATAATATATGCCAAAGAATCAGCTGAATAATATATGCCAAAGAACCATCTGAATAATATATGCCAAAGAATCATCTGAATAATATATGCCAAAGAATCAAGTGAATAATATATGCCAAAGAATCAGCTGAATAATATATGCCAAAGAATCAGGTGAATAATAAATGCCAAAGAATCAGCTGAATAATATATGCCAAAGAATCAGGTGAATAATATATGCCAAAGAATCAGCTGAATAATATATGCCAAAGAATCAGCTGAATAATATATGCCAAAGAATCAGCTGAATAATATATGCCAAAGAATCAGATGAATAATATATGCCAAAGAATCAGGTGAATAATATATGCCAAAGAATCAGCTGAATAATATATGCCAAAGAATCAGGTGAATAATATATGACAAAGAATCAGGTGAATAATATATGCCAAAGAATCAGCTGAATAATATATGCCAAAGAATCAGCTGAATAATATATGCCAAAGAATCAGGTGAATAATATATGCCAAAGAATCAGCTGAATAATATATGCCAAAGAATCAGGTGAATAATATATGCCAAAGAATCAGCTGAATAATATATGCCAAAGAATCAGGTGAATAATATATGCCAAAGAATCAGGTGAATAATATATGCCAAAGAATCAGCTGAATAATATATGCCAAAGAATCAGGTGAATAATATATGCCAAAGAATCAGGTAAATAATATATGCCAAAGAATCAGCTGAATAAAATATGCCAAAGAATCAGCTGAATAATATATGCCAAAGAATCAGCTGAATAATATATGCCAAAGAATCAGGTGAATAATATATGCCAAAGAATCAGCTGAATAATATATGCCAAAGAATCAGCTGAATAATATATGCCAAAGAATCAGCTGAATAATATATGCCAAAGAATCAGCTGAATAATATATGCCAAAGAATCAGGTGAATAATATATGCCAAAGAATCAGGTGAATAATATATGCCAAAGAATCAGCTGAATAATATATGCCAAAGAATCAGGTGAATAATATATGCCAAAGAATCAGGTGAATAATATATGCGAAAGAATCAGGTGAATAATATATGCCAAAGAATCAGCTGAATAATATATGCCAAAGAATCAGCTGAATAATATATGCCAAAGAATCAGCTGAATAATATATGCCAAAGAATCAGCTGAATAATACATGCCAAAGAATCAGGTGAATAATATATGCCAAAGAATCAGGTGAATAATATATGCCAAAGAATCAGCTGAATAATATATGCCAAAGAATCAGGTGAATAATATATGCCAAAAAATCAGCTGAATAATATATGCCAAAGAATCAGCTGAATAATATATGCCAAAGAATCAGCTGAATAATATATGCCAAAGAATCAGGTGAATAATATATGCCAAAGAATCAGATGAATAATATATGCCAAAGAATCAGGTGAATAATATATGCCAAAAATCAGCTGAATAATATATGCCAAAGAATCAGCTGAATAATATATGCCAAAGAATCAGCTGAATACTATATGCCAAAGAATCAGGTGAATAATATATGCCAAGAATCAGCTGAATCAGAGTCGGGAGGATAAGGCGTCTACAAAATGATGAAAATTGAATAAAAGTGCAAAAAAGTTCGAAAAACGGTCATGAAAGTTTCAACTGATTACCTACTTGCAAAAGTTTCATGTTATTAAAAAGATATACAGTAAACTTGTCCTTTAATTATTTGCTTTCTTTTTATAAAAATGATACCAATAAAGGTACGTCAAAAGATTAAACGTGTTTTTGTTGTTGAAAATATACCCGTCCCGTGTGACTTTCTGATGCGTGTTGGGGAAACGCTTACCTAGTCATCAACAAATAATGTGCAATGTCAGGAAGCACAAATCTAAAGTATGTAATACCCAGCTAGACGTTGCAAATGTCAACGTATTCACAGAGGCTAGATCATTCCACATTCACACACATTATTGAAAACTGCCGTTTTAATCATGTCCTTTGAATCTCATCACATGTGTTATGAACGGGACGTCCGATTTTCAAAATCAAATTACGACCGAGAAACTCCCGACAGCAAAGGAATGCTGCAGAATAAACCAGACCTAGCTACACATAACTTTATGGCGTTTGTACCAGGACTTCAACATGAGCTGTGACGTCATACTAACAAATTAGTTACATGTCACACTTTTCTGCCATTGTACACACGGGACGGCCATTTCGTTTTTGAGAACATTATTATAGTTTCCTTCTACATCATCGTTACGCGTAACTAGCATCAATCGAGATGAGTAAATTACAACTCTACGGTATTTTTCCAAATACAATCAAACCTGCCTGAGCGGCTACCTTTATATGCGATCATTTGCTCATAGCGACCGTTACAATTTACATCCATTCATTTTTATTGTAAAACGACCCTTCATACAACGGCTACCTGCGCATAACGCTTGCGGCCAGCTATTGTCCTGACCTCCACTTGACCCTCCTTAAAGCGGACGCTTTGAGTCCGAGCACCACTTGTGTAAGCTCGGTCAACAATGAAAGGTTGTCATCTGTTTATCGTCTGAGGTTCCGACGCGCCTTTACATTAGTCGCGTACGCTTAGTCAAGCAGGATAGGTCGCTTTGTTCATCATCGCCCGGCCGTTTACGTCTCTCACACCTCGGTTGAAAGGCGCCTAGACCTTTTTTGATCAGGGTGAATTTGTATGAGCTCTGTTCATCATAAGGCTTTCTGAACAATGCCGTTAGGCTTGTAAATAAATCTGAAAAATGCAAACTGTTTGTTTGACTTTGGTTCTTTGGTTTAGTGTCTGGTCGCAGTACATTGCGCATATTATTATGTTCACTTTGTCATGTGATAGTATGGTCGCATGTCCTAAAAACAGTCCTGAAAGAAAATCGCGCTCATGTTGAACTAGACAATTGAAGTGATAAAACTATACGAACAAGTGTATGTCAGATGCTAGCTGTTCATTGGAATTAAAAAAAAAATCTTTATGTAACGGCCACCAGTATTCCTCCGTTCAATGGGTGGTCGTTATAGACAAGTTTGTTTGTATTGGGAATCTTTTACATGTTTACTAGTCTGATTTGTGTTTTTCATTCAGTCATAAAGTATGAATGACCGGTTTTCAGCTTGGTCGCATTATTGTCGCAAGTAACAGTCGGGACCGCCACACTTGTCAGCAGCTCATTATTAGATCAACTGAGCTCGTTTTTGGCTTGCTACTCATGACACATTATTTTTTGTTCGATGTTATTCCGTTTTTATCGACACGTTTACAGGCCGAAACTGTAATATATTGCGAAGACGTCTCGTTTAGTTCCGCGACATCATGACTTGCTTCCGGCGGTCTGTCATAGTAGTAACCGTAATAGTTGACTTATTCTTGTGTCTGTTCGAGAACAATGAATACTAAACATGTAAGTTTCATCTTTTTTTATCTTTAGATACGATCGATATATGAGAAGGAGGGTGAATCTGAAGTGCGCGGGTTCCTGATAGAGACCGAGGATCAGACATAACACTTGCCCGAGATAGAGGACGTCGCATGGCTTGAAGCAGCCATCATTGGCGCCCTGGACCACAACAGACTGGGAACCCGGGTCTTAAATTGATTTCCACTTACATCTATATTTAACCCATTCAGCCCTGACGCACTACAGCAGGAGATGGTTTGACCACGATAATTCAAGGTTAGTGCCAGATTAGCTTGGCGCCTGTCGGCGCCAAGCTAATCTGGCACTGCCCTTGAATTATCATGGTCGAGCCATCTCCTGCAACTGGTGCATAGTCATTACATGGTGCCTCCAAACTTTGGGAAATACGGCCGTCGGGCTAAATGAGTTAATACACGTTTCTAAACTCAGATTGCCTTGTCGTGTATTTTTGTTTGATTTTCAGTTATTTTTTCCTTGTTTATGTCGCATGTGAGACTGTGACAGCAACCTTTACTTTTGCTTTCTCGTGAAAAAATAAATTTTCCTGTTTTGGTACATTGTCATGAATATGTTGAAAACGAAGAGGATGGAAATTCAATGAAAATAAGGTTATACGGAAACAAAGCGGCGCCCCCGTAAATTACATGTGACAGCTTCACTTGGTCAGTACGTGGTTCCATGGTTGGTGCTGATTTATGTGACACGGTGATGCACGAGGAATTACTAACTTCCAACGACCAAAGTGAGAAAACGGAACAAGGCACTGATTCTTCTATGATGGTATACGATTTTAGGGATATCTAGCTTTCTTAAACGCAGGAGCTGAACAATCATATATATGCAGTTTAATTTTTGACATGATTCTGGGTACCATCTGGTGAACCCATTAATTTATACACACACACAACCACACACACACACACACACACACACACACACACACACACACACACACACACACACACACACACACACACACACACACACACACACAATGCAAGATTACCAGCCTGGAATCCCATGGCATTAGCACAGCATTCTCAGAATTTAACGAAAAATTACGTCCCTTGGAGCTACTCTGAGTGCATTTTTTTGGCTTTGGGCGCCTTTGTTAAAAGTAAAGAATAATTGTACCACAAAATTGTCTAGGTGTTGCCTTTTCAAAATTAGTCTGTCTTCTTCCACTGCAACACCTCATAAAGCTTTAGGGATGCAATCCACGTTGTACTAGTGGTGCTACCAGTAAATTCTGGAGGCGGCTTCTAGTACATGCGTTGTGTTTGCAATTTCAGGTTACGCCGTATGCCTACCTGAAGTGCCCCCCCCCCCCCCCTTGGGGCGAAACCGGTTGTAGGCGGCAAAAACTTTAAATCTAAACAGCAGGTCCAATATCTGTTTGGGAATATTTTCTATCTTCCCCCCCGGGGGGAGGACTGGATATTCTCCAGCGGATGGCGGGGCGCCTGGGGTTAGTCCCTATTGCTTTATGTAGTAGGTGTTCAGTGGAAGGCTCAAAAGATCTAATAAGCGATGCAGTCACAAAAGGGCAGCCGATGTCCTGATGACACAATGCAAGCTTACCAGCCTGGAATCCCATGGCATTAGCACAGCATTCTCAGAATTTAATGAAAAATTATATATATATATATATATATATATATATATATATATATATATATATATATATATATATATATATATATATATATATATATATATATATATATATATATATATATATATATATATATATATTGTGGCAGGTACCCCATAATTTCCCCGGAAGGTTGCTGATCCGCCTGTGACCTAACGAAACTCAGGGACTGAAATTCGGTCAACCGACTTTCTCCCATGTGCTAAATTCTCTTCGCTGAACACTCAATATCCTAAGAGGCTGTCTCCTAAATTTTCTTATGATTAACGACCTAAAATTGCAAGCATTTATTTACACAAACAGCGGAGAGACTCGTGTATACACACACACACACACACACACACACACACACACACACACACACACACACACACACACACACACACACACACACACACACACACACAGAGTATAACACGCGCCGCTTCCCGCCAAGAGTACGTGTAGTCAAACGAGGAGTCATTTTCGCTTTGTTACTTTTCTCTAGAGCCTGGTGTTATTTGACGTCGATTGTTATTGTTATTCAATGCGCCCACCACATCCCATCTGAACAGCCTGCCCTATTTTCAGTAAGGCAGATTAAAAACAGATCAATTCTACTAAAATACTTGTAACTGCGCACAACCGTTTCTGTTTACGTTAACATAGTTCTAAATACACATAATTCAAACGACTTCTCTCGAAGGACATTACCGACTCCTGATATGATGACGATAAAAAAGTCAAACAGGTTCCACAGGTCTGTGAAGTAATGGTTGCGGAGGCCGATTATTTTGGCAATGGCCTCCAGAGCGTACAAAGCGCTGAAGACGATGTTGGCTGTTTTTAAGGCCTGGTCTACGGCCGCAGGCTGTCGGAAGTGCTCCACCGCCATCACTATCATGTTAGCGATGATCAATGCTGTGACTGCCATCTCAAACTGCACCATCGTCACAAGGTTGTAAAACTTCAGCTGAAAAGCGTTCTGGAGAACAAGAAGAAAGACAACAAGAAGTGCCACGTGAGGTAGTAGTCAAGCAGCTGTAACAAAATGCAAATACGTACTTGGGAAACCCGCTCCACCCATTCAGTCCTGACGCACACTACAGCAGGAGATGGATCGACCATGATATTTAAGGGTAGTGCCAGATTAGTTTGGCGCCTGTCGGCGCCAAGCTAATCTGGCACTGCCCTTGAATTATCATGGTCGATCCATCTCCTGCAACTGGTGCATAGCCATTAGATGACGCCTCCAAAATTTGGGAAATACGGCCGTCGGGCTGAATGAGTTAAATACCAAGAATACACGTTGAAGCTTTTGTATTCGTTAAACTATACTGATCAACAAAAGAAACGCGAAATTCGAGTGTATGTTGTATTTGTATGATAAATCTACGAAAATACAAGTTACACTATTTTTGATAGCCAGTGTACGAACAACAACATGTAAGCATGCAGTCACCGTACTGAAGTAAGCGTGTTATCCTCCCTGTGCACGAGGCACCCGTATTGGTTAGGACGCACGGCGTATGCTTTCCACGCACGTGCATACACTGCAGAGTTATGTTGGGTCATGAACTGTGTTCAGCAATGCAAGGCAATAAAAATCAGCAGTGTGACGCCTTCTGTCACTTTTGCCGTTGCCACATCAACCATGCCAAGACTTAGTGCTCCCCAATAAGAACGAGCTCTTGGGCGTTTGGAAGCCGGAGAAGATCCAGATGCTGTGGCAGTGGCCTTCAGATGTCACATTTCGACCATTTACAGGTTGCAGCACCGCTATCATGCCAACGGGTCTTCTGCTGACGCTCCCCGAAGCGGACGACCACGTGTGACAACTCCACGGCAAGACCGCCACATTTTCCGGGCTCACGCGCGAAATCGATTTCAGCCGGCCGAGGAAAGGCAGACAGTGCGACGACGGCTAGAGGAGCATAATCTGCACAACCGCCGTCCAGCCCGTGGACCTGTTCTCACTGACCGTCATCGCCGTGCACGCCAACAGTGGTCACAGGCTCATGTCGACTGGACCTGGTAACAGTGGCAGAACGTCCTGTTCACGAATGAGAGCCGCTACTGCATCAGCCATGAAGATGGACGCATAAGAGTGTGGCGGAGAAGGGGTGAACGCTATGCTGAAAGCTGTGTGCTGGAGAACAATGCATGGGGCGGGCCAAGCGCGATGATTTGGGATGGAATTAACCTGAACCAGACAGTAGGACCTGTGTTCTTCCCTGGGCTCGTACCTGGCCGCGGAAATGGCATCACAGCTCAGCGCTACATTGACCAAGTACTACACCCATATGTCCTGCCATTTTCTCAGGGACGCAGAACTTATCTTGCAGCAAGATAATGCGCTTACACACACTGCACGTATCACCCAGCACTTCTTGCAGCAGCACAACATCCCTGTCATGCCCTCGGCCCGGACCTCAATCCCATCGAACATCTCTGGGACCAACTGCAAAGGGGGTCAACGCTGTACGTCCCAGACCAACGACAGCCTCAGAACTGGAGAATACCATTGTCCAGACCTGGAACAACATCCCCAGTGCAGCTGTCAACCGCCTGATGCACTCTATGCTCCGACGCTGCCAAGCCGTCATCAACGCCAATGGGGGTCACACGCCATATTGACTTTGTGCTGTGCCATGCTTGCTCCAAATACAGAATAAACTTCCACACTGATTGCGCTGGTGTCCATGATTTCATTCCTAAAATGTCGATAACATCCGTTGTATGGTTTGTCCGAAATCGACTTTCAAATGTTGAATTAATGCGATTTGAAGGGGCTACTTCGCGTTTCTTTTGTTGATCAGTATATATACAACCAAACACTTACAGTCTATATCATCCTTACACACACTGGAGGACGGTTCCAACAATTCTTTGGTTTTTCTATGATCGGCTACAAATTTTAAGACTACTCGGATAATTGGTACTGCGTATGATCAGCACATAATTATCAGAGTTCCTTTAAGTAGGTATTGGGATAAACCGTATTGGATTTGGCGGCCCCTGTGACTACGGCTTTTACTGACGGTCGGCTAACAATTATCCAAATTCTTTAATGTCGGTTTTCGGATAAATTGCACTTGATTTTGCGGTCCCGGCCACTACGGCTTAAGCGGGTTTGACTGTGTGCTTAAATTGTGCTTAAAGCGTTTATGGATATGTATAAGGCGCATGGTAGTTTTCAAAGTTGGTTTTAGTCCATCAATAGTGTTTTGTTTGTTATATTTATTGTACTTTTGTTATATGGTTGTATCAGATTTGTCTTGGAAAACTGATTTCAAACGTCAAACATACACACTACCTTGGGTCTTATGTCTACGAAAGAGTCGTCGTTGCTATCTTCTTCCATTTTTTTAATAGAGAACTCAGTCTTGTTCCTGGCCAGGTCTTCGTCGCTGTGTTCATACTGAAAAAAAAAAAAACAGTGACGGGACATGTAGAGTTTTCGGTAATTAGGAGATACTGATCGAAACTATCATTTGCCGTCTTACCTATGTGCTTACTAAATAAGTAAGTGCACACTAATCAGGCATTCGTTCTCTCAAAACATTCCAGCAAATAAAAGTTCAGCTGGGAATGCCCACAGTGTTATCTGAGTGAGGTATTGATGCATGCCCACCAGAAGTATTAGTTGTATCACGAGTTAGGCTTTGCCAGTGGTTCTTGACGCCTCCAGGGTCCGATCAGAGGGGGTGGGGGGCGGGGGGTGGGGGTGGGGGTGGTGTCAATGTCGAAGAAAGAGTCGTGGGCTTTAAGTGCTCGGCTCACGCTGACATCTTTTGCTTCTGGCAATGTGTGGTAAGCAAAAATTTGCCACATCGGCTTCGTGGAACACGTTTTAATGTGCACGCAATGTGTTTGTACTGATTGACCTGCCACTACCATATATGGAACAGATCTCACACGCTATTACCGATAGCGCCTCCCTCGCACGATCGCGGTTGAAGTATTCCGTGCTGCGGGAGTCCCATTTGTATGGGAACTCTCGGACAAGGTTGATCAATTTACCTCATTGCAGCGTTCCACATACGGATACGCGACTTTTCTCCAATGAGTTGACAGTCTCAAAGCCGTCGTTCAGCTTCTTCGCCATTTTTTTCGGGCTCGGAAGATAAAGAAACGGGAAGTGACGCGAGAACACCACTGATTGGTTGCGAGGCAACAACATTGCCGCTCTAGCCTTGCGGGCCACCACAAGAAAATAGACTCGGATTGTATCGGGTGGCAAGTTGGCAATATTGCTGGTGCCCCGCAATGTGGCCGCAACATTGCCGCTACACAAATTGCGGCCTGCAATAGGTATTTTGGTAGCGTGTGCTCAGCCCTTTTGCCCACGACTATTACCTCCGACATTGACCCCCCCCCCCTCCCCCCGACCGGTACATTGCTTAACGTCCCGACAGCAACAAGGCTTTCTCAGGACGTGCTTGCACTACTTGTGAAAAAAATAAACAGAATATTAAATGTATGTCGCCAGCCGGTCCAATACGTTAAATAACCATACGACATGGGGCCTAAATAAAGCTAAGACCATTTAGCAACACACATCCAATATCAAAAGCTACAGGCAGCGCAGACAGTAGGGAGAGTTTAAAAAAGGCAAATACAGGTGAATGGACCAAGGGTAGACAGAAACAGATGCCCCAGAATAGAGGAGAAAACCCACACTGTGGGGCTGACCAGCGTGACCCTGGGAACTAAAAAGTAGTCAACCCCACCCAAGTCCCCCAGGGCAGACCCGGGTGGGGGAGCCCCCGACCGGACCCGAGAGGCGACAAGAACCACTACAAAGCCTAACTCGTAATACGATTTTGAATTCAACTGTAAAAAGTAATAGCGTGAAGTGTACCCTTGAAAGGAAAAGAGTCGTAACGGCTTACTTGAATTTGTGCACCACCATAGAGTAGAATTCTGTGGTGACTCCCCAGGTACCCCTTCCACGTGACCATGTACTCTCTTTATGACGCAAAGAATGTATGTAAGAAATGTGTTCCTGTTACATCAGTGCCACCACTACAATGCATATTGTGGGAACAATTTCGGTTAATGTCTCATAGGGACACGTATATTAGTGCACACTAACTGTAAAACACAAACCTTTGTTTTCATATAGATGTAGTTGTCGATGATGACACTAACAAGCAGCTTAAGAGAGAAGAAGGAACCAACGATAATAAAGCCCACGATGTAAGTGTACCCCAGAAACAAGTTGTTTTCAAAAAGGGGTTGTTGATCTGCCTGTGACAAGAAAGGAGACATTGAGAAGCTCAGTTGACAACACACGAACACTTACGCACGCACGCACCCACACTTCCACCCCCCCCCCCAACACACACACCAATTAATTTACCCGTATCAGCGTTCCAAAAACGGAAGAGGCAAAATTCAATCACATTTAAAACTGAAATTGATGCTTTTTACTTAATTTAAAAAAAAACAAACAAACAAACTTACTTTTGTAGAGTCAACGACATCTTGAATAACTTCCAACCAGCCTTCAAATGTTGCCTGTAATACAATAATATGACAATGGCGAAAACGTTAACGTCGTTACAATGAATTTCCGTCCCCCGTGGTGGACATTACCCCCTTTCCTGCACTGTCCGTACATTTCTCTTTCTGAAATCGTGCTTCATTCAACGACCAAAAGACAACACTGTAAAAAAAAAAATCCAAACACAACATGGATATGAATTTGTCTCAGCAAGAGACATAGATCCGGTTGAGCCCCCGCAGTCGCAGAGGCTCATGAAGATCTATGTCTATTGCAGTTGGCTCGTGTTCACTTTTTTCTCGGCAGTGAAAGGGTAAATGGGTGTGCCAGTCTTCACATTCCATCGAGTAATCTTGACATAAACAGCTAGCCGGTGCCTGTTTCTTCTTGGTATGTACAACGCGCATGGAAGTATCTGCGCGTGGTATTAACCCAATCAGCCCTGACGCCCAACAGCAGGAGATGGGTCGACCATGATAATTTAAGGGTAGTGCCAGATTAGCTTGGCGCCTGTCGGCGCCAAGGTAATCTGGCACTGCCCTCGAATTATCGTGGTATCAGTGGAGCATAGTCATTAGATGACGCCTCCAAAATTTGGGAAATACGTGCGTCGGGCTGAATGAGTTAATACCGTTTCGCTCCCAGGTGAAATACGTAGGTGTGGGAAAAGGGCGTGGTGGTTGTGGTAGGTTTGATAAAAAATGAAATAAAGAAGGAAATAGACGACGAAGACAGAGAGTAAGTATGTAAAGGCCCACTACCGCTGTAACTGTTCAACTATACACTTCTCTAACAATGGTTACGAAACGCTAAACACAGGTCTTACTTTACTTACTTACGCCTGTCACCCCTACCCGGGTATAGGCCGTCGACGAGAGACCTCCAGCAACTCCTGTCCTGTGCTTCTCCTTCGATTCTACTCCAGGTGGTTCCCAGTCTCTTGATGTCTGCTTGGAGGTCTCGACGCCATGAGTTTCTCGGCCAACCTCTTTTCCTCTTTCCCTGGGGGTTCCATGACGATGCCTGCCTAGTGATACTGGAAGCTGGCTTTCTCAGACTGTGACCGATCCATCCCCATCTTCTTCGCCCAATTTCATTCTCTGCTGTTATCTGCTCTGTTCTCTCCCAGAGTCTGACGTTGCTGATCTTCTCTGGCCAGTGGATTTTCAAAATTCTTCTAAGGCAACTGTTCATGAAGGTCTGTACTCTGTTGACTGTGGTTTTTGTCAATCTCCATGTCTCTGCTCCATATAGGAGAACTGCTTTTACATTGGAGTTGAAAATCCGGACTTTGGTGTGTTGTGACAGCTCTCTGGAACTCCACACTTTTTTCAACTGGAGAAAAGCTGCTCTGGCTTTACCGATTCGTGTTCTGACATCTGCATCAATGCCGCCTTTTTTGTCTATGATGCTCCCGAGATAGGTGAAGGACTCCACCTCCTCCAACGGGGTGCCAGCAAGCAAGACTGGTTCTTCCCTGGTTGCGTTCAGCCTCATTGTCTTTGTTTTCTGTTTGTGAATGGTGAGGCCCACTTGGGACGAGATGTCGGTGTACCCACAAAGCTCGTCCGCCTGATCAAGAGCAGCTATGATGGCATGACATGTCGCGTGATCCACGAAGGGCAGTTCACCAGAGAGCTCCAGGTCAGAACTGGTGTCAGGCAGGGGTGTCTGCTGTCTCCGTTCCTCTTCCTACTGGCCATAGACTGGGTCATGAAGATGACCACATAGCACAGACGAAGTGGAATACAGTGGACACTGTGGACACAGCTTGACGACCTCGATTTTGCAGACGACTTGGCATTACTGTCCCACACTCATCAACAAATGCAGGACAAGACCACGAGGCTTGCTGACATCTCGTCCCAAGTGGGCCTCACCAAACACAGGTCTAGCTATGGTTAATTTAGGCACAGGACAATCCAGTTTAGCACAGGTCGTCTTAATGTCAAATAACCTGACAAACACTCCACTCCGTTCTAGAAATACAACGGTATCAGTACGAGAAACAGCTAAAAATAGATTCACACGCTAAGTGGTGCGCAGAATAAATATGTGCGATTACGTGTGTGTGTGTTTGCTGCATGTCCACACTGCCGTTAAAGTTCATTAGGTGTGTGGACAAGGCATAATGAACACAAATGGTGCTGGAATGTGTCTTCAAATTTATGCGTCATGGTACTTTAAGAAAATAGGTAACAAGAGTGTCAAAGCTCTTATTGCTCACATATGACAAATCCAAATTATTTCTCTGATCTTTTGTGACCTTGGCCTTTCCCTCGCATCAGCGAATGTTAAAGTGTTTTTTTTTATATAGTAATTACGCAGTTGGCCATAGTACCTACATAAGTATGCGTTTCGTCAAAATGTGCACCTTTCAAATATGTATCGACGTACTTTGACCTTTATATGTAGTAAACCAAATTATTATGCATTTAAACATTCTATCATCTACTGCCTTTGTGCCAAGTATGATTCTGCAAAAGCGAGCATAAAGAGTCTTTCACAAAAGAGCCATTTTCACACAACAGCCGACCTCTTGTGACCGTTGGCCTGTCTGGAGAGTCACCCATAGGAAGGTCATAACGTTAGATACCTCTGCATAATGTCTGCAAACAGTATTTGAGAAAACATTTTTGTCAAAATAGGCAATTTTTAAAACATACTTATTGACCCTGTGTGACCTGTATGTAGCATGTTTCAGAAAGGTCTTGCGACAAAGTATCATTCGGCCAAGTTTGAAGTCTGTGACTTGAATTATCTCCCGACAGAATACCGACGTTAAAGTTGACCATGAACGACGTACGACGCACAGCTAGACGACGGACGGACCGCCAATGTCCTGATACATAGATTCATATTTGCTATTGCACTTCAGGCAAAAGAAGGATAACAATGCAAACTGGTCTTACGTACACCGACTGCAGTCTAATATAAATTTCAAACTTGCTAGTGACCAGTGCGACAGGAATAATGCAAAATAATAAAAAAAAAAACACATAAAAATGCAGCAAATAAATATACTCACGACTTGGAAAAGCGCTAAGAAGCCAATTGCGGCGTTGTCAAAATTGATCTTAGAGTTTTCCCACCTCTGACCCTTGGACTCACATTCAGTCCTGCTTTTCGTCACATTGTAATAAAGAACTTGACCAGTTGATGCGTTGACGCACTTGTAAAATTTCCCTGCACATTGTTATAGGTCTTTATTTGCATGTCGATATCAGCAACCTTTGTTGGCCAATTCATGATCATGTCGACAAGTCCCGGCGACTCTTCTCTGACCTTCGTTTCATGCTTAATCGCTATTTTAATTTTTTCTCTAATAAAACTGGTAGTAAACGTGTCGAGATAAAATGTTGCACGGAAAGAGTCACGAAGTCCAGTTATTCATAATTCTAACCCAAATATCCAACACCATTCTTATCCCAGGCAAACAGTTTTTTTCTTTGCATGAAGCTCTAGGATGTGAAGCCATCAGTGTGCGGTCGACAACTGTTAACAACAAAATGTCAGAGTGTAAAATGGCGATACACATGCACGTGATCATAGTCTACCATTGACATTAAACAGCCTCGTTACAACAATTCCATAATAACAATCCTGGTTTGTCGAAAGCGTCTTTGCCGCATATGCAAACCGAGAACGCTTGCCAAACGTGGTGTGAAATACCAGTATGAATGCCCACGCAGAGAGTTCACACAGGGTTTCTGCATTGTACTGAAGTGTCAGAGAGAGTTCACACAGGGTTTCTGCATTGTACTGAAGTGTCAGAGGTTTTTCGGGTGTAACCAGCAGTTCGTGCATTCCGTATTGCAACGATTTACACGGAGTTTTAGGCCGCAGCTCAGTCTAACAGGGCTCTAGATTATTCAGTTCGTGCATTCCGTATTGTAACGATTTACACGGAGTTTTAGGCCGCAGCTCAGTCTAACAGGGCTCTAGATTATTCAGTTCGTGCATTCCGTATTGTAACGATTTACACGGAGTTTTAGGCCGCAGCTCAGTCTAACAGGGCTCTAGATTATTCAGTTCGTGCATTCCGTATTGTAACGATTTACACGGAGTTTTAGGCCGCAGCTCAGTCTAACAGGGCTCTAGATTATTCAGTTCGTGCATTCCGTATTGTAACGATTTACACGGAGTTTTAGGCCGCAGCTCAGTCTAACAGGGCTCTAGATTATTCAGTTCGTGCATTCCGTATTGTAACGATTTACACGGAGTTTTAGGCCGCAGCTCAGTCTAACAGAGCTCTAGATTATTCAGTTCGTGCATTCCGTATTGTAACGATTTACACGGAGTTTTAGGCCGCAGCTCAGTCTAACAGAGCTCTAGATTATTCAGTTCGTGCATTCCGTATTGTAACGATTTACACGGAGTTTTAGGCCGCAGCTCAGTCTAACAGAGCTCTAGATTATTCAGTTCGTGCATTCCGTATTGTAACGATTTACACGGAGTTTTAGGCCGCAGCTCAGTCTAACATAGCTCTAGATTATTCAGTTCGTGCATTCCGTATTGTAACGATTTACACGGAGTTTTAGGCCGCAGCTCAGTCTAACAGAGCTCTAGATTATTCAGTACGTGCTATTCTGTCAGTGCGGACGGACGTATGCCAGATACAGTAGCAGTATTCCAAGACTCTGAAACCTAGAATTCAGGTATGTTTTGTGTATATTATCGACAGCTACTGAGTTAAAGGTAGTATACGTTAGTAAGATTTAGTTTGGTTGTGTAGCGTTGATTTGGTTCAGTTATGTCGGTCTGGAATTTGTTGAGATAACCGGTGATTTTCCTATGTAGTTAATTACCGAGTTGGATAACTAAGGAATGTGAGGTGTGTATGTCTAAGCCGTTTATGAAGGTAGTACGTGGTTGTGTTAAGTATAATCTTTTCCTATGTACGAACCCGTGTATGGCGCGTGCGTAATGTTGTAGTCTGTTTCAGTGTAGTGACTGAGTTATGGTGTGTTGTGAATCTAGTCTGTTTTATGAAGCACGAGTGTGTGAATGAACGTGTAGATTCATTTGTATCAGCCAGTTTACGTAATGTACCTCATATCATCCATTATGTGTGTGTTAAGCAGGTGTTATGATATTAGAACTTTTACAGAGTTCTTGTGCGGAGCGACTGACGTGATGCCGAGGCGTCAAGATCAACAGAGGCTGCCGCTGGAGGAACGCGAGAGACTTGGTGTCAAGACATCGAAGTCAACAGAGGCTGCGCTAGAGGAGCGAGTCGAGGGGACATCCACGGTTCGGGAAACGTGGGACTGCTTCAAGGAACGCGTGACGCAAGAAACTACACGCCTAGACGTGAAGGGGTTAGTTATTTGGGTTTAACGCCGAGCAGGCAACTAAGGCCATCTCACGGCGGGTAGACGAGAAGGAACGTGCAAACGACACAGAGTGATAACAGCAGTGAACAGTTGGATAATGAGGCCTTGTACCTCACCTGGCTTTTACGATATTGTGTGTGGATGTGAGAGTGATGTGCTAACGTTTAGAAGTGTGTATTTTGTAAAGAATATTTCTTAGTTCACGTTTTTGTTTATTGGTTTCATAAAAGAAGCCACAAAGAAAAAGAATGATGTTTTTCGTTTGGTACTGCACGAATGCGTCCGACTGAGAGTTATTGTTGTGTATGTGCCCGTTGCGTTTGTGAGTCTGTAAGTGAGACCGGGTGGAAAGTCTGCGTACGTTACAGTGGCGACCTTGATTTGTTTTCTAGCTGTAGGTTAGAGTAGAGTGGCCGAAAGTGTCTTAGCTCGCCTGTGTCCTAATGTAGGAACTATAGAGTAGGATATGATTGCTATGTGGTTGTCTGTTTGTCTGTGTTGTTCCCCTCTCTGATTTATGGGGGTAAGATCCGTCGTTTCGGTAGTTTTCTGGATCTTACGAGGAGCTAGTTCTTGTTTCTTCCTGTTGTATAGCTATTTTTATTGTTCGTTCCTTGCTCTACAGTCTGCCGTTTTGTTTTCGTTCCATCTGGACGTCAGTAAATATATACTAATGGTCAAAACTTAAGGGCCACCCCACTTTTTGTGTTATTGTTTATCGTCGCAAATACGCTAATAAAATACAATGTTCTTTTGATCCAAATGGGTTAAAAGTTGACCTTAGACAGTCCACTGTACAGGGAACAATAGACAACAATTCATCAATTTCCACGAACGTGTCAAATGCACGTGAAACATCGTTAGTTTTTGTGAAAAGCTGTGCGATATTGGCAAGCGTACCAAAGGCAGGCAGGTGGAAAAACTCGGTAAAGTCGTGATGCACGTGTTAAAGGGGTCAGTCGTGAACACTGAGCACCTCTGTTTCGCTACAAATACTGGTATAGTAGGGCATAATTGTCACTTTCCTAACCATGCCACCACGTCGAAGCCTAACGCCAGTAGATCAAGGCCGGGCGCTAGCATGGCTGCAGGACTGAATTTCCGGACGAGAAGTTGGGAGACGTCTTGGGGTGTCCCATTCAGTGATCCAGAGGCTGCTGGCACGATTCCAAGAAACTGGAAGAGCAGAACGACGACCCTGCTCAGGACGCCCGCGCGCAACCAGCAGAAGGGAGGACAGATACCTCTGTGTGGCGGCTCTGCGCGACCGAACTGTTACGTGAACCACTCTGTGACGTCAACTGATGCCAGCTGCAAACGTTAACGTCAGCAGAAGCACAGTCTGCCGACGTCTGCGCGAAATTGGCCTGGCTTCATGCAGAGCAGCAGTGAGAATACCACTCACTCCAGCTCATCGCAGAGCCCGGGTTGCCTGATGTCGTCAACATGTGAGGTGGAATAGACTCCAGTGGACTCAGGTTCTATTTACTGATGAGTCACGGTTCACTGTGTCCTTCAACGACGGCAGGGTGAGGGTCTGGAGACGCCAGGGCGAGCGATTCACGGATGGATGCGTCCAAGAGGTGGATCGCTACGGAGGAGGCTCAGTCATGGTCTGGGCAGGCTTCAGCAGGGAAGGCAGGAACCCCTCTGCGTCATCTGAGGCACCCTGACTGGACTGCGCTATCGGGACAAGATTGTGCAGCCCCTCATCCAGCCAGCTCTCTAAACCATAGGCGACAATGCTGTTCTACAGTACGACAACGCTCGACCTCATCGCGCCCGTGTGGTGAATGGGTACCTTGAGCAACGGAGCATCGTGAGGATGGAGTGGCCAGCTCGTTCACCTGATCTGGCTCCCATCGAGCACCTCTGGGACGTGATGGGGCAACGTCCTCCAGCTGACTCAGTTCCTGCATCAAGAGTGGGAAGCGATCCCACAACATGTTCTCCGAACCCTGGTGAACTCCATGCGTCAACGCTGCATTGAATGCTTGGCTGCAAACGGTGGGTACACTCGCTACTGACTGGACCAGTCTTGTGTGACTTTTCAAATGAGGGGTGGGTGAATATTCTAACGTACTGCTGTTGTTTTCATTTGCTTGATTTACTCAAAACTTAAATGAAATTGGTACTGAATAAATTAGCAAAGTACTGACTTCAAGTATTGTTATATTATTTGTGTGGTGTTGTTGGTGCGTCTGCGATAAAAAGTGGCCCTTAAGTTTTGACCATTAATATATAGGTCACTGTCTCTTACGAGTAGTCTGTGTTTAATTCTGAGGCCCTTTTTTAAAGTTAGTTTTCATTTGATTTGTTTTGTGTTTGTTGTTGTTCTAAATAATTGTTTTTGATTTTGAAACTTGTTTTCCGTAATCATGGCTTCAGACCCAGTAGATGCTTATATTAAGCAAGGGGAGAGGCTAGGTTTGAAGGACAATCTTTTTGACTATGTTGAGAAACGTAAGGACAGGGAAGAAAGATAGAGAGAGACAGACAGTCTTTAAGAGAGAGAAAGAAGAGAAAGATAGAGAGAAGGAACAAGCCTTAAGAGATAAGGAACACGTCTTAAGAGAGAAATAACTAGAGTGTCAGAGAGAGAAAGACGAGAAGGCACTAGTTTTTCAGAGAGTGAAATACGAGAAAGGATGAGCCTTTAAGAGAAAAGGAGCAAGCCTTAAGAGATAAGGAACAAGCCTTAAGAGAGAAGAAACTAGAGTGTCAGAGAGAGAGAAAGACGAGAAGGCACTAGAGTTTCAGAGAGAGAAGGACGAGAAAGACGAGAAGAAACAAGTCTTGAGAGAAGAAACTATAATTTCAGAGAGAGAGAGAGAGAGAGAGAGAGAGAGAGAGAGAGAGAGAGAGAGAGAGAGAGAGAGAGAGAGAGAGAGAGAGAGAGAGAGAGAGAGAGAGAGAGAGAGAGAGAGAGAAGAGAAGGATAGAGAGATAAATGCTGTTAGCACGAGAAACAGGTGCTAGGACGTCTGCAGATAGTGATTCGGCAGGTAGGGGCGTGAGCAACTCCCCTAGGCTACCGGTGTTTAAGGAATAGGTCGATTCGATCGACACTTTTCTGTGCAGATTTGAAGCTCATGCACAGGCATTGAGTTGGCCAACTGGCAACTGGCCCGTCTTGCTTTCGTCTGTTCTTGAGGATCAGGCGTTAAGTCTTTTTCATAGCTTGAACGTTTCTGGTAACGTAGACTATGATACCTTGAAGGAGTGTTTGCTACAAAAGTTCCGAAGTAGTGCGGAAGGTTTCAGAGAACGCTTGAAAGCTTGTCGGCCGGAGACAGAGGAATCGTTTGTGTCTTTTGGGAAACGATTGTCCCACTTGCTTGTGCGTTGGGTTGAGCTGTCCAAGATCAACCACACGTACGAGGATTTATTCGATTTGTTCTTAGCTGAGCAATTCTGGGGTAGCGTTCCAAAGACCTTGCTGTTTTCTTGAGGGAGCGTGACCTCAAGAGTACCAAAGACCTGGTTCGGAACGCGGAAGATTTTTGACTGGTGCATCCGTCCAAGAACTTAGCGCGCAGGATTGAGTCACCGCTAATCGCGTTAGTCGCTACTAACGCGGGTCCAAGACAACAGTATGTCGGTACAAGCGCGGGGGAACCGACCTTTCAACCCCAGAGGTAGTTTTCGTTTTCTAGGTGGTGAAAAGGGTGAGAACGTTGCCAATCAGAATAATTACACGCGTAGACAGTTTGGGAAACGGTCTGGACGTGGTTATGGCGGTGGTCGGATTGCTAGTGCGGACACTCAGTGTTTAGTTTCTCATGAACACGGTCATTTTGCTCGTAACTGCCCTAGGAATAGTTCGAACACTCAGTATTTCACTTGTCGTGGGTACGGTCATTTCGCGCGTCACTGTCCTAGCAATACCGGGTTGGTGAGTGGGGCTGAGCAGCTCACTCGCACGGCCAGTTGTGTAGTTGTAGGAGAGACCACTCCATTCAGTTCACTGTAGGTGAAAGATTCTGTCCATAGGTTTTGCCCATCACTCGGGTTGACCAGGTAGTTGGAGTGACTACAGAATTAGCGGTCGTGGCAGCGGTAACACCAGAGGATGACGACGCTTTACCGTTGCCTACACTTCCGTCACCACATACTGTGGGGTCGTTCAGTCCGACTGGGATTGGAGGTGTCTTGCTGCAGGAAAAAGATGCCACGCAGCACCCAGTCTGTAATGCAAGTCGGAAACTGGTGGAGAGAGAGAGAGAGAGAGAGAGAGAGAGAGAGAGGAGGAGAGAGAGAGAGAGAGAGAGAGAGAGAGGAGAGAGGAGAGAGAGAGAGAGAGAGAGAGAGAGAGAGAGAGAGAGAGAGAGAGAGAGAGAGACTCGCTATAGTGCCATTGAGCGAGAGTGTTTGGCCATTGTTTGGGGAATATCCAAAGAGGTATTTGTGGGGGGATTGTTCCTCCTAGAAACAGATCATCGACTACTTTGCTGATGTGTTTTCGCATTCGCAGTGCGACCAGCGAACGGGTGTTTGAGATTTAATTCTGTGTTGGTTGCTTAGTTCTGATGATTTCAGTGTCATTCAGTAGTGAAAAAGAAACTCAGTCGTTTCTTTTTTTCCTCCGGAAGGGGGAATTGTGATGAAGCTCTATGCCCACGCATAGAGTTCACACAGGGTTTCTGCATTGTACTGAAGTGTCAGCGGTTTTTCGGGTGTAACCAGCAGTTCGTGCATTCCGGATTGTAACGATTTACACGGAGTTTTAGGCCGCAGCTCAGTCTAACAGGGCTCTAGATTATTCAGTTCGTGCATTCCGGATTGTAACGATTTACACGGAGTTTTAGGCCGCAGCTCAGTCTAACAGGGCTCTAGATTATTCAGTTCGTGCATTCCGGATTGTAACGATTTACACGGAGTTTTAGGCCGCAGCTCGGTCTAACAGGGCTCTAGATTATTCAGTTCGTGCATTCCGGATTGTAACGATTTACACGGAGTTTTAGGCCGCAGCTCAGTCTAACAGGGCTCTAGATTATTCAGTTCGTGCATTCCGGATTGTAACGATTTACACGGAGTTTTAGGCCGCAGCTCAGTCTAACAGGGCTCTAGATTATTCAGTTCGTGCATTCCGGATTGTTTTACACGGAGTTTTAGGCCGCAGCTCAGTCTAACAGGGCTCTAGATTATTCAGTTCGTGCATTCCGGATTGTAACGATTTACACGGAGTTTTAGGCCGCAGCTCAGTCTAACAGGGCTCTAGATTATTCAGTTCGTGCATTCCGGATTGTAACGATTTACACGGAGTTTTAGACCGCAGCTCAGTCTAACAGAGCTCTAGATTATTCAGTACGTGCTATTCTGTCAGTGCGGACGGACGTATGCCAGATACAGTAGCAGTATTCCAAGACTCTGAAACCTAGAATTCAGGTATGTTTTTGTGTGTATTATCGACAGCTACTGAGTTAAAAGTAGTAAGATTTAGTTCGGTTGTATAGCGTTGATTTGCTTCAGTTATGTCGGTTTGGAATTTGTTGAGATACCGGTGATTTTCCTATGTAGTTATTTACCGAGATGGATAACTAAGGAATGTGAGGTGTGTATGCCTAAGTCGTTCATGAAGGTAGTACATGGTTGTGTTTAGTATAGTCTGTTCTTATCTACGAACCAATGTAAGGCGCGTGCGTCTAGTCTGTTTCAGTATAGTGACCGAGTTATGGTGTGTTATGAATCTAGTCTGTTTTATGAAGCACGAGTGTTAAATTATACTAAATGTTAATTTACACAGAATATATTAAAACAAGTATGGATGGTCAGGTTTGAATCCATCCAACTTGAATAGTACAAATATACATTATTTGAGTAGATTCACGACTGGGCGGATTCATGTTGGTGGGTAAATGTACGTTAGGTAGACGCGTCTAAGTACAGCAAAGCTGACCCCTTCAGCGTTCATGATGCTGTTTGCCCGTTATAACTCATATCAGTTAAACCGTATGTAACTAATGGTCAAAGCCACAGACATCATAATAATCAAGGTGCAGAAGCTGTCCATTTTCATAGTAAGCTTTAGTTTATTCTTTAAATCCGCGTATCATATAAACGATCAGTTAAGGTCTGTAAGACACGCTACAACTGAATGTTTCTGTGCACTGAAGTGTAACTCTCCGCCTTGTCTGTCTTAAAACTGCAATAGGATGTACTTGCACAAGGTATCAGCTCGAAACTGTTGTTTATATGCTATGTTTGCCACACTGTCCGAATTGTGTGTCAAGTACGAAATGTCCTGAATCCTAGCTGTTGCAGGTAACCAATAGAGAGTACACAGATGAGGCGTGATAGGATCTGATGTAGGGCTTCTCGCACTTAGCCGCTGAGTTTTAAACTTTGTGAAGTTTTTCAATGAGATAATGAGGACCCCCAATAATGATTGCCGGCTTATGATTTGGACCTTGTGACTAAGAAAACTGTAAGGTCGCAAATCACAGATCAGCACACAAATAACGATTTTAACGTCTGCTGCAAGATATAGTTACCTTTAAAGAAGTGAACTCCAACGACGCTAAAGACAAACCAGCACAGGATAATCACCAGAAACACGTTGAAGATTGACGGTATTGCACCAATCAGCGAATGCACCACGAACTGCAACAGCCCAAGAAAAGACTATGTATAGAATGACTCTATCATTACTGGCTCGGAATGAAATTTCTTACACACTTCTTTGAGCCTTTGAGCATACAAGCGGTATCACACATGTGTGATACAGTTTGCCTGTATCACACGTGTGTGATACAGCCCCGGTGCGTGAACGGCCACGTGCGCACAAACTTGTCTTGTAGAAAGTCTGGGGATTAAAAAGGTACGGGCATACACGATATTAAAACTCGACCCATTTT
The DNA here is from genome assembly GCA_036245525.1 of Semisulcospira habei. Taxonomy (NCBI): domain Eukaryota; kingdom Metazoa; phylum Mollusca; class Gastropoda; family Semisulcospiridae; genus Semisulcospira; species Semisulcospira habei. The sequence continues at coordinate 49,149,807 of BTPG01000001.1, forward strand.
AACCTCACGTGTAATGACGGCATTGTATGGAGATGACTGTTTTCGGTATTCCTTTATCATGTACGAACAATTGTCTGGCATCCAAAATAATGACGCCACATTACAAAATAAATTACATGAGGATCTTTGCCAAGAAATGATGGCGGCTTTGTTGTGACCAATTCTCATCGGATTACGGCAAACAAAAAGGTGAGTAAGAAATAGATTCTTACATCGGTGTTTAGGCGATACTGAGAATCTCACTCGAGTGGTTTTAACTCCATATCCTACGACACCTAAACACCGACGTAAGCCGCTATATATGTATATACTTTACTAGTTTCTGCTTCTTCAATGACAGAATAAAAATTGTCATGTTGTATCGCAAAATTGACGCAAAGCACCATCACGTCAGTGTTATGTATGAATTGACGCCATGCTCTCCTGTGATGAACCGCCGTGAGATGGCCTTAGTTGCCTGCTCGGCGTTAAACCCAAATAACTAACTCCTGTGATGAAGCTCTATGCCCAAGCATAAAGTTCACACAGGGATTCTGCATTGTGCTGTCTTGTCAGCGGTTTGTCTAGTCCGTGTATTCATGAGTTCCGTGCGATCGCGAGGTAAACGATCGGCACGAAGTTTTAGTGGCGGAGCTACGCCGAACAGAGCTCAAGAGAAGTTAGTACGGGCTATTCTGTCAGTGAGGACGGTGTGGGGGGGGGGGGGGGGTGGGAGGGGTGGGGGGGGGGGGGAGGGGTATGTCGGATACAATAGCCGTATTCACACGACTCTGAAACCTGGATTTCAGTTACGCTTTTACATGTATTATCAATAGCTACTGAATTAAAGGTAGTATGCGTTAGTAAGATTTAGTTCGGTTGTGTAGCGTTGATTTGGTTCAGTTATATCGGTTTAGAATTTGTTGATGACCGGGGATTTTTCTATATACTTATTTTCCGGGATGGATAACTAAAGAATGTGATGTATGTCTAGGTTGTTTACGAAGGTAGTACGGGTGTGTGTTAAGTGTACTCTTTTTCTATGTACGAACCAGTGTATGGCGCGTGCGTCATGTTATAGTCTTTTTGAGTGTAGTGACTGAGTTATGGTGTGTTGTGAATCTAGTCTGTTTTATGAAGCACGAGTGTGTGAATGAACGTGTAGATTCATTTGTATCAGCCAGGTTACGTAATGCAGCTCATATCATCCAATATGTGTGTGTTAAGCAAGTGTTATGACATTAGAACATTATTGTACAGAGTTCTTGTGCGGAGCGAGGGACTTGACGCCGAGACGTCAAAGTTAACAGAGGCTGCCGCTGGAGGAACGTGTCGTGAGGACATTCACCGCTCGGGGAGCGAGAAACTTGGTGCCAAGACATCAAAGCCAACAGAGGCTGCCCTAGAGGAGCGAGTCGAGAGGACGACCACAGTTTGGGGAACGTGGGACAGCTTCAGGAACGCGTGACGAAAAAAATACACGCCTACACGTGGAGAAACGTGCGAACGATACAGAGCGATAACACCAGTTGAGCAGGTTGGATAACGGAGGACAGTTTACCTAACCTGGCTTTTACTATATTGTGTGGATGTGAGAGTGATGTGCTAGTGTTGATAATTGTGTATCTTGTGAAGAGTATTTTGAGTTCACGTTTTGTATTTACTATTATATGGGCCACAGAAAAGAAGAAATGATGTTTTGCGTTTATACTGCACGAATGCGTCCGACTGAGAGTTAGCTTTGTTGTGTAGGGAAGGAGCCCCTATTATGAAACAGTGCTTATTATGAAACACCTTGCTCCCGGCGAAACGGAATAACTTTTCTAAATTCCGCCTGTGCAGTAATATAGAGCTACTTCAGTGAGCCTTATTTCCGGTACAAGAATGTCAGGCGTGATGAAAACGAAAACACGCCGAGAAAATGTGATTTTTGACCCTTCTACATCTAATTTTTCGCCATTTTGAAACACCTACATCAGCATTCAGTTTTGTGATTTTTAAAAAATAGCCACTCTTGTCATGAAGAGCAATCTTCGGACATCAGATAACCAGCAGCAATCGTTTTGGTTCTCTTTTTGTTTTGGAGGCACGCATTTTCCTGGAGAGGTATCTTGTTCCTATTATGAAACACAAAGAGCTCCTAATATGACACGTGTTTCATAATTAGAACAGTGTTTCATATAAGGAGCAGTGTTTGTCTAGCGTATATATCGGAAACCATCCAGCCAGTTTGATCCAAATTTTAGATGTTGATACTTTTTCTCAATACAGAGTATCCCACACCATGATCATGTCACTTTGCGAAGAGGGTGAGGACCTACAAATGTGCCACTTGTTGACAACCAAAACGAGAGGCGGGTGGTGCTGGTGTTAGTGCAGGTGAGAGGTCGCGGGAAGGGGGTGAGTGGTCTGGAAACCTTTCACCAATGGGCGAAAAATCACACGACGGGTTTACAATTTCCAAGAAGAGGCGCTGATATGTGTGTGTGTGTGTGTGTGTGTGTGTGTGTGTGTGTGTGTGTTGGGGGGTGGGTGGGGTGGGGGTGGGTGGGTGGGGGGGGGGTCCAAACTCCCCAAAAAGGAAAATTACAAATTAGAAAATATCCTGGGAGCCGTGCACCTTGGAACACCCCTCTCCCCCTGAATTTGCTTTTTAAATATGTACATGAACCTGTGTCGAAAATTTAGGAAGTTGACAAAGTAAAATAGGTAAAAGCACTGTCAGGGGAGAGAATTGCGCTGTATCGAACAATGATCATGGATCTAGTTTGATCAAAGAAAAAACAAAAAAGCAAAAAACAAAAAACCCAAACAAACAAACAAACAAAAAAAGATAGGAAAGAGGGGGTGTGCTAAGTAAGTGACTGGAAGCAATGCATATGGAAACATTTTACTGTGGTGTCTGCAGGGGCATACATTCCATCCCTCCACACAGAGCTAAATTTCCATGCCCCCTAAGAGAAAACCTACTATAAGGGGGGAAGGGGTTGCAGTCGATATTATCGTAATAAATGAAAAGAAAAGACTGCCAGTGCTAATATTTTAGGAAGTTTACAAAGTAGGTAAAAGCACTGTCAGGGGAAAGAATTGTGCTGTATCGACCAATGAGGACAAAATGGGCCGTGAGGCCTTTGCAAATGTCCTTTCTTTCTTTGATTACTTTATGGGTCTGCTATGCATGCAAGTTTTCCTATAAATCATTCATCATAGGAATAGAAAATCTCTTTACATTTTGGTAATTCGTCCAGCAGGTTTTTAAAAGAATTTGTTAGGTGTTTTTTTTTTAAAAAAAATGAAACTGTTAACTCATTCCAAACAATGGCAACTCTGTTAGAAAAACAAAACTTCCGCAGGTTAGGGTTGCAGTGCTGTACAAAGATTTTCCCTTCAGAGTTTCGGGTTCTGTCACAAAATGGTGCTGCAAAGAAGTTCCAATTTAGGTCGTCGATGCCATTATAAATTTAAAAACTTGGATTAGGTCTCCACGTATTCTACGTCCACGTAAGGAGTATAGTCAAAAGTATTTGAGTCTGTCTAAAAAAGTCATATTTCTACATTCTTTGACCAGCTTTGTTGCTCGTCTCTGTACCCTTTCGAGTGCAACTGAAACCTCTTTAAACCTGTGCTAGATGACTGGAAGCAATGCATATGGAAGCCCCCACGAAGGGGGGCGTATCACATATCCCACTGTTCCAGCCCCCCCCCCCCCCTTTGGGGGACCTAGATTTAAATTCCCATGCACCAAGGGGCTGGAACAGTGGGATATGTGATACGCCCCCCTTCGGGGGGGGGGGGGGGGTTGATCGATTGTACATTGCTTAACGTCCCGACAGCAACAAGACTTTCTCAGGACGTGCCTGCACTGCTTGTGAAAAAAACTAAACAGAACATTGAATGTATGTCGCCAGCCGGTCCAATATGTTACATAAACCTAACATATGGGGCCTAAAAAAAGATAAGACCCTTTAGCAACACACATCCAATATCCAGAGCTACAGGCAGTGCAGAAGGTAGGGAGAGTTTTAAAAAGGCAATTACAGGTGAATGGACAAAGGGTAGACAGAAACACATGCCCCAGAATAGAGAGGAAAACCCACCCTGTGGGGCTGACTAGCGTGACCCTGGGAACTAAAAAGTAGTTAACCCCACCCAAGTCCCCCAGGGCAGACCCGGGTGGGGGTGGGGGTGGGGGGGGGGGGGGGGGCGTGGGGGGGCTTCCATATGCATTGCTTCCAGTCACTTACTTTGCGCACCCTCTCTTTCCTATCTTTTTTTTTTTTGGGGTGCTTCGATCAAACTGGATCTATGATCATTGGTTGGTACAGCACAATTCTCTCCCCTGACAGTGCTTTTACCTACTTTACTTTGTAAACTTCCTAAAATATTAGCACTGGCAGTCTCGCCTTTTCTTTTTTGTGCCGATAATGCTAGCTTGTATCAAGTTTTACTTCTGAGGTGGAAAAACTAAATACAGTAGCTTTTATTCCACCATAGATAGAACATTTTCAACACACTTGCTGACATGCCTGCCCTTTGACCTTTGGAAGGAGCCAATAAACTTAATATGCATAGACAGTTTAACCCCTAGCAAAACATTTCCACTGGGATCTTATTGCAAAGTTCACATACAAACTACCTGTAAGAACAAAAACCTAAAATAAAAGCCTTCTTACTTCTCGTGACCTTTGACCTTAATGAGAGGTTAACTTAGTAGAGCTGCAGACAAAAGTTGTATCATCAGTTTTCTCTTTTAAAAAATCGTCCGTTATTGACCTTGTAACCTTGACCTTTCATGGAGGTCAGCGCAAGTGACAATCAAAGCTATTGTCAAATATGATCACTGTGCCAAATTAGAAGTCTGTGGTCCTTATGGTCTCTCAGAAATTCAAAATGATAACATCTTTCACAATTGGATGTCCGCAGGATAATGGATGGATGGACCAACAGTGGACCAGTGGCGGATGACTCATTATATTTAACCCACTTTTAATATTAAATGAACCTATAATGTCTGCTAACCATCTCTCATGCCTTAATTTTCCAACAAAATGCAAGTGAAAATTATAAAAAGGACATAATCACACTGTTTCATAATAGGAGACCTAGTGTTTCATATTAGGCAAACGGTGTCTAATATGAAACAATGTGTCACTTTTTTCAAACTGGAACTGCTCCTGCATCGATTAGAGTTTTGAAATTTGGCTTTGTCCTAAGATGCATCAATATAATCTCTATCAAACTCTGGTTTCGGATTGATTCTACCTTTCTTTGGACGGTCGCGCGAGACGTTTTTGCTTAAGTGTTTCATACACGGGTCTCCTCCCCTATGTGCCCGTTGCGATTTTGAGACTGTGCGTGCGACCGGTTGAAAGTCTGCGTGCGTTACATCTCCCTCTGGCTCTCTACGTTCGATTTAGGAAGACAGTCTCCATCTGTGTTACGATATCTGCTGACGTATTGTGCAAAAAGTGGGAAAATGCATGCAAGCTCATAGGCCTGTACAAGAGACGTTGTGGGCTGGTTCATCATATCTTGTTTCGTTACCGTTGAGCTGGTGAAAAGTATGGTCATCTGTCTGTCATAATGCCTTGTTTCGTTTTCGCGATGATACAAACTAGTACTAGATAGCAGCAACACATTGATGTGTTACGAAATAAAATGCGAAAAGGCAACATAGTTCAATGCTCCACTGCTGCTTCAAATCCTTCCTATAACATAAATTAATAAATTATAAGATCCACAATTACTACTCACATTCATACTCTGCCAGCGTGCTATCAGTCTGAGCGGCCGGAGAGCAACCAGTGTTCGAAGCACAATATTGACGACCTTGATGGAGACGAAGTTGTTAAGAACCAAGGACGTCAGAGCTGCCTAAAAAGAAGCTCGAAGGCATGTTTAAATGAGTCAGTGCGGCAAGTCGCGTGCGCGCACATTTTTAGTATTAGTATTAGCAGTAGTAGTTATATTAGTAGCAGTACTAGTAATGGTACTACTAGCAGTAGTAATAATATTAATGAGGTTGCTGCTGCTGCAACAACTGCTGTTAAGAATGATAATACAACAACAACAATACAAACAAAAACAGGAAAAATAATACAATTTTAGCGAGTTTCACTTTGCACTGCGATAGCAGTACTCCTAGACTGGACACGTCAGGACGCAATTGTGCAAACAAAGTGCCGCCTTTTGTGTTTCCCTACAGATTGTTTTTGATATAACGGCACATAATATTTTTAATGACGTTATTATTGCGTCATAGTAAAACGTCATGTATTCTTGTAAAGGAAGTGCGGAGTTCCATCCCATTATTTTCGCGTCCCTGGTGGCTTAGGCTGGCTAAATAGGAGGAGTGGAGCCAGGGTAGACAGAGGAGGAGGGGAGCCAGGATGGACGGACAGAAGAGAAAGGAAGCCAGGGTGGACACAGAGGGGAGCCACAGCGGACAGAGGAGGAGGGGAGCCACGGTGGACGCACAGAAAAGGGGGGGGGGAACCAGAATGGACGGACAGAGTTAGGTAGTTATTTGGGTTTAACGCCGAGCAGGCGACGTGGACGGACAGAGGAGGGGACTTAACCACAATAAACAAACGGAGGAACTCGCCAAAATTTTAAACGTGGAGTGGGGGGTGGGAGGTCCAAACACCCCCAAAAGGGACTTTGTTGTAGCATTTAAAAACATTTTGGGTAGGGGGGGGGAGGGAGGGCGGGGGTGGGGGGGGGGGGGGGGGGAGGGAGGGCGGGGGATTGGGGGGGGGGGTTGGCGAGGGCGGTGGGTGGGGTGGGAGGTGGTGGTAGAGTGGGTTCTGGACCCCCCTCCGACCCCAGATCCGCCCCTGCATCTCTTGGATGACTCGGTCATAGTCGGCAAAATGCGGAGTTTCTGACTTTCACCATGGAACCTACATGGAACCTACATGGAACCTACATGGAACCTACATGGAACCTTGGGCAACCAGCCTCCGGACCATGGGAATTCGCACAACAAATGGATACATGTGTGACGTCAAAGTTTGGGACACAAAACGAAGAGTCATGTTGTATGGGAAGTCCATGACGTTAATTTTATGAATGTAGGTTTTACCAAATAAACTGCGTCACCAGAACAAAATGTCTACATAGTGCAGTTCACACAAGGTGACATACAGACATCCAGTGCTAAAGTTTGCGCGCTTCGGCTCTTGTTTCCAACATTTCACGGGCAACGGTGTAAAGGTAAACCTTCGGGACAACCGTACAATAGTTGGTAACACCAAGTGTTTGAAGTAAAATGTTTGTACAGTCGGAGAAAAGCATCTGGTTTTGAATCTGTTTTTATGACTTGGACAAAGACAAAATCTACCCAAATTATAAGCGGTATACCAGGATATCCCAGATAACGTAGCGCGGCAAGACTAGAAAATATAGTGTGTTGATACTATCTATGCAGACGTGGTCTTGAAAGGTTCTATACATCCCTAAAAGGAGGCATCTGGTCAAGCCTTGAACCCATGTCTTTTTCTGAAACTTACGAAGTAGGCAGGAAAAACACACATACACAAACAAGAAGGTGCAATACTAAATGTGTTTGGGTAAATACCCTGATTTCCACAGTAGATGCACAAGACAATACACAACAATGTAACGATACAAATTTTACCTCGAGTTATAGAATATTCACAAACCAAATAGATGCGGCTAGCGCTGGTAGAACGGTACATATACCAGCGCATTTCTGTGGGCTGGCAATTGGGTGCCTGATAGGCGGGCGCAGTGGATCTAACTGTTTGCATTTCCAGCGCTGAGTAATTTCCTTTGGTATGTGTACTGTTCTACCACCGCTACCCTCACTTATCTGGTTTGTATTTTTTATATACTAATGGTCAAAACGTAAGGGCCACTTTTTATCGCAGACGCACCGACAACACCACACAAATAATGTAACAATACTTAGAGTCAGTACTTTGCTAATTTATTCAGTAACAATTTCATTTTAGTTTCGAGTAAATCAAGAAATTGTAACAACAGCAGTACGTTAGAATGTTCACCCACCCCTCATTTGTAATGTCACACAAGACTGGTCCAGTCAGTAGCAAGTGTACCCACTGTTTGCAGCAAAGCATTCAATGCAGCGTTGACGCATGGAGTTTCACCAGGGTTGGGAGAACATGTTGTGGGATCGCTTCCCACTCTTGATGCAGGAACAGAATCGGATGGGGGACGCCTTGAGGTGGGGTGTGGGGGGGGGGGTTCGGGAAGGGTGGGTGGGTGGGTAGGTGGTTGCGGACTACACGCCCCAGCATGTCCCAGGGGTGCTCGATGGGAGCCAGATCAGGTGAACGAGTTGGCCACTCTATCATCATGATACCCGTTGCTCAAGGTACTAATCCACCACACGGGCGCGATGAGGTCGAGCGTTGTCGTCTTGCAGAACAGCATTGACGCCTATGGCTTAAAGAGCTGGCTGGATGAGGGGCTGCACAATCTCGTCCCGATAGCGCAGTACAGTCAGGGTGCCTCGGATGACCTGGAGGGGGGTCCTGCCTTCCCTGCTGAAGCCTGCCCAGATCAAGACTGAGCCTCCTCCGTAGCGATCCACCTCTTGGACGCATCCATCCGTGAATCGCTCGCCCTCGCGTCTCCAGACCCTCACCCTGCCGTCGTTGAAGAACACAGTGAACCGTGACACATCAGTAAACAGAACCTGAGTCCACTGGAGTCTGTTCCACCTCTCATGTTGACGACACCAGGCAACCCGGGCTCTGCGATGAGCTGGAGTGAGTGGTATTCTCACTGCTGCTCTGCATGAAGCCAGGCCAATTTCGCGCAGACGTCGGCAGACTGTCCTTCTGCTGACGTTAACGTTTGCAGCTTGCATCAGTTGACGTCACAGAGTGGTTGACGTAACAGTTTGGTCGCGCAGAGCCGCCACACAGAGGTATATGTCCTCCCATCTGCTGGTGCAGCGTGGGTGTCCTGAGCAGGATCGTCGTTCTGCCCTTACAGTTTCTTGCGCGCATATTTTAGATTTTACATAACATAAAAGTGATCATAGACTATGAAAGAATATTAACACTAAAAATTGAAATAAAAACTAAAGGAATAAAGTTAAAACTCAATGCCAGTCTTACAAGCTGTCCTGTAAGCAAAACAAAACTCGACAGATGCAGCATACAAAGAAAAAAATCAAAAAAAAATATTAACGAACACAATAGGTGAATTATTTTTATTAAAACAATGGCGTTGGAGAATTTGTCACTGCCACCGATGCAACAGCAAGAGACAAATGAAATGAAATTTTACAAGGATAAAAGATTAGGTCATAGACCTATTTTCAAACATGTCCTTGCTACACACTACAACAAATATCACACACACACACACACACACACACACACACACACACACACACACACACACACACACACACACACACACACACACACACACACACACACACACACACCTCTCTCATCTCACGTACACCCACAGGTCAATGGCCTAACAGTACAGAAAGATACATATATAAACAGGATATCACTACAGTTACATATTCATATGAATGTACAACGTATCAAATCAATAGTACTAGAAACAAACAAACAAAAATGCTATGAGAGAGAGAGAGAAAAAAAAATCAAGTTACATCAACTCATTCAACCCATAATATACGCACACGCACGCTCGCACACACTCATGCGCTCGCGGGCGTATGCACAAACTGACATCGCTGTTCTTATTGTAAAGGCAAATCAAGAGTCCAGATTTTGAGAAGAAAACAGGCAATGGCATAGTGGGCTTATAGTCAGGGCGAGAGTTTACTGAGAGTTTGTGACCATAATAACATGACGTTAGGTGCTCATAGCTCATTTAGGTGTTGTGCTAGACGGGTCCGGAATGTAGGGTCCGGAATGTAGACAGGGATGGGGCGGCAGCAATATCTGCTGGTAATGAGTTCCACAATATGGCTCCCGAGTAAGATAGGCTCGTTTTACATAATTATGTCGAGGCGTGGCCTAGGTACGTACAGATTGTTCCTCGTTGTCTTGTACGTTGTGTTAGCGGGACTAAAGAGATCCGTTTGGTAGCGAGGTGTTTTGGCGAGGCTGATTTTAAACATCAACACACCCCTATTGTAAATAAGTAACTTACGTAAAGGCAGCATGCCAAGGGCTTTGAGTCGGTCGCCAGTGCTGTCTTTACTATTAGAGAGGATTAACTTAGCTGCCCGCCAGTGGAGAGCATTAAGCATTGAGAGAGAGAGAGAGAGAGAGAGAGAGAGAGAGAGAGAGAGAGAGAGAGAGAGAGAGAGAGAGAGAGAGAGAGAGAGAGAGAGAGAGAGAGAGAGAGAGAGAGAGAGAGAGAGAGATGCCCTCACAGCATTAGCAACGAAGTCAAGAATTGTCCAAAAGCGCGTGAAGTACTCTGCAAGTCCGTAGGCGAACATCCTCATGACCATGTCCAGGCAGAAGAGTGAAGTCAGTACAATAAAAGACAAATCCACAAATCTTTGCACCGTGGGTCTTGTGTACATGTTTACGTCTTCAAAAGCCTGCACACGATACATGCTAAACAAAAATAACCTTGGCAGAAAATAACATAAGCCGATAAGTGTGTTGTGACAATTTGTGTTTGATCCATATATTAACTATGATAGATAGATTGTGTTTTTGTGTGAAGGGAACCTTCCCTTCACACAAACACACAATCTATCATAGTCTATATATATATATATATATATATATATATATATATATATATATATATATATATATATATATATATATATATATATATATATATATATATATATATATATATATATATATATATATATATATAATTATGAGAATGCTGTGCTAATGCCATGAGATTCCAGGTTGGTAAGCTTGCATTGTGTCATCAGGACATCAGCTGCCCTTTTGTGACTGCATCGCTTATTAGATCTTTTGAGCCTTCCACTGAACACCTACTACATAAAGCAATAGGGACTACCCCCAGGCGCCCCGCCATCCGCTGGAGAATATCCAGTCCTCCCCCCGAGGGGGGAAGATAGAAAATATTACGTCCCTTGGAGCTACTCTGAGTGCATTTTTTGGCTTTGGGCGACGCCTTTGTTAAAAGTATAATTGTGTGTGTGTGTGTGTGTGTATATATATATATATATATATATATATATATATAATATATATATATATATATATATATATATATATATATATATATATATATATATATAGATATAATATATTTATAATATATTATATATTTAGTATATATACTAATGGTCAAAACTTAAGGGCCACTTTTTATCGCAGGCGCACCGACAACACCACACGAATAATTTAACAATACTTGGAGTCAACAATGTGCTAATTTATTCAGTAACAATTTCATTTAAATTTTGAGTAAATCAAGCAATTGTAACAACAGCAGGACGTTAGAATGTTCACCCATCCCTCATTTGAAGTCACACAAGACTGGTCCAGTCAGTAGGGAGTGTACCCACCGTTTGCAGCCAAGCATTCTATGCAGCGTTGACGCATGGAGTTCACCAGGGTTCGGAGAACATGTTGTGGGATCTCTTCCCTCTCTTGATTCAGGAACTAATTAATAATAATAATAATTAGGGTATTTATAATGCACTTATTTTATAATAATTATAACGCTAAGCGCGCACTCGCAACTCGCGCACACATGCTCACGCTTTTGACAATGACACGTACCACAAATAGTCAGCTTGGGGTGGGGAGTGTGGTGATGTTATAGTGCTAGAACTGTTGAAAGAGGTGAGCTTTGAGGGCGGACTGGAAGGAGGAGAGCGAGTGTTTCTGATGGAGAGAGAGAGTGGGATAGTGTTCCAGGTGGATGGACCGTAGACGGAGAAGGAGCGGGGGCCGAAAGTGCTGAGTTTGGTGCGGGGGATGTGGGGACGGAAAGGGTCGGAGGCGGAGCGTGAAGGAGTGTAGGGGTGAAGTAAGTTGGAGAGATAGGCAGGAGCGTAGTTGTTAAGGGATTTGTAGCAGAGAGACAGAATCTTGTATTGGATGCGTTGGAGGATGGGGATCCAGTGACGGAGTTTGAGCAGGGGAGTGATGTGGTCAGATTTCTTCTTTCTGAGGACGAGGCGGGCAGCATTGTTCTGGACGCGCTGGAGAATGAAAGTGGTGGAGTGATGGAGGCCGGAAAGGAGAGAGTTGCAATACACGATGCGAGATAAGATGAGAGAGGCAGCAAGTTTGGTAGCAGCTTCGGTGGTGAGGTATTTTCTGATCTGACTGATGCGACGGAGGTGGAAATAGCATGCCTGGGCCGTGGCGGAGACAAAGCTGGTCATGGAAAGAGAGAAATCGAGATAACGCCGAGGTTCTTGGCCGAGTCAGAGAGGGGGATCGGGGTGCTGTCGAGTTGAAGATGGAGAGAGGGAGGAAGCTGGGAGAGTTTCTGGCGAGTGCCTACCAGCATGGCTTCCGTTTTGTCGTCATTCAGTTTTAGTTTGTTTGCTGTCATCCAGTTTTTCACATCTTCGTAGCAGTCAGCCGTGCGAGTCAGTAGTGACTGAGTGTTGTCGAGTTTGTCTTTGTCTAGTAGTTGTGAGTCGTCAGCGTAGAGGTGGTGGTGTATGTGATGAGACTGGATGATTTTGGACAGGGGAGAGGTGTAGAGTTTGAAATTGACCGGGCCCAGGACGGAACCCTGTAGAACTCCGCAGGAGAGCCTGACTGGGTTAGAGGAGACGCCGTCGACGGTGACGGACTGCTGTCTGTCGGAGAGGTAGGAGAGAAACCAGGAGTGAGCAGAGTCAGTGATGCCAAAGGAGTGGTGAGGGCGGTGGAGGAGGGTAGAGTGATCTATAGTGTGGAAGGCGGCAGAGAGATCGAGATGTTGCCCGAGTCGGTGGAGAGGAGCAGATCGTTTAGGATATGTAGAAAAATTTCATCCTGCAGCCATGCTAGCGCCCGGCCTTGATCTACTGGCGTTAGGCTTTGTCGTGGTGACATGGTTAGGAAAGTGACAATTTTGCCCCTACTGTACCGGTATTTGTAGCGAAACAGAGATGCTCAGTGTTCACGACTGACCCCGAGTTTTTCCACCTGCCTGCCTTTGGTACGCTTGCTAATATCGCACAGCTTTGACGAAAAACTTAGATGTTTCACGTGCATTTGACACGTTCGTGGAAATTGATGAATTGTTTATTGTCCCCTGTGCAGTGAACTGTCTAAGGTCAACTGTTAACCCATTTGGATTGAAAGAACATTGTATTTTATTAGAGTACTTGCGACGATAAACAATGACACTATATATCATGGCTTGATATATATATATATATATATATATATATATATATATATATATATATATATATATATATATATATATATATATATATATATATATATATATATATATATATATATACACACACACAGAGATGCCACAACTCAGAACCCTAACCAGACCTCCCTCTGCAGCCACTGCGGTCGAACCTGCCTGTCCCAGATTGGACTCCGCAGTCACGAGCATGCCTGCAGACGCCGTGGGCAACCCCTATAGAATCTTCGTTCGCGAAGTCAAGCCAAGATATATATATATATATATATATATATATATATATATATATATATATATATATATATAATATATATATATATATATATATATATATATATATATATATATATATATATATATATATATATATATATATATTCTTTATTTATAGCCAAAGGCGTCGCCCAAAGCCAAAAAATGCACTTAATCAGATTAGCTCCAAGGGACGTAATTTTTCATTCAATTCTGAGAATGCTGTGCTAATGCCATGGAATTCCAGTCTGGTAAGCTTGCATTGTGTCATCAGGACATCAGCTGCCCTTTTTGTGACTGCATCGCTTATTAGATCTTTTCAGCCTTCCACTGGACACCTACTACGTAAAGCAGTAGGGACTGCCCGCAGGCGCCCCGCCATCCGCTGGAGAATATCCAGTCCTTCCCCCCGAGGGGGGATGCTAGAAAATATTCCCAAACAGATATTGGACCTGCTGAGTAGATTTAAAGTTTTTGCCGCCTACGACCGGTTTCGCCCGGGGGTTGGGGGGGGGGGGGATGGGGAGGGGGGTCTTCAGGTAGGCATACGGCGTAACCTGAAATTGCAAACACAACGCATGTACTAGAAGCCGCCTCCAGAATTTACTGGTAGTGGAAGGCTCACAAGATCTAATAAGCGATGCAGTCACAAAAAGGGCAGCTGATGTCCTGATGACACAATGCAAGCTTACCAGCCTGAAATTCCATGGCATTAGCGCAGCATTCTCAGAATTGAATGAAAAATTACGTCCCTTGGAGCTAATCTGATTGAGTGCATTTTTTTGGCTTTGGGCGACGCCTTTGTTATAAGTAAAGAATAATTGCACCACAAAATTGCCTAGGTGTTGCCTTTTCAAAATTAGTCTATCTTCTTCCACTGCAACACCTCATAAAGCTTAAGAGATGCAATCCGCGCTGTGCTGGCGGTGCTATCAGTAAATTCTGGAGGCGGCTTATAGTACATGCCGTGTGTTTCCAATTTCAGGTTACGCAAGAGAGTTCGAGATCAAACCAAACGCACGGCGCTCCTCCCGACACCCCCCCCCCCCCACACCTCCGCCTGCCACCGCGAAACCACAGCGCACCCCTCTCATCTCAGCGGCCGACCCTCAAGCCTAGAATCCACTGGCCACCACAACTACCCAGACCCTACAGCCAGCGACGGTTCCTCCGGCCACCACCACCCCCGCCACCACTCATACAACACCTTTTAGAGTGGCTGGCACTCCAACCTCCCCCAGCCTGGCACTAAACAACGGTCCTCCGGCCGCACCAACCGCCTCCTCCATCACCACCCACCCGGCCCCGGCAACACCACCAGCCGCTGCGCAACGGAGCGACCGACAGACAGCCAGATGACCCCTCCCCCTCCACCCCTGCCCCCCCCCCCTCCCATGGACGAAATCATCGAAAGCTGGAAGTCCGTATTCCTTTAAAAAATAGTACTTCAGGTTACGCCGTATGCCTACCTGAAGAGCGCCCCCCCCCCCCCCCCCCCCCTGGAGCGAAACGGGTCGTAGGCGGCAAAAACTTTAAATCTACTCAACAGGTCCAATATCTGTTTGGGAATATTTTCTAGCATCCCCTCTCGGGGGGAGGACTGGATATTTTCCAGCGGATGGCGGGGCGCCTGGGGGTAGTCCCTACTGCTTTATGTAGTAGGTGTTCAGTGGAAGGCTCAAAAGCTCTAATAAGCGATGCAGTTACAAAAAGGGCAGCTGATGTCCTGTTGACACAATGCAAGCTTACCAGCCTGAAATTCCATGGCATTAGCACAGCATTCTCAGAATTGAATGAAAAATTATATATATTTGTTTTTCATCCCTACGTCACACGACCAATCACTTTAGCGCAAATTGTACCCACTTGACCGAGATACAAAAACCGTTGTTTTAATCCCTACGTCACACGACGAATATCTTTAGCTCAAACCGTACCATGTGACTGGGATACAAAAGCCCTTGTAGCAACTAATGGTCGACTTTTTGTAGCCCTATTTCTGACGCGTCTTGGATGCCAGTTATTTTCTATAACGATCACTAAAACGTTCTAAAGTAATAATAATAATAATAATAATAATAATAATGAATGGTTCTTGTATAGCGCAAAATCTTTTTATGGCAAAAACTCATTGCGCTAACACACGCAGTCAAACATGACATAGACGATATGAAACATTACAAACTAGTAAATACAACAGGACCACGGATCTACGACAGAGGAAAAGCAAGCTGGAAGAAGTGAGTTTTCAACTGAGTCTTAAACTGAGGGAGAGTAGAGAGATTTCGAAAACTGACAGGCAGCGAGTTCCAAACTGAAGGTGCAGTGAAGCTGAATGAGCGTTCACCAACAGTTTTCAAGTTACGCCTCGGAGCCTTCAAACGTTTCTCACTGGAGGACCGCAGAGAACGTGAAGCTGGTATGTGCAGAGTGAAGCAGAAAGGTAAGCCGGGAGAGTCCCGTCGAAGTGACGGTATGCCAGAGTTGCCATCTTGTACTGGCATCGAAACTTTACCGGCAGCCACTGGAGTTCTTTAAGCATGGGTGTCACGTGGTCGCGTTTACGCTTCTTTAGAACAAGCCGTGCAGCGCTGTTCTGAACCCTTTGCAACCGACATACCTGTTCCATGGGCAGACCTGAATAGATGGAATTACAATAGTCAAGGCGGGAAGTTACCAGCGCAGTGACTAGTCTAGCCGAAGCGCGTTCAGAAAGATAAGGCCGGATAGATGCAATGCGTCTGAGCTCCAGGAATGAGGCTCGACAAACACTGCTGATTTGATCGTGCATGGCCAGTGTCTGATCTATCTTGACACCAAGATATCTAACTGATGTTTTGAAGGGAATGGTGCTGCCAGCAATGTTGACAGAAGCACTGTTTACAAGTCGGAGCCGGGAGGGAGCACCAACAGGAATTACTTCAGCTTTGTCAGCATTCAACATCAGCTTGTTACTATTCATCCACGTTAAAACGTCGTCTATGCATGTTTCAATGCCTGACAGAACTGAAGAAAACTCATCAGGAGGTGCGCCCTTTGACAGCTCCGTGTCATCAGCGTATTTGTGGAAGTCACACTCATGAGCAGAAATAACGTCTGACAGAGGCTGGGAGTATAATGTAAATAAGACGGGTCCCAGGACGGAACCCTGAGGAACTCCGTACACAAGTACAAAGTTACTTAGTGTTGTTCGAAACAACAGGCACGCTTCCTGAGACGGCAACGTCATGAAAGATTTTAAATTACGTCATAAGTCTATTATGTAAAAATGGTCGGAAGATTTCTTCTTGATTTCTTTTATGAAAATAGTGGAGGAATGAAAACAAATACGTTATTGGTACCACGGGCTTGCTAAACGGACCCTTGTGTAGGCCTTCGGGAGCTCAAAGGAACCATTGTACCCCTCAGGCCTTCAGCCTTTGAGGTGCAATGGTTCCTTTGACCTCTCTCAGGCCTACAAGGGTCGGTTTAGCAAGCCTACAAGGGTCCTTGCGACCAATAACTTATATTGTAGCGACTAATGGCGGACTTCTTGTAGCCCTTTGTATGACGCGTTATGACCTCGTTTTCGAGTCTTGATACCAGCTGGGTTCGACGAAATAGGAACAAACACACTAAAGTAGTGATAGTTGGCACAATACACATCCTCTACTTTATTTTTTTACGACGTGAGGACCCATTTACAACATTATTTTACCACTGATTACATAACGCAAATAGTAAAAGCCTTCGCCGAATTTATCGCATCGCCATACACTAAGCATTTTCAAAGTTCGGGAAACCACCGAACAAACATAGCTTCCGAGTTAGTTTTAACCAATCGGAGACAGCAAATACCCTCGCATCCAGCATACGTTGTAAGCAACACACTGTCGTCTGCTCAGCCGGCATATTCAATATACCAAAATCTGTCCTAACACTAGTCCAGCTGTCAACAACGATCATTGTTTTTGGTATTCATTAGCAAATGAGGTTTTACAATAAAACAAAGACAATGTGCTGCACACTCGAAGCATCCCCCTTAAAAGCACAAGGCGCCATGTTGACGCGCCATGTTGACACGCACATGCCGATCACTTCATGTAAAAGTTCTTAACTTTTCTGAGTCATACAGCAATCAAAGAGCACTCTTCTGTGTAACTGTCATACTTTGACAACTTTGGTAGACATTGCAGTTTAAAGCATGCTCTACATAAGCCAAAATAAACTTTTTACTCTCGAAGTTTGCTCTGCATGCGTAATCATGCTACGTCACTCTGTCTCGTACGGGAATGGGAATCCCTGGAAGAACATGTATATTCAACGATGTCACCTATCCGCAAGAGAAGCGGCCATCGTCAACTGGATTTTTTCCTAACGAATACACGGAGGAATGGTTCCTTTGATCTCCCTCAGGCCTACAAGGGTCCGTGTAGCGAACCCCTGCTACCAATAACTTATATTGTTTTCATCCCTACGTCACACGACCAATCCCTTTAGCGCAAACTGTACCACATGACACAGCTACAAAAACCCTTGCAGAGACTAATGGCGGACTTTTTGTATCCCGCTGTATGACCTCGTTTTCGACTCTCGAGCACCAGCTTTGCTCGACAAAAAGAGCAAAGCACACGCCAAACAACATAGTCTCTTCGCATTGTTCGTAAAGACAACATCCAGTTTTGAAAAAAAAAAATCCGTTGAAACGCAAAAGACTACAAATGGAGCAAGTCTTTTCCCGGATCAAAAATGGCGCACCCAGGTCACTGTCACAAGATCGTCGCTTCAATGGCGAATATAAAATACTGAACTATTTTTTTAGTGACAGACAATTGGAAAAACACGTACTAGCTGTTAAATCGCATTACTCTGACAATATGTAGACAGTACGGCTCGAAGAAAAGTGCTTTCCAAAAGTCAAATTGAAATTGAGAAGCTGTCAGGAAGAACGATGTTAGAGAGAGAGAGAGAGAGAGAGAGAGAGAGAGAGAGAGAGAGAGAGAGAGAGAGAGAGAGAGAGAGAGAGAGAGAGAGAGAGAGAGAGAGAGAGAGAGAGAGAGAGAGAGAGAGAGAGAGCTAACCTCAACTGAAACTTTAAGGATAAAGACAGTAGGCATACATGTCTTTTTACAAATTAAAATTAAACAAGAGATATATAGTTATTATTTGGTACTGGTCACAAAAAGGAGGAATTGTGGTATAAATAATTAGGTGAACTTCTTTTCAGCCATAAAAGTTAAAAATAAAGTTTTAATAAAACCCCATTTGTTATGTTAATATACTGATCATAGTCGTGTGACACTGAAATGTTAAGAACCATACAAATTAAACGTTTCTTCAAGATCGGCTACTCCCATGTTTTCCTTTGATTTCTTATTTAACACATTCCTTGCAATATCATCAACATTTTTTCATGCATGTTATCAATTGTTACCTCGTCAATTGAGAAACTTTTCTCGCCTCTGAAGTGAAAAATGTCTGGAGGTTGTTTCCGTTTGCCGATAATCAATGTTCAAGTTTGCGGGTTTCTAACGTTTCATTTGTGACACGGTGGACACAAGTTGATCCGATTAGCAAAGAAAAAATGGACGGACTGACTGCAAATAGGCCCGTTTCGGACACTTTTCGGTGTGCACTTTTGATTTGTACCGACGACATGTACCGTACGATTTATTAACTCATTCAGCCCGACGGCCGTATTTCCCAAATTTCGGAGGCGTCATCCAATGACTGTGCGCCAGTTGCAGGAGATGGATCGACCATGATAATTCAAGGGCAGTGCCAGATTAGCTTGGAGCCGACAGGCGCCAAGCTAATCTGGCACTACCCTTGAATTATCATGGTCGAGCCATCTCCTGCTGTAGTGCGTCAGGGCTGAATGGGTTAACGCTTGCAGACGATCTTTTTGTTGACATCGGATACATGACACCGGCTGAAACGTTAGAAACCCGGAATTCGCATACAAAATTCACGGAGATAATAAAGCAGGCATTTTTTAGTATTAGTTGTATGACGAATTAGGCTTTGCCAGTGCTTCTTGACGCCTCCAGGGTCCGATCAGGGGGGTCAATATCGGAGGTAAGAGTCGAGGGCATTGACCCCCTTCCCCCCCCCCCCCCCCCCCCCCCCCTCAGCACAAACGCATAAGCACCCACAACGTTCATAGCTATATGATAACCCAAACAAATAAACAACAATGGTGACGCAGATAACACACAAACAAAATAAATGAAAAAAAAAGGTATACACACTATTCTATCACTTCCACATGTCTCTTCTGTGTTAAACACATTCATGGACTATCTCAAAGCATGTTCGTATTATAGGCAGTTTGCCATCGGAGCGCACAAGTTTTTTTTTTCAATTTTTTTCCCCAAATATCTTCGTAAACAAACACTTTCTTTTGCCGTCAGACAGGAAGTGAAACTCTTCCCCGCCCCTATCCTCGGGATTGGAGACCACCCCGTTTTTGGGAGCCTAAAGGGCTGGCTTAACTGGGCGAGACAAACCCGAACCATGTCTCGGCGAGACACCCGAGACAGTCAATGCGAGATACCCGTTCCACCCGTTTATTAGGTTCGGCATGTCTGATCTTGTCTCGGAGAGTTCGCCGAACCTAATAAACGGGTGGAACGGGTATCTCGCATTGACTGTCTCGGGTGTCTCGCCGAGACATGGTTCGGGTTTGTCTCGCCCAGTTAAGCCAGCCCTTATCACATATGAAGATGAACCATACCCGTTAGGTGTTTGCCCAAAAGGACATGCACTCTGATCATATTTTCCTTCTTTGGGCCATTTGGAAGACTATTCAAAATGAGGCTTTCAAACTCTTTGGTCAATTCGTTCAGCCAAACGTACCACGCCGTCTGTGTCTTCAGCTAACCCGAAGGCTAAAACAAGAAGCACGACTCCCTATTTTACTTTTTTTTTTAAAACACCAAATGACACACTGCTTAAGTAGTTTGAGCCTCGCTGTTCATTTAAGTGTTATGAATAATGAATATGGCATAGTCTTCCAACCTATCCCGAGTTTGTTAGCCACCCTGAAAATGCGGGTAACCCGCTACTTAGTAATGGGTAGACCATCGAAAACCGATGATGTCGTCATTGTGCATGATTTCTATTTGTGGGTGCGGGTGTGGCTGGCCAAGCCAATCCTGGAGCCACACATGCGAGGGCAATGGGGGCACTGGAACGTAGCTGTGGGAAGAGTCGACGCTGCCTTTCTGCGAGCTCTGGCACTGGCTACTTGGTGCGGGTAAGCAAACACTCTATTCTGGCCCGCGTCACTTTATTGCCCCCGTGTGATCAGTTTAACACGAGATAAATTAACCTGGTCTAAATCGCTCGTTTGACGGCGCTCTTGGTCAACTTAATTATGCACGTTAAAATGGACCTTTCTCATACTGGCCTGACTATACCTCGGGCACATTTAGGGACGAAATCAGCATTTTCATGAAAACCGGCACATTGCTTGAGTTTCATGAAATAAGTCGTATTAACTTCTTCTACCCCAGACACACCACAGCAAGATCTGGATCGACCATGATAGTTCAAGGGTGATGCCAGAATAGCTTGGCGCCTATGGGCGCCAAGCTATTCTGGCATCACCCTTGAACTATCATGGTCGATCTGTGTCCTGCACTGCAATGCAGTCTGCAGAGAACAAGGGCAACATTTGGGGGATTTGGGTGTTGGGGTACAATGAGTTAAGTCAACTGGCACTGAATGCTATTTGTTGTAAGATAGGAAAGAGGTTATTTCCCAAGATATTGCGCAGAATGTTGTGCGCTCCAATGTCAAACGCACTATACATTGTGTCTTACAAACATTACAAGGCACACCCCACCCTAGGCAAGCTTTAGCAGCCTTGTGTTCGAAAAACGCATAATTATATGCATGTTGCGCCCACATTCTTTCGTGCAAATCTTAAAAGAAAGATAAAAAGAGACAAACGGACAAAAACAAAACAAAAACAAAACCCACACACAAAGAAACAAACAAATAAACGCTAAATCTGGATACTCAGTGATGTGAAGAGTGTACAATGTTGTGCTCTACATTACAGTGACCTGCAATATGGCACTCATTTAGTTTATATTTACAGCCGTTTATCTGTTTCACAAACCATTCCGATCACTTGGACAAAGATGAGAAAAAGGACCGTGTACTCAAACCACCGATTATCCACGATCCTCAGCATGCCAGTGCGGAATCGCCACCAACAACGGCATTGCGGGTTCTCCATGGAACTTTCCGAGCCGACGTCACCCTGAGTTTCCAAACTGAAACAGTTCAAATATAAAAATTAATTTAACTCATTCTACCCCAGACACACCACAGCAAGATAAGGATCGACCATGATAGTTCAAGGGTGATGCCAGAATAGCTTGGCGCCTATGGGCGCCAAGCTATTCTGGCATCACCCTTGAACTATCATGGTCGATCTGTGTCGTGCACTGCAATGCAGTCTTCAGAGGACAACAGCAAAATTTGGGGATTTCGGTGTCGGGGTACAATGAGATAATTTAAACTGTTCAGATCTTGGTATGCAGAATCTGTATACACAGGATGGTCTGCCCACCCTAGGCGACTACATTAGCATGCATATAAAGGTGTAATCATCAGCTATCTTTATGCCAAGCTTGACTGAAAGGTTTGATAAAAACTAAAGGTTTGATAAAGTAAAAGGAAAGAAAACAAACTGGTTCTCATGGTCTAAAAAATCGAAACCGCATTATTAGAGAACTAATGCCTTAGGTCACGAAAATGCCCACCCAAATAACTAATCAATTAACCAATCGCCTAATACAGCGACAGTATAAAGAAAAATAAATGTTGATATTAACATATACAAGCAAGCAACAGGTAAGCAACATGAAGCAAACTTACGTCAACTCTCCGGTTTTGAATGAACCTAATTCTGTGCACATTGAACAAACCACGTACCTGATGCACTCATATAAATTGGCGCTGAAAAAATTGTGATTTCGAGATATCAAAATGCGATGCCACAAAGATGTTATGCGAATTATTTGACAAATTTCGTATCACCAACGTGAGACACTTAATTTTTGGTACCATTAGGTCATAGAAGCATCTATATTAAAATAAACAACAACAAACGATACCTGTGGCCAATTATTATTTTCTGCATATAAGCAATTGCCACTTGTTTTCCCTTAATATCAAATTTGGGTGAAAATGCCTACTCAAATCGTACCTACAGCAGTATAAAGTCTCCGGACACGAATCTCGGCAATACTAAAAAAAGCGTCATATAAGAGCTTTATCATTCCTGTGTATTGTCAAGGGCAGATCAGTTACCTTAGAAAAGAAGGGGGTGGGGGGTGGGGGGTGGGGGTGAGGTGGTGGTGGTGGGGGGTGATGGTGGGGATGGTGGGGTGTGTTCTAGCATTTTGTTTGTGCCTTTGGGCTAAGACGAGGGTAAGGGAGGTCTCCTCATCAGAGAAATGTTCTTGGCAGATACGTAGCGCTCGCTGCCCACACCCAGTAGGCCTTCCGGATACGGAGGCCCACGCCTGCAGGTTTTCGGTCTCACCACCAGCCTGGAGAAGACGAACGTCAGCGCGCAACATGCCAGCCACATGCCGTCCATCAAGACTGGTGAATACACCCTGAATGTGGTGGAAGGCTTCACCTACTTCGAGTCAACCATCTCCACCAACCTTGTCGCTGGTCACCGAAATCAACACGCGCATACGGAAGGCAACAGCGACTACGGCAAAGCTGACAAAAATGGTGTGACTCCCCTGATCAACTGTATATACCACACGTACCTTGCTGTTGTGCTGACCGACAGAATGACTTGGTGCAACGGGCGAAGTGCCGGTCAAAAACCACATGGGTCACTGCAGGTGCACTGTCGGCTTGCCTCACTGATAGTCGTCCACCCGTGCTAGCGGGGGCGACCATGTGTGTCAAATGTTATTGGATTGTTTGCCAAAGCGCAAATAGATGATAACATTCCACAAAATGCTCATTTGCTTATCTTTTGTGACCCTTGACCTTTCCGGGCATTCAAATTAGTATGCGCAGAACAGTTTACTATCAGCTATACCTGTAGTAAGTATGGATTTGAAGCTGTAATTAGTACTTCAGGGGAAAATGACCATTTTGTTTACCTATCTCCTAAACTCTTGTGACCCTCAACCTTTTCAAATGGTCATTTGTCATTTACTTTTATGCCGTTCACGTTTGGGTTAAAAGTTTTGCATAGCGTTGAGCACAGACAATTTCTTTTGTCAAAATATTGCCATTTTTGACATATTTCCTGATCCAATGTGACCATGAAGTTTTACAGAGATCAGAGCAATTGTATGTGTAGACAGGTCTTATCACAAAGTATCTTTGGGCCAAGTCTGCAAACTGGGCTTCAATAGTCTCCGAGAAAATGCCAACGTTAAAGTTTACCACGGACAACGGCCAACAGTCGCTGGACAATGGCGGACGGTGCACGGGCGGACGAACTGACGACTGCGGACGGACGGACAACCACTAGCCCGATACACAAACTCAATAAAACTATCGCTATCGCAAGTGATCCAACAACGTAAGATTGAAGAGCAACCTTGGCCGGGACTCTACCAGTGCTATAACCATGGGCAGCGGAAGACACTGGCGGGCCTGGGACACGACACAAACCACTCTGTCCTAGCCAGCAGTCAGCAGCCGATTGACCACCAGCGACTGACAGTAAGTTCCGCCGAGCCCACGAACAGCTTGACAGCAGAAAATAAGTTCAAATTCTTTTACTCGAATGTTTTCGGAAAATAAACAACCGGTCAGTCGAAGAGAAAAAACAACAACAAACAAACAAAACAACAACAACAACAACAACTGGACACGAAGCCGGAAGGCCACATATTTTGCTCAGCTGTGTAGCTCAGAGTCGTCAAAATGCAAGTGTGTTTTTGGGTGCAGTTATGCCACACCCCTTCCAGGCACGTGTGTTGAAACGTAGTCATGTGAACACGTTTTCTGTGCCATACAGAGAGTTAATTGTTGGTGCTTATTGTAGGACACGAAGCTCTTCGACTGTCACACGAACTTTGGCCGTTAATCATTCACTATATGGAAATATATATATATATTTTTACTGCCTACGACCGGTTTCGCCCCAAGGTGGGCTCTTCAGGTAGGCATACGGCGTAACCTGAAAACCCAAACACAACGCATGTACTAGAAGCTGCCTCCAGAATTTACTGGTAGCACCACTAGTACAGCGTGGATTGCATCCCTAAAGCTTTATGAGGTGTTGCAGTGGAAGAAGACAGGCTAATTTTGAAAAGGCAACACCTAGGCAATTTTGTGGTGCAATTATTCTTTACTTATAAGAAAGGCGTCGCCCAAAGCCAAAAAATGCACTCAATCAGATTAGCTCAAAGGGACGTAATTTTTAATTCAATTCTGAGAATGCTGTGCAGCAGGCATTGACGGAATCCCGCCAGAGATCTGGAAACATGGAGGCCCAGCACTGCAAAATAAGCTCCATGGCCTCTTTCTCTGCTGCTGGGAGAAAGGAACACTACCAAAGGATCTCCGTGATGCAGTCATCATCACCCTGTACAAGAACAAAGGAAAGAAGTCTGCCTGCTCTAATTATCGTGGAATTACCCTGCTGTCCATTGCCGGGAAAATTCTCGCAGGGCTGCTCCTGAATCGGCTGGTACCTGTCATCGCTGAAGACCACCTCCAAGAGGGCCAGTGTGGCTTCAGAGCCAACAGGAGTACCAACGACATGGTCTTTGTGCTGAGACAGCTTCAGGAGAAGTGCCGCGAGCAGAACAAAGGACTGTACGTAACGTTTGTCGACCTAACAAAAGCGTTCGACACTGTGAGCAGGCAAGGTATGTGGCAGATCCTGGAGCGACTTGGCTGTCCCCCAAAGTTCCTCAGCATGATCGTCCAGCTCCACGAGGACCAGCAAGGCCAGGTTAGACATAACAGTAACCTCTCAGAACCATTCCCCATTATCAACGGCGTGAAACAGGGCTGCGTGCTGGCACCAACCCTCTTCACCATCTTCTTTAGCATGATGTTGAAGCAGGCCACAGTGGACCTCGACGATGACGATGCAGTGTACATCAGGTATCGTCTCTATGGCAGCCTGTTCAACCTCAGACGACTGCAGGCCCACACCAAAACCCTAGACCAACTGATTCGTGAGCTGCTCTTTGCTGATGACGCTGCCCTCGTTGCACACACAGAGAGAGCCTTGCAGCGCATCACGTCCTGCTTTGCAGATGCTGCCCAGCTCTTTGGACTCGAGGTCAGTCTGAAAAAGACAGAGGTCCTTCATCAGCCGGCACCCAAGGAAGAGCATCTCCCTCCCCACATCACCATCGGCGAGTCCGAACTGAAGTCAGTACACCAGTTTACCTACCTTGGCTGCATCATCACGTCAGACGCCAAGCTGGACAAGGAGCTGGACAACAGGTTGGCAAAAGCAAACAGTGCTTTCGGGCGACTATTCAAGCGGGTGTGGCACAATCAACGGCTGAAAAAAGGCACCAAGATCAGCGTGTACAGAGCTGTCGTCCTCACCACCCTGCTGTACGGTTCCGAGTCCTGGGCCCTCTACCGCAACCAACTACGACTCCTCGAACGCTTTCACCAGCGCTGCCTGCGTACCATCCTCAGCATTCACTGGAGTGACTATGTCACCAATGTCGAGGTCCTTGAACAGGCGGAAACTGTGAGCATCGAGGCTTTGCTGCTGCGGACACAGCTTCGCTGGGCGGGGCACGTCTCCAGGATGGAGGATCATCGCCTACCCAAGATCACTCTGTTCGGCGAGCTTGCCACTGGACACCGAGACAGAGGGGCACCAAAGAAGAGATACAAAGACGGTCTCAAGAAGTCACTTAGTGCCTGCCAAATCGACCACCGCCAGTGGTCTTCGCTTGCTGCGGACCGTGACACCTGGCGCTCCACCATCTACAAGGCAGCCGTCTCCTTTGAGGACTCTCGCAGAGCTAACCTTAAGGACAAGCGGCTCAGGAGAAAAAAACAGAGTTGCCGTAACTCAGAACCCTGACCAGACCTTCCCCTGCAGCCACTGCGGTCGAACCTGCCTGTCCCGGATTGGCCTCAGCAGCCACGAAAATGCCTGCAGACGACGTGGGCAAGCCCTATAGAATCTTCGTTCGCGAAGTCAAGCCAAGAGAAGAGAAGAAGAGATATGGAAATAATTTGGCAAATGTGGTATAGTATGCGTGAAACTGCATCATTTTTTTCCCTTTATTCATTGACAATTTCTCAAGTTTGCATGACTATACGAGAGACTCAAGCTTGGGGATATGGTAGAAACTGTTTCCATGTCATAATGTTTTATCACGGGTAGACTACTGTAACTCCCTCCTTTCCGGCCTGCCTAAAACCCAGCTAGATAACCTGCATAGAGTGCAAAGCAGTGCTGCCCGTCTAGTTCTGCGCGTGCGTAAGCTTGCCCATATCCGCCCAGCCCTTGAAAAACTCCACTGGCTGCCCGTACAAGAACGCATTCTGTATAAACTGTCCTGCATGTGCTTCAACTCTATCAACCTGACTTCTCCTGCCTATATCTCTGACTTACTCCATCTGTATACTCCAGCTCGCACCCTCCGCTCTTTCTCTGACACGTAAATTTCGCCTTCCCAATTTCAAATGTAAAACACGTGGCGGGCGCGCCTTTTGGTCCCGCCACTTGGAACAGCCTCCCTGCCCCTGTCAGTAACTGTCAAAAGCTCTCCTCCTTTAAATCACTTCTCAAAATTGACCTCTACAACGCTGCCTTTCACTAGTTCATTTCCCCAGCCATGCACAATTCATCACCACTGTCACGTGTGTGTGTGTGTGTGTGTGTGTGTGTGTGTGTGTGTGTGCGCGCGCGCGTGTGTTGTGCGTGTGTGTGTGCGTGTTGGCTGTTACTGTTAGCCTCTTTATTGTATCAGCGCTTAGAGCTACGTTTAGAATAAGCGCTTAACAAATCTCCTTTATTATTATTATTATTATTATTATTATTATTTTTATATGGGGGCATGAAATCAGTCACTTTTCAGCCTATGTAACAACATTCAAGACAGAGAAATTAGTTAAAACTAATAACATTTTGGTGAGACAAACACAGCATTCAGAAACAGCACATCTTGGAACAAATGTTTTCAAAGTTCGTTAGCCACCGTTGGGCCCTGTTTCTGAGAACTACCCATATCCTATTTTAACAGAAATCGATTACAGGACTAACATGGGGCCGGGAGAGGGAGGGTTCCACACTCTCTGAGGGTGGGGGGTGGGGTGGAGGGTGGGTGGGTGGTGGTGGTGGTGGTGGTGGGGGTGGGGTGGGTGGGTGGTGTTGGGGTGGTTTCCAGAATCCAACAAAACAAGATCGGATGAACCATAACCCACAAAGTCCGGTCTATATGAGAGCTGTCCTCGATGTCAAGAGTATCTACCTTTTGTCTTTGACCTGATTCTTATGTTGAAATATCTCTTATTAATCAACATGAGGATTTCTTTCCAAAGTCTACCGTATTGTTTGCAGCTCACATGCGTTTTTCTTTTAGAAACATTCAGAGTTGTCATATTTTAAAGCTTATCCTTCTGATCCATTTCCCTCCTCTCTAAGCCAATATCTAAAGGACACACATCGGCACACACAAAAAAAGACGGACACACGGCACTTCCCGCCATCAGTACGCCGTCTGTGGGCTGGAATAGCGACAGGAATTTTGAAGAAAAATAGCACAAGCAGCAAAATGACGTCACTATAAGCTTGACGTTATGGCATCGCTAGTCTCACGACGCCGTGTACACAGTAACGAAATTGATGTTTCACGTCACTCATCCGAACGGCATGCATCCTGTTCGAGGGCTGAATGTTTTGTTCCATACAGCCTCTTCCAGGGCTGACTGTTTGAAGGGAGTATATAGTGGATCCAAACTTGCAAAAATGAATGAATTATTATTAAAAAAAGTTGAAGAGGAACAAAGCTGGCTAACGAGCTCATCGAATGTCTTTCTCCAAACCAGCTATATCCAAAATTTCAAGTAAACATGACACGGACTCTAATCTGGGTCAACCGACTTTCTATAAACGGTCTTTTATGTCTTCAATGAGACATCTAGTTACAACATGCTCAGAGGCTCTCTTCGCCACCCCTTAAATAAAGTATTTTGCCAAGTTTCAGGCTTGTGCGTACAGCAATATCAGAGATTCTGAGGCATTGGAAACGGCGCACTATAGGATTCACTGTGGTAGGAAAACACCAAGCCCTTATTTTTGTCTGGTCACTGTGATGGACTTCACCGCCAAGAATACGGCAGGTTGCGCTTGGAAACATAATAATAATAATAATAATAATAATAATAATAATAATAAAGGTAATTTGTATAGCGCCTAATCACCAAGGTGCTCTAGGCGCTTTACAATCACAGTAATGAAACAGTGAAGCAGAATACACAAACAAGCACATACAACAAAAAAATACATTAATTTACAAGGGCGAAAACTCACACCACACACTCACACACACACACACACACACACACACACACACACACACACACACACACACACACACACACACACACACACACACACACACACACGCATGATGAGCCGGCAGACAAAATGGTCTTTACGTATATGCAACAGAGAAAAGGTGTGTTTTAAGCTTGGATTTGAAAATGGAAAGAGATGATGAGTGACGCACATCAGCTGGGAGAGCGTTCCATGTAATGGGACCAAAATACGAAAATGCACGATGACCTTGAGTGACCTTATTACGTCTAGACTCATTAAACTCATTTAGCCCGACG
Source organism: Semisulcospira habei (assembly GCA_036245525.1). NCBI lineage: Eukaryota > Metazoa > Mollusca > Gastropoda > Semisulcospiridae > Semisulcospira > Semisulcospira habei. The sequence goes on from BTPG01000001.1 coordinate 49,179,150, forward strand.
GCCGTATTTCTCAAATTTTGGAGGCGTCATCTAACGACTATGCACCAGTTGCAGGAGATGGATCGACCATGATAATTCAAGGGCACTACCCTTCAATTATCATGGTCGACCCATCTCCTGCTGTAGGGCGTCAGGGCTGAAAGGGTTAATCTATCCAGACTTCACAAAAGTGATATACTGACTGAAACTGTTTTAGCTATCGCACATGAGCCATAAATGACCCATTAGTTAGTATAAAGAGCAAGCTCTCGCACTTTTTACGTCGGCACGGTTCAGGATAACAGTTGGGTGGTTGTGCGCTTCTTGGCCGTTGATACTCGGATTTCACACTGGGCGTGGAATCCTCTGCGATCAATTGTGAGACGTCACGACCCTGCACACATAGATTAACTGTTAGAGTTTCATCGACCCCCTTGAGCATGCTAACAACTGGTGGCTGAATGCACAAGGGGTTCATTGTTGAACGTCTCGATACCCACACGAATTTCGCCGTGGCTTAGTGCTAATGTCAAGTAAGCCAAAAAATGATAGGTCAGCTGAGCCGACCTGGAAGAATGTAAGAAATCGCTACACTGAGCCAGTCCAGCACGTTTAGGCCACCCAGATACATACAGAAATGGATGATGACGTGTCTTGTGCTTCGCGTCACCGTCTGATTCTTCTGCACGCGTCGGGTATTCTTATTTTTTTTCAAAAATGTTAAACAGGTACAGTGCAGGCTAACGAACTCATCCAATGCCTTTCTCCAAACTAGTTAAAAGTGAATATATGGAAAATTACGGACAAAAATGTTGAACAGGTACAGTGCAGGCTAACGAACTCATCCAATGCCTTTCTCCAAACTAGTTAAAAGTGAATATATGGAAAATTACGGACAATAATGTGGGTCAGCCGATAGGGCCATTTAATTCTTCAATGAGGCATCCACTTACAATATGCTCCAAGTCTCTCTTAGACTGCCCCCTCAATGACCATTTTTCCAAACGTAGACCAAGCAACTCAACTGACATAGCACATTATAAACACAAATAAGGTCACACTGTCTTGTTAGCCGGGCTGTGCGTACAAAGTCAGTTTAAAATTCTAACAACGCCGCGTCACAAGTTTAAACTCCGTCCGGTTCCTTCCAACTTCCAACCGGTGGTTGCAGAGGTGGAGGTGGAAGCATTGCTGCGATTGCAATGTAAACGATCACATAATAATGACTAAGTATTTTCCTGTATACTTGTGTGGTAGACCTACTGCTGTGTTAAAATAACCATGCTATTAGAAATTAAACAAAAGCAGCTTATGAAAACGGCTGTGCTTGAAAACGCCCATCGGTAATGTGTAATACAGAGGATTTAGCCATGGAAAAAAAATTGCAACGTTTTTAGCTAGTTAATCAACATGCATTCTGCGGTCACAACAGAAACATACGTGCCACGGTCACAAACAAAACATGTTACGAAGGCTATCTGAGACACTGGGAAGGCCTAAACCTCTAACAATTGAAGTAACAAGATACAAATTACGTCATGTCTAGTTACGCTAACCTCGTTGCTGAACGTACATTTGGCGCGAAGCGCCGTGTGTGCGCATGTATGTGTGTATGTATGTATGTTTGTGTGTGCAACTAAGGGGCGCAGGACATACGCGTCATTGGTTTGTCAAACGTCATTTGCCATGACGTAGGTTTAGTTTGTACGTAATTTTATATTTTACGTGATATGAGTTTCACTTTCGCTTCATTACTTACTTACTTACGCCTGTCACCCCTACCCGGGTATAGGTCGTCGACGAGAGACCTCCAGCAACTCCTGTCCTGTGCTTCTCCTTCGATTCTACTCCAGGTGGTTCCCAGTCTCTTGATGTCTGTTTGGAGGTCTCGACGCCAGGAGTTTCTCGGCCTACCTCTTTTCCTCTTTCCCTGGGGGTTCCATGACAATCCCTGGATAGAGAGAGGCGGCTCGGTCCTGTGGCTTCCGAAGACTTCCGGCTTTCACCACAGGACGTCATAAGTCTTCTGGTAGAAGAACCTTCCTCCTCCAGGAAAGGAATTACTGTTAGTCTTTTCGTCGGCGTTTTTGTAGCTATTTCCTTTTTTGCAGGGTGGGGAAGCTACCCCCACGCCCAACCCCCTTACTAGGAGGACCAGGGGTTTTCTGTCGGGGTCACCTTCCCTTAGACCATGTTGGTTCACGGCACCTTATTTCATTCGGTGCACCCCTCTCACGAGGGACCCCCTATCCACCACCCAGGGGACGCGCCTCAACGCCATATGGTCCCAGCGCGAGGACTTTCGCTTCATAGGCTTGAGAAATGGTGACAAAACTAGAACTTCACGGTACAATTTCAGTCTTGCTATAATTTGTGTAAAAAGCAGGTTGACTGTACCTAGGTACATGATATACTAATTACACGGGTCATCTGCATGCTCTTTTGAAAGCGCGTCGATGTGTGTGTGCGTGTTAGTGCGTGCGTGCCCGCGCGCTCCAAACCTCTCCAATCCATGAGGCATAGATCCTCATGCACCTGGAAGGGTGTGTGTGTGTGTGTGTGTGTGTGTGTGTGTGCGTGAGAGAGAGAGAGAGAGAGAGAGAGAGAGAGAGAGAGAGAGAGAGAGAGAGAGAGAGAGAGAGAGAGAGAGAGAGAGAGAGAGCCGCGAGCGTGAGAGAGAATGACGTCATATTTAGAGTATTATGTCAGTGTCTGCGTGGTGACGGAGTAAAAAAGTTGAAAAGATACAAAGCTAGCTAACGAACTCATCCAATGTCTTTCTCCAAACTTGCTATATGCAAAAGTTCAAGTAAATAATATGACAAAAATTACGGACTCTAATCTGGGTCAACCGACATCCTATAAACGGTTGTTTATAATTATCTTCTATGAGACATTCAATTACAATATGCTCCGAGGCTCTCTTAGCCACCCACTTAAGAAAGTATTTCGCAAAGTTTCAAGCTTGTGTGTACAGAAATATCGGAGATTCTCTTGTTTACACACATACGCACACACATACATACGCACATACGGCGCTTCGCGCCAAATGTACGTTCAGCAGCGAGGTAACTAGACATGACGTAATTTTTATCTTGTTACTTCAATTGTTAGAGGTTAAGCCTGCCCGCCTTTGACATCAAGGACATGTTATTAAATTCGCCCCACCGCGACCTGTCCTAAAAGTCCCCTCTATAAATAGACGGGACTTAAAAAGTAATAATTCTCGACTTCTAGAGAAAGATCTGATAGCGACGGTGACTTATAATAATAATAATAATTACGGTATTTATAATGCGCTTATCTTATAATAATTATAACTCTAAGCGCGCACTCACAACTCGCGCACGCATGCGCACGCTTTAGACAACGACTCACGTACAACAAATGGTGAAATATATTGCGACAGTCATCTTTTGTGGGGAGTGTGGTGATATAGTGCTAGAACTGTTGAAAGAGGTGAGTTTTGAGGGCGGACTGAAAGGAGGAGAGAGAGTCTTTCTGACGGAGAGAGAGTGGGAGAGTGTTCCAGGTGGATGGACCATAAACTGAGAAGGCGCGGGGGCCGAAAGTGCTGAGTTGATTTGGTGCGGGGGATGTGGAGACGGAGAGGGTCGGAGGCGGAGCGGAGGGAGCGGGAAGGAGTGTAGGGGTGAAGTAAGTTGGAAAGATAGGCAGGAGCGCAGTTGTTCAGGGATTTGTAGCAGAGAGACAGAATCTTGTATTGGATACGCTGTGGGATGGGAAGCCAGTGAAGAAGTTTGAGCAGGGGTGTGATGTGGTCAGATTTTTTCTTTCTGAGGACGAGGCGGGCAGCATTGTTCTGGATGCGCTGGAGAGTGGAAGTGGTAGAGTGAGGGAGGCCGGAAAGGAGAGAGTTGCAGTAGTCAATGCGAGATAGAATGAGAGAGACAGCAAACTTAAAGTTATTTTCCCCATGATCAAGCATCTCAACACAATCAGAAAACTGTCTGCAACAGATACTGCTGACAGTATTATGTATGGATCCTTTGTGTACTAACTTAGAGCTTTGTGATGTAAATACAATGCCAAATGTCAAAATTCATCGTTTGGAGGGTGTGTTGTTTGTGTACCCGAGAGCGCAGATTATCGTCTGCATCGGCCTCGTTTTGAATATGTGCATATTTACTAGCCTGCGTCAGAAGGCAGAACTGGCCGGTCAATACTGCAGGTCACGATCAAGGTCATCGGTGTGGTGAACACACGTGTCAGTGTACACATGTACTGATGTTCTCCGGCATCCCTTTGACATAATTTTCCACGAGAATGTAGAATAAACCTTTCATACTCGCTATGCTGTCAAAATCACAATGCGCGTTCCGCTTGACCTGCTACTCAGTAGTAACGACCGTGCTGTATCAGTCGTCAGTGCACGGCTGCGGGCGTGGATTGTTCGACTCAGTCTCCGCGCCACGCGACTGAGCCTGCAGCGTCCACGGTGACTAGTTTGACCTTTGATCCGGCTTTTAGTCTAGCAGCTTACGCAATTTTTGCAGAGGTAAGTAGTTCGTCAAACGAATAACAATGGTTTGCAGGTACGAAACGAAAGTACTAATGCCATATAGTTTATGCATGGCAACAATATTTGTCCTTAGGATGGAGACATTTTTGTATAAGTGTTTTTCGAAAGCTATTTTTCGATGTGAGGGAACCAGTCCTCGTACACGGCCCGGATAAGGTGCAAGACATTTTTCGTGCATAACATTGAAAATTTCAAGCATACAAGTTACAAGTTTATTCCAGTGAGTAAATTAAAATCATGAGCAAGTAAACATGCATACATATATATATATACGATAAAATAAGTTTAAAAGTATTATTTTTAATGCGGTAAGCATAGTCGCGTCGCTAGTTTCAAAATGGCGGTCAGCGAGAAGAAGGGTCAATCAGACGCGCACGGTTGATGAAGCTTTACTTTGCTCCTGAATTGAAACAGAGATTATTTTTGATTTGAACATCTTATCAACGTCAAATACGTTATTTTTCCTGGTCTTGAAAACAGCCTTTTCCGTAGAACTCGGTCTTTTGTGGGAGGAAAGCATATCGAAAGTAAATTCCCTTTGTGCATGTTGTGCAATGTGTCTGCCGACCATCTTCAACATTCTGAAGACTTTGTCGGGATACAACATGCATGTTGTTCGTCTGTTTTTCAGCCTAACGGCTCTAAGTGCAGGTCTGCTCTTTTTTTTTTTATTAGTGGAGATGGGATTTTTAACTGGTCAAGCACACTCGTATCCGACTGGTCTTAAGCACAAGCCAGGCAGAGTGAAATCCATCTCCGAACCGTTTCCATGAAAATCACCATGTTCAGCTAAACACCTAAATATAAAAATTTTAGTTTTTGCAACCAATTCAACCAATCCGCACTCAAGTACTCACAAGGACTCTTATGATCAAGCTTTATCAGGACTGCATGAGACACAGTACAGATAGTAGCCCTCTCTATTATATTACATGTTTTATTTATTTATTTATTATTGATTCATTTATTTAATCACTTACATATATTTATTTATTATTTATCCTTTAAATTATGGATGAAAGGAATTCCTTGATGCACATGATCACTATAGTGGTATGGTAGTGGTCACCAAGGAGAGGAAATTTGTTTTCAATATGCATACATCTGTGCATGTTCATAATCTATCCTTTACTTAACATGCATATTCATAGGTCCCAGGTATCTCCAACTTATTTTATTAATTTATTATTTTATTTATTTGTTTGTTTGTGATGTATGTTTGCACATACACATCAGCATAAAATGATTGATTGTACATTGCTTAACGTCCCGACAGCAACAAGACTTTCTCAGGACGTGCCTGCACTGCTTGTGAAAAAACCCAAACTAAACAGAATATTGAATGTATGTCGCCAGCTGGTCTAATTAATACACTAAATAAATCTAACTAGACCATTTAGCAACACACATTCAATATCAAGAGCTACAGGCAGTGCAGACAGTAGTAAGAGTTTAAAAAAGGAAAATACAGGTGAATGTACCAAGGGTAGACAGAAACACATGCCCCAGAATAGAGGGGAAAACCCACCCTGTGGGGCTGACCAGGGTGACCCTGGGAACTAAAAAGTAGTTAACCCCACCCAAGTCCCCCAGGGTAGACCCGGGTGGGGGACATCAGCATACAAGATGAGAACATACATATACACATATATGATGTGAACATAACATGTACACATATATGGTAATAGGTGCATACCACCCGCTCCCCACCCCACATACAAAACCACAGAACACCCATTAAAGGACATGCACATCTGTGCATGTTCATAATATATCCTTTACTTGGTATTCATATGTCCTAGTTATTTAAATGTATTATTTATTTTTATTTGTTTGAAAAGTAGGTTTTGTACATATGCTGATGTTCACATACACATATATGTTAAGACTGCCCACTCCCAACCCCACTCCACAACCAGAGAACACCCACCAAAAGACACTTACATCTGTGCATGTTCATAATCTATCCTCTATTGAGCATCCATATGTCCCAGGTATCTTGACTTACCTTATCTTTTTAATTTAACTGCCATGAGATGGCATTGGTCGCCTGCTCGACATTAAACCCAAATAACTATATATTTAAATTATTTATTTTGTTTGTTTGGAATGAAGGTTTTGTACATACACATCAGCATACAAGAAAATATACACATATATAGATGGTAATAGGTGCCATATTGCTTGCTCCCAACCCCTACTTAAATACACACATATAACCGCAGAACAACTACCAAAGGACATGCACATCTGTGTATGTTCATAATTTTTAATCTATCCTTTACCTAGCATGCATATGTCCCAGGTACCTTAGACTTACTTTATCTTATTTATTTAAATTATTTATTTATTTATTTTGTTTGTTTGTAATGTAGGTTATGTACATACACATCAGCATACAGCTCAAGAACATACACCATGGTGCCCCTGTGCATGTGGCCACCAGTACTATTCTGTCAGATCTGTCACACCCAGCCAATCATCTCTTCGAGCTTCTGCCCTCTGGCCGGCGGTTTTGTGCTTTTAAAGCCAGAACCTCTCGATTCAGATGTAATTTTTTTCCAGAAGCTGTCCTCAATACATCACCATGCATGGAACAACGTGATTCCATGATTTGTGATGTATGACTGATGTGTTTAATATTGTGTTTATCTATCTTTTAGTGCTGTATATAGGATTAACGCCAACTAAGTGTATGACATGATGAATGCCCTACAAGTGAGGACATATTTTACTGTCGCCATGCCACACAAAAATCCTTGTAAGGTTTTACTTGGTGAATAAATGTCTTATGTCTTATACACATACATGGTAATAGGTGCAGTACCGTTCGCTCCCAACCCCAATCCAATTACACACACAAAACCGCAGAACACCCACCAATGTACATCTGTGCATGATCATAATCTATACTTTACTTAGCATTCTTATGTCCCAGGTATCTTTGACTTACTTTATCTTATTTATTTAACTGCCGTGAGATGGCCGTAGTCGCCCGCGCGGCGTTAAACCCAAATAACTATTTATTTAAATTATTAATTTATGTTTGTTTGTAATGTAGGTTTTGTACATACACATACACGGTAATAGGTGCCAAACCGCCCCACTTTCAACCCCACCCCACATACAAAACCACAGACCACCCACAAAAGACATGCACAATTGCATACTGATGGGCATTAGAGGACTGTAAAACCTATATATAGAGACTTCAGGTTAATAAAGTGGCTTGTATTGACTGCCTGTATTTTAGCTGCCCACCTACAAATTTCATGTGTACAGTTAACCACACTGCACATGCAGCCATCAATTCTGTGAAAAGTACTGTTGGCCTCATGCACAGGGGCACCAAAACTTAGAGATAAGGCCACACCTGATAACAATAACAGTACTACTACTATTAATAATATGCATACTCAGCCACTAGTTTTGTAAACAACACCTTTGTAAACAGTACCAGTGGCCAAATGCACACATACATCATGGATGATGCTACCACTGATCACTTCAAACAATAGGCTGCCCAGTTCACATTTTGATACCGTGAACTAGCCTGCACATGCAGTATCAGGTCTGTAAATAGTACTGGTGGCCACATGCCAAGCAGCACCAAACTTAAAGGTGAGGCCAAAAACTGCCACCGCAAACAAAACGCTACCTACACACACATATCAATGATACAGTCAACCTCCATGTGCGTTAGGCAGAACAGGCTTAAAGTATGGGACTGTAAATCTTACAGCGAAATGTCAAAACCAGTAAAAAGATAATGTAACAGCAACAAGTACATGTATTTTGTAAACCACTCAAAACATGAGAACTCATCGAGTCTAATGGTCTTATGAGTGGGTGATGGAAACACTGAAAGAAATAGTACGTGTACATTATAAAGTATGTGCCTCCTCTCCCATCCCCCTTAACTAGGTGTTCATCATTAAACATATATATCTCATTCATTTGATCACTTGACTGATTTATTAAATCATCATAGTCTCTGTGTCACCTTTCTCCGTTTTCTTTCTCGTGTTAATCCCAATATATATGTCAGTGCTAATGTCAGCTGCTAAGAATCCTTGCAGCGAACTGCAAATGTCTATATGCAGACAAACTGCACATAACACAGCAGCAAAATAAGTTCCTCTTTTGTGCAGTAGGCTACTGCTAGCAAGATAGGGTTCAATTTTAAACAAAGCATTGCATGAACTTCCAAGCGTGTTCACATTGTGCTGTGTATTTTTTTTTAGTGTGAAGAGTACTGTACCATCAGTGATCACTGAGACTGCATAATTGGTACTGGCAGTGATCGCACATCACAACATAGCTTGTCAGTGCAACTGATTAAAATAAATGTTACTGCATAAAATAATTAATCAAGTTCCGAAACTTTGCTCAGCGATGGAGCGTTTGTGTTGTGGGTTGCGTTTTGTTTTGGTGCTGTGTTGTCGAAATGAAACGGGCAAAGCGATGGTAAAGTGAATGGGGCGGTCCGTGGCGCAGTGGTTAAGGCGCCTGCCACCAATGCTAAAGGTGCGAGGTTCGATTCCGGGTTCCGGCGTCGGATTTTTCTCCTCTAGTAAGTGTCACCGTTAATTCGGGCGGACCGTCGGGGGTTCTTTCTCCGGGTACTCCGGCTCTTCCTCCCCCTCCACTTTGGTATCAGTTTCAGCCAACTTAATAAAATTTCAAATACAAAACGATTTCCAAATACCGTGTAGCTCGCTTGAGCTTGCCCTTAGCACCACGTGAATGTTCTGTGTTTACGTACAGTGTGTGAGTGAATGCGTGTGATTCACGTGAGCGTGCTTGTTGGGTTCAGTTCGCGGCTACATTCTGCGCATTGAGTTATGTTATAAATATGAGAAATGCGCCATATAAATGCTATGCATTATTATTATTATTAAATAAACGTGACAAACCTTTATCAAGCCGTAAAAATGCACACAGCAACTTTACACGTTTGCCTTTTTTTGGAAACAAACAAGCTTATGTAGAACAAATCAAAAAGAACCCGTCGGCACACCGAAATTTACGTCCGCGGAGGTTGTGACATCACGTGATGGTTTGATCACCTGATTTGGGATACCTTATTGTTGAGTAACGATATTTGAGTTCAGGCAAGCTGTTTCGTAATTGTTTCTTCTCTTGAAAACATCACCATCTCTTCCACGGTACCCTACATCACCACCAGAGATGAGCACAGCACTGTGCGCAAGAAAGCCCTGACACTGGCCATGCTCGAAGAAAAGTATCCCCAGGAAGCATGGATACGGGCATACACCGATGGATCAGCCACAGATGCAGTTCAGGATGGAGGGGCTGGGGTGTACATTCAGTACCCAAACGGAAAATGGCAGGCAGAGGCAGTACCAACAGGCCTTCACTGCACAAATTACAGAGCTGAGGTGGAAGCCCTAGTCCGCGCAGCTAACACCCTTAGTGGCACTGCAGACCCTGATGCCCAGATTGTCTTCCTTACTGATGCCATGTCTGTCGTTGAGGCAGCAACAGCAAGCAAACTGCCACGTCTACAAGGGGCACTGCAACGCATCAAGTGCACCAGACTGGTGCTGCAGTGGATCCCTTCACACTGTGGCATCTACGGCAATGAAGAAGCTGACAGAATGGCAAAAGTGGGCGCAGAGAAAGAACAAGATGAAAATGGAGTCAGCTTCACAGAGATGAAGACCATCATTAAGTCTGTGTACAGACCACCACAACGGCCCCTAGACAGTTACCATCAGCTGTCCAGACAAGAGCAGGTGACCATCTTTCGTCTGAGGACCGGGCACAACCGACTCAATTTCCACCTGCACAGACGCTTCCACCTCGTGCCATCTCCCCTGTGCCCTTGTGGAGAAGCAGAGCAGACCGCAGAGCACATCCTCCATGACTGTGGGAACCACCAGCCGCTGAGGGAGGAGATATGGCCGAAGCCCGCCACTCTACAAGAGAAACTGTACGGGCCTGTGGAGGCGCTACAGAAGACCACATATTTCATTTTGAGAGCCAAACTCCAAGTGTGACGGCGTTCGAGAAGAAGAAGAAGAAGTTTCTTCTCTTAATATATCTAAGTGTGAAAATATTACTTTTAAACAAATCAAATCCTTTTAAGTGACATATAGTGCATACTACCACTGAATACAGGAACAATGAGACCCGTGTAAACTACTGATCCTCTGTGAACATGGCTGCGACGGTCCTAGTTTCGTCTGCAGCCATACTGGAAACAAAATGTGCTACAGAAAAATGTCTCCATCCTCCGGCGGTTTAAAACGAGTGCGCACTGCTTTTATTCATACTAGACTTCATTTTGATATACCCAAACCTTTGTTACTCTCTAGAAAATCACTATCTCGTAAACGGCTGATCGTCTATGAAGGGCAGCTGCTAGACTATTTATCCCTGGGAAACACGAAACAGAACAGTGGTATTTATACTCACTTTCTGCACTGCTATTTCACATCTCACACATCCAAGTCTACGTAACTGAAAGCATCTCTGGAAAGACAAATGCACCATCGCAGCAGAAACACTACCTCTGTGAATCGAGTGAATGAGAGCCCGGGGCACAGACAAAAACGTGTCACGACAGCGACTACCGCAATTTTGACACACACCGTAGTTTTCCTTGCAGCATACAATCTGATAACTAGCTCGTAACTTTATGATAAAACAGGTTTAAAATCTTGCAAAATCAGTAAGAGAGAAATTCTACTGAAGATCATGAATTCTGAAAATCACTAGCGCTCGCGGAACTATAGGAAGATCGACAAAGACCGTACGGATTATTTACGGATTCACATAGCAGGAAAGCGACAAATTCCGGATGGGCGGTCAAACCAAGCGCTATATTCCCTTGTCCGATGTCATTTCTACTTAGGGGTATCTTGTCTCTCTTCCTCTTTCTTCTCTTCAATTCCGAGTCTGTCATTGTCGGCCGGCGCGAGTCGACTGACACTTTCTTTTTTTCTTCGCTGGTTCATCCGCCATCTTGTCTCTGATTGGTTATAATTATGCAGATGACCTAAGGTCGTATAGAATAGTATGACGTCAGCTACTATCGCCTATCAATGCGTTCAGTCACAAGATTCCGGTGGCCTCTTTTCGCTTTAAACGGTCGAAAGAAAGCATTTGATGGGACAATAGGCTGGTCATTGTCTAAGTGGGTGTGCTGAATCCCAGTAAACGCTTTTTGCGGACTGAAGCATTAAAAAAGGTCAGGAGTGCCCCATTAAAGGCGCCACGTCAGTGTTACATACTGTTCCTAAATTGTCGCAAAGCACCAGATGTCAGTGTTATACAATGTTTCTGAATTGACATCAAATTCGTCACTGTGTACACGGCGTCGCGGGACTAGCGACGCCATGACGTGAAGCGTATAGTGACGTCATTTTGCTGCTCATGCTATTCTTCCTCTTCAGAATTCCTGTCGCTACTCCAGCTCACAGACCGTACTGATGGCGGGAAGCTCCATTTGTCTGTCTTTATTTGTGTACGCCTGTGTGCTTTGATCAGATGTTGGGTTGGAGAGGAGGGAAATGGATGAGAAGGATAAGCTTAAAAATATGAACACGAACTCTGAATGTTCATTAAATAAAAATACAACTCGAACGTGAGTTCCAAACAATATGGCAGACTTTGGGATGAAATCCTCATCATGTCTTTATTTTACGTGTGGAAAGCGGCCGATTACGTAATCGTAAAGTTTCGGACGTCGTTTTTGTCTACCGTATTGTTAATACGGTAGACTTTGAAATGAGTTTGGTCGGAGGCATTCCGGGGCATGCGCATGACGTTTTGGCGTGCGGGGCAGAAATTCTGGCAAAGAAGTGACAAGATGAAAATGACGTCACGTCTAGCTACGCAAACCTTGCTAGAGAACGTCTTTTTTTGCGCCAAAGCGTCGTATGTGTATGTGTGTGTGTGTGTGTGTGTGTGTGTGTGTGTGTGTGTGTGTATGTGTGTGTGTGCGTGTGTGTGACAGCTGACAGCGATTAGTGCCCGCGTTTGAGGACGGACAAGCTTGAAATTTTAGGATATTGTCCCTAAAAGAATTATCTCGAGACCGTTTTTCGATTTTTTGTTTTAGACGCTCATTGGAGAGAAAAGGGCCGTTTCACAAAAACCGGTTGATCCACACTGGAATCTGTATTTTTATTTTATTTTCACTAGATATTTTGCATATAGCTAGATAAAAGGGAGATACCGTATGAGTTCAACCAGCATTGTACCTCTGGAACGTTTTGAGTGATAATTACATAATACCCAAAAATAAAAGAATTATATATATATATAAGTTTCACGTTTCGGGAATTAATTTCACGAATTATAAGGGTTAAGCTCAAAACAAGTGAATCTTTTTTTACGGAAAAAATTCCTCTCATTAATGATCGCATATTTTTGTTGTTGTTGTGTGTATACGGTATTTACATAAGCCTGCAATTTGTCTCGGTTGTCGGGTACGACCTGTATGTCCTAGGTGTGAAAATCATATAATTTTCTGCACCACGTTTTCGGAGTCATTTGTAAAACAGCTAATATAAATTCAAATTTTCTTTTACGAAAAAACAACAACAATATTCTCATTAATACCCGCATGATTTTTTTATAAACAGTTTTTGCATAAGCCTGTTGTTTGTCCCGGCCCTGGGGTAGGATTAGGTCAAAATTGTGACCTGTAAGCCCTATGCGTGAAAATCAGCAAGAAAATTGCAAAGTTGATCGTCTGATACGTCAAATGGTAGTACTGCGATGAGTGACGAATAACATCGAATCGTCACTATGAACACGGCGTCTTGGGTCTAATGACGCCATGACGTGAAGCTTGAAGTGACGTCATTTCGCTGCTCGTGCTATTATTCTTCTTCAAAATAGCGATGCTATGCCAGACCACAGAGCTTACGAATGGCGGAAATCGCCGTGTGTCCGTCTTTATTTCTGTGTGCCAGTGTGTGTGGATCTGAGGGTGGGTTAGAGTAGATGGAGATGGATTCCTGTCGCTACACGAACCCACAGAGCGTACTAATGGCGGGAAGCGCCGTGTGTCCGTCTTTATTTGTGTGCGCCGACGTGTGTGTTGATCAGAGTTTGAATGGATCAGAATAATAAGATTACAAATATGAACAACTCTGCATGTTCCTAAAAGATAAACGCATCTGAGCTCCAAACAATACGGTAGACTTGGGGATGAAATCCTCAACTTGTGACGTCGTGAGCGGCTCGCTGTGTCCCAGCGATTAAACGTTTTTTTTCATGACATTTTCAATTCACTCGTGCCATCCGAGTTTTGCACCTACAGCCAAACCGAAAACAGTTTGAAAACGGCGTGAGCTCCTTAGTATTTCTAGGAATTTCGAAGTTTACAAAGTAAAGTAGGTAAGAGCACTGTCAGGGGAGAGAAGTGTGCATGATCGACCATTGATCCACAGTGTCCAAAGCACAAAAAAAAAAAAAAAAAAAAAAGATAGGAAAGAGGGGTGGCGCTAAGAAAGTGACTGAAAGCAATGCATATGGAAGCCCCCCGAAGGGGGCGTATCACATATCCCACTGTTCCAGCCACTTAGTGCATGGAAATTTAAATCTAGGTCCCACAAGGGGGGGTCCAGATATTAAGCCGGTGTGGACAGCTGTTTCGGTCTTGGCGACCTCTTCAGCACACCATCGGCAACACCGGAGGAAGGCAGGAATTTCTGCTCACCTGCAATGACAGCCATATTTTACTGTGGTGTCTGCAGGGGCATACATCCCATGCCACCACCTAGAGCTAAATTTCCATGCACCCTAAAAGAGAACCTACCAAAAGGGGGGAAGGGGTTGCAGTCGATATTGTAGTAATAAATGAAAAGAAAAGGGGAGACTCTTTTCTATCTTTTTTTTTTTGTGCTTTGGCCACTGTGGATCTATGATCACTGGTCGATCATGCTCACTTCTCTCCCCTGACAGTGCTCTTACCTACTTTACTTTGTAAACTTCCTAAAATATGAGCACTGGCAGTCTCCCCTTTTCTTTTCATTTAGGAATTTCGAAGAAAACGTACACTATTGATAGTGGAAAGTTTTGGATTAGGCACCAAATTTTGCTAAGCGAAAATCAAGAGAGGGGATCCCCCTAGATTTGAAGAAGCACGTCTCCGCTTTTAAAATCACTAAATATGTAAGTGATTATTTGAAAATTGTAGCGGCAGGAGTCTGAAGACTGACTCACCCTCCGCTCATTTCAGCTCCACCATCGCCTGACCAAAAATATTTCGGCAGTCAGACGCTGTGCACATGTTCTCACAGCGCTGTTGTTACCTATTCTTTCCACTCGCTTCCATTTAAAACATTTGACTTGTCGTGAAGGTGTTTTATACGGCGATAAAGTTTATCTCTTTCCCTTACAAACGATGTTATTGGATTCGTTAGATCTACTTTTAGTCATTACACCGAGTTTGTGGAAGACGGTCAGTGCAGACGTGTGTTCAACTTTTCATACAGTGGCGCACTTTGTTGGGGCTTACCTCTAAATGAGACAGCTTTGTGTTAAAACGTCATTCAATTTTCCAGACCTAGATCAAAATCTGTGCAAGTTGTACTACAGAGCTCTTAAATCCCTGGCTGTATGTCGTCTGACCCATTAGCATAAAACGCGGTTGTAAACATATAATACAAGCAAGCAACATGTAGGAAACATGAAACAAACTTACGTCAACTCTCGGGTTTTGAATGAACCTAATTCTGTGCACATTCAACAAACCACGTAGCTGCTGCCTCGATAATGCGAAGTACAACATGGCGTTTATCCTTAAAGAAATTCGTTGACTTTTATCCAAAATCTCTGGTAGTTTTTCTAACTTTTAGTTGCTGGTTACGGCAAGCACAAAAATCCGTGGAACATACAAATTTAGCCGAATTTATCATACAAAATGGCGCTTAAAACCTTTTTGATTTCGAGATATAAAAATGCGATGCCACAAAGATGTTATGTGAAGTATGTGATACTTTTCGCATCACTATAAATAACTAAAATTCATTATTGAAAGTAACAGAAAGGACACGCACTTTTTAATATCCCTAGGTCATGGAAACATCTAACTTTGAAAATAATAACAATGTCTTTGGCTAGTTTTTAATTTCCTGCAGCCTGGCATTGGCTAGTGCTTCCCTTTATATAAAATAACTACCCAAATTGTAATTACGGCAGTTTAAAGTCGCCGGACAAATTTTGAAAAAGCGTCATATTGTAGCAGTCAAGTTTGTATTTTTTGATGAATCTACCGAGTTCCAGACTTATCGTTACATTGTCTGAATACTTTTAAGTGTTATTTTTGTCCTACCTGAAACAGTCCTCCAAACATGGAACGTGGTAGTACATCAAGCGTCTTTCTCGACGTGACTTTGGAAAATCGTCGAGGCGGAAGGTCTGCCCTCAATGTATTGGGGCGTTCACCAGACGTCGAGGAAGGTAACGATGGCGCCGAGGTCCGGTAAGCAAAAAGACTTTGCTTGTCAAGGGTTTCTGCAATCGCAAAACATTACCTTTGTTTGGTCTCTAGCTATCTGTTAACACATTCTACCCCAGGACTGAAATTCGAAATTTTGAAGTTGCCCTCTAAAGGACTGTATTACAATTTTAGAGAGAGATTGAGCATGATAGTTCAATGGTGGTGCCAGAATAGCTTGGCGCCTATGGGCGCCAAGCTATTCTGGCACCATCCTTGAACTATCATGCTCGATATATGTCTTGCCGTGGTGCGTCGGGACTGAGTGAATTAAACGTTTCATAATATGTTACGTGTTATGCGTATCCCATATTCTGTAACATTAATGAAATAGATGCCATAACGCTTAGAGGACGGGACATGCTTCGTTACCAGGACGGGCGCCTACAACTGGACGGCGGCAAATGCTAGAGATGAAATGCTTTTTTAATTGAAGCAGACGGCGCTAATGCAACGAGGAACACAAGATGGGATAGACCATGCCCACAAAGCGTCTCCTATATGAGCGAGCGTCACGAGCGATTAAGGCAGTCTCCAGGCGGTACACTGGCAGAGAGATGATAAGAACAAGAAAGGATGGGATAAACCAGTCCACAAAGTCTCTTCTACAGGCCTTTGAGCTTGCATGCATTTTCACACGTTTTGCTCAATAACGCTCTCAGATATCATAACAAAGATAGAGTTTGTATTCCTAATTAAATCAAATAGATTGACCCTCTTTTTGGGCGCGAAGATTTAGGCTCCGCCCCACTACCCGTATACGGCAAGTTGCTCCACGAAAAATAGCGCGATTGTAAACTGCTAGTATAGCAAAGCGCGAAATTCGACGAATGCCATTGTTGATTTTTTTTAAAAACCATTTTTAGGTTGGTATTATAGAAGCTGAAAACAAACAAACAAACAAACAAACAAACAAACAAACAAACAAACAAACAAACTCCCCAAAATCAGTACAAACTAGGTATTGGGTTTAACCCATTGATGTACTACAGCATGAGATGGGTCGACCATGATAATTCGGCGCCAATCTAATCTGGCACTACCCTTGAATTATCATGGTCGATCCATCACCTGCAACTGGTGCATAGTTATTAGATGACGCATAGTCATTAGATGACGCCTCCAAAATTTGGGAAATACGGCCGTCTGGCTGAATGAGTTAGTCAGTACAGTCTAGAGATGATGTAGTTATGCGGCCCTACACTTGGCATGTTCTGAAATGCGCAAAATAATCTCATTTTCGCCAAATTCAAATGAGATTTTTCATAAACTCTAAAAGATATAGCTTTGAAATTTTGCACGACTACACATTTTTATGCGCTCTTTCCAATGATAATATAACTTTTTATGTGTTTACAGTCTGAAATTATATGCGATCCTACCACATATGAGCATACCTAGCCTCTAAAAGAAATTTTCGTGCAGGAAATTATCAGTAAAAAAAAAAATGAAAAGAAAAGAGGAGACTGCCAGTGTAATCTTCCAATTATCAGTACACTTTTCTTTTGATCAACCACTCTTAACATATCAGTCTGTCTGAAAACATCTCTTTTCCTGAGAACTGCTGCTAGAACTAGTCTGTTTACATTATTGAGGCATCCTATCCATGTGGGGTCAGCGTACACGCACACATGCTTCACACACATAGTCCATAAGCTAGGAAGGTCTACCGTGCACCCCCCCCCCCCCCAGTACTCAATAAGATGGGTTTCAAAGTGTTCCTTAGTATGTCCTGAGATGTTTAAGCCATGTTCCCCGAAAATCCTTAGGAACACACCAGAGATATAGCCGATGGCGCAAGGGTACCCCCATTCACGCTCTTCGCAGGTGCTAAAATGAGGTTGAGAAACATTTTCCTCTAAATAAATCAGAATTCATTCCACAAGCCCAAATCAGGTAATATTATGTCAAAGCACACCTTCTGCATCCTCTGCAAAAAACAGAATGAAAAATATTGAATCTCTGGCTCACAGTGAAGGTATTTGTGCACCCAGTAAACGACCATTTCCGCGAAATCGCAAAAAAAGACAAAAATAATGTGTCAGATGCCTTCAGACATTTTCTATAGCACTGACAGTCTATTTGTAGGTTTACATCATTAAAACAGGATGTCACAATTATTATAAACTTGACTAGGTGATGCTGTGATCACTGTGAGTGCCACAGTGGTTGATTTTGTATCCCTACCCCCAAGTTGTAAAAATACACAAAATTAATTAGAAAAAATTGCTCAAGTTATCCCATTTTACTTTGACCTCTCTTTACCTATTGAGTTTCAATAATGTGAGCATAAAGTGCAAGAAAATAAGGAAAGTCGGCATCCTTTACGGTATGTTCGTGGTGAATGATAGCTTTTTACCATTTAAAATTGCTGAATTGGGAAACGTACATTGTTTCTGATGCCCTCAGAAATTTTGTATACAACTGATAGGTCTTTGTTAGGTTTTATTGTTTAGGATAGAGTACCACAGCTGTTGATTGTGCCACACCCGCTTGAAAAGTCGCCCGAAAGCGCTGTTCGCTTTTGCCAGCCTGCTGTCAAGCTCCTTGTCCAGCTTGGCGTCCGACGTGATAATGCAGCCAAGGTAAGTAAACTGGTGCACTGACTTTAGTTCAGACTCGCCGATGGTGATGTGAGGAGGGCGGTACACTGTCTTGGGTGCCGGCTGATGGAGGACCTCTGTCTTTTTAAGACTGACCTCGAGTCCAAAGAGCTGGGCAGCATCTGCGAAGCAAGACGTGATGCGCTGCAGGGCTCTCTCTGTGTGTGCAACGAGGGCAGCATCATCAGCAAAAAGCAGCTCACGAATCAGTTGGTCTAGGGTTTTCGTGTGGGCTTGCAGTCGTCTGAGGTTGAACAGGCTGCCATCGAGACGATACCTGATGTACACTGCATCGTCATCATCGAGGTCCACTGTGGCCTGCTTCAACATCATGCTAAAAAAGATGGTGAAGAGGGTCGGTGCCAGCACGCAGCCCTGCTTTACACCGTTGAGAATAGGGAATGGTTCTGAGAGGTCATTGTTGAGTCTGACCTGGCCTTGCTGGTCCTCGTGTAGCTGGACAATCATGTTGAGGAACTTTGGGGGACAGCCAAGTCGCTCCAGGATCTGCCACATGCCTTGCCTGCTCACAGTGTCGAACGCTTTTGTTAAGTCGACAAATGTTACATACAGCCCTTTGTTCTGCTCGCGGCACTTCTCCTGTAGCTGAAAACAGGCACCAAGATCAGCGTGTACAGAGCTGTGGTCCTCACCACCCTGCTGTATGGTTCCGAGTCCTGGGCCCTCTACCGCAGCCAACTACGACTCCTCGAACGCTTCCACCAGCGCTGCCTGCGAACCATCCTGGGCATTCACTGGAGTGACTATGTCACCAACGTCGAGGTCCTTGAACAGGCTGAAACTGTGAGCATCGAGGCTTTGCTGCTGCGGACACAGCTCCGCTGGGCGGGGCATGTCTCCAGGATGGAGGATCATCGCCTACCAAAGATCACCCTGTTCGGCGAGCTTGCTACTGGACACCGTGACAGAGGGGCACCAAAGATACAAGAGATACAAAGACTGTCTCAAGAAGTCACTTAGTGCCTGCCAAATCGACCACCACCAGTGGTCTTCGCTTGCTGCGGACCGTGACACCTGGCGCTCCACCATTTACAAGGCAGCTGTCTCCTTTGAGGACTCTCGCAGAGCTAGCCTTAAGGACAAGCGGCTCAGGAGAAAAAACAGAGATGCCGCAGCTCAGAACCCTGGCCATACCTTCCCCTGCAGCCACTGCGGTCGAACCTGCCTGTCTCGGATTGGCCTCCGCAGCCACGAACAAGCCTGCAGACGTCGTGGGCAACTCCTATAAAATCTTCGTTCGCGAAGTCAAGCCAAGAGAGAGAGTACCACAGTTACTCCCAACCTGATTTTATGATGCTGTGATGCATTTAGGGGCCACAGTGGCTGAATCTGCTGCCCTACCCCCATTTCACCTGTACGCAAAGGAACGAAAAATGATCATAACAATTGCTCCTCTGATTAAATATTTTTGTTGCCAGTTTTCTTAACAAAATATGTATATTGAGCATAAACATTTGTGATCATTTCATTAATTTCAATGTGACCCATCGATTTAATTGTAATTCTTTTTATTTAAGGCATGCTTAACAGGGGCTGCCGCTGAAGCTTCTATCGTCTGCACATTCAGCACTCTTGTCAAACTCGGGGAAGGTGTACCTCAGGGAGATGTTGTGTCTGATGCTGTTTTTGGTCTACATTAATGACATCAGTACAACAGTACCAAGGTTCGTCTTGAACATCCTCCATGCAGATGACTTTGCAGTGTGGAGCGCAGCAGAACATAAAGAAATAGCATCGATGCTGCCAATAGAGTCAGCAGCTGGACTGAAAGAGGCCACTCAAACTGAGCTAGACCATCTCTTTCAATCAGACGGAAGAGGTCACCTCAAAACTGGAGACCTTCCAGTACCAAAGACACGACAGGCCAACTTTACTGGCAACAAATAAATTACTGGATTCACGTGGAGGCATAAAGAAATAGCATCCTCCAGAACATAAAGAAATAGCATCCTCCAGAATCCAGGATGCTGACTATAGAGTCAGCAGCTGGACTGAAAGAGGCCACTCAAACTGAGCTAGACCATCTCTTTCAATCAGATGGAAGAGGTCACCTCAAAACTGGAGATCTTCCAGTACCAAAGACAGACAGGCCAACTTTACTGGCAACAAATAAATTACTGGATTCACGTGGAGGCCTCACATTGAAACCATGGAAGCTAGAGCTGCAAAAAAGAAAGAGAGTCTCTGATGAAGAACTGGTGGGGACCACATTGGCGCAAATTACAGCATCCTGGCACAAGCAAACACCTGCTCGGTCAGACCAGTTGTGCGGTACCAAGATACATCGACAACATGAAACACTGCCTGAAACCCAAAAAGCCAGGCTTGACAAGATGCAGAACATGGGTCATTCTCATGATGCAGTGACATTCTTAGAGCCATCTCGAGCACCCCAATTTAGGAAATGGAAGACATTGGAGCCACTGGAATGCAGAACAGCACACACTATGAAGAGACTTAATAAACACCGACAGCATGGGAGACTACAGGAGCAGACCAAGAACCGTCAGAAATGCCCAATCTGAACTGCCAACTGAAGGTCCTGCAAAGGGCTAACACTGACGTCCTGGAACCAAGCCCAAAGATGTGTGAACAGCTCCCTTCAGATACCTGGACATCTCGAAAGAGCCTTCAAGACAACATAATGTTCCAGGACTCTTTGCCAAAGGTCGCGGCACTGCACAAAGCCATCTTGCTGGAGGTTGTGCACAAGCGCTACCCTCACAGCAGCTGTGATACCACACAAGATGCCGTGTTGAATGAAGGAAGTGGCGTGTACATCTGTTGTGCAGACCACACTACTACCTCCCTCTCCTTACCAGCTAGCGGCAGCAGCTCCAACTATCGTACAGATCTGCAGGTGCTCAACACAGCAGCAAAGCACTAGCTAGGGAAAGGCAGCAGCTTGATCCACTGATCTCACCAGGAAGCTTCAAGATAGACTGGATGCCCTGTCCACAAAATAGTGCTGCAGTGGATTCCAGTGCATTCTGGACTAGCTGGGAATGGAGACACTACAACAACAAAGTGATTGGCAAAAGCAGAATGGCGGCTGCAGCCCGTGGGCAGATGACATCAACAAGCTGAACAGGGAGAGCCAGGCCACCATCTTTCATCTACACACTGATTACTCTGGACTGGGTCCATCCAGAAAAGCAGGAACGTTTCACAAACCCAAACTGAAGCCTGAAGCTTTACACACTTTAATCAGATCACTCTGTATCAGCAATTATTTGAAGCTTCCGTGCCTAATGCGTGAAGAGATACCAAAATAAAAGAACGCTTAGTGAATGGCGGACTTCGGTAGAAGCGTAAACAACCAATCAGAATGTTCGCCATGCAGTCACTTTATGATCAGAGCTAAATATAGATCACTTGCAACAAGCGTCAGCATGATCGTTTGCAATGGGAATAGTCACAAATTGAGGGAGAAAAAAAAAAAAAAAGAAGTAGACAAAGGTTTGCCAGTACGTTGTCATTTTTTACAAACTTTCACAGACTTTAAGGAAAAGGACTGAAATTGACAGACTTTCCAGGGCCCTCAAAAAGCCTTGCCATTTTTTTTTACAACTTTCACAAATGTTCACAGACCGTAAGGACCCTGCTGAACTCACCTCGTGAGACTGGGTCATGTGGAAACAGCCCTATGCGAATTTGGCGTAGAAAATCGGTCTCCTTAGCACATTCTCCAAACATGTCCATACAGAGAAGCGGTCTGCTGGCAGTTCTGACCAGAAGACACGCCCCTATACACCAAACTCTGAAAACATGCTGCCTAGCTCTTGACAGCTCACTTATTGGCAGCCAGAACAATATAAGATTTAAAGACGGCCATAAAAAAGATTGAACGTTGCAGAAGGTGGAAGTGGAGATCTCGTGGTCGACATGTGGAAACTAAGTATTTTTGATAACATTGTTTTGGCTATTAGGAACCATGAAACTTTAATACGCATATTCACATTTCTAGATAAAAATAAATGAAAGGAAAAGGGGAGACCTTACTAGACCCGCCTTACGCTAGGTAAAATATCACCTAAAAGACCAGCCAGTTAAAAATAGTTACAATTAAATTGATGGGTTACATTGAAATTAATGAAATGATCACAACTTTTTATGCTCAGTATGCATACTTTAAAAAAACAACAACAACTGGCAACAAAAAATATTTAAACAGAGGACTATTACGTAAGCAATTTTTATGATTATTTTGCGTTACTTTGCATACTGTACTGGTAAAATGGGGGTAGGGCAGCAGATTCAGCCACTGTGGCCCCTAAATGCATCATAGCATCACAAAATCAGGTTGGGAGTAACTGTGGTACTCTATCCTAACCAATAAAACCTAACAAAGACCTATCGGTAGTATACAAAATTTCTGAGGGCACCGGAAACAACGTACGTTTCCCAATTTGGCAATTTTAAATGGGAAAAAGCTATCATTCACCACGAATGTACCGTAAAGGATGCCGACTTTTCTTATTTTCTTGCACTTTATGCTCACATTATTGAAACTTAATAGGTAAAGAAAGGTCAAAATGAAATGGAATAACTTTAGAAATTTTTTCTAATTAATTTTGTGTATTTTTACAACTTGGGGGTAGGGATACAAAATCAACCACTGTGGCACTCACAGTGATCACAGCATCACCTAGTCATGTTTATAATAATTGTAACATCCTGTTTTAATAATGTAAGCCTGAAAATGGACTGCCAGCACTATAGAAAATGTCTGAAGGCATCTGACACATTATTTTTGTCTTTTTTTTGCGATTTCGCGGAAATGGTCGTTTGCTGGGTCCACAAATACCTTCACTGTGAGCCAGAGATTCAATATTTTTTCATTCTGTTTTTTGCAGAGGCTGCAGAACGTGTGCCTTAACATAATATTGCCCTGATTTGGGCTTCTGGAATGAATTCTGATTTATTTAGAGGAAAATGTTTCTCAACCTCATTTTAGCACCTGCTAAGAGCGTGAATGGGGGTACCCTTGCGCCATCGGCTATATCTCTGGTGTGTTCCTAAGGATTTTCGGGGAACATGGCTTAAACATCTCAGGACATACTAAGGAACACTTTGAAATCCATCTTATTGAGTACTGGGGGGGGGGGGGGGGGGGGGTGCACGGTAGACCTTTCTAGCTTGTGGACTAACAACTGACAGATCTGCCCTCCAATTTAGCAGACCAACTGTAAATAAGCGATCAAGTCAGGCTATAAAGAATATGGTGGAACACGGAAAAGCAGAAATTTAACTTTCGTGCATACGTAGTGATGTCTTGTGATTCTCTAAGGGTTCAGTTGATCATGTGGTCGACGGCAAGCATTAATCCACTCTTTAGTGTCTGCCAGTTGTGAAAAAGGCTTCGGAAATTGTGCTTTTACGTCACTGATTCTCCTCCAGAAGTCGTGGATTCTTACTTTTGACATTTATTCTGCAATGATATTTTTTAATTTTTATATATTTTTTATTTATTTATTTTTTAATGAGGTACAGAGTTGGCTAACGAACTCATCCAATATCTTTATCTAAACTAGCTATATCTAAAATTTCAAGTGAATATAACTAAACTACGGACACTGATGTGGATCAACCGACTCGGTCATTTAACTCTTCAATAAGACATTCAATTTCAATATGCTTGGAGGCTCCCTTAGACCCCCCCCCCCTACCCTCCGCCCCGCCCCGCCCCCCCCACCCCCTCTGAAAGAAGAGTTTCCTATATTACGTACGCAAACCTTTCGTGCTTAGACACACACACACACACACACACACACACACACACACACACACACACACACACACACACACACACACACACACACACACACACACACACACACACAAATGGAGACAAAAGCCTCAGAGTGGGTTACCTACCATTTTATGTTCAAAATGGGTTCCCATATTTCTATATATTCTAGGGCTCTGCAATTGATGCGAATGTTTAGAACTCACCTTAAAACTAAGCTCTATAACTTAAAATAAAAAAGACATTTTCTAGAAAGAGAGCAACTGGATGGAGAAAAAATGGGTTTCTACCAATAAAGTGGGTGCCTCTCACACAAAAACTGGCATTACAGTGAAAATGGGTGTCATTTCAAATCATTCATTTACGCATGTACTATCTTAAGAATATTAGGCTTTTGTAATAAGGTAAAGTTCAGGGAATATTTGATGTTTTTTTTTTCACATTCATTTGATCGTTGTCATTCTTTTCTTTCAACTTAATGTGTATTCCTTCTTTTTCCTGCATTACTAGAAATGTCAAGCACCAACACACAATAAACAAATACCTCACTAAACACACCTCTGATTGAGTTTATTATTATTGCTTGGGTGGGTGGGGTTGGCGGGGAGGGAAGGGGTGGGTTTCATCACTTTTGATTTTATTGAGCTGCAATTCTCTCATTATTAATGAAAGATTGTCAGCGCCGGTTGAATCAGTAGGTCATTTCAGAGGCGCGCACCGAGTTTCACGTCGATCCACTGACAAATACATATTTGGAGTGCACCAGATGGGTCCAGTTGGCCAAGTCTCCCATTCCACACTACAGGCCAGCTAAGAGAAGCAATCACGTTTATGCAGTGCCCGGCGAAGGCCTCCCTCATGTGCAGTAGAAGGTTTAAAGCTGAGAAACTGTTGTTTTTAGAAGCGTGTCGGGCAACAGTTTTATTAAAACTGTTTTAAAACCTCTTTTAACTCAACATTAGTTAATGTTAACAGTCTTTTAATTTACAAGCGTGTAACTGTTGTGGCCAACGTATCCCCTATAGTGCTGGGCTATTTTCCCATTGTCGCCTTCTCACTTCGCTCAGCACTCGACTTTCTAGTCCTTCCCTCAAACGGGCAGCAGGACCACAAACAATACTTCATTATTACACCTTTTGGCAACATAAGGTTTCTTTCTCTGACCTAGCATTACATCCAAAAATGGCGCATCCAAAGCCTTTGCACTCTTTTTTTTACTGCACTAAACCGCCGACTGCAGCAGACGACGCGCGTAACGACCCTGGCTGTGTAAGTCATTTGCATTCAATCAATTTGTGCATACAATCTGAGAGGAGATGCAGTCGAAACGAAAGCATAACACCAAGAAACCCACAAACAAAGCAACAGGTTCGTCGGGGGTTCTTTCTCCGGGTACTCCGGTTCTTCAACTCCCAACCCATCTCCCCACCCCCCACACTTTGGTACCGGTTTCAGGCCACTTTAAAAAATTTAAATACAAGCGATCAAAATCTCTGTAACTTCAGTAGTTGAACTGGCCCTTCGTCTGTCTTGTACTGTGTTTGTCTTAAATGGCGTAAATCTGTGTCTGTTACGTGAGTGTGCGTGTTGGGTTTCAGTTCGCAGTGCTTTGAGTTGATTTGCCCAAAAATTGAGAAAAAGCGCCTATATAATAACGGTATTATTATTATTATTTTTTAACCAAAAGGTCGTGCAGGACACAAGACAACAGCAGCCTCACCCAAAGTCTATACGTCCTCTCTCACACTGCGCACTCATACAATCACTTCACTTCATAGCAAGTTGCTCGCGTACAAATACATTGCCCTAGTCACTGGCGCACAGATACATTGCTCTCAAATTTGCTACTAGACATGACCTCCCACCACATCACCCCGGAAGCACAACACAACTCAACACTTGTTTTTACAAAACAACCACACCCTCAAATAACAAACCTCATTTTGCAGAAGCATAAACAATTTACTACCTCACACAACTACAATACCCCCCCCCCCCCCTCTCTACCTTTCGTATCTCTCCGTCCCACTTCGGCTCACCGACACAGATTTTACAGTCGGCATGATCCGCATGAGCCAGTGCAGCTGTAAGGGCTCATGAGGATCTATGCCTCTTGCATTTTCATTTTGTAGTCTGCAGGCATCCTCATGAGTCCGTGCAGCTGCAGGGGCGCATGAGGATATGTGCCTTTTGCATTCAGATTGTCAAGTTAGTTTCGTTCCGCAGAGGTCTCTGCGTTCCGGTATTGACGAGGTGAACAATTAAACACATGCAGGTAGATACGGCAGCAGCAGCTGTGCCATAAGCTGCATTGTCTGTAGGGAATTGGGAGGGGTTGTCTCTGTTGGCGGCGATTGTTCCCACCCTCTGGGCGGCGGTTTTGCTGCAACTGTGGCGGGCGCAGCGAAGGGGTGACCGGCTGGTATGTAAGGCACTAGCTACTGGCATGTTGGGGAATTCTCCCTGTGACGTCACGACTGGCCCACTATGACCTTGCTGAAAACGCGGGGGAAAGGCGTGGCCGGGCTGGCGGGTGTTGTGGGCCTGAAGCTGGTCGCGCTGTGGTTGCTCGTAGTTCTGCAGAGTCCCGTTACCACGTCTTAGGTCCTGCTGCTGGCGTCTGGCTCCGCTGAATGGCCTGTGGGACTCTTGCTCCTGGTTGTAGATGCGAAGAGGCTGGCTGCTTGCGCGGCGGATTTCCTCCATCCCGTGTCCGCTGTGGGGCTGGCGTGGAACACTCGCAAAGCGAATGTTCAGTGCCAGCTTCATGGCACCAGCAGGATTCGGGTGGGTGCCGTTCTGGTGGAGCTTTTTTTGGGGGGCTCTATTGGCTGTGAGGAAGATGGAGGTGTGGTCCGTGAACAGAATTCTCATCTGCTCACAGGTCTCTCTAAGGGCGTCTTTGGAGATGGAGGCGGGGGCAAAAAGGGGGTGGTTCTGACCTCTTGGGGGCATGATGGCAGAGGCCTGAATGCGGGCATTGGGGAAAACGGAGAAGACAGAGGAACTGTATCCACGCCGGCTTGGTGACAGGACCCTGCTGCATGCAGCTGTTGATGCCGACGTGAAAAACAACTCTGCGGATGTGTCGTGCCTGGCGCTGGTTGCGCAGCCATTCCGCCAGCTCGCTGTCACTAAGCCCCGACACCGACATGTTCTGCACGACGGCGCCGTCCACAGACATCCTCCGGGCATCGACCCTTTTCAGGACAGAGTCGCCGATGAGGAGCATGTTAACGTCGGGCCTGATGGTCTGGGCTCGCAGATTGTCCAGCGGGGTGATCGGTGATTCTGAGCTATTGGTCTCATGGGAGTCGGTGGCAGCGTTGAGTGCGACACCGTTGTCAGTACCAGTACCAGGAGCCTGCTGCTTCCCCTCGCCATTTGACAGGGCAGCAAACATGTTTTCGACGATGACGTCAGGGTGGGGGGGGGGGGGTGTACTGAACAGTACTATTATCTGAAGATTTGGGGGAAATGGGGGATGTCGACTTCAGGGAGGATGATTTGCATGTGGTGGTGGGAGAGGCGGAGAGCGCAGGCTTGGGTTTGTTTGACTCTGCTCCCGCACTCAGTGCCTTAAGCTGTCGCTCCATATCGCGTAGCTTGCTGGCGTGGCTGTCTTTAGAGGACGTCAGCTGGTTGAAGCGGACGTTATGGGCTTGCTGTGTTTTTGTCACTGGCTCTAGCGATGAGTTGATCGCTTCAGTGACAAATCTGTCTGTCGCCCTGGAACAGTTTTTCAGGTTCACAGGCGAGACTGTCGAGCTGTACCCGACTGTCAGACAAGGAGGCACAGCGAGCTTTCACTTCTGACAGCTCTCTCCGCGTCAGATGTAGCTCTGCCTGTAGTGTGCGGATGGTGGTTTGCATCATGAGCATCCACTCCAGTACAGGCCCATGACACAGCGCAGAGAGCTCGGTAGATGGCGGGGTGATGAGATCCGCGCTGATAGGACTGATGACATCAAGGCGCGGCGTAATCTGATCAGGTTGAGCCAGTGTGCTGACCGGCGGAGGGTCATTAGGGCCGCTGGTTGAAGCGGTCCCGCTAGGTTGGGTAATGGGATTATCCTCGCCCGCTGGACAGACGGTGAGGGTTGAATCGCAGGCCAGGGGGGATATCTCCACGGTTGGCGAGCTGGAGGGCGTTGCGGGCCGGGGTTCGCTGCGGTCTCGGACACTTCATCGCTTGAGCTGCACTGAGCCGAGACAGGATCATCGGCAAGAGGGGGCGAAGGACCGACCTGAAGGGGCTGGGGGCTTAGAGCTCTGGCGACTGTATCTTGGCAACGCTGTCCCTCAGAGCGCCGAACTCGTCGTCAACCCAAGTTTTGCAGCAGTTATTTTGGGCCAGGCCTGTCCCGGTGGTATAAAACAGTGTGACTAATATTTTGGGCCAGGCCTGTCCCGGTGGTATAAAACAGTGTGACTAATTAGTTTCCGGGTGCCAGTTAACAGCTGAATGATAGTTTCATATAGCTCACTGGGGTAGGGCGGGTTGATTGGAGAACTTGTTTTCAACGCGCGCATCATGGTCGTTATGTCTGTCTCTCCATGAGAGGGTTATACCAGGCGGCATAGGCTCCTCGCCATAGAATTTGTGTAGGGTTCTCTTCCAGAGGGGTATCTTCCAGCTCTCAATTTCGAAAGTCACGTGAATTGGATCGTTAGTCCGTATTATCTTTTCTAAGACAGTCTTGAGCTGGCCGCAGTGGAGCGTGTGGCTGGCATAGTTGAAGTATGGTGGGCCGCCATAATCAGATTATACTCGGGGCGTCGACATGTTTGCTGATCAGCTTGGAGTTAGTCGCTGTTACACAGTACAGGACACTTCCACATCTGGTCAGTCTTTCAAAACCACTCATGCGTGACGAGATGCGGCGACAAGGACCATTCTACCATCGTGACACAAGTTAAGCGCCTCACTAGACGAGGCAGAGTCCTAGCCGCTTACACTTTACGTAGCTAGCGCCACTGACACAACACAAGTTAAGCGCCTCACTAGACGAGGTAGAGTCCGCGCCGCTTACACTTTAGGTAACTAGCGCCACTGACACAACACAAGATAAGCGCCTCACTAGACGAGGTAGAGTCCGCGCCGCTTACACTTTAGGTAACTAGCGCCACTGACACAACACAAGATAAGCGCCTCACTAGACGAGGTAGAGTCCGCGCCGCTTACACTTTAGGTAACTAGCGCCACTGA
The DNA here is from genome assembly GCA_036245525.1 of Semisulcospira habei. Lineage (NCBI taxonomy): Eukaryota > Metazoa > Mollusca > Gastropoda > Semisulcospiridae > Semisulcospira > Semisulcospira habei. Next base: position 49,208,733 of record BTPG01000001.1, read on the forward strand.
CACAAAACAAGATAAGCGCCTCACTAGACGAGGTAGAGTCCTACTTACACTTTACGTAGCTAGCGCCACTGACGCCACACACGTTAAGCGCCTCACTAGACGAGGTAGAGTCCTAGCCGCTTACACTTTACGTAGCTAGCGCCACTGACGCCACACACGTTAAGCGCCTCACTAGACGAGGTAGAGTCCTACCCGCTTACACTTTACGCGCCACTGACACCACAAAGACGAAGCACAACATGGCTAGCCGAACCATGTGAAGGCAATAGTAAAATATAATGAAAAAATATCACAGATTAATAACTTACAAAATATGATGTCCACAGTCCTGAAACTACACCATCGTGGAGAATTCACTGAGCACAAACACTCTGCCAAAGATCACAACATAGAAATAACCTATGACTGCACAGTATCCAATCGAGTGCGGAGAGACTAGAGCACGATGTTCACTCTCCGACGACTGAACTGAAGCTCCGAGAGAGAGAGAGAGAGAGAGAGAGAGAGAGAGAGAGAGAGAGAGAGAGAGAGAGAGAGAGAGAGAGAGAGAGAGATTCAATGATTCAATGATTCAATGAAGCTTTATTTATCAACGGTTGAGGCATTGACATCGTCACAGACATAGCCATTTTTCAAACCTGCCGTTGCTACAAAACTACGAGACAAAATACAAAAAAAAAATAAGTATATAGTTAAATGTAAATGAAACTGACAAAAACATTGCTAGTTTAGGGAAAGAAAGTCCCATGACAATCTCACACACCTAAACTGACACACACACACACACACACACACACACACACACACACACACACACACACACACACACACACACACACACACACACACACACACACACACACACCATCACACACAGAGTTTGCAATTGGGAGCATACATAATCAGGGTTACAGGGCAGTATATATTTCACAACGAAATGATTACGACTGCTTCGAGAAGTACTTGAAGAGACTGATTTTGAAACGGGCTAGAGAGGAAGCGGATTTTACATAATCAGGAAGCGTGTTCCAAGTCTGCGTTCCCGCGAATGACAAACTAGATTTGTATATATCAATTCTTGTTTTGGGGACTAAGAAAAGTTGCCTAATATTACCAAGCCTAGATTCCGACTTAGAGAAAAGAGTTGTGATATATTCTGGTATTTTCTGTTTCCACACTTTGAACATAAAAATAGCCTTATTGTATTTGAAGTGGTCTTGCAGCGGCAGAAATCCTATTTTGGCGAGTTTTTCTTCTGTTGTGAGTCGTGGGTCAGGAAGGATTAACTTTGCTGCCCTTCTGTGTAACGAGTTGAGTCTCTTCAAGTGGACTTCACTGCATCCATCCCACACCGTTGACGCGTAATCAATATGAGAACGTATGTGAGCATTATAGAATAGTTTGCGCGTGTCCGAGTCGGTGTAATATTTCAGTTTGGACAACATGAAAAGATTTTTGGCTACCGTTCTGCATAGAGTGTCCGTATGAGCCTTCCACTTAAGCTGACTGTCAATTGTAATCCCTAGTAGGCAGTGTTCATTAACGTGTTCTATTTGCCTGCCCTTTAATAAAAGGTTAAGTAACAGGGGTGCTAACTGGTGTTTTTGACGAGTGGCGATTATCATAGATTTGGTTTTAATTGGATGAACAATCATAGAATTCCTGTGACACCATTCAGACACTTCATCAAGACTATGCTGCAAGTTGGAAGAAATTACTTGTATATCTTTGTTAGTCATATGAATGGAGGTGTCATCAGCAAAAAGATCACAATGTACGTTCTTGCAAGTTATATGAAGTGGCAGGTCATTGATGAATAGACAAAATAATAAGGGACCAAGCACGGATCCTTGGGGAACTCCATACTTTATATCTTTTAGAGAAGAGTAAGATCCATTCACTAGAACTTTTTGTTTACGATCAGTTAGGTATGATTTAAAAAATGCAACTACTTCTGTACTATTCAAGTATTTCTGAATCTTTGTCATTAGAGTGGTGTGATCGATTAGGTCAAAGGCCTTTTTAAAGTCTAAGTAAACGACACCTGTTATCTGGGATTTGTTCATTCCATGGAGCCATGCGTCAACGAGGCGCGTGAGTGCAGTGTGGCACGAGTGTTGTGGGCGAAATCCGGATTGAAAGGGGTGCAGGAGCTTGCGGTTTTCTAAGTAGGCAAGCAGGTGTTTGTGGACATGCCTTTCAAGCGGCTTTGATAGAACTGATAATAATGAAATCGGTCGATAGTTGTTAGGGTCAGAACGATCTTTAGTTTTTGGAAGTGGAATGACTTTAGCGTATTTTAGTTTGTTAGGGAAAGTATGTTGCTTGATACAAAGGTTGTAAATGTACGTAATAGACTCTACTATGTACGGCAGGGATAACTTAAGTATTTGGGGGCTGATGTCATCAGGCCCCGAAGACTTTTTATTTGGTAGTTTACTAATGAGCAAACCCACCTCATGAACTGATAGCAAGGGAATGCTGAAGGGGTCTGTGTCCTCTGTTCTGTGTTTACAGAATTCAGAAAGCAAATTAGAACATTCATACTTACTGCTATTAATTGAGGCATTTAGAGTTTCAGCGACTGAAAGAAAATGATTATTAAAAGTTTCTGCAGTAAGACTGCTGGGAATGGTTGTTGAAGTGCCAGGGCAGCCTTTAGTTAGAGTGTTTAATAGGCGCCAGATAGTGGAAGTATCCTTACTGTCTTTTACTGTGTCACGGATTAACCTTTTCCTTGCCTCTCTGATCATGTACTTAACACGGTTACGTTGTTGCTTGAATTCAGGAAATAGTTTTCGACTACGCAGATCATCTCTGAGCGCCATCGCTTGCATTATTTCTGGGGTTAACCATGGAGGAAGAGTGTTTGATTTAACCCTTCTCTCACGAAGGGGTGCGTGTTTGTTTAATACAGTTAGAAAAAGAGTGTACCAAATAGAAAGGGCAGTGTCCGGGTCATTGGAGAGAAGTACATCGTTGAACGGAGTATTATTTAAATCAAATAGGAATTTATTATGGTTAAAGTTCTTGAATGATCGATATGTTATGGTTGTATGGCCGTTCTTCTTTGCTTTCGGAATCTTTTTTGATCATGAACAAACAACTGGATAGTGATCACTAACACTTAGATTTGAAACCTCAACATTATAGACGGCTTTGGGTTTATTAGTGTATATGTGGTCTATAAGTGATGACGTATTCTGAGTAATTCTGGTGGGCGATTTTACTAACTGGACTAGACCAAACAATGAAGATATTGTATCCCACGCAGTGTGATTCTTAAGGAAGTCTATATTAAAATCTCCCATGAGAAGAAGGTCAGCCTTTCTTTTGCACGCTCTATCAAGGATCTGACTAAAATGGTCATACCATTCAAAAGTGGCGGCAGGGTTTCTGTAAAGGAATCCAACTAGTAGCGGTGTCGATTTAGGGCATTTCACTTCCAACCACAAACACTCTACGTCTGCTGTTTCCAAGTCCAAGCGTCTATGGACTAAATGCTGAATGGAGTTGTGAATGTAGACAGCGATGCCTGTTTGACCTGGGGACGAGGGGTCTCTCCTAGTCAAGGAAAAATTAGGAATACTAATGGCTTCATCACTCACACACGAGCTAAGGCGCGTCTCACTAAGCCCAAATAAATGAAACGGTGTGGGATTGCTAATGTAGACAGATATATCGGTTAGTTTATTGTACAAATGAAAAACATTGAGATGCCCTATTCGCATAACTTTCAAATTTATGTCTATTACGGAGTAAGGCAAATTTGTACAGAACAAACAACAACAACTACAAAGTAAAATGTCAAAAGAAGGAAGTATACGTTGAGATTATTAAATGAAACAGCACAAATGCCTATGTATATATAAAGCTGGTAAATGGATAAGACACAATGAAATGATTTAGCAGACTCGTCGGCAGGGAAATAATGCAACTGCTCGAACATCAAAGTCCCGATAGCAAGTTCAGTTAGGCGTATCAGCCGCACACGAGCACAATACTGGCCGGGGCTTGGTAATCCGCTTTCAACTCGATACTGCTCAGCGAAGTAAAGCGGAGACACAGTTATCACTGGTAAATTGAAGCTTGATTGAATCGTCTTGATTCAATCGAGTTTCCTTCACGCTGATAGTCTGCTGGTATTCGAACAAGCACTGATTGACCTCGTATAAAACACACAGAGTACTCCGACACAGTAGTAAACTAACGGATCAATGATATTCTAGTCTCGGAGAGACTTTATCCACGACGAACGAACGAACGACACAGAAAATGATGATCGTAACTGTTCTTGGTCATCGCAAAATACATAACACTACAGTGGCACATTGATCACCAAAAGTTTTGCTTACTGCGCACTGTCCACAAGCTACCAAGAGTTCTTGAACAGTCAGAAATACAAATACATAAAATAAAAGTCCACAGGCACAGTCCCGAACGAATGCCTACAAGTAAAGTAATAGCGGTGTCAAATACACACGTTTATCAAGGAATAGAATCAGAAATGAACTGTCAATCGCTAGAATTAATGGAACGACGAAACACCACCGATCGTTGTTGTTTTTGTTTTGTTGTTGCTGTAAACATGTTGTTTTTTAAACAATGAACTAACAACCTGTTTGTTGACTGATATACCCCTGGATAAATGGCTGAAGCAGCTGCGCCAGTACGCGCATTACCTGCGAGTCGTTGCCTCCGGGGATAGCTGCAGGGGTCTCCCACCCCCTGGCCGGGGTACTTGCGGTTTTAGGAGTGGCCAGAGCCTGGAGAGCGCTGTTGATTCTCGAGTTGTCCTGAGGCGGGGGCGGCATGCGGGGAAACTCTTCCTCCGTCACTGTAAATGGCTTGGCGTGACCTGGCTGAGGACAGTACGCAGAGGGATGGCCAGGTTGCACACGGTTGAACATGGAGTGGCTGGGGCTGGCATAGTTTGCAGGCAAGTGGCTGGCCTGGGAACTAGGGGATAGAGGGTGGCTGGTAGAGGGGCAATTTGTCTGGGAGTGATGTTGGGAGAGGCTGGGTTGGGAGTAGTGGACGTGCGTAAACTTTGGCCCTCTGCCACTGCCCGACTGGTTGTGATGGTGTTGATGAGACCAGTCATCCTGCTGTTGATGCTGCTGGTTGCGGCGATCTACGATGGGTCCGTCACCTGGTGCACGGCGCGGCACTCCAGCAAACCTGATGTTGAGTGCCAGTGTTCTGGTACCGGCAGGAGTCAGGTGGATCCGGTCTTTCTGGAACAAGGCCTTGCGCGGTGCCAGATTGTAAGTAATGAAGGCCGGCATATGGTCGATGTAAAAGACCTTCTCTTGCTCGCACGTTGCCCGCAAGTTGTCGTTGGAGGGGAACACGGCCTTCGACAGGTAGTGGTGGGCCCCTCCAGGAATGATGGAGGACGTAAACAGGGCGGCATTAGAAAAGGCTGCACGGAGTCTGCGGATAAGCTGCACCCATGACTGCTTGCTGACCACGCCCACTTTACAGCTGTTTATCCCCGCGTGTAAGGTCACACGGCGGATATTTGGCGACGGCGGTAGACTCCTTAGCCACTCAGCGACGTCACTCACTGTCAATCCTGAAACCGACAGGTTCTGGACCACGGCACCATTGACCGACATCCTCCGCTCGTCCACGTTCTTGAGGATGGAGTCGCCGATGAGGAGTGTGTTGACGTCTGGCCGGACCTGAAGACACTGGAGCTGGTGTAGGGGTGTGGGGCTGTGATTGCTGTCACTATCACCTCTGCCGTTACTACTGCTGCTGCCAGTACTTGTTTTGTCGATGGTGTTACCGTTATCAGTGCTGGGTCCTTGGGTGTTCTCATCTATGTCAGATAAAACAGAGAACCTGTTTTCTATATGCACCTGTGCGAGAACAGCACTCTTCGATGCGACATCTTGGGCTTCAGAGGGTTTGTGAGGCTGAGGCGGGAGTGTGGGGTCAGCGGGGCTTTTCACCTCAGTTTGATCGGTGGTATGATGCGTCTGTTTTACCACGGCCTCAACTTGCTTTCTGAGTTCCTTCAGCTTACCGGCTTGGTTGTCCCTGCTGCTGGTAAGCTGGAGTACATTTTCACTGAGAGCAGCATGGCTGGTGGATAGGTCGTCGACAGCCGAATTGACACCCTCAGCATACTCTTCCGCTGCCTTCACGCTGTTCTTGGCTTTAGTCTCGTTGTCACGGACGACGCTGTCAACACGCGCCAGTTCCTCAGCATGCGCAGCGCACTGGCTCTTAACATCGGAGAGCTCAGTGCGCACTTTCTGCAGCTCGGCTTGCAGGCTATCGATGGTTGCAGCATTCAGCACTAGTTGTTGCTGCATCTGAGCCATGCACTGGTTTAGCGCCGAGACTTGTGCCTCTACAGAGAGAGGAGGGGGCACACAGTTGATGAGTGGGAAGGTGTTTGTATGGGGCGTGACCTGGGCCGAGGACATATCAGGCGGTATGTCAGCCTCGGCTGGCGGAGAATTGTCGCCCTTGTCCCCATCAAGGGTTGCTGGAGCAATTTCACAACTGCTTGCATGGTTGAGTGAAACCTTTGATTGGGAAATAGTAACGTTGGAGTTGGCAGGGGGTTCGTTGGTGATGTCGTCTGTCCCCGTGGCGAGTACGCTGTTTGGTTCGAGAGTGGCGAGAAGGGCTTCGCTGTCGGCGAGTACACTAATCCCATCAGCGCACTCAGTCATAGAGTCGCCATTGTGGACGTCAGGGGATGCTGGTTGTGAGGATGTATCCATTCTGTTTATAGTGTCTTTTAATAGTTCGAACTCATCGTTCACCCACTCTTGGCAGCAGTTGCCCTGTACACAAACAGTCCCGGTCGTATAATATATTGTTATGGTAATAAGTTTCTTTGTATCATTCTTGAGCTGAATTATTGTTTCAAAAAGTTCACTTGGGTAGGGAGGGTCGATGGGAACTACAATACTCAGTTCATCTTGGTTTTTGTCCCTGTCTTGCCAGTGCAGTGTCACGCCAGGGGGCATAGACTCTCGTGCGTATATGGTGTATAGAGCATGTCTCCACAGGGGTACACGGGTTGAAATACTTTCAAAGGTCACTTGTATAGGGTCTCTTGTTCTTGTAATTTTCTCAAGGGAGAGACGTGAATTCGCTGCAGTGGAGCGGGTTATCGGGCCCATTGTATAGAGATGGTGGTGTCGCCATTGTCACTTTACTCGAAGCGAGTCAGCATGACTGCTGAACAACTAGAGTGTTTCACCCGTAACGCCGAGAAGCGGCGTCAAAGCCCACTCTATCAGAGTGATATCATGCAGCGCCTCGCTAGGCGCGGCGGCTGTTTGGCCCAGCCTCTAGTACTGCATACTTAGTTTGTTCCACTGAGGCGAGCCGAGAAACTGGGTCACAACTGGTACCGGCGCGCTGAGGCACAAGCCTCCCCCAGCAGCTAGGCCGGCTGACAAGCCGGTGGCCTTCTGACAAGCGCAGCACAGCAGGAAAAAATGCTGCCCTCTGCGAAATATGAAGTTCACAGTCCTGAAACTACACCATTGCAGAGTTTTCACTAAGCACAAACACTCTGCCAAGAATCATACTTGCAGAGTAAACCTTGCCAGCACAGTGTCCAAATGAATGGAGAGAATCTTACACGCGATGCGCACATCAGCAAGATGGCGCCGAGGGAGAGAGAGAGAGAGAGAGAGAGAGAGAGAGAGAGAGAGAGAGAGAGAGAGAGAGAGAGAGAGAGAGAGAGAGAGAGAGAGAGATTCAATGATTCAATGATTCAATGAAGCTTTATTTATCAACGGTTGAGGCATTGACATCGTCACGGACATAGCCAATTTTCAAACCTGCCGTTGCTACAAAACTACGAGACAAAATAAAAAAAAACTAAGTATATAGTTAAATGTAAATGAAACTGACAAAAACATTGCTAGTTTAGGGAAAGAAAGAGAGAGAGAGAGAGAGAGAGAGAGAGAGAGAGAGAGAGAGAGAGAGAGAGAGAGAGAGAGAGAGGGAGGGAGAGGGAGGGGGAGGGAGGGAGGGAGAGGGAGGGAGGGAGAGAGAGAGAGAGAGGGAGGAAGGGAGAGAGGGAGAGAGGGAGAGAGAATGATGATGATGATGATGAAACTTTGTTTATCAACGGTAAAATGTTTTGACAGAAACAAATCGTCATTTTACAAACTTGCCTTTGCTAACATCTACAACCTAAAATAGGTTAAAAAAAATAAATAATAAAAACATTATATTTACACACATCATTTCATGCAGCAATAATGTTAAAAAATAAATAAATAAATTAAAAAAAAATTATATACACAAAATAATAGTAACACTCAACATTCATCTTATACCACACACACACACACACACACACACACACACACACACACACACACACACACACACACACACACACACACACACACACACACACTATACATAAATGCATGCATTACACGAAAGTATTAACCATCAGGGTTTGTTTAAATAAATGCCAGTGATGTTATGTTTGGCTCATCAGGTAATCGAAAAGTTTCGTTTTAAAGATTCCAAGCGAAGTTATAATCTTCAAATGTGCAGGAATAGTGTTCCATACAAACGGTCCAGAAAATAATAAATTAGTTTTAAAGAAGTCAATTCTAGGCAGAGGTAGGGGTAAAGTATTGTTCCTTGAGGTCCGTTCGCTGATCAGCTTGGAGTTAGTCGGTGTTACACAGTAGAGGACACTTCCACATCTGGTCAGTCTTTCAAAACCACTCATGCGTGGAGAGAGAGAGAAAGAGAGAGAGAGAGAGAGAGAGAGAGAGAGAGAGAGAGAGAGAGAGAGAGAGAGAGAGAGAGAGAGAGAGAGAGAGAGAGAGAGAGAGAGAGTTGCATGGCTGATGAAAATTTTGATAAAACTAAAATGTTACGTGGTAGTCGTAGTCGTAGTATGATACAATCACATCAGACGCACGCGCGTAGGGTTCTTGTATAAAAACTTCACTCAGCTGCAAATCTTCACACGTTTCACAAGGTTGTAGACCACACTGGAGTAACAGTTCCAACACTATTTTATTGCAGCGATGCAATCTCCGCACAATGCAGCCACAAATGCACCAACACTGATACATTGTCTCCTCTACAATGCATCAACACTTTTGACACACTGCGTCTCTCATTCAATGTACACACATATTTCCCAACACGCTCTTTGATACTATTACAGATTTCCAGAACAATCCAGCAAATTCACCCAACACAACCAATCAGAAAAGAAAACGTAACCCAAACTTATTTATATTCATTGAAAAGAACACTCTAAACTAACTACAGCTTTCGACTAACATCTAGGCGCATTTGATACAATTTTTTTTTACGAAATGTAGCCAACAAATTTGACATCATATTTGAGGTCACAAGAATAATCGCGCCGTTTCGAGAACGTTCTAGGTCAAACGAGGTCGGGCTTCAACAAAGTAGCGAAAATGTTATTCAACATTCTAGCTGCACAGAAATCGGTCGCAATTCTCCAGACAAAAGAAAATGAATTCTACTAAAAAGGTACGTAATTCTTATCCAAAATAACTCAAATGAATATCGAAATTTCCTATGATTAACACACACATGCTCTCAAAGAATAACACAGCTACAAACATAACATTATCCCCTTTTTAGAACGAAATTTCACAAAATTTCTTCTCAAATCTCAAAACACGGTTGTGGCTGTGTCAAACTTCACAGAATAATAAACTCTAACAATCTCACATCAAAACTTAAATCAAATAAATTGCCCTATAATAATTCTCCAGGGCCGGACCCAGGGGGGGGGGGGTTACCTGGGTTCCGGAACCCCCCCCCTCCCAACTAAAAAAAAAAAAAAAAAAAAAAAAAAAGAACAGTGAATTTTTTTATGCAAAGGGAGTTCCAAAGTTTTATTATTTTTTTATTGTTTTTAAAACATTGCAGTTTTTAGTCACTTTTGATCCAAGGCACAAAGAGTTATTTATAGACAATTCAACGGAAATCCATTTCAAGGGATCCGTTTAAACGTCCAAAACGTTTTCCCGTTGAAACAACCAAGTAACCCAACCCCTAACCCTAAATTAGTAAATGCAGCCATATTTTCTTGTTCTGACCACAAGCCTCTTCCAGCGCCTTCACCTTGATACAGCCCTAATCCCCCAAAAACGACTTTTTAGAAAGATTAAGTAAGACGCTAAGTTGATAATTATGATAATTCGTTGTAACGAACATCCGTTGAAACGACCATCGTTGAATCGTCCAAAAACATCGTTGAAATGGATTTCCGTTGAATCGACCAGGTACCCAAAAGAGTTGCTTTCCTTCAGTGCACGTCTTTCCGAGAAAGATCAGTGAAAAGACGTCTGACGTCATTAAGGTTTGTGGGGGGAAGTTTAAATCTAGATCTATTTTCTTTGGTAACACTTCACTTTTGCTGTCTCCTCGAAAATGCCGAAACTGAAAAAAACAGATGCTGATAGCAGTAGGCGACTGTCATGCTGGTTTTCATCAAGCTCCATTTCAGAAGGTGGGTACATTTTTAAATCCAATTTTGTCTCATAAAAGAAATGTAGTCAGTAGAACTAGGTAAAATTCACCCATTCCGAATTCGATTCAAATGAGCACGTGGCGATGGAGCCGGTACTTCCTTCCTGTGAGTGTAGCCTATGCTGTAGGAGCTGATACTAGCTGCATATAATGAATATCATAGATATAAAACAGCCCCACTTATTAAAATACCAAAACAGGTAACAATTAAAGTAATGCATAGCCTAAAATTTATTTCACAAAGTATTATGATATATAACTTTAAAAATGTCAATTTAAAGAATAAAGATATCGGCATCAATGATCAATATTGCTTTTATATTTATAAAAAAAATCTTTGGACGGCAAAATATCGTTTTCAATAACAAAACCAAGGGCTAAGTTATAAGGTATCGTTTTCACTAGTGCAGCTTACTAGCTATGTATTGTGACGTAAATCTCTTCGGAGAGCAGAACAGAACCGTCTTGATGGCTGACTATGGAAACCATAGCCTATCTGACACCACTTTGACAGCGTCGCCATCAATTGTGACGGCAACATAGCCTTTCCGGGTGCGAAACCGTCATGACGACTTCGGTTTTTGGAACGACAAGAAGCCATCATGACGGCATCCCAACCACTGCCTTTTTCACATAATAAAATGGAAAATAAAAATGTGCTGAAATTTTGCCAACTGCTGAAAATCAGCAAATTTGTTAACAGTTCCTATGCCTGTGAACAGCGTGCTACAAAATAAGATTATTCACCCTTAGGCCTTTTGTTGATGAAATTTAAAATAAGCTAAGAACTAATCAGAAAACCACTGTTTTTTTATATTAAATTATTATTATAAAATTGTAGTAGACGTGTTAACACCTGCAATGCATAATCATATATAAGATGTTGAAAAGACGGTTCTATTTTATTTTACATTTTTGTTGTTGCTTTTAGGATAATTTCATGTTTTAATTTTTATGTTATGTCTTTGTTTTTTTTTTTTTTTTTTTTTTTTCTTTTTGTTTGTTGTTGTTGAGTAAATTGTAAAGCGCTTAGAGCTGTTTACAGGTAAGCGCTATATAAGAAAACCTTTAATAATAATAATAATAATAATAATAATAATAATAAAAGTTGTTTTTCTAAACGGCAGATGATGCAGTTCCTCGAAAGAGACAAAAATCAACCCAAAGTGAGACCACTGGCAGTGGAGTTCGAAACAGTGACATGGGAACAAGTAAAAGCAGTGTTGGTGAGTAATTTACTGCCCCGCCCCCCCCCCCCCTCTCAAAAAAAAAAATTAAATTAAATACAACCTGAAATTGATACGTGATTGAGTGTTTCAATTTAATAATTAATATTAAACAAAATGACTGGTGTGTTCCATTGGCTATCATTAGCCTAAGAAGACTCTACGAGTCATAAGGTAGCAAAGATTTTGTCCATCATTTGGGGGGAGGGGTCTAAAAAGAAAAGCTGTTATTTCAGATCATAAATATATATCTAAGCTTGACTGAAGTGTGTAAACGAAGACATATATATGCTTTAAATGTAATTATCTTGTTGCAGATCTCTCTCTCTCTCTCTCTCTCTCTCTCTCTCTCTCTCTCTCTCCCTCTCTCTGATCTCTCTCTCTCTCTCTCTCTCTCTCTCTCTCTCTCTCTCTCTCTCAGTATGTGTGACTCTGTGTGTGTGTGTGTGTGTGTGTGTGTGTGTGTGTGTGTGTGTGTGTGTGTGTGTGTGTGTGTGTGTGTGTGCGTGCGTGCATGCTGTGTGTGTGTGTATGTGTGTGTGTGTCGGCGTGAGAGAGAGAGAGAGAGAGAGAGAGAGAGGGGGGGGGGGGAGATAGCACCTGCATACATATTTGCACTTGCTGTATGAACTTTAATGTACTTAATGATTCTTTGTTTATTGCTTTACTTTGTATTTTTACTCATTTTATATTTTTGTGCGTACGCGTATGCGGGTAGGAATGTCTGGAGTGCGTGTCCGAGAGCGTGTGTTTGTTTTTGTGCGTATGTGCCTGAGTGCGTGCGTGTGTAAGTGTGTGTGTGTGTGTGTGTGTGTGTGAGTGTTCGTGCGTGTGTGCATGCGTACTGAATTGCGGTGTACATGAGTGTGTGTGTGTGCGTGCGTGCATGCGCGAGTTGTGATGTGCATGCGTGCGTACCTAAGTGCGTGTGTGGGTATGTGTGTGTGTATGTGCGTGGTGCGTGCGTGCGTGCGTAAGCGAATGCAGCAGTGCATGCAGCAGTGTGTGGTATGTGTATGTTTACATGTCTATGTCACTTATGTAGTAGATGTAGCAACGGCAAGTTTGAAAACTGGTCCTGTTACCAATAACTTCTACCGTTGGAAAATAAAGGTTCATTGTTCATTGTTCTCTCTCTCTCTCTCTCTCTCTCTCTCTCTCTCTCTCTCTCTCTCTCTCTCTCTCTCTCTCTCTCTCTCTCACAGGTACACACACAATCGTTTTAGTATTTCAGACTTCTCATAGACCCAACTTTTATTTGTATTTCAGACTCCTCCTCAAGCATTGATCAGCCTGCCGGGGGCCTGCTTTCTGAATCCTCTGCCATGCCAATGACCAACCAGCCTGATGTGAGCCTGCTTTCTGACTCCTCTTCAGATTTCTCCTCTCAGATCACCAGCAACAAAAATATCGATTTTGGTGAAGTTTTCAAGAAACACACGCGAGTCGTTTCACTGTCAAGCCGTGACAAGGAGCATCTTCTAAGGCAACACTGGAGACCATCACCTGGTTTTCAGTTTCCAACAACAGTGATAAACAACAAGAACCGAAAATTTCAGCATGAGTGGTTGCAAAAGTACTCCTGGCTTGTGTATTCTCCTTTCGAGGATGGGGCTTACTGCAAGTATTGCCTATTATTTGCAAAGTCTACTGAAAACCTGGGCAAGTTTGTGAAGACGCCATGCAAGAACTGGAATAAAGCCTGTGATCAGATCAAAAAGCACTCGTTATTACAATACCACAAAGATGCAATGGCAAATGGAGAGCAGTTTTTGACAATCATGGATAAACCAGAGCAGAGCATCGCCAGTGAAATCAATCAGAAAAATGCAGAAAACATCGCTGCAAATCGACAAGTTCTGACAAGCCTCTTCAGGATTGTTGAAGTGTGTGGAAGACAGGGGTTAGCTCTGAGGGGCAACTGTGATGATGGCATTCTTCAGAGTGAGAACAGAAGCAATTTCAATGCCCTTTTGAATCTGTGCATCAATGCAGGAGATGAAACTCTCCGGAAACATCTAGATACATGCGATAAGAAGGCCACATACATTTCAAAAAGTACACAAAACAGACTGATAGAGGTTCTTGGTGATCAGATCCGCAACAAGATTCTTGCAGAAATTATTGCAGCAAAACAGTTTACCGTGCTTGCTGACGAAGTCACAGACAGCTCAAACTGGGAACAACTTTCAATTATATTGAGATTCGTCGATGGAAGTCTGAAAGTTCGTGAAGAGTTCCTGGCTTTTGTCCAGTGCAGAGATACCACAGGTGAAACACTTTACAACAAGATTGTTGAGTGTCTGGGCTTGTGGGGGCTTGATTTCAACAATGTTAGAGGACAAGGTTATGACGGGGCCGCAAACATGGCAGGAAAGTTTAAAGGAGTGCAGGCACGTTTTCAAGCAAGGAACAACAAAGCACTGTACTTTCACTGTGCTTCCCATAGCTTGAGTCTCTGCATTGTAAAAGCATGCGGCTTGCCTGCAGTGAAGAACTTGATGGGAGCACTGAGGGAACTGTCACTGTTTTTCTCAAACTCTCCAAAGAGACAACGAAAACTTGAAGATACCATCGAAGCATCTCAGCCTGACACGACAAAGACAAAGCTTGTTGATCTGTGCAGAACAAGATGGGTAGAAAAACATGAAGCACTGGAGGTTTACACATCTCTCTTCCTGGTTGTTCACGACTGTTTGGGACAAATGTGTGAAGACAGTGACAATTGGGACAGTGAGACATTGACCAAGGCAACTGGCTTTCTCCACACCTTGAGCAGCAGTGTTTTCCTCGTTGCATTCGTTGTCGTCCGCAATTGTTTGCGTTACTTAAAACCCTTGACAGTGAAGCTCCAGAAAAGAACAAAAGATGTTGTCGATGCCTACAGGGAAATCAAAGAGGTCAGTAACTGCATGTCTTCTATTAGAAGAGATGTCGACACAGCGTTCGTTGCCTGGTTTGGTGAAGTCAGCAAAATGGCAAATGCTTTGACAACTGATGTTGTTGTTCCTCGTCAAGCATCCCGCCAGACTCTCCGTGACAACCAACCTGCGGCCACTCCAGAAGAATATTTCAAGATTAGCATTGCCATTCCTTTCTTGGAACACCTGTCAACCGAATTGGACTCGAGGTTCAAAAATGCTGACCTAGCAGTTGATGGTCTCTGTCTGGTGCCAAGCACTTTAATAGACAACCAGGATGGTTTCACGCAGGTTCCAGAAGGGGTGAAGACACTGGCAATGTTGTGGGAGTCTGACCTACCAGACAACGCTACCCTTGATGCAGAATACCAACGGTGGGTTTGCAAATGGCGAAGTGCTGCTGAGAATGCGACAGCTATCATCCCATCCACGGCATCAGAAGCACTGAAACACTGTGACAGGGATTTTTATCCCAACCTGTTCATCATGCTAAAGAACCTTTGCACCCTGCCTGTCACTACTGCCGAGTGTGAGCGTTTAAACAGTCAGTTGCGCAACCTGAAAAACTACCTGCGCTCTACAATGGGGCAACAGAGACTCAATGCACTTGCTTTACTGAAAGTGCACAGGGATGTTGATATTGACTTCAAAGAGGCAGTGAACTGTTTTGCCAGAAGATACAATTCACAAATGGTACTAATGCCGAGGAACCTAGTGCAGCAAGACTGAACTGAAGTGAAAGCAGGGCCCTGATGTTCATAAACTACAAGGTAAAGCTTTATACCGTTAACGATCAACGAAAAGTAGTGAATAATAATAGTATACAAAACATCTCTGTTGATAAATAAATGTTTGTGTGTGTGTGTGTGTGTGTGTGTGTGTGTGTGTGTGGGTGTGGGTGTGGGTGTTTTTTTTAAGGGAGGGGCAGGTGATAATTTTTGTACCCCAGAGTTTGTCAGTTCGATTGTTCAAAAAGCTCAAAGTCCCCAGATCATCACAAATGGCTTTTTCAAGGCTCAGATTGCACCAGATTGCACCATTTTGCATCCTTGAAAAAAAAAATTCCGGGGGGGCATGCCCCCGGACCCCCTAGAAGGCTCGGCGCTTCGCGCCTTCGCTTTATACTGAATCTGTAACCCCCCCATCGACTTTTCCCAGGTCCGGCCCTGATTCTCTCACAGTTCCTTTAAACTGTCCTGGACAGAAAAAAGAAATGTTCTTTTAAACTGTCCTGGACAAAGAAAATAAATGTTCCTTTAAACCGCTCTGCTCAGGTAATCCGCGCCAAAATTCGGCGAACCCTTGATAGACTATAACTTAATGTCAAAATTCTGCAAGAACATCGCCCAATGATACGCGAGTTTGTGAACTTGGTAGAATTCAGATAGCTCAAGGGTTGATGGTCCGTCTGCAGCACAAAATGGTACTCCCTGCAGGTACAGTTCAAACCTCCTCATTCCCCAGATGACAGCTAGGCGATGGTAGAGTAGTTATGCTCGGCTCGGATCAACGTTTTGCTGGCGTAGCTTACTGGGTTGAGTTTCCCGTCATCCTCTGCTACCAATAACGTATTTGTTTTCATTTCTCCACTATTTTCGTAAAAGAAAACAGCTGAAACCTTCTGACTTGGATCACACCAGACATGACTGACGTCAAAAGAATATACATGTATACATAACAGATTTTGACGTAATATAAGAGCTGTAATGACGTTGCCGTCTGCATGACCAGTAGCATTGTCAACAAATTGTCAGAGTAATTCAGAGGAAGTGGTGAGTGACTGTTTGCCTCAAACAACTTCAAAAATCTTCAATAAAATAGTCGCAAAGGACGCTCATATGCTTTCGATTACTCAAAGATTCCTTCTTTAGAGGTTTGATACACACTATTCCAGTAGCGTGCTTATTGTTTCGAACAACACTAAGTAATTTTGTACTTTATAACGTTTTGGTGCTCTTTTATAAAACAAAATTGGCATCCAAGATTCGTCACAAGGAGGGCTTCAAAAAGTCCGCCATTAGTCGCTACAAGGGTTTTTGTAGCTCAGTCATGTGGTACAGTTTGCGCTAAAGGGATTGGTCGTGGGACGTAGGCATGTCTGGCGTGATGCAGGTCGGAAGATTTCTTCTTGATTTCTTTTAAGAAAATAGTGGAGGAAGTTGACCACGACGTCTGCAGGCTTGTTCGTGGCTGCGGAGGCCAATCCGAGACAGGCAGGTTCGACCGCAGTGGCTGCAGGGGAAGGTATGGCCAGGGTTCTGAGCTGCGGCATCTCTGTTTTTTCTCCTGAGCCTCTTGTCCTTAAGGCTAGCTCTGTGAGAGTCATCAAAGGAGACAGCTGCCTTGTAAATGGTGGAGCGCCAGGTGTCACGGTCCGCAGCAAGCGAAGAAGGTGGTGGTCGATTTGGCAGGCACCAAGTGACTTCTTGAGACAGTCTTTGTATCTCTTCTTTGGTGCCCCTCTGTCACTGTGTCCAGTAGCAAGCTCGCCGAACAGTGTGATCTTTGGTAGGCGATGATCCTCCATCCTGGAGACATGCCCCGCCCAGCGGAGCTGTGTCCGCAGCAGCAAAGCCTCGATGCTCACAGTTTCAGCCTGTTCAAGGACCTCGACGTTGGTGACATAGTCACTCCAGTGAATGCCCAGGATGGTACGCAGGCAGCGCTGGTGGAAGCGTTCGAGGAGTCGTAGTTGGCTGCGGTAGAGGGCCCAGGACTCGGAACCATACAGCAGGGTGGTGAGGACCACAGCTCTGTACACGCTGATCTTGGTGCCTGTTTTCAGCTGTTGATTGTGCCACACCCGCTTGAAAAGTCGCCCGAAAGCGCTGTTCGCTTTTGCCAGCCTGCTGTCAAGCTCCTTGTCCAGCTTGGCGTCCGACGTGATAATGCAGCCAAGGTAGGTAAACTGGTGCACTGACTTTAGTTCAGACTCGCCAATGGTGATGCGAGGAGGGCGATACACTGTCTTGGGTGCTGGCTGATGGAGGACCTCTGTCTTTTTCAGACTGACCTCGAGTCCAAAGAGCTGGGCTCACCACTAACAAAGAATGAATGAATGAATGAATATATATATATAGAACGTTTTGGTACGTCACACCAATTTCTTTAGCGCAAACCGTACCATGTGACCGAGCTATAAAAACCATTGTAGCGACTAATGGCGAACTTGTAGTCCTCTTTCTGACGAATCTTGGATGCCAGTGTTGTTCTATAAAAATCACCAAAACGTTCTAAAGTACAAAGTTACTTAGTGATGTTCGAAACTACAGGCACAATACCGGAGACGGCAACGTCATGAAAGTTTTTAAATTACGTCATAGTCTAATATGTATAAATACATATTCCTTTGGCGTGAGTCATGTCTGGCATGATCAGGTCGGCAGATTTCTTCTATGAAAATTGTGGAGGAATGAAAAGAAATACGTTATTAGTAGCAGGGGCTTGCAAAACGGACGATTGTAGGCCTTCGGGAGGTTAAAAACCCCATTTGTACCCCTCAGGCCTTCGAATATATATATATATATATATATATATATATATATATATATATATATATATATATATATATTATATATATATATATATATATATATATATATATATATATATATATATTCATTCATTCATTCATTCATTCATTCTTTGTTAGTGGTGACTGCAGAAGGAAGGTCAGTGTAAACTAGACACATTTTCAGAAAATCGGCCATACTAAAATGAGATGATTGTTGTACGCTTCAAATATCACAGTATCAACAAAAGCAACCTTGAGGCAATTAGTGCGCATTAATGGTCTTTATTCTTGATTGATTTCGATTTAGCACAAACAAAATGGCTGCCCAAATGTGGAATGGCAACCCTTCACCTTGTTTACGATCTGTTTTGGTCAGTTAGTGTTTGAAACAAGAAACATCATGCCATGTATTCGTTCCTTATATGTAAATAAAGCTAAAACCACAAAGAAAGCTATAAAATAACATGCTGTTGTTAAACAGCGCTTCTGTGAAAAAAAGAGATAACGTACATATCAGTGGTGTCACAAAGACGGGTTCGTAAATTGAATCTTGAGCAGACGACAGAACCCATCCAAGCCAGCATGTTTGCTTTGTTTATTACTCGTGAGTTTGAAATAAGTTGCTTTCAAGAAATATAAGCTAATAAAACAATTCTATGTCTCTCAATAGCTTATTTAGAGTGTCGTGTCACATTCGTGACGCAGGTTACCGCACATTTTCCGTCGACGATTTCTTCGAAGGACGGCATTTTTCAAACGTCGGCACAGCTCCAGTGGTTTGTGTATAACTCATCAAAACACTAATGACGCTTTGCGGCAAAAGATTCAAGTTTTGCTTCTGTTGGGGCCATAAAACTGTGACGTGTAATACTTGTTTACGCGCCATTTGCAGATTACGTCTGACCAAACGTTTTCGACTCGCTCTGAACATCGTTTCGAATTGGCTGTTTTCTGCATTATTGTGGGCTAAGGTGATTTACTAAACTTTGATAAATGACTAATTCATGCGATTAAGGGGAAGACAGTGATTACAGTTCGTTTATTGTGCCCTAGGATGATAATTCAATGGGACTTCATTGATCTGTGCTCTAGTTTTCAGTCTTGTCACGTGTTGTGTAGGTTACTTCGAAATGATGTGTTTGACGTTATTGTGATAAACTGAAGTTGTGTTTCTTTTCCATTCGGCTTTGATAAAAACATGTTGTATCATATTACTGAGGATACAGCATTTCATTGTTTGTTTTGACGAATATTCATCGAAAAGTTATTTTAGGTAACTTGCATCAATCGGACACGATGACTCAGCGTCGAACGCATGCAGGTTACTTCCGGTTCGAGTAGCAGTGGCTGCAGGTTACTGATTTTCAGATTTGTGTTGTTGTTGCATATTTCATTGTTTTTGACGATCATGGTGATAAATCTTTCCCCTAAGTAGATGTTTAAGTTCAGCTTCAGATAGTTCACACTGTTTGAAAAGTTTTCGATTAGAAGATTTTGGTCACCTGCACTATGTGTGACGTCGGTTTAAATTTCTTTCAAATGTTCAATTCCATTAAACTGTCATAACTGTTGATTACGGTCAAGATATTTCTATGTCACTTAATTCTGTTTTCAGATCAAGGACGTGAAAACTGAAGAGAAGGCGGCTCAGAGGGTACTACTACAGCCTCGATTTGATCGCCGTGGACATTTCTGTGTTTTGAAGCATGAATGTTCCGCATAGAAAATTGCTTTGTAAAATTTCCTTGAGTTGTGTGGTGCTCTGGCAGTAAAGCTTAGAAAATTGACTGTTTTATTCCTTTTTTATGTGTATAATGTTGAACTTCTCTTTTCCTCACTTTATTATCCTAATTTTCTTTTAATTGATTTTTGTCTAGAAACAAAGCCTGTCTTGCAAAAAAGTTAACATCTTTGAAAGAGTTAGTTATTGTGGTTTAACGCCGAGCAGATCTTTGAAAGAAATTTGTGGACGATTGATTAATTTATCAACAAGTGCTGTGACTCTTGAGCATAATTCATTAATTTATTATTATTACATGTATTTATATGGCGCATTTCTCATATTCAGTTATAATATAACTCAATGCGCAGAATGTAGCCGCGAACTGAACCCAACAAGCACGCTCACGTGAATCACGCGCATTCTCTCGCACACTGTACGCTAACACAGAACATTCACGTGGTGCTAAGGGCAAGCTCAAGCGAGCTACTGAAGTTGTTTTTGGAAATCGTTTGTATTTGAAATTTGATTAAGTTGGCTGAAACTGATACCAAAGTGGAGGGGGAGGAAGAGCCGGAGTACCCGGAAAAAGAACCCCCGGCGGTCCGCCCGAATTAACGGTGACACTTACTAGAAGAAAAAAGTCCGACGCCGGAACCCGGAATCGAACCTCGCACCTTTAACATTGGTGGCAGGCGCCTTAACCACTGCACCGCGGACCGCCCCGTGGACCGACCATGGAAGCATTTCAATGGCAGGCTTTATTTAAAAATAAAAATTGCCCCTAAATTAAATAATAATGGGTATTATTTCCGTATATTAGCATTAAAGCACTTTTTTTTTGTTAAGTCCCTTCTATTTATAGAAGGGACTTTTTAGGGCGGGTCACGGTGGGGCGAATTTAATAGCATGTCCATGATGTCAGTGGCGGGCAGGCTAAACCTCTAACAATTGAAGTAACAAGATAAAAATTACGTCATGTCTAGTTACGCTAACCTCGCTGCTGAACGTACATTCGGCGCGAAGCGCCGTATGTGCGTATGTGTATATGTATGTGTGTGCGTATGTATGTAAACAAGAGACTCTCCGATATTCTGTACACACACGCTTGAAACTTAGCGAAATACTTTCTTCAGTGGGTGCATATTGTAATTGAATGTCTCACTGAAGACATAAACAATCGTTTATAGGAAGTCGGTTGACCCAGATTAGACTCGTTCGTAATTTTTGTCATATTTACTTGAACTTTTGCACATAGCTAGTTTGGAGAAAGACATTGGATGGGTTCGTTAGCCAGCTTTGTATCCTTTCAACTTATTTAGTAAAAATTAATTATTTTCAGAAAAGAATTAAAATAATTAAAAAAATCTTGACTTCTATAGATAGTCAGACAGTGGCGGTGACGTAAAAGAGGCAACTCCGTCACCACGCAGACATTGACATAATACTCTAAAAATGACGTAATTCTCTCTAGCGCGCGTCGCGCTCCCTCTTTTTCACAGACATGCGCGCATCTCCAAGAGGCATAGATCCTCATGCGTCCAGAGAGCACATGAGGATCTATGTCTCTTGAAGGTGTTTGGAGCGCGCGCGCATACACACACACACACGCACACACACACACACACACACACACACACACACACACATACACACACACACACACACACACACACATCGTCACGCTTTAAGAAGTGCATTCAGGTCACCCGATATAGCTAGTTTGGAGAGAGACATTGGATAAGTTCGTTAGCCAGCTTTTTACCCTTTAAATTCTTCAGTACAAATTAATTCTTTTCAGAAAAAAATAAAACAGTAAAAAATCTTGACATTTGGAGAAAGGCACACAGTGGCGGTGACGTAAACCAGGCAACTCCGTCACCACGCAGACATACTCTAAATATGACGTAATTCTCTCTGTAGCTTGCTCGTTATTTCTCTCACATATGCGTGCATCTCCAAGAGGCATAGATCCTCATGTGCCCGGAGGGCGCATGAACATTTATGCCTCTTGAGGATGTTTGGAGCGCGGGCATGCACGCACGCACACACATACACAAACATCGACGCCTTTTCAGACGAGCATGCAGGTGCAGCATGTAGATAGGTAAAGTCAACCTGCGAAGACAGCTCTCATATAGAAGGGACTTTGTGGGTTATGGTTCATCTCATCTTGTTTTTATTTTCTGACGGCATCTTAGATTTGGCGTCGGACATCATGCAGCTTACCATATTATTTTGCATTGTTATTTTATTATATTTATTGGGCTATGCACTGGATCAATAGAGGTACTTTTCGGACTCATCTCTATACAGAGAATATATGACAAGATTATTAAAACTTAGTTGTGACAATTAAGTACACCCGAAAAAGTTTTGTTCGATGGTAACCAGTAAATGTCGTCACAGGTTTGTGCCGTTCCCACGCACTACATATTGGACTTCAAAATTTTCAAAACCATATAAATGGAGTGTAATTGGTGTGTTTTAATTGGTATAACATTGTCTATTACTTGAAAAAAAAATCAGTGCCCGCCTCTTGTGACCCTTGACCTTTCCGAGGGGTCATCCAAATTAGTATGCACAGTTAGGTTTTACCATTTGGTATCTCTGTACCACATTTGGGTTTTAATTTGTGAATAGCATTTGAGAAAAAACATATTTTGTCAAAATATGGCTATTTTAGACCTATTTCCTGAGCTCTTGTGACCCTTGACCTTTTCGAGGGCTCATCCAAATTAGTATGCATAGATAGGTCTTACCATCAGGTATCTCTGTAGCAAGTTTTGGTTTGAAGTTGTGAATAGTATTTGAGAAAAAAACATCTTTTGTCAAAATATGGCTATTTTGGACATATTTCCTGAGGTCTTGTGACCCTTGATCTTTCTGAGGGGTCAACCAAATTAGTATGGATAGAAAGGTCTTACCATCAGGTATCTTTGTACCAAGTTTGGATTTGAAGTTGTGAATAGTATTTGAGAAAAAATAAATTATATCAAAATATCGCTATTTGTGACCTATTTCCTGATCCCCTGTGACCTTGACCGTTGTGAGAAGTCACTCAAATTGGTATGATTAGAAAGATCTTTCCACAAAGTATTGTTGGGCCAAGTTTGAAGAATGTGGCTTGAATAGTCTCCGAAACAAATGCCAACGTTAAAGTTTACCACGGCCAACGGACGACGGACGACGGACGGACGACCACTGGCCCAAAACAGACTTGCTTCGAACGTGAGCCAAAAAGTGGTTTAATGCTAACATACAGAAATAATACCCATAATTATTTAATTTAGGTGCAATATTTATTTATAAATAAAGCCTGCAATCGGAATGCTGCCATGGTCGGCATGAATCATGCTCAAGAGTCGCAGCACTTGTAGATAAATTGACCAATCGTCCACAAATATCTTTCAATATGCACAAGGCAGTCTTTGTTTATATATATATATATATATATATATATATATATATATATATATATATATATATATATATATATATATATATATATATATATATATATATATATATATATATATATATATATATATATATATATATATATATATATATATATATTTACACACACTTTACTTTTAACAAAGGCGTCGCCCAAAGCCAAAAATGAACTCAATCAGATTAGCTCCAAGGGACGTAATTTTTCATTCAATTCTGAGAATGCTCTTGCTGTGCTAATGCCATGGAATTCCAGGCTGGTAAGCTTGCATTGTGTCATCAGGACATCAGCTGCCATTTTTGTGACTGCATTGCTCATGAGATCTAGAAAGAAAGGATAGTGGGAGAGAAGGAATGGAATGACAGACCTATCTTTTTTAGCCTTCCACTGGAAACCTACTGCATATAGCAATAGGGACTACCCCCAGGCGCCATAGTGACCAAAATCAACAGTGATACCAGATTAATGGAACTGAACATTTGAAAGAAACTCAATCCGATGTCTCACACAATGCAGGGACCAAAATCAGTCAAATCTAAACTTTTCAAACAGTGTTTAAACTATCTTAAGCTGAACTTAAACATCTACTAAGGGGAAAGATTTCTCACCATGATCGCCCAAAACAATGAAATCTGCAAAAAACGGAAGTAACCTGTATATGTACGACGCTGCGTCATCGTGTCGGATTATTGCAAGTTAACTAATATAACGTTTCGATGAATATTCGTCAAAACAAATAATGAAATGCTGTATCCTCAGTAATATGATACGACGTGTGTTTATCAAAGATGAATGGAAAAGAAACACAACTTCAGTTTATCACAATAACGTCGAACACATCATTTCGAAGTAACCTACACAACACGTGACAAGACTGGAAACTAGAGCGCAGATCAATGAAGTCTCATCGAATTGCCATCCTAGGGAACAAAAAACAAACTGTAATCAATGACTTCCCCGTAATCGCATGAATCAGTCATTTATCAAAGTTTAGTAACTCACCTTAGCGCACGATAATGCAGAAAACAGCCAATTCGAAACGATTTTCAGAGCGAGTCGAAAACGTTTGTTCAGAAGTAACTTGCAAATGGCTCGTAAACGAGTGTGACACGTCACATGGCGCCTGGGGGTAGTCCCTATTGCTATATGCAGTAGGTGTTCAGTGGAAGGCTAAAAAAGATAGGTCTGTCATATAATATATATATATATATATCTAAACAAAGACTGCCTTGTGCATATTGAATGATATTTGTGGACGATTGGTTAATTTATCTACAAGTGCTGCGACTCTTGAGCATGATTCATGCCGACCATGGCAGCATTCCGATTGCAGGCTTTATTTATAAATAAATATTGCACCTAAATTAAATAATTATGGGTATTATTTCTGTATGTTAGCATTAAACCACTTTTTGGCTCACGTTCGAAGCAAGTCTGTTTTGGGCCAGTGGTCGTCCGTCCGTCGTCCGTTGGCCGTGGTAAACTTTAACGTTGGCATTTGTTTCGGAGACTATTCAAGCCACATTCTTCAAACTTGGCCCAACAATACTTTGTGGAAAGATCTTTCTAATCATACCAATTTGAGTGACTTCTCACAACGGTCAAGGTCACAGGGGATCAGGAAATAGGTCACAAATAGCGATATTTTGATATAATTTATTTTTGGGGCCCTCACGGACGCAAAACGTGAAACTTTAGCCGCAAAGGGTCATCAGTGTTTTGATGTGTTAGACTCACAAACCAGATAGGTGAGGCTAGCGCTGGCAGAATTGTACACAAACCAAGAGGAATCACTCAGCGCTGGACAGACAAACAGTTAGATCCCCTGCCCCCGCCTATCAGGCACACAATCGCCAGCCCACAGAGAAATACGCAGGTATAGAACAAGACGATTATTTGCATCCTCAAAAAGAATGCATCAGGTCTCTTATATAACCCATGTCTTTCTCCGGAACTTAAGAAGTAGACAGGAGAAACATACATACACAAACACGAAGGTGCACTACTATATGTGGTCGGGTAAATACCCTGATTTCCCACAGTAGATGCACAGAACATTACACAACAATGTAACGATACAAATTTACCTCGAGTTATAAATACTCACAAACCAGGTAGGTGAGGCTAGCGCTGACAGAATTGTACACAAACCAAGAGGAATCACTCAGCGCTGGACAGACAAACAGTTAGATCCCCTGCCCCCGCCTATCAGGCACCGAATCGCCAGCCCACAGAGAAATACGCAGGTATAGAAAAAGACGATAAAAACTCGAGGCAAATTTGTATCGTTACATTGTTGTGAATTGTTCTGTGCATCTACTGTGGGAAATCAGGGTATTTACCCGACCACATATAGTAGTTAACCTTCGTGTTTGTGTATGTATGTTTCTCCTGTCTACTTCCTAAGTTCCGGAGAAAGACATGGGTTATATACGAGACCTGATGCATCCTTTTGAGGATGCAAATGAGCGTCTTGTTCTATACCTGCGTATTTCTCTGTGGGCTGGCGATTGGGTGCCTGATAGGCGGGGGCAGGGGATCTAACTGTTTGTCTGTCCAGCGCTGAGTGATTCCTCTTGCTTTGTGTACGATGTGTTAGACGTTTGAAAAATGCCGTCCTTGCAAGAAATCGTCGACAGAAAGTTTGCGGTAACGTGCGTCGCGGATGTGATTCGACACTCTAAAAAAAGCTACTGAGAGACATAAACTTGTTTTATTAGCGTCTACTTCTTGAATGCAACTTACGTTAAACTCACAAGTAATAAGCAATGCAAACATGCTGGCTTGGATGGGATCTGTCGTCTGCTCAAGATTCAATTTCGAACCGTTTTTTTTTTTACACCACCGGTATGCAGGTTACCCCCTTTTCACAGATGCGCTGTGCAACAGCAGGTTGTTTTTAAACTTTCTTTGTGGGTTCAGGTGATTACTTGACTCGAATCAAAAAGTCCTCGTCTTACGAATCGGACATTTTGATTCGGGTCGAAATGAAACTTTATTTATTTTCCAAGGATAAATGATATAGGTAAAAATGGACCTTTTTCAATCATGCCTTTGCCAAGCTACAATGCTCTCTCTCTCCCTTAAGCGCGCACACACACACACACACGCACGCACGCACGCACGCACGCACGCACGCACGCACGCACGCACGCACGCACACACACACACACACACACACACACACACACACACACGATGAAAGTGAAAATCAACATGGACAAGGAAAAACATCAGGTAATTAGACAGTCACATTACACAAACACACGGGATGGGTGGGGGGGGGGGGGGGGGGGGGGGAGGGAGGGGGTGGAGTGAAGTGGAGGGGGGGGGGAGGCGCACTATGCGTTGTTGAATTTGTGAGAATATCCTTCGCCTTCTCACCCCCCCCCCCCCCCCCCCGCCGAAATAATATAAATAGCAAGAAGGAGCGGGTTCAAAGGTCATAATCTCTTGCATCTTCTCACCATCCGTAAAATTTCGAAAGCGGGAAGGGGAGGAGGGTACAAGACGGTGGGGTGGGGGTGTGGGGTGGGGTGGTGGGGGGGGGGGGGGAGGTGTTGATGTGTTGTTGCTGACAAGATCAAAGTCCCTATATGTAGGTGTCAAGCTTCCCTGCCTGACTCTAGCTGGCGGAACCCAGGTGATAATCAACCCAGCGAATGCTGCGATTCCATTCATTATTTAGACGATACCATACTCATAATCCACAAAAAAATAATGTTCAGCAAGCATGGATCCGCTCAGGCGTGAATCCATCCAACTAGATTAGTACAAATATACGTAAGGGAGATTGAGGTCTGGGCGGATTCATGCTGGTTAAATTAAAAAAGAGAAAAAGAAAAAGAAATTGAAATCCAGACCAAAAAGGGGACTGCCAACATGTAAAATGCAGAAAAGAACACGGCGGAGAAAGAAACACGTTTAAAATGAAATAAATCGTATGGTAACTAGCATTTCTAAGCATCTTTCTTTCTCTGTTGGATTCTTCTCTGTTGGTTAGGTAGATTTACTTTGGGTAGATTTGCGACTAAATAGAGCGAAGTTGACCCCTTCAGCGTTTGTGCTGCTGTTCGCCCCAGTGGACCTCCTTATATTTTCACGATATTTCCTGCACATATCGGAAACAGTCGTGTAATAAACTGCTCAGTTGATCTCGTTATTTAAAATACAATCAAACAATCGTGGATTAATATTTTTTTTGTCATAGCAAAGAACCTACGACCGATCCATTCCAACATTTGTCTTTCTATTACAACTAGATCATATCAGTTAAGCTGCATATTACAAAGCCACAAGCATAATAATTATCACAGTGTGGAAGCTGACCATAATCATAGTAAATTTTAGCGTAGGAAAGGTTTGTTCTTTAAATCCTCATATCAAATAGGCGATCGATCAGTAAAGCTCTGTAAGACCGGCTAAAGTCGAATGTTTTGTGCACTCAAGTGTGACTATCCGCTTTGCCCATCTTGAAAATGCAATGGGAGGTTGTTACGTGGTTGTCGTAGTCGTAGTATGATACAATCACACCAGACGCACTCACGTAGGGTTCTTGTAAAGAAACTTCACTCAGCTGCAACTCGTCACACGTGGCCCAAGGTTGTAGACCACACTGAGCAACAGTTCAAACAATATTTTATTCTCACGATGCACTCACAGCGCAATGCGTCAACAAATGCATCAACACGTTGGTACATTGTCTCATTCAATGCATCCGCAATTCTGATACACTACGTCTTCCATACAATGCACACACATAGTTCCTAACACCGTCTTTTATACTATTACGATTTCCAGAACAATCCAGCAAATTCACACAACTCAACCAATCAGAAAAGAAAACCGTAACCAAAACTCATTAATATTTATTTAAAAGAACATTCTAGATTTATTTACAGTTTTCTACTAACATCTAGGCGCATTCCGAAAATATTACAAAATGTTACCAACATGTTTACTGCACAACTTTGAAGTCATATCTTAGGTCACTAGAATACTCGCGCCCCATACTAGAACCTTTCAGTCTAATACAGGTCAG
This sequence comes from Semisulcospira habei, assembly GCA_036245525.1. Lineage (NCBI taxonomy): Eukaryota > Metazoa > Mollusca > Gastropoda > Semisulcospiridae > Semisulcospira > Semisulcospira habei. The sequence continues at coordinate 49,237,133 of BTPG01000001.1, forward strand.
ACTTTGCGACTGTATAGCGGAAATATGCAACGTTCGAGCTATTATATAACAAAAAATCAATCGGAATTCTCTATGCAAAAAAAACCCGAATCGGATTAAAAAGGTACGTGATTCTTGTCTATAATAACTCGGCTGAACACCGGGTCTTTTCCTATGATTAACACACACATGCCCTAAAAATAATAACACAACCACAAACGTAACTGAGGTGCTTGCACAAGATATGCCAGCTGAAAATGACTGTTTTATATGCACAAGATATTTAAGCACAAAATGACTGTTTATATGCTATGATAATAGGCGCACTGTCCGACTTGCGGTAACTTCCTGTTCGACTGACGATCAATAGGTTGGACGGGGGGGAGGGGGGGGGGAGGGCGTTAAGCAATTTGCACGCACTTATTTTTGTACTACTAAAAGAGGTGTCCGAATCAAGATTAACTCGCCCCAGCTAAATTCAAAATTTCAAGTAAATATGTCGCAAATTACGAACTCAAACGAGGGTCAACTGACTTTCTACAAACACTAATTTTCTCGTCAATTAGGCATTTAATTTAACATTTGTCGATATGCCCGGAAGATCTCTCAGACAACGTTGAGTGCTACACGTCCTACATTTTGAAGCGTATACGTGCACATCATCATCATCATCGCTGGTAGTTCGGTCTCGAAAGAAACACAGTCCGTGTTGTATGTTGCACTTCAGACATCAGGGATTCGTTTGAGCGCGTGGAGACCACAATGTCACTCAACCGGAAGTGGGTTTGGTCAGCTCCAAAAGTAGATCACTGCAATATTTTAATTATTTTCTGGGTGCTGGAATATTACTGGATTTAACAATGAAAACATAAGCTAATTACATAAACTAATATTTGTTTCATTCCTACATACTTGAAATGACTAGCGATGTAATCAGTACCTGAGTAAATTGGTACAAATCCAACCTTTTCTAGACATTTTCGTCTGCACGGTTTCATAACCACAATATGTCTTGAAATGTGTCTGCTTGTTGTATACAGGCTACGTTTTTATTCGTGTAATGAACATTTACTTTATGAAGCTCAAGTCTCGACAGAAGCGAATGCATAAAATTATGGAGGTACAGTCCAGCTTCATCAAAGTGGAATTTCTACCATCTTTTCCATGAGACAGATTTTAACACTTATAGAAAGTTTTGAAACTAAAACAATGTACTTGTCATATATTATTGTTCCAAATATTAGATTGTGTTATGAGAAATAACAATCAACAAATAATTCAAAATCTAGTCATTTACTAATGAGGCCATCTTGACCTGATTGGACTTGAAGTGAACAGCTACTGTAATATTAAGCTGCTGGGAGAATTGCGCTTGGTAGCTTCTAATTAAACTGAATTACGTGTTTAATGTATCATATTAAATTATACAAATCACAATATACACTCTAAGGTTAAGAAAACTAAAACATACGCGGAAGGGGTCACGTTACCTTCCAGTTACAATAATTATATACATGTGCGCAGGAAAATCTCGCGGTATAGTTTACATTTTGTTACACTTCTGTTGCATTTTGTTATACTCTAATTAACTTCATTGAAAAAAAGACAACGACGACGACGACGACCACCACCACGACTACTACTACTACTACTAAATCGCCGGATCCAGATTTTCTAAGTGCACTATTGTTCTCAAAAGACTGATTCAAATACATTATACGTGTATAAATGACTGTCTTGACGGTTCTTTACAGTGACAAAATGCATGACGTGAAAGAACAGATGTGAATCCAGTGTGAGATTGGGCTTTGGGGTGCTAGCTGTAAATGCAGGAATCTATTTATGTACAGCGCTGTGTCGTATCGTGTTTCAAAAATCTCTTCCACAAACTGCACAATGCTGTAACGCTTGGCTAGCTTTCCTATCTGCCACAAATAAATGACATCCTTGTTTTCGAGAACAACTGATCAGTTCATATCACGACTGTTCTGCGTGTGGTAATGGTGTCTTCACAGGCACCCATCATACAAGTTTCGGAGCGCTGTCCCTTTTTGCAGCTCCAGTTTGTTTGAAGTGTTTCTCTTGGACATTCTTGTGTCAACCCTATTCAGCAGGACGTTGCAGGAACAGATTTTATGCGAGCAATGTCTCCCCACTTGTGTCCCTCTTGATATATTGCGTGGACAACGTGTATAATCAGTCCATCCGCCGTTGGCGATATGACCTTCAGATATATCCATACTGTCTGTCAAATACTGTGTCAAATAAAGCCTGCCTTGCTGCTTTAACTTAAATTACAAGTTGGTTTGTCTTGCCGTACAAAAAGACTACAAAACTTTCTGCCGCCTCCATCCAAGTCCCTATCAAGCAATGAAAACGTCTGTGACTTGAAGATTTGTCCGCCACACCTCACACACCGTCTTCGTACCCTATCCAAACACAAGAGATTTTTTTCCAGCAAAAAATGACGCGGTGTCACAACTAGTGACGATAAGAAAAAACACAAGAGTGTTTACTTTTTGGGCCACAAATTCCGGATAATGTCGTTGATGCAGATGTACTTGAACTGCTTTCCAATATCAGATGCAACCCAGATTTCTGTTAAGGAAATAGCAAGACTAGCACTGCAGCCAGAACGTCACGTGTCTGCCGGTTTTGTCAAAACCCTCGTGAAAGCTTTCTAGACAGTCATTTACGTGCAACACAATCAATCCATCAGTCCTTTGTCTAATTCATCGTATATACACGGCCGGAAAAAAAAAGACGTTTAAAAACCTGGCCAGAAAAATCAAATGATCTGAGTGGTACTGATTACATTTTTCTCGTGTGATGTCCGTATTAATTTGGTCAGATTTTGAACAAGAACGTCAAACACCTCTTCTTTGTTGAAAGAAAACTTTACCAGCCGTAATATTACTCTTCCTCTGATATCAGATCCCCCTCTCCGTTTTGTTTGCTGTTAAGATGTTTATTGAAAATTACTGCAAAATGTCTCTTCTTGTTGTATAAAGTTTTTATGCTTTGATATCACATGTGAGTGAACTGACATTAAATAATCTGCTTAACTGTAAATCACGTGATGTCTTAAAATGAAAATATAATACAATGCTCTGAACACTTTTATATCATAAAAAAATGCTTAAAAAAAGGTACTTATTTGGACACGTGATTTACATAGAAGACGAATCTACATCAGACGAAACAGCCTGATTGGTGTACCAAGTATTTAATGAATATATTTATTATGCCGGACATGATTGAGTGTGGTAAATTAACATAGGTACTTATCTTAGCTTTGATAATACACAGTACTAAAACCGATTCTACGTACGGAACACAAAATCAACGACCATACAGCGTGACGTAGTGTTTTTGGCCTCCTGCAAAACTATAACACATTTACAATAAGGAAAATTCGAGCTATTCCAAAATCTTCGGTTTACCATACATTAATACCGTATTATAATAAAAATGTCGGGAACTTCCAGTCGCAAGCGCAGTGTATGGACGCCCACTTTAGTGAGAACATTGTGATGTCATTAGTTTAATGAATATTTGTGGCTTAAATAAGATGTTTTGAAAGTGGGTCCCACATTTAAAAACACGTATTATATGTTTACAAATATTATGTGGTGATTAGTTTGTCTCTAACATTATGTGGTGATTAGTTTGTCTCTATCATTCAGTGCAGGGCTTATGTGTTAAGGCCACCCCCCCACCCCACCCACCCCATAAAAAATACCGTTTAAAGAAAGTCGGCTTACCAAATCAGAGTCCATACTTTTGTCATATCCACTTTAAATTTTGGATATAGTTAGATTGGAGAGAGACATTGGGTGAGTTCGTTAGTCAGCTTTGTATCTTTTGAATTTTTCCAGTAAAAAGTAGAAGCTGCAGTGAAGTCGCTGAAAAAAAGAGAAGGCAGCAGGAGCAGACAACATTCCTGCAGAGCTAGTCCAAGAAGGGGGAGAAGACACGATAAGCGCTTTACTAACAATCTGCAATAAGATCTGGCAGTCAGGGGATTGGCCCACACCATGGACCCAATCACTTATAATAACCCTCCCCCAAAAAGACAATTCATATAAATGCCATAATTATCGCACGATCAGTCTTATATGCCACCCAAGCAAATAATGTTAAAGTTCCCACTGAACAGGCTGAAGCCACAGGCAGAGGAAATCATAGCTGGGGAACAGGCAGGCTTCAGACCAGGGCGCAGCACACCTGAGCAGATCTTCAACATGAGAGTTCTATGTGAGAGGTACCTCCAGCACCAGCAAGATCTCTATCATGTCTTTGTGGATTTTAAGAAAGCGTTTGACAGGGTGTGGCATGCAGCCCTTTGGTCCACCAAGACGCTATACAACATCAATGTCAACCTGATCAAAGTTCATAGCAAACCTTTATAACAAGGCCATTAGCGCAGTCTGATCAACGGCAAAATAGGAAACTGGTTTAAGACTACAGTCGGAGTCAGACAAGGCTGCTTGCTCTCACCTACTCTTTTCAACATCTTCCTGGAAAGAATCACGACAGACGCTCTGAAAGATCATGAAGGAACTGTCAGTATTGGAGGCAGAACAATCACGAACGTGCGCTTGTGGACGACATTGATTATCTTGCAGGAACAGAGAAGGAGCTAGCTCAGCTGGTGGAAAAGCTGGACAGTACAGCCATTGCGTATAGGAAGGACATCGGTACAGAGAAGACCAAACTGATGACCAATAACACCAGTGCATTGGCATTGACATCATAACTGGAAGCCAAAAACTGGAAGCAGTTAATAAATTCAAATACTTAGGAGCCATTGTGACAGATGAGGGATTAAAACCAGAAATAATGTCTAGGATTGCGCAGACAACAACAGCACTGACAAGATTGAAGACCAAGATTGCTCCAAGATCAGACTAATGCGCTCCTTAGTCATCTCAGTGTTCTTGTATGCCTGCGAGTCATGGACCCTCACAGCAGACCTTGAAAGGAGGATACAAGCCACTGAAAGGAGATGTTTTTGAAGGCTTCTTGGCATTTCATGCAGAGATCACATCACGAACGAGGAAGTGAGAAACAGAATCAGGCAAGCCATCGGGCCCTATGAAGACCTATTAGCCATTATGAAAAAACGCAAACTGAAGTGGTATGGGCATGTCACGAATTCAGAAGGGCTTGCCAAAACATTCCTGCAAGGCACTGTGCAAGGAGGACGAAGGATGGGAAGACAGAGGAAAAGATGGGAGGACAATATCTCAGAATGGACAGGACTGAGGCTGGGCGATACGCTAAGAATGACAAAGAACAGAGAGGAATGGAGGAAGCTGGTTGCCAAGTCATCAGTGGTGCCCCAACGGTAGGCAAGACTACGGGATATAGATAGATAGTAAAAATAAGTTTTGGGAGTCTGCGCAGAAAAAAAGTAAACAGTAAAAACCCTTACTTCAGGAGAAAACCAGACAGTGACTGGCGTAAAGCAGGAATTTCGTCACAAAGCAGACATCGACGCAATAATCTTAATCACTCTAGATATGACGTCTCTCTCTCTCTCTCTCTCTCTCTCTCTCTCTCTCTCTCTCTCTCTCTCTCTCTCACACACACGCACGCACAACACACACAAACCGACGCGCTGTCAGAAAAGCATGCGCGTGTACAGTAGAATATCCTGTATTGATGTAAAGTCAACCTCACTTCACACAAAATTATAGCAGGACTGAAATTGTACTGTGAAATTTTAGTATTGTCACGTTTTTTTTCTCGAGTCTAGAAGGACCCGGGTCTGCCCTGGGGGACTTGGGTGGGGTTAACTACTTTTCAGTTCCCAGGGTCACCCTGGTCAGCCCCACAGGGTGAGTTTTCCCCTCTATTCTGGGGCATGTGTTTCTGTCTACCCTTGGTCCATTCACCTGTATTTGCCTTTTTTAAACTCTCCCTACTGTCTGCGCTGCCTGTAGCTCTTGATATTGGATGTGTGTTGCTAAATGGTCTTAGCTTTATTTAGACCCCATGTCGTAGGTTTATTTAACGTATTGAACCGGCTGGCGACATACATTCAATATTATGTTTAGTTTTTTTTTCACAAGCAGTGCAGGCACGTCCTGAGAAAGTCTTGTTGCTGTCGGGAAGTTGAGCAATGTGCAATCGAGTCTAGAAGGCAAGTTGAACTCATATCACTTAAAATATAAAATTACGTCAAGAATAAATTATCATGACAAATGTCGTTTTTAAGTCCCTTTTATTTATAGAAGGGACTTTTTAGGACGGGTCGCGGTGGGGCGAATTTAATAACATGTCCATAATGTCAAAGACGGGCAGGTCTAATCCTCTGACAATTGAAGTAACAAGATAAAAATTACGTCATTTCTAGTAACGCCGACCTCGCTGCTGAAAGTACATTTGACGCGAAGCGCCTTATGTGCGTATGACTTGTGTATGTATGTAAACACGAGAATCTCCGATATTGCTGTACGCAAAGCTTGAAACTTTGCGAAATATTTTTTTCTAAGGGATGGCTAAGAGAGCCACCGAGCATATTGTAACGGGATGTCTCCTTGAAGACATAGAAAGTCGGTTGACCCAGATTCGAGTCCGTACTTTTTGTCATATTTACTTGAAAATTTGGATATAGCTAATTTGGAAAAAGACATTGGATGAGTTTTTAGCCAGCTTCGTATCTTTTCAACTTCTTCAGTAAAAATTCATTCTTTTCAGAAAAAGTTTAAACTGTATATGTATATGTATATTGAACAAAGTCAGACAGTGGCGGTAACATAAAAGAAGCAACTCCGTCACCACGCAGACATTGACGCAATACTCTAAATATGACGTAATTCTCTCTCTCCCTCTCTCTCTCTCACACACACACACACATACACATGCGCGCATCTCCAAGAGGCATAGATCTTCATGCACCCGGAGGTCGCATGACGATCTATGCCTCTTGGAGATGCTTGGAGCGCGCGCTCACACACGCACACAGACACATCGACGCGCTTCACAAGAGCATGCAGGTGTACTTAGTGTATCATGTAGCTAGATAAAGTCAACCTGATTTCATACAAATTATATAGCAAGACTGAAATCGTACTGTGAAATTCTAGTTTTGTCACCATTTTCTCAAGTCTTGAAGCGAGAGTGAAACTCATATCACGCTAAATATAAAATTACGTAATGGGTAGACCATCGAAAACCGATAATGTCGTCATTGTCCATGACTTCTATTTGTGGGTGCGGGTGTGGCTGGCCAAGCCAATCCTGGAGCCACACCTGCGAGGGCAAATGGGGGCACTGGAACGTAACTGTGGGGAGAGTCGACGCTGTCTTTCTGCGAGCTCTGGCACTGGTGATCCGTTCGCGCCGATTGTGTTCAAAGAGCGTGCAGGCTTTCCTGGTGGCGGCACGCCAGCCAGATCTGTCGTGTGCTTGTGCTTCAAGTTCATTTACCGGGAAGACGCAGTACTTGAGACTGTCTTTTATGCAGTCTTTGAAGCGTTTCTTTGGCCGTCCTTGCTTCCTGTGGCCTTTTCAGAGTGCACCATACAGGAGTTGGCGTTGCATGCGAGAATCCTCCATGCGTAATACATGACCTGTCCAGCGAAGTTGTGTCTTGAAGATCAAGGCTTCCACTCGCTAAGCCAGCATTGTCCAGGACTTCCAGGTTTGTCACCTTGTCTTGCCATTTGATGCCCATGAGTGAGCGCAAGGATCTCATGTGGAAAAGTTCAAGCTGCTTGAGGTGCTTTCTGTACAACGTCCATGACTCACAGCCGTAGAGGAGGCTGGGGAGGACTACTGCCTTTGATCTTTGTGGAGAGCTTGACGTTGTTGTTATTCAACACACGAGTGTGCAGACGACCCAGGGCTTGGCTGGATTTGCTGATGCGAGTTGTAATTTCCTTGTCGATAGTACCGTCAGAAGAGATGATGCTCCCCAGGTATCTGAACTGGTCAACAGTCTTCAGCTCGGTGCCTTCGATATACACTTTGGGTGGTCTGGAGGTCAGACTCCGTGTGCGCCATCAGCGCACAGTCATCGGCAAGCAGCGCCTCAAGGATCAGTCTCTCGATGGTCTTGGTCCTGGCGTTCAGTCGACGGAGGTCGAAGAGAGAGCCGTCTAGTTTGTACTTCAGCTACACTCCTTTCTCAAGGTCGCGTACTGCATGGGTCAGGACACACGTGAAGAACAGGTTGAACATCACGGGGGCAAGAACACAACCTTGTTTCACACCGTTGGAAATGTCGAAGGGTGCGGATGTGTCGCCGTTTGACTGGAGAACTCCTACCATTCCATCATGGAAGAGGCGGATGATGTTGATGAACTTCCTGGGGCAGCCGAGCTTTGCGAGGATGACCCAAAACGCTTCTCTGTTCACGGTGTCGAATGCTTTGGTCAGATCTATGAAGACAGCTTAGAGGTCCATGTGCTGCTCTATGCATTTCTCCTGGACCTGTCTCACAGAGAAGACCATATTGACTGTGCTGCGGCCGGGTCTGAAGCCACACTGAGCCTCTGGGAGTGCTTCCTCAGAGACAGAGCTGATCAGGCGGTTGAGGATCACTCTCGCAAGGATCTTGCCAGCAATGGACAAGAGTGAGATCCCTCGGTAATTGGCACAGTCTGCTTTGCTGCCCTTGTTCTTGAACAGGGAGACGATTGTAGCATTTCTAAAATCCTGTGGCATGTTCTCCTCTGTCCAGATGCATGTCAGAATGTTGAGGAAGGCGTCAAGGGTCTCAGGTCCAGCTGCTTTGAAGTGCTCGGCGGGGATGCCGTCCATGCCTGCAGCCTTGCCGGAGCTAGTCTGGTTGATCGCTTTCGTGACCTCGTCCAGGGTAGGATGGAGGTCAAAGTCATCCAGTGTCGGCTTCTGGGGAATCAAGTCCAGGGCCGCAGGGTCGACAGGGGAAGGCAGGTTCAGCAGATTTGGGAAGTGTTCTCTCCAGCGCTCAGTGATGCTGCCTTTGTCCTTCAGCAAGGTGAAGCCGTCGTAAGAAAAGAGAGGGGTTGTGCTGGGTCTGGCAGGGCCATAGACAGCTTTCATTGCGCTGAAAAACTCCTTGGAGTTGTTGGATTCAGCAAAGTGTTCGAGTTCTTTTGCCTTGCTGTCCCACCAGGTGTCCTGCATGTTGTGGAGCTCTCTCTGGGCTTTTCTCTGAAGGTGTTTGAAGCGGTCTTTCTTGGACAAGGAGTTGATGTCGTTCTGCCACTCGATGAAGGCACTGCGCTTTTGCTCCAGTAGCTTGTTGATTTATTCATTGTTCTCATCGAACCCATCATGGTGTACCCTCTGCTTGGCTATAAGCACGTCATTGGCAGACTCCGTTACCATCCCCGTGAACTGCTTCCACATTTTAGTTGGGTTGCCAGTCAACGGTCCATGGGCAGTTATCAGGTCATCAAGGTGTGACTGGAAGTTTTCCTTGACGTCCGGGCGCTTCAGCTTGGCCAGGTTGAATGAAGGTCGGGTGAGCTTCGGCCTCTTCCTGTGTGTTGGTGCAATGTGCAGGTTGAGGACAGACCGCACCAGCCGATGGTCGGTCCAGCACTCGGCTCCTCTCATGGCTCTGGTGATTCTGACATCACGAGTATCCCGCTGGCGGACAATGACATAGTCTATGAGATGCCACTGCTTGGACCTGGGATGCATCCATGTTGTCTTGTACTTACTAGCCAGCCTGAAGAGGGTGTTTGTGATGGCGAGTCTATTCTCAGCGCACAATGTCAGCAGCAGCAGGCCATTGCTGCTCATCTTGCCCAGCCCATGTGGGCCCATCACTCCTTCCCAGCAGTCACATTCGCGCCCAACTCGAGCATTGAAGTCACCAAGCACGATGAGTTTGTCACTGTGAAATCGTTCTGTGAATTTCTAGTTTTGTCACCATTTTCTCAAGTCTTGAAGCGAGAGTGAAACTCATATCACGCTAAATATAAAATTACGTAAAAACCAAAAATACGTCATGATAAATGACGTTGGACTAACCAATGACGCGTATGCACTGCGCCCCTTTTAGAATTCACTGTGGCGCATTGGCAGATCTGCTAGGCTTTTTTCAAAAGGAGATATTTCAACATAAGAATTAGGTCAAAGACGAAAGGTAGAGACGCTTGACAGAGAGGGCAGCTCGCATATAGAAGGGACTTTGTGGATTATGGTTTATCCCATCGTTTTTAAACCAATGACACGTATGCACTGTGCCCCTTATAGAGCGCACTGACGCACTCAGCTGGCAAGGCTTTTTCAACAGGAGATATTTCAACATCAGAATCAGGCCAAAGACAACAGGTAGAGACCCGTGACAGCGAGGACAATTCGCGCAGAAATTGGACTTTGTGGGTTATGGCTCTCATACAGAAAAGACTTTGTGGGTTATGGTTCATACCATCTTGTTGTTAAGTCTCTTCTATTTATAGAAAAGACTTTTAGGCTGGGTCACGGTAGATCAAATTCAAAAGAATGCCCATGACCACATAGGCGGGCAGGTCTGAAAATCTGACAGCTATAGTAACCAGATAAAAAGGATGCCCTCAGAAAATATAAAAACAAAAAGTGGTTTAATGCTAACATACAGAAATAATACCCATTATTATTTAATTCAGGTGCAATGTTTATTTATAAATAAAGCCAGCCATTGGAATGCTGCCATGGTCGGCATGAGTCATGCTCAAGAGTCACAGCACTTGTGGATAAATTAACCAATCGTCCACAGTTTTCTTTCAAAGATGTTAAATATTCACAAGGCAGGCTTTGTTTATAGAAAAAAAAAATCAATAAAAAAATTCAGGAGAATAAAGTGAGGGAAGAGAAGTTCAAAACATTACACACATAAAAAAAGCAAAAACACATTCAATTTTCTGAGCTTTACTACCAGAACACCACACAACTCAAGGAAATTTTACAAAGCAATTTTCTATGTGGAACATTTATCCTTCGAAATATAAATATCCACGGCGATCAAATCGAGGCTGTGGTAGGACCCTCTCAAACCCCTAAAAAAACAACAACTATGGATTCATTTGGGATGTCAAGATTTGCAAAGAAATCGCCGTGTTGTTTCAGGAAGCTGACGAGCCGCCCTCTCTTCAGTTTTGACGTCCTTGATCTGAAAACAGAAAAAGGTGACATTGAACTATCTTGACTATAACCAACAGTTATGACAGTTTAATGGAACTGAATATTTGAAAGAAACTCAAACCGATGCCACACATAGTGCAGGTGACCAAACTCAATCAAATCGAAAACTTTTCAAAACAGTGTTTGAACTATTTGAAGCTGAACATAAACATCTACTAAAGCGGAGCCGTAAAAAAAAGCGAGAAGGGGAAAGATTTCTCACCATGATCGGCAAAAACAATGAAATTTGCCAAAAGAAATATGAAAACCAGTAACCTGCAGCCAATGCTACACGAAGCGGAAGTAACCTGCAAGTGTTCGACGCTGAGTCATCGTGTCCGATTGATGCAAGTTACCTAAAATAACGTTTTGATGAATATTCGTCAAAACAAACAATGAAATGCTGTATCCTCAGTAATATGATACAAAATGTGTTTTATCAAAGCCGAATGGGAAAGAAACGCAACTTCAGTTTATCACAATAACGTCGAACACATCATTTCGAAGTAACCTACACAACATGTGACAAGACTAAAAACTAAAGCGCAGATCTTCTGAAGTCCCATCGAATTATCATCCTACGGCACAATAAACGAACTGTAATCAATTTCTTTCCCTTACTCGCATGAATTAGTCATTTATCAAAGTTTAGTAACTCACCTTAGCCCAATAAAATGCAGAAAACAGCCAATTCGAAACGATTTTCAGAGCGAGTCAAAAACATTTGGTCAGAAGTAACCTGCAAATGGCGGGTAAACGAGTGTGACCCAACGGACGCAAAGCGTGAAACTTCTGCCGCAAAGCGTCATCAATGTTTTGATGTGTAATACAGAAACCACTGGCGTTGTGCTGACCTTTGAAAAATGCCGTCCTTGCAAGAAATCGTCGAAAGAAAACTTGCGGTAACCTTCGTCGCGAATGTGACACGACTCTCTAAAATAAGCTATTGAGAGACATAAAATTGTTTTATTTAGCTTTTACTTCTTGAAAGTAACTCATTTAAAACTCACAAGTAATAAATCATGCAAACATGATGCTTGCAAGAAATCATCGAAAGAAAACTTGCGGTAACCTGCGTCGCGGATGTGACGCGACACAAAAAAAGACTATTGAGAGACATAAATTGTTTTATTAGCTTCTACTTCTAGAGAGCAACTTATTTTACACTCGCAATTAATAAACAATGCAAATATGCTGGCTTGGATGGTTTCTGTTGTCTACTCAAGACCTAATTTCCGAACCCATCATTGTGACACCACCAGTATGCAGTTACCCCATTTTTCACAGAAGCGCTGTTCAACAACGGCAGGTTGTTTTTAAACTTTCTTTGTGGTTTCAGCATTATTTATGAATAAGGAACAAACAGATGACATAATATACGTTGTTTGAAACACTAACTCACGAAAACCGATCGTAAACAAAGTGTGTCGTTGTCGTTCCAATTTTGGGCAGCCATTCTGTGTACTAAAATCGAAAACAATCAAGAATAAAGACCCTTTGTCGTACACTAATTGCCTCAAGATTGCTTTACTGATACTCTGATATTTGAACCATACAACAAACATCTCATTTTATTATGGTCTTTTCCTAATTTCCTGAAAATGGGTCAAGGTTACACTGACCCTCTGCAGTCACCATTAGCAAAGAAAATGAGTCATCAGCCAATGGGTCAGTGATCTCTATAAGGGGCGCAGGACATACGCGTCATTAGTTTATCAAACGTCATTTGTCATGACGTAAGTTTTATTTTTTTACGTAATTTTGTATTTTATCAAAGTGTGGATGCATTGTGCTAAGAGTGCATTGTGAGAATAAAGTACTATTGGAACTGATACTCAAGAGTGCCAAGTGTGACGAGTTGCAACTCAGTGAGTTTCTTTACAAGAACCCTACGTGAGTGTGTCTGGTGTAATTGCATGATACTACGACCACGATCACTTAACATATTGGCACCTCCGACGAGACTTCATCAGTTGGCTCGGTGGAAAGGGTAACCGGAGACAACAGCCAGCAGAGAAATGCAGAGATGGCGACATCGGAAATGGAAACATTCCTGAAACTTGGGAAGGAATGCGGACTGGAGGGAGCTAAACTCCTGGAGTTTGTAAAGGAGAGAGAGAGAGAGAGAGAGAGAGAGAGAGAGAGAGAGAGAGAGAGAGAGAGAGAGAGAGAGAGAGAGAGAGAGAGAGAGAGAGAGAGAGAGAGAGGGAGAGAGAGAGAGAATGAATGAATGAATGAATGAATGAATGAATGAATGAATGAATGAATGATACTTTATTTCTCAAGGATGGAAACAATAGGTGCACAGGCCTCTTTTCATGTTTGTCCTTGCTAAACTACAACATTAAAAGCAACATTAAAACAATATGTTAACAGCACAAAACAAGCGGGTACACCAACAGGTCACTTGTGTTACATTCCGATACATGTTCCAAAGTCGCTGAAGATTACACACACACACAACAAAATGACAGGGTCTTGGGGGGTGGGGTGGGGGGTGGGTGGGGGGGGGGGGTGGTGGTGCGATGTAAGGTGTGTTTATAGAAAGCGACTGCACACTTATGATACAGCTACTCATGTGTAGGAATTTAGTGAGCAGGCAAAACACCACGATAAAGAGAGATATTATGTAAAAGCTAACAAGTGCAAAACGGAGGACCACAGGAAATCATTGACATGACTCTTTTGGACATATTATCTACGTTTCTTTCAAGTTTGCTCAGAAATGTATTTAAAAACTTTCGTCCTAAACAATGCAAGATATCTCGTTTGCTGTATATGAGGAGGAAGTGAGTTTCATAAATAGGCACCCGCGTAAGAAAGGCTCTATTTAAACAAGTCGATTCGGGGCCGTTCAATGACGAGACTGTTCCTCAAAGTGCTGTAAACCCTTTCGCTCTCAGTGAAAAGCTTAGCAAGGTAGAGGGGGGCTTTCCCGTTCAGTGCTTTGTGCATAAGTACGCACTTATTAATCGTAAGGTGTTGATGTAAAGGAAGGAGCCCTGTTGCCTGAAGCTTTTCCTCCAAAGTTAGAGAGGGGATTGGGAGGATCAGTTTAACTGCGCGATTGTATCGAGAATTAATCCGCTTAAGGTTAGCCTTACTACAGCCGTCCCAAATAGTAGATGCGTAGTCAATGTGAGGTTTAGTGTAGGAGTTGAAAAATAGCTTTCGTGTCTTAGTATCAATGATAGATTTTAATCTTGACAGTAAAAATAGCTTCTTTGATAATGTTTTCCCTAGTTGTGTTAGATGGGGCAACCTGCACAGTTGGTCATCAACAATTACCCCGAGGAGGCGATATTCCTTGACTTGCTCAATGGGAACTGAATCAAAAGAGAGGTTAAGTGAATGGGGGCGGAGCTGATGCTTTTGGCGTGTTGTGATTAGCATGCTTTTCGTTTTGGATGGATTTACAAGCATTTGATTATTTTTGCACCACAGTGAGACCTCCTGAAGACTAAGCTGAAGATTGCTTGATATTTCAGGTACAGTTTTCCCGCCAGCGTGAAGAGTTGAATCATCGGCAAACATGACACATTCGGTATTTGGATTGAATATATGAAGTGGAAGATCATTTATAAACAAACAGAAAAGTAACGGTTCTAGTATGGATCCCTGGGGCACGCCATACTCAACACGCTTTTCAGAAGAGAAGGTAGCATTGATGTACACAGTTTGAATTCTCCCTATGATATATGAACGAAAGAATGAGAGTGTCCCTGGGCTGTTATTTTTAAAGTAGCAGTCTAGTTTCTCTAATAAAATTTTGTGGTTTATAAGGTCGAACGCTTTTTTTAGGTCTAGAAAGACAGCACCAGACATTTTGTTTCTGTTGATGTTGAGCAGCCAAGTGTCAATCATATGAACCAAGGCAGTGTGACACGAATGTTTAGGGCGAAAACCAGATTGATATTTATTCAGGAGAGACTTTTCTTCCAGGAATTCGAGAAGATGTTTGTGTACATGCTTCTCAATAGGCTTCGATAGAATAGATAATATGGATATAGGCCGAAAATTATTTGGATCGGATGTGTCTTTTGTCTTAGGTATAGGTACCACTTTAGATTTTTTGAAAGCCGCCGGAAAAATATTATTTTGAATACTTAGGTTGTAAATATAGGTTAAGCTTTCCACAATGTATGGAAGAGAAAGTTCGAGGGTAAACCATTGATACCATCAATGCCAGCTGACTTTTTGTTTTTGAGACTAGAGATAAATCTGCCCACTTCATGTACAGCGATGCAGGGGATATTAAAAGCATCGCCCGCGGACAGTCTTTGCTTACAAAAGTCAGTAAGCTTCTGCAATGCGACATGTTCCACCTGATCCAAACCTTCAGCATGTAGTAAAGATTTCGGGGCTAAAATGAAGTGATCGTTAAATGCATCGGCTGTAAGGTTGGCAGTCGTATTTGCAGAACGATTTTTACTATTGTTAGTTAGTAAGTTTAAAACTGTCCATATTGAAGACGGATTCCCGCCGCGTATGGTTTTCTCTACCAGTGCTTTTTGTGCCTCCCGGATAAGGTATTTGACTCTGTTACGTAAACTTTTGAACTCAATAAAATCTTTGTCCCGCTTGGCTCGATTTCTGGCTTCCATGGTTTGTTTAATCTCCTCCGTAATCCAGGTGGGGGGGCTCACGGCACCGGACTCGTTTCCTTTTTAAAGGGACATGCTTATTTAGCACTCCGAGGAACAGCTCAAGCCACAGTGAGAGCGCTACATCAGGGTCATTGTGATTGTAAACTTCACGGAACGGCAAAAAACTGAGGTCATGAAGAAAACTATCTCTATCTAGTTTTCTAAAACATCTATAAGTAATGTATAAATGTTGGGATCGGCTCTGTTTAGGAACATAACATGACCATGTACAGGTGATGGGAAAGTGGTCACTGACAGCTAGTGAAGGGACATCAGTTTCAATGATAGCTTGAGGGTTGTTAGTATAGATGTGGTCAATCAAAGTACACGAAGAGTGGGTTACTCTGGTTGCAGTGGTAATCATCTGTTTTAGTCCAAACAGCATTGTTGTACATTGCCACATCGGATGGAGTTTGAGATGTCAATGTTAACATCACCGAGAATGAGTATATCCCTGCCTGTGTCATTCACTTTATCCATCACCTGTACAAAGTCGTCATACCACACGGCAGTGGATGCTGGATTCCTATACACAAAGCCAACTAGCAGTGGCGACGTGTTAGGAAGCTTGACTTTCAACCACACGCATTTCACCTCCTTTGTCTCAAGATCAAGACGTCTGCGTACCCTGTGCTGAACAGTGCTGTGCACATAAACAGCTAGCCTAGTATGACCAGGAGAAGTTGCATCACGTCGAATAAGAGAAAAATTCGGAAGAGAGAGAGAGAGAGAGAGAGAGAGAGAGAGAGAGAGAGAGAGAGAGAGAGAGAGAGAGAGAGAGAGAGAGAGAGAGAGAGAGAGAGAGAGAGAGAGAGAGAGAGAGAACATTACGTCATATTTAGAATATCAGTGTCTGCGTGGTGACGGAGTTGCTTCTTTTACGTCACCGGCTCTGTCTGACTTTCCCTAGAAGTGAAGTTTTTTGTTTTTTTTTTGTTTGCTGTTTTAATTATTTTCTGAAAAGAGTTTTTGCTAAAGAAGTTGAAAGGATACAAAGCTGGCTAACGAACTCATCCAATGTCTTTCTCCAAACTAGCTATATGCAAACGTTCAAGTAAATATGACAAAAATTACGGACTCTAATTTGGGTCAACCGAATTCCTATAAACGGTTGTATATGTCATAATGAGACATTTAATTACAAAATGCTCGGAGGCTCTCTTAGCTATCCACTTAAGAAAGTATTTTGCCAAGTTTCAAGCATGTGTGTACAGAAATCTCGGAGATTCTCTTGTTTACATACATACATACATTCATAAATAAATAATACATGCATATATACATACATACATACATTTTTACACACATACATACATTCATACATACATAATACATACATACATACATACATATGTATGCATGCATACATACATACGTATGTATGCATACATACATACATACGTACGTACATATGTATGCATACATACATATGTATACATACATACATACATACATACATACATACATACATACGCACGCACGCACATACATACTTACGCACATACATACTTACGCACATACATTCGCACATACGGCGCTTCGCGCCAAATGTACGTTCAGTAGCGAGGTTAGCGTAACTAGACAGTCATGACGTAATTTTTATCTTGTTACTTCAATTGTTAGAGGTTTAGCCTGCCCGCCTTTGACATCATGGACATGTTATTAAATTGGCCCCCCCCCCCCCCCTCTTTCGCGATCGGTCCTAAAAAGTCCCTTCTATAAATAGAAGGGACTTAAAAACAAGATATGACGTCACGTCTAGCTACTCTAACCTTGCTGTTGAATGTACCTTTGGCGCGAAGCGCCCTTTGTGTGCGTGTGTGTGTGTGTGTGTGTGTGTGTGTGTGTGTGTGTGTGTGTGTGTGTGTGTGTGTATGAAAATCTCCGAAGTTTGCTTACGCACAAGCATGAAAATAGAGGAACTGCTTCATTCAGGGGTGTCTAGGAGAGCCTCAGAGCATAATCGAAATTGAATGTCTCATTGGAGAGATAAATGACCGTTTATAGAAAGTAGGTTGTACCACATTAGGGTCCGTAATTTTGATTATATGCACTTGAAAGTTTGGATTTAGCTAGATTGGAGAAGACATTGAATGAGTTCGTTAGCCAGCTTGGTACCTCTTCAACTTTTTCGATAAAAATTCATTGCAGAAAAGAATGACGAAAGTAAGAATCCTCGACTTCTGGAGAGAATCAGACAGTGATGGTGACGTAAAAGCACAAAACGCGTCAGTGTTATACAATGTTGTTAACTGCCGCAAAAGCATCAGCATGTCAGTGTTTTACGTGTGTATGAGCTGACGCTATTCTCTCCTTCTCTGATTTGATTTATGATGACAGCCTCTCTATCTTTGTTATAAAGTCTGCGAACGTATTGTGGAAAAGGTGGGAAATGTATGCGATCTCATATAGAAGAAGCTTTGTGGGCATGGGTCATCCCATTTTGTTCTTCTTCAGAATGGCTGTGGCTACGCCAGCCCACAGAACGTATAACTGGTACGAAGCGCCGCGTGTCTGTTAGTGTTGTGTGTGCTATTGTGCGGATCGGGTGGTAGGGTGAGTTCCAGGTGGAGAAGATGAATCAGGATGAAGCTTAAAAACAGGAACAACTCTGAATGTTTCTAAAAGAAAAAACGCATATGAGCTCAAACAATACGGTAGATTTTGGGATGAAATCCTCATCTTCTTTAATATTTCTGTCGTTTAGCGCCGTTCCACGACTCCTATGCGATTTTTTACATGGCAGGGAGTCCAAGCGCTGTACATTGGTATGTGCTTGGTCTACGAGCTAACTCGCCCAACAGTTTTTGGCTTACGTGTGATAGTAAAAGCGAGCCTGTGTGATGGGCCAGTGGACGTCCATCCGTCCGCAGTCGCCCTTTAACGTAGGCATTTTCTAGGATACTATGCAAGCCACTGGCTTTAAACTTCGCCCAAGCATACTTTGTGGCACGACCTTTCGAACAATACTCACTTGAGCGACCTCTCTCAAACGTCACGGTCACAGGGGGTCAAGAAATAGCCCAAAGGTAGTGATATTTTGAAAAAATTAATTTTTTTTCTTCAAATTCTATTCACAACTTTCAAACCAAACTTGGTACAAAGATACCTGATGGTAAGATCTTCCTATGCAAACTAAGTTTATGAACCCTCGGATATGTTATGGCTTATGAGACCAGGAAGTATATAAAAATAGCCATTTTTTAATAAACGTTGTTTCTTTTCAAACACCATTCACACCTTCAAAGTTACCTCTCTCAGAGGTCGAGGTCAAATGGGATCCAATAGGTCAAAATAGACATATCTGGACCAAAAGCTTTCTTTTTCTCAAATTCTATTCATAACTTAAAACCCAAACTTTGCACAGATATGCCTGACTGTAAAACCTTCCAGTACTGACTAATTTGAATGGCCCTTTGGAAAGGGAAAGGTCACAAGAGTTCAGGAAACAGGTCACATATATCAATTGTTGTGGGCAAAAATTGTGCTTTCTCGAATACTATTTGTAACTTCAAACTCAAACCGTGTCCAGAGATACCTGATGGTAAGACCATCCTATGCTAATCTGGATGATCCATCGGAAAGGTTCAGGTCACAAATGATGTGAAAAATGTCTAATTTTGCAGAATTTTGTTTTTTGAGCATTTTTCCTAAACTTTTCAACCAACTTTGGCAGAAAGGTAGCTGATGAGAAAACCTTTCTATGCATCGCATTTGGCTCACTACTCGCATAGGCAAAAGAACAAGGGAGATTGACAAAAGTGTGAAAATTGCATATTTTTTTTGGTAAACATTCATTAACAGGTACAAAAGCCAAATATTTACTTATGTTACAACACTCGAACACGTCTGCGACCTGTCGGAAAGGTCAATGCCTTCAAGGTATGATCAGTTATGTGGATCAGTCACGCACTTTGCATAAGGAGGAGTTCAACAACATTTATTACAAAGTAAATAAATAAATAAATAACAGATGTGCAATATTGTGTCTCATTATCTTACTTGCTCCACACAAGCCAACACAAAATACACAACTGAATATTTCTGTCATGTCTTACCTGTATCGTGTGGCGGATACCATTCAGGATCATTTTGAGCTGACGACAAAGCAGACCTGCAAATACAAAAACAGTAAATGATAAACGAGTCGCAAGAGCCACCACAACGCCCACACTATCCTACACTGATCTCCACTAAGGAAAACAAGAATGGCAAAGCCTTTATGGCTCTCGCGCTTGACGGATCCACGTAATTAGTCTGACCTTTGTGGCTTTGACCTTTCCAATAGGTCACTGATATAAGCAAGTGATCAAGTGTCTTAACATAAGGTCTTTGTACCTGCAAACGCACTTTTTCCCAAAATCTATACATTTTTTTCACAAATTTGTCAACCTCCATGTCCTTTGACCTTTGCAAAGGGTCAAAATTAGTACGAACAGTAAGGTCTTATTATCAGCTACCTCTGTGCAAAGTCTGATTGAAAGGTTTGCAAAAATGCTGATGAACAAGAAAGGCAAAGCCTTTGCAGCTGACGTGTGTGACCAATCCACATAACAATTGTGACCTTTGTGACCTTGACATTTCCAACAAATCACTGAAATGAGCAAGTGTTTATGTGTCTTAACGGGCTGGCTTTAGTATCAGCGAAATCCGAATATTCTCGAAAATTCAAGATTCAAGATGACTTTATTGTTTCTGTGATAGAAAATAATCATACACAGCAAAAATTGTCTTGCCACCGCAGGTGCTACTCACATTCTTTCACTAGCACATTCCACAAATTACAATAACAGAGCTACAAAATGGACAATGATTCGGGACGGGTGAAGCCCGTCGCCAAGGTATCTAATGGCCGCGCGGCGCCAGTGTCTTCATCGCGACCCGAACCACCCTGACACAAACAGAATGCTAAGACAGCCCTAAGTCTCCTGAACACACTAGTATATGCTCTTTTGTTAAATTCCTACTTGACAAAAGCTAGTACATAAAAATACAAGTTAACAACAGAAACAAATTACCGTCGAAAGGAAAATAATCTCCTATCTAGGCAAATTAAAAACAACGGTCAAAGCTGCACCTGGAGGCCCGTCGCTTTAGTACAGCGCCGGTATTTAGAGAGCACCGCATTTTTCACAAATTCGTCAACCCTCCGTGACCTTTGACCTTTGAGAGGGATTGACATGTTAGTATGCATAGAAAGTTGCTATCATTAGCTACCTTTATGCTCAATGTAATTGAAAAGTTTTCCAAAACTTTAATTAAAACTAAAATTCTATCAAAACCTGGCATTTTTCAAACACTTGCCGATTTCATGTCAACCTTGAGCTTTTCGAGGGGTCATTCAAATTAGTATGCACAGAAACAACTTAAAATAAGGTACCTCTATACATGTACCAAGTTTGTGGCTTGAAGATATAAATAGTATTTCGGGAAAAAAAAACAGTTCTTGCTATTTTGAACATATTTCTGTACCTCCCCATGACCCTTGGTCTTTCCGAGGAGACCACAAAATAAGTATGCATTGAAAAGCCTTATCAGCAGCTACCTGTGTGTAAAATCTCACACAAGCCAGTCGCATAAAATAAACCAAACGCTTTGATGTCAGCGTACGAAAAGCATTGATATAAAACACGTCTGACAGCAAACACACAATCGTTAACAAAATAAAGTTAAAAACAACTCCATAGTGCATCACGGGCAACAGCCGGACACGCAATGGAATATAAGGTTGGATGACCAAACAAACAAAGCAACAATTAAAAGAAAAAAAATCGTGTTATAGCTTAAAGAAAATGAAGCTGCCGGCACTAACGAAAACAGTCGTCACTTGACTGGGGAACCCAGAATCAAATAAGAGACAATGTTTCGTAACATAATGAACTAAAAACAGGCAAACGCATCTTGCTGCATGCGATGTGAAACAAATCCTTACACACAGCAAAATCAAGCCATAAGTCTGCTGGAATATCAGCACGATCAAGTACAAAGAGGAACGGGAGGAGGGGAAGAAGGAAAACAAAGAAGAAAAAGAAAAAAGTAATGTGAAGGGGATGCATGAGTTATCTCACTAAGTCAGGTAGCTAAGCTACATGTATGCCGTCACCTTGCGTGTATCGCGCTATTACTTTCCAACGTAGTAGAAGGGTGGTGGAAATGGTCTTTGAATTTATAACTGCCGGGCCCAGCGCATGATCGGACCAATACCCTTGACGTCCTGCGAGACATGGGATCTATTGCAATGGGCACATTGTGATGAAGCTCACACATTAGGTTATATACGGTACAGTTTTTGTTAACGGTTTGTTTTGTGCCGATAGTCCGTGAGGCCGAGATCCACGTGAAATCTTTAAGACATGTTTAACACGGGGAGTTTTAGTGAGTTCTGTTATAGTGAGTTCTAGGCAAAAGTTCAGTCTGGCAGAGCAGTAAATCGGTAGTACGGGCTTTCTTGTCAGAGGGATCAGATGTATGTGAGATACCTAGCCCGTATTCCAAGACTCTGAAACCTAGAATTCAGGTATGTTTTTAGATATGTAGTATTGATAAAGACAGTATGCGTTGCTAAGAGTAATTTGCTTGTATAGTGTTGACCGGTTTGGTTCAGTTATGTTGGTTTAGAATTCAGTGAAGTAACCGGTGTTTTGGTTACAGTTATTTACCGAGATGGATAACTAAAGGAATGGGAGTTAGTTCATGTATCGAGATAGATAACTAAAAGAATGTGAGGTGTGTATGTCTAAGTCGCTATGAAGGTAGTACGCGGTTGGTTAAGCATAGTCTTTTCCAGTGTATAGAGTAGTGTGTAGCAAGAGTGTTAGGCTATAGTCTGTTTCAAGATAGTGACAGAGATACGGGGGTGTTACGGAGGTAGACAGGTTATGAAGCATGCGTGTGTGTGAATGAACGTGAGTTGTTTGTATCGGCCAGGTTACGTAATGTTTCTCATGTCATCCAATATATTGTGTGTTTAGCAAGCGTTACGTTTTGGATCCTTGTTGTGTTTAGAGTGCTTGTAAAGAGGGAGCGACGGACGCCGAGACGTCAGTCACCAGACCTAACGTGAGGTCGTCATCCCTCCAGCTCTTCACTCAGGGAGTGAAGCGATCGGGACCGAGACACCCGAGTTAAAGCGAGAACTGCGCTACGGTACGAGTACGAGGAGGTCCGTGATAAAGAGACAGGACGACAGGAAAGAGCGTACAACGGACTTGCACGCCTAGACGTGAGAAGGACCAACGTAACTAGGCAATAACATCAAACAGGTTGGAGACAGTGAGAACTGATACCTAGCCTGGCAAGGATATTGTGTGTGTGTATGTGCTATTAAGACGTGATAGTGGGGAAGGAGTGATGTATATAGCTTGATAGTTTTGTAAGCATTCTTCTTTTATTGTTTACTAGTGTATAAAAGTCACTTTAGAAAGGGAACCCGTGTGTTGAGTTTTACCGCATGAATGCGCCCGTCTGAGTCAGTGGCGGTGTATGCGTCTGTTGTGTGAGAGTCTGTACGTGCGACTGTGGGCAAGTCTGCGTGCGTTACAACATGCATAAATGTATAATAATAATGGGTAGACCATCGAAACCGATGATGTCGCCATTGTGCATAACTTCTATTTGTGGGTGCGGGTGTGGCTGGCCAAGCCAATCCTGGAGCCACACCTGCAAGGGCAATGGGGGCACTGGAACGTAACTGTGGGGAGAGTCGACGCTGTCTTTCTGCGAGCTCTGGCACTGGTGATCCGTTCGCGCCGACTGTGTTCAAAGAGCGTGCAGGCTTTCCTGGTGGCGGCACGCCAGCCAGATCTGTCTTGTGCTTGTGCTTCAAGTTCCTTTACCGGGAAGACGCAGTGCTTGAGGCTGTCTCTTATGCCGTCCTTGCTTCCTGTGGCTTTTTGAGAGTGCACCATACAGGAGTTGGCGTGGTATGCGAGAATCATCCATGCGTATGACATGACCTGTCCAGCGGAGTTGTGTCTTTAAGATCAAGGCTTCAACACTCACTAAACCAGCATTGTCCAGGACTTCCAGGTTTGTCACCTTGTCTTGCCATTTGATGCCCACGAGTGAGCGCAGGGATCTCATGTGGAAATGTTCAAGCTGCTTGAGGTGCTTTCTGTACAGCGTCCATGACTCACAGCCATAGAGGAGACTGGGGATAACTACTGCCTTGTAGACTTTGATCTTGGTGGAGAAATTGACGTTGTTGTTATTCAACAGACGAGTGCGCAGGCGACCCAGGGCTTGGCTGGCTTTGCTGTTGCGAGCTGCGATTTCATTGTCGATAGTACCGTCAGAAGAGATGATGCTCCCCAGGTACCTGAACTGGTCGACAGTCTTCAGCTCGGTGCCTTCGATGTACACTTTGGGTGGGGTGGGGAGGGGGGGGGGGGTCTCTTGTGCCTGGGGCTGGTTGGTGCAGGACCTCGGTCTTGCTGAGACTGATGGTGAGGCCAAACAGTTGAGAGGCTTCCCAGAACCCTTTGACGATGGTCTGGAGGTCAGACTCCGTGTGCGCCAACAGCACACAGTCATCGGCAAACAGCGCCTCAAGGATCAGTCTCTCGATGGTCTTGGTCCTGGCGTTCAGTTGACGGAGGTCAAAGAGAGAGAGAGAGCCGTCTAGTCAGTTTGTACTTCAGGTACACCCCCTTCTCAATGTCGCGTACTGCATGGGTCAGGACACACGTGAAGAACAGGTTGAACATCACGGGGGCAAGAACACAACCTTGTTTCACACCGTTGGAAATGTCGAAGGGTGCGGCTGTGTCGCCGTTTGACTGGGCAACTCCTACCATTCCATCATGGAAGAGGCGGATGATGTTGGTGAACTTCTTGGGGCAGCCGAGCTTTGCGAGGATGACCCAAAGCGCTTGTCTGTTCATGGTGTCGAATGCTTTGGTCAGATCTATGAAGACAGTGTAGAGGTCCATGTGCTGCTCAATGCATTTCTCCTGGACCTGTCTCACAGAGAAGACCATGTCGACTGTGCTGCGGCCGGATCTGAAGCCACACTGAGCCTCTGGGAGTGCTTCCTCAGATACAGAGCCGATCAGGCGGTTGAGGATGACTCTCGCAAGGATCTTGCCAGCAATGGACAAGTGTGAGATCCCTCGGTAATTGGCACAGTCTGCTTTGCTGCCCTTGTTCTTGAACAGGGAGACGATTGTAGCATCTCTAAATTCCTGTGGCATGTTCTCCTCTGCCCAGATGCATGTCAGAATGTTGAGGAAGGCATCAATGGTGTCAGGTCCAGCTGCCTTGAAGAGCTCTGCGGGGATGCCGTCCATGCCTGCAGCCTTGCCGGAGCTAGTCTGGTTGATCGCTTTCTTGACCTCGTCCAGGGTTGGCGGGAGGTCAAGGTCATCCAGTGTCGGCTTCTGCGGAATCATGTCCAGGGCCGCGGGATCGACAGTGGAAGGCAGGTTCAGCAGATTTGAGAAGTGTTCTCTCCAGCGCTCAGTGATGCTGCCTTTGTCCTTTAGCAAGGTGAAGCCGTCGGCGGAAAAGAGAGGGGTTGTGCTGGGTCTGGCAGGGCCGTAGGCAGCTTTCATAGCGCTGAAAAACTCCTTGAAGTTGCTGGATTCAGCAAAGTGTTCAAGTTCTTTTGCTTTGCCGTCCCACCAGGTGTCCTGCATGTTGCGGAGCTCTCTCTGGGCTTTTCTCTGGAGGTGTTTGAAGCGGTCTTTCTTGGACAAGGAGTTGATGTCGTTCTGCCACTCGATGAAGGCACTGCGCTTTTGCTCCAGTAGCTTGTTGATCTCTTCATTGTTCTCATCAGACCAATCCTGGTGTACTCTCTGCTTGGGTCCGAGCACGTCATTGGCAGACTCCGTCACCATCCCCTTGAACTGCTTCCACATTTCTGTTGGGTTGCCAGTCAACGGTCCATGGGCAGTTAGCAGGTCATCAAGGTGGGACTGGAAATTTTCCTTGACGTCCGGGCACTTCAGCTTGGCCAGGTTGAATGAAGGTCGGGTGAGCTTCGGCCTCTTCCTGTGTGCTGGTGCAATGTGCAGGTTGAGGACAGACCGCACCAGCCGATGGTCGGTCCAGCACTCGGCTCCTCTCATGGCTCTGGTGCTTCTGACATCACGAGTATCCCGCTGGCGAACAATGACATAGTCTATGAGATGCCACTGCTTGGACCTGGGATACATCCATGTTGTCTTGTACTTACTAGCCAGCCTGAAGAGGGTGTTGGTGATGGCGATGGCGGGACAAGTCGCCTCTCGAAGGTTAGAGAGTAGTCCACCAGTCTAGGTTCCCACTTTGACACTCAACTCTCACTTGTAGCTCCACGTAGCTGCAGCATGCGCAGCCGCCACACCACGGGCAACAGCTTCGACTGGCTGGCTAAACCAAGTGAGGGGAAACCGGGGGTCTCAAACCCTTGGTGAGGCAGGACTTGCTCATCCTAGCATGCAAAGTCTGTCACCGGCCGACTGGGCGGAGGAAACTCAATCAAGGGTTCAACGGCCAAGAGGGCGGGTCAGCAGTGCACTGTGGAGTGCATAGGGCATGTTAGAGCACAGAAGAAGACATGGCCATCCACTGCAGCCAAGGAAGCTACCAGTTGTAACGTCTCATCGTGCCACTGTACTCCGTTTTCTGCGGCCGAGAGGGTGGGGTTGCTCTAGCACAACGGCTTCTTCACCAAAATATCCTTCACGCGCAGGTTTTGTGCATGGATCTTCACCTTCACCAAATCTGCTACTTCATCTTCTTTTTTCTTCTGCCTCCTCCAGAAGTCCTGCGGCGATGGGGAACGGGCGAAACGACAGGTAGAGGTTACTACTGGGAGTCGCAGCTCTGAACCTGCACGTAGGCGGTCTGTCGACCATTGGTCGCTCTTCCCTGTACCAGGGGCAGCAGGGAAGTTCGGCAGCATCCCAAGCGACTGAGCAGCCCTCTTCAGGACAGCACTGCTCACCCTAGTAAGGGGGGAGGGGGGGGGGGGACTAGAAAAGGTGTTCCAAACATTGCCTGCCCTACATATATCGGTCAGCTTACCGCGGCTGGCGGTTTAACCCTTTTATGCGGTCGAAAAGAAAAACAAAAAAAGAAACTTACTCTCGGTACGTGGAACGTACGAACCCTGTTGGACAGAAATCAGACGAAGAGACCGCACAGAAGAACAGCCCTCATAGCTAGGGAGTTGGCGAGATATAAAATCGACATTGCGGCTCTTAGTAATGTATGGGGAGCCTTACTAACTGAAGACAAAAAAATCGAGAGATACCCCAGCACCTTGAACACTAAAACTAAACAGAAAATACTCATAAAAACAACGCGATCAAAAGAGACACAAAAACAACCCAACCTGAACTCATATAAAAACATAAATGGGAATGTCAACGCCGAACGAACAGAACGGAAAAAGGGGTTACATTCACCAATCATAACAAGGTGAGAGAGTAAAACTACCCTCAGGGACACGTCGGAGAGTACGGGGCTTTGATCAAAATCCTCCGAAAGACCCAGACAAAAACCCAACCACCCTACACGGGTAAGTGCAACACCACCCGGCAGATCGCTCAATACACAACACGTGCAGAGCCGACGCAACAAATAACCTAACATCTAGACGTAACAACTGCCAAAGGGGTGCGTGGTTCCAAAATACTAGAAGCAGGGACAACCCATATCGGAAACTAACTCGCTCTCAACATTCTACCACAATAAAGAATAAAAAGGAAAGAACGATTAATAAATAAAAAGAAATTAGAAATAAAAACAAAAAGAAAGACGGCCGGCCGAAAAAAACAACAACAGACCATTGCATCGGGTAGTGTGCGATGTGAAACACATCTAAACACAGTCTTTGGAAGTGACTCACTAGCCGGGCCCGGCGTCACACTCTGACTCAAACCCGTTAAACCTGTGAACACTCTGGGACTGTTGATCACAAATTTAAAAGGCATGAACCGGCCAAGCCAGAATAGGGTTGAAACACTCCAGGATGCGACTGATGTCATCATCATCATCATCATGGCTTGACTTCGCGAACGAAGATTCTATAGGGCTTGCCCCTCTTCGTCTGCAGGCATTTTCGTGACTGCGAAGGCCAATCCGGGACAGGCAGGTTCGACCACAGTGGCTGCAGGGGAAGGTCTGGTCAGGGTTCTGAGTTACGACAACTCTGTTTTTTCTCCTGAGCCGCTTGTCCTTGAGGTTAGCTCTGCGAGAGTCCTCAAATGAGACGGCTGCCTTGTGAATGGTGGAGCGCCAGGTGTCACGGTCCGCAGCAAGCGAAGACCACTGGCGGTGGTCGATTTGGCAGGCACTAAGTGACTTCTTTGTATCTCTTCTTTGGTGCCCCTCTGTCTCGGTGTCCAGTGGCGAGCTCGCCGAACAGAGTGATCTTGGGTAGGCGATGATCCTCCATCCTGGAGACGTGCCCCGCCCAGCGAAGCTGTGTCCGCAGCAGCAAAGCCTCGATGCTCAAAGTTTCCGCCTGTTCAAGGACCTCGACGTTGGTGACATAGTCACTCCAGTGAATGCTGAGGATGGTACGCAGGCAGCGCTGGTGAAAGCGTTCGAGGAGTCGTAGTTGGTTGCGGTAGAGGGCCCAGGACTCGGAACCGTACAGCAGGGTGGTGAGGACGACAGCTCTGTACACGCTGATCTTGGTGCCTTTTTTCAGCCGTTGATTGTGCCACACCCGCTTGAATAGTCGCCCGAAAGCACTGTTCGCTTTTGCCAGCCTATTGTCCAGCTCCTTGTCCAGCTTGGCGTCTGACGTGATGATGCAGCCGAGGTAGGTAAACTGGTGTACAGACTTCAGTTCGGACTCGCCGATGGTGATGTGGGGAGGGCGATGCTCTTCCTTGGGTGCCGGCTGATGAAGGACCTCTGTCTTTTTCAGACTGACCTCAAGTCCAAAGAGCTGGGCGGCATCTGCGAAGCAGGACGTAATGCGCTGCAAGGCTCTCTCTGTGTGTGCAATGAGGGCAGCGTCATCAGCAAAGAGCAGCTCACGAATCAGTTGGTCTAGGGTTTTCGTGTGGGCCTGCAGTCGTCTGAGGTTGAACAGGCTGCCATCGAGACGATACCTGATGTACACTGCGTCGTCATCGTCGAGGTCCACTGTGGCCTGCTTCAACATCATGCTGAAGAAGATGGTGAAGAGGGTCGGTGCCAGCACGCAGCCTTGCTTCACGCCGTTGCGAATGGGGAATGGTTCTGAGAGGTCACTGTTTAGTCTGACCTGGCCTTGCTGGTCCTCGTGGAGCTGGACTATCATGTTGAGGAACTTTGGGGGACAGCCTAGTCTCTCCAGAATCTGCCACATACCTTGCCTGCTCACAGTGTCAAACGCTTTTGTTAGGTCGACAAACGTTACGTACAGCCCTTTGTTCTGCTCGCGGCACTTCTCCTGAAGCTGTCTCAGCACAAAGACCATGTCGGTGGTACTCCTGTTGGCTCTGAAGCCACACTGGCCTGCTCTAATTATCGTGGAATTACCCTGCTGTCCATTGCCGGGAAAATTCTCGCAAGGTTGCTCCTGAATCGGCTGGTACCTGCCATCGCTGAAGTCCACCTCCCAGAAGGCCAGTGTGCGACTGATGTAAGCACCGTTCTTTCCAACAACGGCCGACCGGCCGAAAAAAACCAGGCCACTGCTTCGGGTAGTGTGCGATGTGAAACACATCTCTACACACAAATCATTGATACACAGGAATAACAAAATATGCACGGCAAGACTAGAATCAGGCTGTGACATGCATGTGTGCGATGTTGGCACCGCTTTTTCCTACACGGCCGGCCCAAAAAACAGGCCACTGCTTCGTGTAGAATGCGATGTGAAGCACATCTACACCGACACACGGCAGCTTGCCTGAATCGGTCGACACCAAAGCACATAAGTCAGTAAATCGAAATGAATTGCGCTATGACTGAAAAACCTGACATTTTTCCATCGAAATGAATTGGGCTATGACTGAAAAACCTGACATTGTGATGCGAACGTACCAAAACTTAACATCCGTCAACAACAAAGACAGTAGCTGTTTAAAAGCGAAGAGAAAAACGTTGACGAAATTAATGAAGCTTTAAAAAAAATCTCCACATTGTATCACAGCCAGCATCTGGATACGTGACGAACTTTAAACTTTGGTGAAAAGAGAAAAAGAAGAAGCAACAAACAGCAAGAGCGGTTATCAAAACCGAGAGTCTTGCAATAAAGAGAACAACTGAGCAGCACAAGACTGAATTCAGTTAGAAACATCTAATTGACACAGTGTTCTTAAAGTAAAACAGAGAGTTAAACATCATGTGAAAAACACTGAAAACTGCACGGTGAAGGGATACGCATGCGCTATCTTACTAAAAGGCAGCACAGCTACCCATATGCTGCTATTCATGTATCGCGTTACTACTTTCAAAAGTAGTAGAAGGGTGTGGGCAATGGTCCTTGATTACGTAACTGCCGGGCCCGGCGTTGACTGGACTAATACCCTGAGGCTACCTGCGAGACATGCGGCCTTTCTATAGTTGGCACATACATAAATGCACAGAAAGCCTTGCTAACAGAAGACCAAAAATTCGAGATATAACCCCATATTTCGAACACTTAAAACAGTGTCGACTCAAAGACTGAACCATCGCGGTCAAAAGAGACATAAAACAACCCGGCGATAACTCCATCTCACGGTGGAATTTATGTCTGTTTCCTCAGACAACGAAAGGATCAGGCTTCCTGTTGCATCTACTGCATAGGCAGCCTCTCCTTGTTGCTGCCTGACGCCGGACCTCAGACCACCATAGGCTCTGGCCTGCGGAAACTGAGGCGCTCTTTCGCCGCCTCTGACGACATGCCAGGCCACGGTACACAGTGCCGTTTCCGTACTGTCCAGTCTCTTAGCCATAGTCAGTCCCAGGCATCCCCTAATATTTCAATCCCCTAAAAAACACTACCACCCACCAGCTGCACATTTGCCATGCACAAAATAACAATAAAAACTGTACATTGACAGTCTCATTTCTTGGCTATGAATCTGATTCCTTACCAACCCCACACCCAAGCACAGCTGAAATCAGCGTGCCCCTCAAATCACTACGTCAACATAGATCCACCATTCTCTACTGGATAAGCTCAGGATGGTATGAATCAAAGCACCAAACATGTCTCCTCTCATCTAACCAGAAATTTTCAGCAAATTTCAACATTCAGCCCTACTACAAATTTTCAAACAAGGCAAAAATTATTTGTAAAATCACGGTCCCCTGAACTGGCCAAATTTGACTATGTAATATGACTTGCACATGCCAGAGTGCACAACCATTTCTCACCACAGCACTGGTTAAGTTACCAGCACTGCATGGATGGTTAGAGCAGCGAATCGAATCTATATGCTTTCCCCTCGTCAAAATACACGGGGAGCGGGAAAGAAGAAAGGGGAAAAAAGTTATTCTGCCCGAAAAGGTGCACAACATCTGACCCGATAACTAAATCGGGGCTAAATGTAAGAGGCTTAAACCATCACAGCCAAGAATTGCTGTGAACGGGGAAGTCTCAAACGGTCTGATCCGCTGACGAGAGGAGTACGGGCTTTTTAAAGAAAAACGTCCTCAAAACACACCTCATTCTTAAACACAAAAAACTGACTGACGTGTTGTGGGAAAAGAGTGTGTACGGTAGGCCAAAAAAACCAACAACAGGCCATTGCATCAGATAGCGTGCGATGTGATACACTTTTTACACACGACACTTGAAATTTCCGAGGGTTATCCAAATTAGTATGCATAGAGTTTGAGAGAGCATACCATCAAGTTTGGGTTTGAAGTTGAAATAGTATTTGAGAGAAACAATTTGTGTCAAAATATGGCTTTTTTATATTTCTTTTACTCCTTTCTTGACCCCCCGTGACTTGACCATTGAGAGAGATATCACTGAAATTGGTATGTTAAAAATGATTTTGCCGCAAAGTATCCTCGGGGCAAGTTTTAAGTGTGAGGCTTTTATATTCTCCGAAAAAATGCCAACGTTAAAGTTTACAGACAACGGACGCCGGACAGGCGACGGATGGTCCATTAGATAGACTCAATTTTGCTATCGCACGTAAGCCAAAACTAAATTGTACAAACAAATAAAGGCAAAGCCATTATGGCTGATGTGTTTGAACGATTTACATATAGGTGATCTTTGTGACAATAAGTAAAGGGCGGGCTTTTGCACCAGTAAAATCCACATTTTCTCAAAATTTAAGCATTTTTCACACATCTGCCAATCGCTCGTGACCCTTGGCCTCTGCGATATGTCGACGAAATTAGTATGCATAGGAAGGTCTTATCATCAGCTACCTTAGATCCAAATTTGGTTGAAGAGTTTGCAAAAATGTTGACAATACCTCTCTTGGCTTGACTTCGCGAACGAAGATTCTATAGGGCTTGCCCACGTCGTCTGCAAGCATTTTCGTGGCTGCGGAGGCCAATCTGCGACAGGCAGGTTCGACCGCAGTGGCTGCAGGGGAAGGTCTGGTCAGGATTCTGAGTTACGACAACTCTGTTTTTTCTTCTGAGCCGCTTGTCCTTAAGGTTAGCTCTGCGAGAGTCCTCAAAGGAGACGGCTGACTTGTGAATGGTGGAGCGCCACGTGTCACGGTCCGCAGCAAGCGAAGACCACTGGCGGTGGTCGATTTGGCAGGCACTAAGTGACTTCTTGAGACCGTCTTTGTATCTCTTCTTTGGTGCCCCTCTGTCTCGGTGTCCAGTGGCGAGCTCGCCGAACAGAGTGATCTTGGGTAGGCGATGATCCTCCATCCTGGAGATGTGCCCCGCCCAGCGAAGCTGTGTCCGCAGCAGCAAAGCCTCGATGCTCAAAGTTTCCGCCTGTTCAAGGACCTCGACGTTGGTGACATAGTCACTCCAGTGAATGCTGAGGATGGTACGCAGGCAGCGCTGGTGAAAGCGTTCGAGGAGTCGTAGTTGGCTGCGGTAGAGGGCCCAGGACTCGGAACCGTACAGCAGGGTGGTGAGGACGACAGCTCTGTACACGCTGATCTTGGTGCCTTTTTCAGCTGTTGATTGTGCCACACCCGCTTGAATAGTCGCCCGAAAGCACTGTTCGCTTTTGCCAGCCTATTGTCCAGCTCCTTGTCCAGCTTGGCGTCTGACGTGATGATGCAGCCAAGGTAGGTAAACTGGTGTACATACTTCAGTTCGGACTCGCCGATGGTGATGTGGGGAGGGCGATGCTCTTCCTTGGGTGCCGGCTGATGAAGGACCTCTGTCTTTTTCAGACTGACCTCGTCCAAAGAGCTGGGCAGCATCTGCGAAGCAGGACGTAATGCGCTGCAAGGCTCTCTCTGTGTGTGCAACTAGGGCAGCGTCATCAGCAAAGAGCAGCTCACGAATCAGTTGGTCTAGGGTTTTCGTGTGGGCCTGCAGTCGTCTCAGGTTGAACAGGCTGCCATCGAGACGATACCTGATGTACACTGCGTCGTCATCGTCGAGGTCCACTGTGGCCTGCTTCAACATCATGCTGAAGAAGATGGTGAAGAGGGTCGGTGCCAGCACGCAGCCTTGCTTCACGCCGTTGCGAATGGGGAATGGTTCTGAGAGGTCACTGTTTAGTCTGACCTGGCCTTGCTGGTCCTCGTGGAGCTGCACGATCATGTTGAGGAACTTTGGGAGACAGCCTAGTCGCTCCAGAATCTGCCACATACCTTGCCTGCTCACAGTGTCAAACGCTTTTGTTAGGTCGACAAACGTTACGTACAGCCCTTTGTTCTGCTCTCGGCACTTCTCCTGAAGCTGTCTCAGCACAAAGACCATGTCGGTGGAACTCCTGTTGGCTCTGAAGCCACACTGGCCCTCTGGGAGGTGGTCTTCAGCGATGGCAGGTACCAGCCGATTCAGGAGCAACCTTGCGAGAATTTTCCCGGCAATGGACAGCAGGGTAATTCCACGATAATTTGAGCAGGCAGACTTCTCTCCTTTGTTCTTGTACAGGGTGATGATGACTGCATCACGGAGGTCCTTTGGTAGTGTTCCTTTTTCCCAGCAGCAGAGAAAGAGGTCGTGGAGCTTGTTGTGCAGTGCTGGGCCTCCATGTTTCCAGATCTCTGGCGGGATTCCGTCAATGCCTGCTGCTTTGCCACTCTTGAGCTGGTGGATGGCTGTGAGGGTCTCTTCGGCGGTGGGCGGTTCGTCCAATTCAACCTTTAGTGGAAGGTGTGGGATTTGGAGGATGACTGTTTCTTGAACAGTGCGCTCAGCGCCGAAGAGGTCCTGAAAGTATTCCGACCAGCGGTTCAAGATGGAGGTATTATCTGTGAGGAGTGCCTGTCCATCAGCGCTTCGCAGGGGACTTTGTACCAGGTGCCTAGGGCCATACACTGCTTTCAGTGCTTCGTAGAAGCCCCTGTAGTCACCGTTGTCAGTGCAGAGCTGGGTCCTCTGTGCGAGTCTGGACCACCACTCGTTCTGGAGCTCTCTAAGCTTGAGCTGGAGACTGCTGCAGATGATGCGGAAGGCAGACTTCTTCACAGGGCAGGAAGGCTGGGCTAGGTGGGCCTGGTGGGCGGCTCTTTTTTTTGCTAGAAGTTCCTGGATCTACGTCGTTTTCGTCAAACCAGTCTTTGTTCCTCTTTCTAGCAAAGCCCAAGACTTCCACAGAAGATTTTACAATAGCAGTTTTCAGTTGTTCCCAGAGTGTTTCAGGGGAGGAGTCTGCTGGATCAACTGTGTCTTTGAGCATGCGCTGTAAATCGGCCTGAAGGGCAGCTTTCTTGTCGTCACGCTGAAGGCTGGCAACATCAAGCTTTTTCTTGGGGGGGCCCCCTTTCTTGGGTTTCAGCTTGAGGCGGAGCCTGAGTTTGCAGCGAACAAGGCGGTGGTCAGTGTGGCACTCTGCGCTGGGCATCACTCTGGTGAGGAGGACGTCACTGCGGTCCCTCTGACGCACTAGGACATAGTCGATAAGGTGCCAGTGCTTGGAGCGAGGATGCATCCAGGTGGTCTTTCGACTGTCTTTTTGCTGGAAAGTAGTGTTGGTGATGACAAGTTGCTGCTCTGCACAGAGCTCTAACAGTAGGCGACCATTGTCATTGCAGTTCCCAACGCCATGCTTGCCGAGGACTCCTTTCCAGGCTTCAGAGTCTTGGCCCACTCTGGCGTTGAAGTCGCCAAGGATGATGACTTTGTCGTCTGCAGGGGTGCTCTGCAGGAGGCTGCGCAGGTCAGAGTAGAACTTGTCTT
The DNA here is from genome assembly GCA_036245525.1 of Semisulcospira habei. Lineage (NCBI taxonomy): Eukaryota > Metazoa > Mollusca > Gastropoda > Semisulcospiridae > Semisulcospira > Semisulcospira habei. The sequence goes on from BTPG01000001.1 coordinate 49,272,064, forward strand.
TTTCTGCAGGCTCTGCCAGGAGGGTTGGGGAGTACACACTGAGAAGGGTGACGTATTGCTGGTGTCTCAGTGGGAGGCGCATGGACATGATGCGGTCGGAGTGACCCGTTGGTAGGTTTTCCAACTTAGTCGCAATGGGGCTCTTCACCATGAAGCCCACGCCTGAGAGCCGTCTTTTTGATGCAGGCCTGCCTGACCAGTAGAGGGTACAGCCAGCGCCAAGTTCTTGGAGGCTGCCTTCCTCCGGGAGGCGTACTTCACTGAGCGCGGCGATGTCGATGTTTAACCTCCGCAATTCATGGGCAATGAGGGCGGAGCGACGTTCAGGGCGTCCGCTGTCTGCTTTGTCGAGCATGGTTCGGATGTTCCAGCATGCTACGTTGAGTCCGGTCGTGGTCGTCATGAGAGTGGATCCATTGTTTTTTCTTGTTTTCTGACCGCATGAGAAGATGCCCGTTGACCGCGGCTAGCCAACTGGGGTTACGAGGGGATGAGCTTTGGTTAAGCCACTTTTTCTAGGCCCCTCTCCGTGTGGAGCAAGCAGTGCTGTCCCTAGAGAAGGCTGCTTGGTCGTTCAGGGTGTGCCGAGTGACGTTGTCATCCCCAGGTCAACATCAGGCGACCAATATCCTGAACCGCCTGCATGCAGGTTTGAGACTGCGGCTTCCAGTGACATCTTTCACCTGCCGTTTTGCCCCTTGCCCATCGCTACAGGACTTGGAAAGTTCAGTGGACGTTTCCTAAAGCCTGCGCGGTGGAGCTTTTTGGTGGAGTGCAGTGTGCGCAGTACTGGCCCCACCCTTTAAACCCTTGGTTCGTTTGCCATGGCCTAGCAAGCTGGGACGGTGGCATCGAGGTCCTCGGGTCGTAGGTTTTATATCAGACTGTCCTTGTCTTAGTCTCTGGCTCAAAAGCCTTCCCCGGAGACACGGGGGCTTTGATGTCAGGGGTTTCCTCCCTTAGCCTTTCCGCAGCCAAGCGGCCAGGCCTGCAAGGCAGCAGGGGACTCGTGGGGGCCGGGGTCGTTTATGTCCCGTGCAGATGTGAACATCTGCCCACTGCCCAGATGGTGACACTTACCAGAAGAGAAAAATCCAATGCCGGAACCCGGTATCGAACCTCGCACCTTTGGCATTGGAGGCAGACGCCTTAACCACTGCGCCACTTCCCCGTCTACAATACCTACAATTATATTAAAAACAAATTGGCATTTTACACAAACTTGCCGACCTCTTATGACCCTTGACCTTTCTGAGGGGTCATCGAAGTTAGTATGCACAAAAAGTCTTACCATCAGGTTTCTCAGTACCAAGTTTGGGTTTGAAGTTGTGAATAGTATATGAGAAAAAAACAAAACGTGTTTTGTCCAAAACGTGGCAATTTTTTTAAACCTATTTCATGATCTCTTGTGACCCTTGACCTTTTCGAGGAGTCAACCAAATTAGTATGCATAGAAAGGTCTTACCATCAGGTATCTTTGTACCAAGTTTGGGTTTGAAGTTGTGAATAGTATTTGAGAAAAAAAAAAAAAAACTTTGCCAGAATATGGCTATTTTGGATCTATTTGCTGAACCCTTGTGACCTTGACCTTTGTGAGTGGTCAGTCAAATTGGTATGTTTAGAAAGGTCTTGCCACAAAGTATCCTTGTGCTATGTTTGAAGACTGTGACTTAAATGGTCTCCCCCCAAATGTCAAGGTTATAGTTTACCACGGACTACGGCAGACGGACGACAAACGACGGACGGACGACGACTGGCCAGAATATTGACTCATTTTGATCGCACGTGAGCCGACAATTTAACATTTTCCACAATTTGCTGACCTCTTGTGACCCATGACCCTTTTGATGGGTTATCAAAATTAGTATGCATAGAAAGGTCTTACCATCAAGTATATCTGTACCACTTTTGAGCTTAAGTTACAAATAGTATTTGAGAAAAATCAACTTTTGACAAAATATGGCTAATCATGACATATTTCGTAACCCCTGTGACCTGGACCTTTGAGGAAGGTCACTGAATCTGATATGTTTAGAAAAGTCTTGCAACAAAGTATCATTGGGCCAAGTTTGAGGGCAGTGGCTTTTTTGTTGTAAAAATGTGGCCATTTTTGACATGTATAGACAGGCCTTAACACAAAGTATCTTTTCCCAAAGTTTGAAGACTGTGTCTTAAATAGCCTCAGAGAAAATGCCAACGTTAAACTTTACCACGGACGAGGGACGACGGTGGGCTGACTGACGACCACTGGCCGAGATCATGGACTCATGTTTGCTTCGCATGTGAGCAAAAAAATGCAAGATGTTTAGATCTAGCTTTTGTTTCTCACCAGAAAAAAATAATCTGTGCAACTATCACATTCTAGATCCGGGGAGGTGGGGACAAATGATTGTAACATGTTGCAAAGTGTAGGCACTAATATCGCTATACTTCCTTGTGAAAAAAGCGGTAGATTTAAAAGTACTGTGTACGGCGGAAAATCACACAGATCATAAAAGATCACAAAAGTGCGATCACCAATTGCTACCAGCTTTTACTATTACTGAATGCCAAATATATGTAGAAATCTCAGGTCATCTATGTTGCCACACATAAATCTATGCCAAAAGGTGCCCCGAAAAGTGAGACATTTGCCGGTAAAAAAAAAATTGAACTGTGCATTCCATGTGTTGTACTGTCTGAAAGAGTAATGTTTCTTGTATACATATCTCTGTTTAAAAAGATAATTGCCTGCACCGTTTTCCGGAAATCTGACTAATGCAACACAGTGTGAATGAGTTTCTTGTAACGATGGACAGTGTATACCGTTTTAAAAAGAACATTTATTTCAGATCAGAGGTCATCTCTAGTAATGACATGCTGGTTTACTGAGTTATCTGTGATTCAAAATGCATTGTCCAACGTTTTTTTTTAAACATCATTATACTGTTTAGTAATGCTATCGACCCCACAAGACAAAAGACAGATTTAAAGCAACTCATTTAATTACAACAATGAACTCATGTGAAAAAAATGTAAAATATGTAAAACACAATGTAAAATGTAAAAACTGGCATTTTGTGTATTACTATTATGGCACTTGTCAGTGTTGCTTGTAACATTTAAAATTTTGACAAAATATTTTACCCATATATACAAACGATTAAAATCCAAAACATCAATTATCTTTCAAAAACGTTTGTCACAAGAAAAGAACCCAACAGATAAAGAACCACGCTTGGAAATAAGTTACAACACAATTTATTAATATTTCGAAATAGACAATCAATCTTTGCATCGTTTCGCTCTCAAGATACATTTTTTTTTCTTTCTCACTCACAAGATAAGTAGCGACTGAATTGTATACTTGTTTGTTTGTCTATTTCAAAAAGGGGGTTTAGCCGAAATATTATTAAATTGTGTTGAAACCGTTATTTCTAAGCGTATGTATTTCTCCGTTGCCGTCTTATTTGCATTGTACACGCTTGACAGTCACCTTATTTTTTAAATCTGGATTTCGTTTGTCACAAGGGTCAGAACAATCTAACCAGTTATAAACACATCCTATATAATCAAGGGTCAGAACAATCTAATCAGGTAAACACATCCCATATAATCAAGGGTCAGAACAATCTAACCAGTTATAAACACATCCCATAAATCAAGGGTCAGAACAATCTAATCAGGTAAACACATCCCATATAATCAAGGGTCAGAACAATCTAACCAGTTGTAAACAAATCCCATATAATCAAGAATCAGAACAATCTAACCAGTTATAAACACATCCCATATAATCAAGGGTCAGAACAATCTTCGCAGTGAAAGCCGATGAAAGTGGGGTTCTGAAAACTGACCTAAAATCATATTTTGGTGGTACTTTAGTGCTGATTATTTACAGATTCCATTTCGAAAATGATCCTTCCGCTTAATCTTACAGACTCGTGCGTCACATCACGCGTGTTTAGCCATAACAGACCTGATTCCACGACACATCGCTTTACCCGCCATCTTGAGTGTTTTGGCTTGAATGACGTCAGATTAACACGTGACTGAGCGAACGACACTGTCTGGGAAGCGGGTAGAAATGTTTCAGCGAAATGTTTCGGGAATAGAGACAGGTTCTATTGCTCGAAATGTGCCGTTTCGCATTTCGTGAAACGGTGAAATGTTGGAGAAATGTCTGAAATGCGCTCATTTCGACGAAATGTTCCGTTTCGTGTCTCCGTGTGAGGAGGCTCTAAGTTCAGTCAGCCGTGAAAGTGTTCTCCGACCCAAGCTTGAGTCAATCCCGCTGTGCAGGAAAGCTTTAGCTCTCTCACAGACGACTGTATATATGCCTTTTTATGACCATATAACTGGTGGCAAAGATCTTCAAGCACCGATCGATACAACAACTTCATGGAAAACGGCTCGTGGCAGGCGAAGCACCAGGGGCGTTTCTCTCCTTTCAATAAGGAGTGTGTGATATAAGTATGGCCAATGTGAAGACCAACAAAGACAGGCTGCCGCAGCGATGACGTAGACTGTCAGACACTTTAGGAAGCTGTTCAACTGAGGAGTCTGTTCGCCTCTTCCTTGTCCCACTCAGTCTGGCACTCACGAGATATATAGGCACCAACGGCGGGCTTAAAATCACGAAAAAGTCTCAGCCTCACAAGTACGATCCCTGCGGGCACTGCTGGCCGTAGAATCCGCGATTCTGTTGCGTTCAATGCCCACATGACCGGGAACCCAGATAAAAATGATACCACAGTAATCTGCCATGATGTCTGTATACAGTTCCCTGATCTGTACTAGGAGCCTGTGCTCAGTTCCTGTACATGTACCCTTCAGAGCCTGAAGGGCAGACAAGGAATCAGAAAATATTAAAAAGTTCTTCCAACTGCTCTAGTATGCATGTTTAAGAGCAAGCAGAATTGCCTGCAACACTGCGGTAACAACAGAAAAGTTGTCTAGGAGACGGCATTTAAAAGGTCGTCTGGGATGGCGAGAGGAGACTGCAGCTGCGGCTACCCTCCCATCCTCTGATTTGAAACCATCTGTAAAAATGCGGCAGCTGGGAAAGATAGACAGTAGCTGATTAAGGCTCTGTTGGTACACAATGGGTGGAGTAGATTCTTTCTTGTGGGCAGTTAAATCAAATAGTACATGTGGCGCAGTAAGAGTCCAGGGGGTTTGGAATACTGTAAAGATTCAGAAATTTGGTCCAGGTCAATTTCAGCTGCCTTTAAATGAGGTTGAACAGAGGGACAATGGACGGACAGCCTTGGGGAGGGCTTCATATACCTCAAGATATTGAGGCCTGAAAACACAGTTATGTGCAGAATTGTCTGGGTGGGTCTTTAGCTTCAGGACATCGCTGAGCGTGAGGCGGTTACGGCGCAACTTCAGAGAAGGCTCTCCAGCGTTTGGAGGGCGAGAACCTAAATCTATTGAGAGACACCCACCCTTGAATGCGGTCAAGGGATGCAAGACCACGGCCTCTGGCACACAACGCAAAATCGTCAACAAACAAAGAACATTCAGAGTCATCCTTGACGGCAATTTCCATGTTATTTATTTTGATACTAAACAACACAGGTGATAGGATACTGTCTTGTGGGACACCCTTCTCCTGCTGATAGTAGTCGGACAGGGTGGAAAGCACACGGATTCTAAAAGTACGGTTCGACAGAATTTTTTAAAATAAAAATGGGCAAATGCCCCTTAAAACCGATGTCCTTCAAGTCAGCCATGATATCATATTTCCATGTGGTAGCATACGCCTTCTCTAAATAAAAGAAAATGGCAAAGACGTGTTGTTTATTGATAAACGCATCACGAATACTTAGTCAGTCGTGCAGCGGGATTGCCTGAAACCACACTGGAGGTCTGTAATGAGATCCTGTGACTCTAACTGCCACACCAGGTGGGCGTTAACCAGGCCCTCCATTGTTTTGCACATACAAGAAGTCAAGGCGATCGGCCGATAGTTGCCTGGGAGGGAAGGTTCCTTACCCGTCTTGGGAATGAGTACTATCACAGCCTCACGCCAAGAGGACGGTAAGAAGCTTTGAAGCGAAATACGGTTAAAGACTTGTAAAAGGACCATGAGTGACTCCTCAGAAAGGTGTGTTAGTAGCTGCAGATAATGAATGGAATCAATACCATGAGTGACTCCTCAGAAAGGTGAGTTAGTAGCTGCAGATAATGAATGGAATCAATACCATGAGTGACTCCTCAGAAAGGTGAGTTAGTAGCTGCAGATAATGAATGGAATCAATACCAGCCGCTGAGTCATTACTTGTTGGTAAAGTTAGTTTAAGCTCGGTTAGACTAAAAGGCTGACTATACTTTTCAGTATTATCCGAAAAAGGTCTCCTGCGACTGGCTTCTCTCTTCTCTTTTACTCGTTGAAAGACAGGGGAGTAATGCTCTGTTGAAGAATTATGGGCAATGGTGGAGGCAAGCAAGTTGGCCACAGTCCTGTTATCTGTGACTAAGCTGTCCCCATCTTTCAGATGGCAGGCAGAAGCCGATCCACACCTTTTTGAGATGGTGTCTTAGAAGTGAGAGATGTGACAAACCGATGCCATGATGAACGGCGCTCTTGCTTAAAAATATAGGGAGCTTTAGCCCTCAGTCTTTTAAAAGTTAAAATATTAATCTGCGACGGATGCCGGACGGCCCGGCGCTGAGCAGACTTGCGTGCTTTCTGAGCCTTTCGACGTTTATCGTAAAAACAGGGTGCTGTCGGCTTCAGTGGGACATTTATTGAAGTTCTAGGCATGGATTCATTGGCAATATCTAATAAGGCTGAAGAAAAGCATGAAACAGGGTCCTCAGCTGACATATCACCCACCTCCCCTGAAATACGAGATTGACAGAGAGACGTGAAAAGAGGCCAGATTGCTTTCTTAAGATTTCAGCGCCCCTCCGGTGGATCCTACTCACAACTGACCGATGACAGGACTACCGGGAAGTGGTCACTACCACACAGGTCGTCGTGAACCTTCGTCAAAGTCCAGCATGAGAGAGGGGTCACACACAGTGAGGTCTAGAATTGAACTAGATCCTGAACCAGGAGTAGAGTACGTGGGGGAACCATCATTAAAAAGACATAAATGAAGTTATGACAAGACGTCTTCTAACATCTGACCTCTACTGTCATAGTGACCACTACCCGACAAGTGGGCGTGACCATTAAAATCCTCCATAAGAATAAAGTGAGGGGGCAGCTGACCTATAAGTTTAAAAATGTCATTACTAGAGACACGATGCGAAGGTGGCATATAAATACTGCACACCGTTATGGTCTTCTCAAAAAGTAATGCGATTGATTGATTGTACATTGCTTAACGTCCCGACAGCAACAAGGCTTTCTCAGGACGTGCCTGCACTGCTTGTGAAGAAAAAAACTAAACAGAACATTGAATGTATGTCGCCAGCCGGTCAAATACGTTAAATAAACCTACTCCATGGGGCCTAAATAAAGCTAAGACCATTTAGCAACACACATCCAATATCAAGAGCTACAGGCAGCGCAGACAGTAGGGAGAGTTTTAAAAAGGAAAATACAGGTGAATGGACCAAGGGTAGACAGAAACACATGCCCCAGAATAAAGGGAAAAACCCACCCTGTGGGGCTGACCAGGGTGACCCTGGGAACTAAAAAGTAGTTACCCCACCCAAGTCCCCCAGGGCAGACCCGGGTGGGGGAAAAAAAAGTAATGCGAGCGCGACAGCCTGAAGACAGGTGTCAACGTAACAGGACTAAACAGAATTTCGTTAATAATTTAAAGAGCCAGAGCGCCCCTCAGATTCACAACCTTTATAAATAACCTTAAATCCAGTAAAGGAAAGTGGGTCAGATGACTTCAGGTAAGTCTCCTGCAGATATATCACATAGTTATTTTTGGGCGTGGGGAAGAATAGCGACTTCCCCCTTTTCCCAAATATTTTAGATGGAGACGAAGAAACAGAAGGGGTCGGCTTACGGGCCTCCTCCAACTCTTCGGAGATGTGGGGAGTGGAGTTGCCGCAGCACCAGCCACGACAATTTCCACTCCCTCCATCTTCTCCTCGAGTGCAGCAAATTTGTTCTGTGTCACCCTTCTGGATCCATGCGCACAACGGACCCACGAGTTTCTTTGCTCTCTGGCTCTGGACAGTGTTCTTGCCGCTAGAATTAGCGGCCTTAGAATGCTGAGCAGATCCAGAAGCCTGTGCGACGGGCAGACCGACAGGTTTGGGTGGGGGCTAAGGCTTATGGGCAGCAGAGGGCGGCGCTACCAGACCGGGAGTGTCCGCCTTCTGCGCGGTTTCCTGGTTCCTTGTCACCTCTGGAGGAGGATTACTCTACAGAGACAAGAGGGTCCGAGGCTCCGCCCCCAACCGAGGATGATGTTTGACAACTAAAGTCTTTAGTAGGGCGTTTGCCCGCCACCACCGCACTGAATGTAAACGAAGTGTTTGAGCTGTTTGGAGCAGCCGTAGTTACATTGGTGTTTTCGACAAGCTTTTGGGCCTCCGCAAAGGACATCCTTTTCTCCACACGCACCTACTGAATCTTGCACTCGGAAATCCACCGGGGGGAGTTCTTGTCCGAAATCATATGCGCCCCCCTGGCAATTCACACACAGGACTTGGCAGAGTGTCCGGGCTTACTACAGCGGGCGCATGAGGCCTCTGCCTGGCGGCATGTCTTCTGCCCATGGCTTTACTTTGGCACTTCAAGCACCGGCGAGGGAGAGGGACGTACTGTTTAACTTTTAGCAAGTAGTATCCTCCCCAGATAGTAGTAGGATGGGTGTGGGTGCCGAACGTCAGGATGATGGTAGGGAGATTGATCTGTCTACCACCTCGCTTGGTAGCGAAGCGCCTGACATAGGTCACCCCCTGTGACTTCAAGCTCTTAACACGCTCCTCGTCAGACAGTTCCGCTAACGCTTGATCACACCTCGGGAAGAGTTCATCGTCTTGTAGGGTGTAACCTCCACTGGAGTGTCACCGATGGAAGAGAGCCTCAGTAGCCCGTCGGAGTGTGCCCTGGTGCGGCACTCCACCAACAAGTCGCCAGACCCGAGGCTCTGAGCATCGGGCCTGCCGACACGACTCCTGAGGGTTTCCTCCACCAGGAAAGGGTCCAACCTGGAGACAGGCTTCTCTAGTACTTTGGTATGAACGATGAGGAAGCGAAGCCAGATGTCCGAAGCCTGAGGCGTCCCTTCCTCCCAATCTGAGACGCTGTCGTGTTCAAAGACAGTGTTTAGGTGTCGCTTTTTTTTTTTTTACCAGTCTTAACTTTTTGGTTTTGTGCCATAACTAATATGATGAAGGGATTCATTTCCCGGGGGTCCCCGCCCGCCTCCGAGCCCAACAAGGGAAAGTGCATCTGTCGGCAGGTCTCAAGCCGACGCACGATGGAGACTGCCCGTAAGCCCGATTGTACCGTCTGAGCCACTGCCTTCTATCACGTTGTTGAATGTAGGGGAATACTGGCAAAAAGTACCTAATCAGCACAGAGGCTACAGCATGGTGCTCTGTATATCAGCCCGCATATCAACAGTGGGATAGGGCTTGACGTGATAAGAGCCGTTTGACTAGGCCGGTACTCATAGACTCCGGTTTAAACAGAATTCATTCATTCATTCAGTCCTCTCTGCGCCGTCTGGTGCTTGAGGCGACGGCAAGGGAGCGCCACTTTTGTCTGTCAGCTGCTATTTTGGGTGCTGTTTGCAGAGTAAGGCCTCTGTTCTTGAGCTCTCGCTCCACGGTTCGGCGCCACGTCTCCTTTGGTCGCCCACGGTTTCTCTTCCCCTGTGGTGTCCATCTCAGTGCCACCCTTGGTAATGAGTCAGGTGACATTCTGCAAACGTGGCCTAGCCATCTCCATCTCCGTGTGGCGATGGTTTCAGCGATGCTGTCTGCGCCTGCTCTCTTCCGTAGTTCCTCGTTTGTAATCATGTTTGGCCAGAAGACCTTCATGATCCGTCGCAGGCACTTGTTCTGGAAGACATCCAGCTTGCGTTCCGTAGCGGTAGTGGATTTCCAGCATTCTGACCCATATAGAAGGACACTCAGCACGTTGCTCTTAAAAATACGGAGCTTGGTGTGGATGCTCAGGCTTGTGGTCCTCCAGATGGGTTTCAGCATTGCGAAGGCTTGGTTGGCTTTGCTGATTCTTGTGGTGATCTCCCTTGTGCAGTCTCCATCTGTGGTAACCTTGCTGCCCAGGTACGTGAACTCGTCCACCTCTTGCAGAGGTTGGTCATTGATGGTGATTGGGTCGCCCACTATGGTGTTCTTCCTCATGACTTGAGTCTTCCTAATGTTGACCCCGAGACCTATGAAGCTTGCTGACTGTGTCAACTGTTGTGTCTTCTGTTGCATGTCCTGGTTTCTGCTTGCCAGCAGCCCGATATCATCGGCGTAGTCGAGGTCATCCAGCATTGAGGTCAGCGTCCACTGAATTCCCTGCCTCCTTCCCTCTGTGGTGCGGCGCATGATCCAATCAATTGCCATTGAGAATAGGATTGGCGAAAGAATACAGGTTTAAACAGAAGTTAAGGCCAAAATGAAGTGTTGGCACTAGTGAGCCGCAACCCAAAGGGAACCTCAACCACCAGGATTCTTCTTCTCCCCCGACACGGGCCTCCAAGCACGACAAACACTTGGGATCCAAAGGACCACAAAAAAAGAGTATTTTTTAAGGACCAATCCAACATGGTAAGACCTAGGTTAGCACAGCACCTTTCAAACCAGACCCATGAAAAAGACTGAACATCATTATCTGCTGACATTAAGTCCTAATCCTGGACAAAGATGGCACCCCTTCGCTAGTCCACTCAGTCAGTGACTGAGGAGACAATACCCACCCACGCCACGTGTTGGCCGGTGCCGTAGGTGAGCCCACTTGGAGGTGCGCGCATGTGTGTGTGTTTGAGAGAGAAATGGAATGGAATGAAACTGTATTTCTCAAGGATAAATGATTAGGTGCATAGACCTGTTTTCAATCATGTCCTTGCACACACACACACACACACACACACACACACACACACACACACACACACACACACACACACACACACACACACACACACACACACACACACACACAATATAGTACCGCACACTCTGAGACCAATAGGTCAGTGTAATAAACCATTTCAGCGAAAAGCCTGAATACAGTGATTGATGTGAGCTGCTTCAACCAACAAAAGTCAGTGACTGTATTAACAGACCATTTCATCGCCATGGTGAAATGACAAAGTGGCTTGCGCTAGACATACACGTTTTTCAAGTTCGTTTTTACAAGCAGTAGCACCTTTTCAAAGTGTTTCTTCACAGAATCACAGAAAAAAAGAAACCATATATTCTGGATAGGAGCGCCAATTTCGGCGCTTCTCAGACTTCTGTAAAGCTTTCTTGGTGTAATGTGTAGTTATCAACACCATGTTATTCTAACACTCTCCTCTGATTACACTCTCTAAGCATAACACAATTTGGTAAGGCTTTGGTTATTTAGTAATGTAAATGGACAAACACCGATGCCTTTCCACTGAGCACTTTTTTGGCACAGGCTCATATGTACATAAAATATTGAAACAATTGAAAGAAAAAGAATGCATGTCATTATCACTCACAGAATCATTTAGACTCCTCTTCACGACACGGTCGATTTTCCTCTTCAGTTTTAACAAGATGTGATTCCCAGCCTAGAGCTGTTCCTATTTTTAAGCATATCCTTTTGATCCATTTCTCGCCACCCTAACCCATCCTAACATCCAATCCGCACAATAGCACACACAGACAGAGACACGGCGCTTTCGATAAGCTTAAACATGTGAACAATTCTGAATGTTCCTAAAATAAAAACGCATGTGAGTTCAAATAATACGGTATATTTTGGGATGAAATCTTCATCTTGTTTTAAAAACACGAACAAAACTTGAACAGCGAAACAATTTTCCATCCTGGACATGTGACGCATCAGACATTTTTTTCAAACATCCTTTGTACTCCGCCGAGTTGTTGATCCGTCTTGATTGTGTATCTTATAAGGAATTATGAAGTGTGTGGCGGAGTTTGCCGCCTTGTCGTTAATATAACTTAAGGGCATTATGTTTGCTTTTCTGGTTTCTCGCACACGAAACATAAGCATATGTATCGCAGGAAAATTTGACCATTGACTTTTCCGACACTAAGCACTCTGCTGCTTAAACCAAGACGGGGAACCTCTTAATTCTGATCCAACAAGGTGAGCATACTTTTGTGGCTGAACTTTTGGATTACGAACCCCTGGATGCAGTATCTTTTAGATAAGCTCAGTTAATAGGACAACCGATTGTGAGTGGGATAGGATAGAAAGGAACCCAAAGGAAATTTTAGATGAGACAGGTGGGAGTGAAGGTGTTGGAAAGATTAAATTCCCTTACATTGTTCCACGTTCCACAGCCGGCGATACGATAGAATAGTTCTGCACACAGTGACAGCTCCGGCGGGGTCTTGCAACGTTCTGGTTCATACGATTGTGTCCTCTTTTCCTTTCTTTCGTCCGGATGAAGCTGCCGTTCTAGTTTGCCACCATTTTGCCAATGTTTCATGAAGACGAAAACATACGTCTTGCATGGCGTATTTGGTAATACTGCGCGGAAGGACAGTCTTTAAGTCACGTCCGCTTGCCGCCCTACTTCTCTGTTTCATGTGAACTAGAAACCAGTTTCGCCACTGCTAGGTGCCGCACTTTGATACCGCGGTTGCCCCTAAAATAGACACTAGGAAGATATCTGTTTAGCTCATTGGAGACGTGCCGCTTACGGATACGCGGCGAACCGCCGCGTATCCGTAGGCGGCACGTCTCCAACGAGTTAAACGAGCGTCGCCCGCGACATTACACGTCGACGTTTGCTGCAGGCACTGCATACATAGAGATAATAGACTTATGGTTCAGCACAGCGCAAAGAATCAGCATTTTGCGGAATTCACCAGACAAAACTTGAATTTCAGGGCACAAGTTTCTAGTAATTTGTGTGAACTGTTTGACTATGCCCGTGCAGGGTATGCCGCCGCGCACTTTTCACTCACTGTGTGTGTGTGTTTGTGTGTGTGTGTGTTTGTGTGTGTGTGTGTGTGTGTGTGGGGGGGGGGGTGCGTGCGTGCGTGCGCGCGTGTGTGTGTGTATGTGTGTGTGTGTGTGTGTGCGTGCGTGCGTGGCACGCGTGCGCATGAATGCGTGTCATGTCTGATGCTTTTACGTCGCTGTCTGATTTTTCTCCGCATTAACTGTTGAAGAAGTTCAATGCTGGCTAATGAACTCCTCTAATGCCTGTCTCGAAACTAGTTATATCCAAAATTTCAAGTGCATATACAAAATTTTGCAAACTCAAGCGCGAGTCAACAGACTTTCTATTAAAGGTCAACTAACTCATCCATGAGCCATTCATTTTCAATATGCTCTCAAATACGGATTAAAGAAGCACGTCTTTAAATTTCAAGCGTGTACGTACACAAACACTGAATAGATTTGTACACACACACACACACACACACACACACACACACACACACACACACACACACACACACACACACACACACACACACACACACACAAACTTAAAAGGGGGGCATACATTCTTACAGAAAGCCCAACGCGAAATGGTATTAAGGAGAGCTAGGACACTCCCAATGTGAAAAATCTGTCATGTTGGCTCTTTTGGCTTTTCCGGATTTTCTGCAAGTTCTGAGTGTCCTCTATGCGAAAACACTCCTTTTTCCTCAGAGCTTTTATCGAACACCAATAAATGTTAAATAAACAAAGTACCCGGAGTTTGTTTACAATATGTGCATATTGCCTACTTTCGAACCTGGTCAAAGCGCACATTCTTCTTACAGCATTGAAACAAGTTATGTCGTTTGAAAGCCATTTCTCTCCCTTGCACTAAATTGTCCTTCACCCTTGCCTAACGAACAATCAACGGGGGAAAAAAAACTGCCCGAGGCAGGAATTTGTCGATAACTTCCAAATTTGGTCTTATGACGATTTCGATCAGGTGCACCACATACATGCGCATCTCTGATTAGTTCAAATGTATTTCCGAGTATGTCAGGCTAACTTCGTGTCGGATACAACTCGCACCTTGCAAGTCTGTTTTTTTGTTTGTTTGGCGGATTACAAGCTAAAACGCGTTGCTTAAATAAATCCGCAGAGGAATTTAGTCAACATGACAGACAGAGTGAGACTGAACAACGTATATAATCTTAATATACAGGAAAACGTAAATGCACGTGTCCAGAATAGGCACAAACATCTGCAGCTGCGAGTCGTTTGGAAAGGACCTGCGGATTTTCACAGGTAGCTGCTCCAACGATTTGGCAAAGGATAATGTGCAAAAATGAAAGATACAATGGGCGAGATCGAAGATTTTTATGATTTGTTTGTGAACTGCTTGACCTTGGAACAGAAGTGTGCATTCATGGAAATCCTAAATTCTGCATTCAGCGCTCAATAGAACACTGTAGATATGAACGATTTCGATTCAGGAATCTCATGTCTTTCGTCTGTAACATCTGAATATTTTGGTCTGATCAGAAACTATTAATTGTACATTCATTGTGAGACGCTCTGATCACTACTGACGAAACGTAGGCTTACGTGAAAGAAATTTGCCAGAGAGAAAGTGTTAGGATTTCGGCAGTACCACGTCTCGCATAAATGTCACCAAAAACTCGTGTTTGCAGGAATGATAGTCCAACATCATATGCACAAGCAAACAATTAATTATATGATTTTCCATCGTAAAAAGATCAATGTACATCATACACGTATTTGTTTCTCTTGGTCAAAGAGGCTACAAAGTGCACTGAAAGTTCTGAATCCAGAAGGCAATATGTCATTGTGATGGTGTAGGTGTGATTCTGCAGTAAACCAGTATGGTCCAAATTATAAAATGCAGCCTAATTAGTATAGTATGTGCCGTTTTACATCTTCCACAGCAATCACCACGAGCATGCAAAATGGGTGTGTATGAGGTGTGATGTGAACAGGCTGCTTTTTTAAAGCTGTATGCGCGATATATTGTCAGACATACATTGCTGAAACTAGTTTTTACGGTTTTCTCAAAATTGTAATTTTGTGGGGTGGTACATACTGAAGAAACAAATATCTGAAAATGTACTTGTCAGATGATAGTGAATTTTACACGCAAGTTCACAAATGGGTTTATTATGGAATGTGAGAGCCGATTGTTTAATTTCAGCTTAGTTTAGGAGCTATGAATAGCTTCCCTTGGCTAACATACTCAAACAAGAAAGGCAAAGCCATTATGGCTCACGTGTATGACTGATTTACATATGTGTGACCTTTGTGTGCAGCAGGAAAATCCATGTTTTTTTGAAAATGTAAGCATTTTTCACACATCTGTGAACCCACCGTGACCCTTGACCTTTGTGATGAGTCGACTAAATTAGTATGCACGGGACGGTCTTATCATCAGCTATCTTTGTACCAAATTTGGTAAAAAAGAATTTGCAAAAATATGGGAATACCTACAATTTTATAAAAAATCAGCATTTTACACACATTTGCCAGCCTCATGTGACCTTGACCTGTCCAAGGGGTCATCCAAATTAGTATGCATAGATAGGTCTGCCATCAGGTATCTCTGTACCAAATTTGGGTTTTAAGTTGTGAATAGTATTTGAGATAAAACATCTTTTGTCAAAATATGGCTAATTCAAACCTATTTCCTGAGTTCTCGTGACCCTTGACCTTTCCGAGGGATCAACCAACTTAGTGTGCAGAGAAAAGTCTTCCCATCAGGTATCTCTGTAGCAAGTTTGGGTTTAAAGTTGTAAATAGTATTTGGAAAAAAACATCTTTTGTCAAAATATCGCTATTTTGGACCTATTTCCTGAGCCCTTGTGACCCTTGATCTTTTTCGAGGGGTCATCCAAATCAGTATGCATAGATGCATATCTTCTATTACAGCAACAATAAAGTAATCTTGAATCTTGAATCTTGATAGGTCTTACCATCAGGTATCTCTGTACCAAGTTTGGGCTTGAAGTTGTAAATAGTATTTGAGAAAAACCATCTTTTGTCAAAATATGGCTATTTTTCACCTATTTCCTGAGCTCTGGTGACCCTTGAACATTCCGAAGGATCACCCAAATTAGTACGTATCGAAAGGTCTTACCATCAGGTATCTTTGTACCAGGTTTGGGTTTGAAATTGTTAATAGTACTTGAGAAAAAATAAATGATGTCAAAATGTAGCTATTTTTGACCTATTTCCTGATCCCCTGTGACCTTGACCTTTGTGAGAGGTCACTCAAATTGGTATGTTTAGAAAGGTCTTACCATAACATATCCTTGGGCCAAGTTTGAAGAATGTGGCTTGAATAGTCTCCGAAAAAATGCCAACGTTAGAGTTTACCACGGACGACGGCGGATGGACGACAGACGACGGACGGACGACCACTGACTCACATAGACTCACTTTTGCTTCGTACGTAAGCCAAAAATGACCAAAACTAGAACATTCATATAAAAATATTTTTTTCTTCAAAACCAGGTAAGATATTCAAAATCGTCACTGACATTCCATAATGATGATATCAGTTGATATTTTTGACCAAATTGGCTTTTCAGAAGCATCAACGGTAGCCGAACTTTGTTTTCTTAGCAGCCAGGTGTAACGGTCACTTAGTGTTCGTTGCCACGGCAACGGTGAGCATACCTGACTAAATGAGCATGTCGGAGCGTTCCGGACAGACAATTACTGATTCTAATGATATACAATAAAACATATGTCCATAAACCAAAACAATTGCTCTGAAATGTCCTAGCTCGCCTTAATGTATATAGTGCTTAGACAATACGGTATAGGGGTTGAGTGGATTAAAGAACAAGAATGTCAAAGTCCTTACGGTTCACGCGCATGACCGATCCACGTAACAGATCTGACCTTTTCGACATTGATCTTTTCGACAGGTAACTGAAGTGTTCAAGTGTTGTAACATAATTAAAGGTTTGGCTTTTGTACCTGCGAAATCCATGTTTACAAAAAATAGGCACCTTTCACACTTTTGTCAACCTCCTTGATCCTTTACCTTTGCGAGGAGTGAGCCAAATGAGTATGCATAGAAAGGTCTTTTTATCAGCTACCTTTCTGCAAAATTTGGTTGAAAAGTGTGCCCAAAAATTATTAAAAAGTAAATATTTTCACATTCCTGATCCCATCTGAACTTGACCGTTGAGAGAGGCGCTTTGAATGGTATTTGAAAAGAAACCATACTTATTTTAAAAAAAAAGGCTATTTCCTGATCTCTTGTGATCCTTGACCTTTCCGAGGGTTCATACAATTAGTATGCATAGGAAGGCCTTATCAAAACATGCCTATTTGTAGCCTCAATGTCTGTGACCTTGAACTTTCAGAGAGGTCATTCAAATGAGTACATATATGTATAGAAAGGTCTTGCCACACAGTATCTTTGGGCCAAGTTTGAAGACTGTGGCTTACATAGTCTACAGGAAAATGTCAACGTTAAATTTTGCCACTGACGACGGCGAACTGACGGACTAGTACTGGCCCATTACACAAGCTCACTTTTGCTATTGTACGTGAGCCAAAAACTGTTCACAGAGTATGTTATTTGGTGGAACATGGAATAAGACTATTAGGATCGAGAGTCGGACACCTCTTTTAGTTTTCAATTGAGTGCGTGCAGGTTGCTAAATGCCATATGTTTTTGTATCAGGCCATCGGCGCTTTTATTTTACCATTTCTAATTATTCTACAATTTATGTCATTTGAAGCTAGGAGGTGTGAAAATAGCGGACACTTATAAAGCAACACCTGGATCGCGAGTCGGACTAGGGGTGATGGTAAGTCGGACAGTGTGCTAAACATAGCACATAAACAATCATTTCGAGCTGGTATTTTGTGCAAGTACCTCTCAATGCACTTTCAAGACGGATAGGCGCATTTCAGTACACAAAAACATTCAGTTGACCAGCAGCAAAATGTCTTACCAAGCTTTACTGATCGCCTATTTGATGTCCGGATGTGAAGAAGAATAAACTTCTTCCTACACTAAAATTGACTATAATTATAGTCAGCTTCGATGCTGTGATTATTATGTTGATTGCAGCTTTGAACATTAGTTACATACAGCTTAACCCATTCAGCCCTGACGCACTGCAACAGGAGATGGGTCGACCAAGATAATTCAAGGGTAGTGCCAGATTAGCTTGGCGCCTGTCGGCGCCATGCTAATCTGGCACTGCCCTTGAATTATCATGGTCGATCCATCTGCTGCAACTGTGCATTGTCATTAGATGACGCCTCCAAAATTTGGGAAATACGGCCGTTGGGCTGAATGAGTAAATGATATAATCGAACTGCAACCGGAAGACGAATGGCGGGATGGAATACAACATTGGTCGTAGTAGGTTTGTCGGGAATAGCACGCACAAAACTGATTCCGCGATTGTCTCATTTTCTAGTAAATAACGAGATTACATCAGCTGAGCTATTTAGCACACGATCATTCCCGATTAAATATAAACAATATAAGGAGGGCCACTGGAACAAAGAGCAACATTAACGCTGAAGGGGTCAATTTCGCTCTATATAGACGCGTCAGCCCAACGTACATCTACCTCATCTACCAGATTCATCTAAATCAGCTCAGACGTGAATTTATCCATTGTATATTTGTACTTATCTAGTTGGATGGATTCAAACCTGGGCGGATCCATGCTTGTTGAACATTATTCTGTGTGGATCAACACTGAGTACTTACATTGAGTATGGTAACGTCTGATTATGAGTGGAATCGCGACACTGTAAATGTTCAATTGGTCGATTCTCATCTGGGTCACTGGATTCGCGCTGTGCAGCTTTCCGTCAGGTAGATTCAGGCTGGGTAGATTTACACCTACCTATAGGGATTCTGACCTTGTCAACGTGGAGTGTGTGCGTGTATGTAAATCTTTGTCTTCGAGACCATCTGACCACCAAATAGATTACATGGAAAAAAGGCAGAACTTAACTAATAAGTTGACAAAATCAATACATGTGTAAATCTGAGAGCTTTTAAATTCGTTAAGTAACATGGTCAACGCATCGTGAACATTGAAATTCAAATTGTTGGTGAGAAACCGCAACCCTCCATTCGTGAAGATCTGTTCCATACTGACGTTAAACAGCAGCAAGGTTTCCTCACTCCCCCGGGCCCAAAATGCTTTATCTCATTCAGCCCCGACACACCGGAGCAAAACATGGATTGAACATGATAGTTTCAAGGCTGGTGCCAGAATAGCTTGGCGTCCGTAGGCGCCAAGCTATTCTGGCACCACCCTTGAACTATCATGCTCGATCTGTCTCTAGAATTGATAGGTGAGAAGATGCAAACGATACTCACACAGGCATAGCGCCTACCCCTTCCCTCTCTCACTCTGTTGGATTTTTCGGTCCTAAACAAATAATTGGACCCCTTCTCGAGTAACCCCGGCCGAGACCTCAGCTATTGTTTGGCACTCTAGAACCGAGGCTCCGAATCCAACCATTCAGAATCGTTGACGCGTAAACTTACCGGATGATCGGGTGGTAACATTAAGATATTTTGGATCATTACGCTCTCGGAACACATATGTTCACTGTAGATATCATGGCGCACAATGTAACTTGAGCGGATCCGTTGCTTTGTGTGAATGGTTTACTTCGTTAGACCGAAAAGAATCTTCATTTTTGAACACGTGATGCTTTTATCTCCGCCGCAGGTCTGTCTTGGTGAAAAGATTTAGCTGGTGCTGCAGAATTACTTGGTATTTTTCTCCGTCTTCCCGTAAGCAGCCTTTTCAGTTAGTATCGTGGTTTCTACATCAAGAATCACATATAATACAAGAATGAGGCGTGAAAGAAATTATGAACTACAAGAATATGACGGCATCTTGCTGTCTAGTGACGTAAATGTTTTCTTGTTACCATCGTTATTTGGTAATGACGTGGAATTTATTTATCCCAAAATCGTGTAGACAAAATGGCGGGAAGTCTGAAATCTCTCACGTCGCAGTAGCTGTGAGTGGCTTGTGAATTGACTAAAACCTTCAATATTAGTTTAGGAGCGTCAGGTTCCTTCCTTTCTTTTTAATATTTCGGTCGTTTAGCGACGAAGCACGGCTCCTACGCTTTTATGTTTTTTTTTTTTTAACATAGCAGGGACTCCAAGCCCTGTTACTTGGTATGCGCTTGGTCTACGAGCTACTACTCGAGAGACAGTTTATCCACCCCTGCCATGGACGGATGGTGTGCTACGCCTCTGCAATGTAGTTTGGTCAAATGATTGCAATAAGTACGCAAGAACAGAATGTACTAGGCTGCCCACTTAGCCACCGTTGGCCATCGCGGACGCGAAAAATAATCGAATGTAACTTGCCTTACTTTGAAGAATAAGTGACTTGTTACAGTGTTGCAATAATAACAAAAAAGTAATCGAAACGTTACCAACAATCTTATGTTGCAAAATCTATTGAAAATCGTGAACGGTAACTCTAGTCCATTGTGTTAGATAATATTGCTCTTCGTTTAGAATAACACAGTGGCAGCATGATGTGTTCAGTCTGTGCGTACTTCTACATATTCCTAGTGTGCTTGTACCCATTCTTTGGGGTCAGCGTAAATCAAACTATCTTTTTGCATACATTCTTTCGAGTTTTGGCTTCATTTCCAGAACAGTTCCAAAGAAGTGTATAACAATTGTTTTATATTAAAAAAAAACCCCGCTATTCTTTAAAAATGAACATACTGGCTTTTCCCCTATAACGGCAGAGTTTGTATTGTTTCGTGCTAGAATCTATGTACCTTCATCTATTATTACGTTTCAGTTGAGATGATCACTGTCCGAGACCCCATCACCCACTGTCCGAGACCCGATCACCCACTGTCCGAGACCCGATCACCCACTGTCCGAGACCAGATCACCCACTGTCCGAGACCCGATCACCCACTGTCCGAGCCCCGATCACCCACTGTCCGAGACCCGATCACCCACTGTCCGAGACCCGATCACCCACTGTCCGAGTCGCGATCGTTCCATGTCCGACTCCCGATCACCCACACATGCTGCTCGTATTAATAGACGCTGTTGCTTTTAGTGAAAAACAGTATCCTTGGACTGTCTTTCCTGATCAACTCATTCAGCCCGACGGCCGTATTTTCCAAATTTTGGAGGCGTCATCTAATGACTATGCACCAGTTGCAGGAGATGGATCGATCATGATAATCCAAGGGCAGTGCCAGATTAGCTTGGCACCGAAAGGCGCCAAGCTAATCTGGCACTACCCTTGAATTATCAAGGTCGACCCATCTCCTGCTGCAGTGCGTCAGGGCTGAATGGATTAAATATGAATTATCTTTACAGTGACAGCGTACACCTACTTATTACCAAGCTCAATCACCACGTATAAAAGAAACAAGAAGGTTCAAAATCTACTTTTTTTCTCACCCCTTGTTTTGGATTTACATTTAAAGTTGACGTCTTTTAGGGACTTGACGTCAGCGTTAGAAACAGAACTTGAGAACGGAATGAGGGATTGAGTGCTTGAGCGTATTGAGTGGTCTCAGTAGGACATCAATTTTTACTGATTTAAACAGACCGCTAAAACTGTCCGACCCGCGATCCTGTTCGGCTTCAGAAACATTTACCCGTCCTGACGTTAAATACTAATTTAAAGTTGGAAACGACAACGGCCGTGTTAGGAGATGTTAGTGAGCTGTAATATTAGGTCGTCGGTCGATGGACTCAGCAGTTTCGTTGACTATTTCTTGTTTAGTCTTGAGGCTACTAAGAACGCGACCGACTCATGGTCCCAAGTACATTTTGCCATTTGTTTCAACCACCGGTCTCTCATTTTTCGCCTCCCCAAAACAACCTTTCCAAGAACACACTTAAAATGTAAGTATGAATATGAAAGAAACATCCAGGCCACTTCTTATGATATCGCAGTATTTATTTGTAAAAAACGTTTGTTTTGGTCAGTTGAATTCTGAGGAGCAAGTACAAAAAGTCTGATATTACCAACAGAGAAGCTTCAGCAATGTGACCATGACATTACTGATGTGCAGTTGTTCAGGCCCTTTTAAAAAAATTGTATCTCCACTATTATATCAGGCTTTAGTTTTGCTCAAATTTTGTAGCCCCGCACAGAAATCGACACTGAGCAGTTATTTGTTCTGCAGTTTGCAGTAATTATCTAGGTAGTGTCAGATCACTAACGGTGTGTCTTATGCGAGACTCGTTACTATAATATGTTCAACAACAACAACAACAACAACAACAACAACAAAGGAAAAAAAACCCCAACAACAACGCATTGCCTTTCGTACTCAAGATAATCCATGTGTTTATTCAGGCAGACTGAAATGCCGACAGTCCTGGGTTCGATTCGCAGTTCAGATTTTTGTATTATTTGATGTTTTATCTTTTTTTCTTCTCGGTGGGAAACAATATGTCTGGTTTTCTCTAACTTTTTGAGTGTGTGTGTGTGTTTGTGTGTGTGTGTGTGTGTGTGTGTGTGTGTGTGTGTGTGTGTGTGTGTGTGTGTTTTGTTTGCACTCGACACCAGGCACACTATTTAAAACACGAATGGCAAAGCCCTTATGGCTCACGTACATGACCGACCCGCATAATTAATGTGACCTTGGCTTTTCTGACAGGTCACTGAAATACGCAAGTGTTTCATCATATAAGAGTCGTTTTAAAAAAAAGGTATGAAATTTTTGTCCTTCGACTTAAAAAAATCCTGCCGCAAAAATTACCCTTCTACCTGCCTGTGGGTTGTTTTAATTTGATGAGCAATCACTGTAGAATAACTGAGATACAGAATTGTGTAAACTATTCTTTTTAAGGGGTGGCTGAAAAGATTTGTCCTTTGATAACATGTAACATATTCACTATCCATAAAACAGGAACAAAATTCCAGATCTGTGTAAAAAATATTATTTAAGTTATTCACGATTTGAACTTTTGGAAATGAATTCAGTGTTTTGTGCAGACTATGTCAGAGAAAATAAATGTAAAGAATAACAAGAATGGCAAAGCTCTTTAAGGCTCACGTGCATGAATGATCCAGTTCTAACTTACAAAATGGTTGGCTTTTGTACTTGTAAAATCCATGTTTTCTTAAAATATTTATGGATTTTTCACAATTTTGTCATGATCCCGTGATCCTTGACCTTTGCCAGTAGTGAACTAAAATAATATGCATAGAATGGTCTTATCTGCCTGCCAAATCTGGTTGAAATGTCTTGCAAAAGTGCTGATACATCCAAACATTATATCTTTTTCACATCATTTGCCGATCTCTTGTGACCTTTGACCTTTCCGAGGGGTCATTCAAAGGTTACATCAGGTATCTCTGGACCAAGCTTGGATTTGATGTTGTAAATTGTATTCGAGAAAAAAACTTTTTTTGTCAAGAAAAAGCTTTTTGTGACCTCTTTCTTGGTATCTTGTGACCCTTGACCTCTCCAAGGGGTCATCCAAATTAAAATGAATACAAAGGCCTTACCACCAGGTATCTCTAGACCAAATTTGGGTTTTAAATTGTAAACAGTATAAAACAATTACCTTATTCACATCATTTGCCGATCTCTTGTGACCTTTGATCTTTCCGAAGGGTCATTCAAATTAGCATGCATTCAACTGTCTTACCATCAGGTGTCTCTGAACCAAGTTTTTGTTGATGCTGTAAATAGCACTCGAGAAAAAACAATACTTGTCAAGAAACAAACAGCTTTTTGTGACCTATTTCAGGATCTCTGGTGACCCAGTGGCGAATCCGGGGGCAGGGGGGTGGGGGAGGGGAGAGGGGACTAGCAGTCACAGGCCGTCCCGTCAGCTCTGACCCAAACAAAATTGTCACAATACTTCACCCAGACACAGAGTGCCAAGTGCCCCACACTCTCGGGGGCTCATGTAAAGCACTGCCTCTTGCTGTGTGATACAATCCTCATTGCATCCTCAGTCTGAGGCAGCCATCTTGGTAATAAGCCGCTGACTGCTGGTCAACCCCAGCGGTGCGAAAGTGTCCAATCATTTCTGTTCTGGGGCCCAACTCAGTCCCCCAGCCAGCCATAGAGTTTCATATGCCCCTTCAGTAACAGGGGCTCATAAAAAGCATTACCTCTTTCTGTGCGATACCATTTAAATTGCATCCTCATACATGGCAGTCATCTAGGTTTCAGTCTACGACTGTGGACTTTAAAGCGACAAATCAACATCGTTGTAGTCATTGACGTGTGTCACCTGAGGGGAGGTGTAAAGTGTATTGATTCTGCTCACTAACTAACCCTTAAGAAACCCTCAGCGATTGTAAGAGGCGTACATCATTAATGATCATGACTGTTTATATGATCTGCACCTGTGTTCCTCATATGGGGGATGTTTGTATAGAGCAGCATCACAATTTTCACAAATGGCTTTGTTGTTCCTCATACAGATGAATAATTGGTAGTGTAGTGTTGTTGTCAAACACAAGATGATTGCTCTAGCAGAAACTCCAGGTAGAACATTTTTTTCAATAAGAAAATTAATTCCGTGTAAGAATCAGAAGAACCCGATTAATCTTGCTTTGTTAAGGAGGTGGGGTGGAGGCAGGGAGGAGGACAAGTGCATGTAGATATGATCAGCCCTTCCTTTTATAAAGCGCCTAGAGCGGTGCTGTGTCCAGATATAAAAGAAATAAAGTTTCAACAAATAAAAGTCTTAAGCCATGAAAACTGTAGGTATGTCTGAGAAAATCCCAACCAAAAAGTGAAAGAAACACGCGTAGAGGGAACGATTACAACACAACGGTACAGTTTTAAGGAAAATCTCAAAAGAAAAGCACCAAGAACAACAATTTCAACACAACTTACACGTATTTCTAATTGTTCATTCTATGCGTGTTTCTGTCTTTGTTACGATTTTTCCCCCGCATTATCCTCGCTTGATGGTCACTGTTTTTGTCTGGATTTGTTGCGTATGACACGGTTTGGAAAAAGAGGGGGGGGGGGGGGGGGGGGAGTGAGGATGGGGGTGGGGTGGAGGTGGGGATCCGCCCCTGTGACCCTTTACTTTTCCGAGGGGTCATCCAAAGTAGTATGCAAAGGAAGGTCTTACAGTTACGGCTTTAGCTGTCAACTAAACCCTATCTGTCAGCTAAAATCTGTAAACTAGCTGTCAACTAAAC
>BTPG01000001.1:49302266-49317266 GCA_036245525.1 Semisulcospira habei
TATGCAGAGCACTACATTTTATTTATCGTGTTTTATGTGTACAAGGCATGTTGATTTGAAGACGATGTATGTCACTCGTGTTACTGCTGTATCACTCGTATTACCACTGAATTTTTCTTTTCCCCACAACATGCTGCTTATGTCTTGAATAGTGTTGGCAAAAACTGCCAATGTTAAAGTTTACCACGGCCGACGGCGGATAAATGACCTCTGGCCCAAAACATAGACTCACTTTTGCTATCGCAATGCCTGTACAGTCAGTGAAAAGCATCTGGTTTGGAATCTGTTTTCATGACTTGGACAAAGACCAAATCTCCCCAAATTGAAGCGGTATACTAGGATATCCCAGGACGCTTAGCGCGATAAGATTAGAACATATAGTGTGGGGATTCTATCTATGTAAAAGTGGTCTTCAAATGTTCTATTGATGCACAGTATGCTAGAAGGCAATAAGGCATTGAACCGTCTGTGTTGGGTTACCTCGAGGGTTTCATCGTCGTATTGTAGTCTGGTGAAGATGATCTTCAGACCGACGCGCTGATAATCAGCCTCAAATGACTACAAACCACGATGTAATCTGAGAAGTAACCCAACACAGACAGTTCAATACCATTGTCGTGCAGTCCACATTACGTACTATTTGAAGCCTCCAATTTGTGTCCGCCGTCAGGAGTTAAACGCCAAATATTTCTGACGTCAGACTGAATTATTTCTGTAAAATACACAGGGGACGCGACTCTTTTACGCCTAGACTACGATGCCGGTTCTGCAAATGTGCTTGATTTATTTTTGCGGCTAGAATTTCAAAGGTTTACCAGCGGTGCTGCTTGTAAGTAGCCGGTGACAATTTCAGAATCTTTAGAAAGGAAGTGTGAACATTTCTCACTGGATTCCAGTGATAGAACTTCAAAATTTTGAGCTTGTTGGCTGTGCGGCAAGCAGCTGGTTACGGTTGGTCTGATTTCGTAGATGATGTATTTTTCGTTGTTGACATTTTTCATCAACCACTACTGAGTTCAAACGCGCAATCATCAATGAGTCCAACTTTTCAACAAACTAACGTGTTGTAGATCTGTCATACTTTCTTTAATTATTTCTCGTTCTCTCTTGCTTAGATTTCTAAACAGCATATGTGTTGACACGCACAATGGATCACTTAGAGCTGTCTCAGTGCACAGTTTGAATTGCGGCGTATTTGTGTAGAACATGTGTAGTGCGCTCCCCGCTTAAGTCATGTAGAATTAAAGGACATTTGTTTTATTTCCTTATCGCGTACCGCCATTGGATCTTTGTGTTTTCCGTTTATTCATGTTGTAAGGTACCGGATAGCCCTGATCTAAGCGTTCAGACGAAAGGCCTAAGTGAGATTCGTGCGCGATAGCAGTATTGGGGATCGGCCAGATGATTAACAAGAAAGGCAAAGCCCTTATGGCTCACGTACATGACTATCCACATAATAAGCGTGACCTTTGTGACCTTGACCTTTTCAACAGGTCACTGAAATGAGAAGTGCTCAAGTATCCAAACACAAGTAAAGGGTTTACTTCTGTACCAGCGAAATCCGAGTTTTCTCAAAATGTATACATTTCTTTCACAAATTTGTCGACCCTCCGTTACCCTTGACCTTTGTGAGGGGTCGACTATATTAGTATGCATAGAAAGGTGTTATCATCAGCTACCTTTTTGCCAAAGTGTATTGACAAGTTTGAAAACACTTTGATAAAACTACAATTCTATCAAAAACTGGCATTTCTTCACACACTTGCCAACCTCCTGTGACTTTGACCTTTCCGAGGGGTCATACAAATTGGTATGCATAGAAAGATCTCATCATCAGGTATCTCCATGCCAAATTTGGTTTCAAGAACAAAATAGTATTTTAGAAAGAAAAAAAAAACAAACAAACCCACCAGTTTTGGTCAAAATATGGCTATTTTTTACCCCTTTCTGAAACCCCAGGACCCTTTACATCTGCGAGGGGACCAGTAAACTAGTATTCATGGAAAGGTCTTATCATAAGCTACCTTTGTCCCAAATCTGACTGAAAATGTGGCCAACACTTCATAAAAAACTACAATTTCTGGACACCCTGTGACCTTGACCTTGAGAGAGGTCACTGAAATTGGTATGTTTAGAAATGTTTTACCGCAAAGTACCCTTAGGCCAATCATTAAATCTGAGGCTTAAATAGGCTTCGAGAAAATGTCAACGTTAACCAACGTTTACCACGGACAACGGACGCCAGACAGACGCCGGATGGCCCATTACATAGACTTACCTTTGCTATCGCAAGTGAACCAAAACTTACAGGTGCGGCAATAGTAACTCCCTGCGACTGTTATGTGCTGACCAATCGCAGCGTCGGAAGTGTGGAAAATAGACTGACTGCACGATAATGCCAACTGATAATTAGGCCGACGCAACTCGGCGGATGCACCGGATGAAACCGGGTTCACTCTGGCCGAATCCAGATCGATCTGGAGTCACATTTACGTAGCAATTTTGTGGAATGGAGTAACACACCAAAGTGGATCTAATGACAGATTGACACAAGGTCACTTTGCAGTATGACAATGTCGATCTGACGCGACAGACAAACAGACACCAGCCCTTACTCTCAGTTTCCCCCAAAACGCCGGCGTGCCGCGCGTTCTGGCAGTCGACCTCACTGTCGGTGTCATTACCGGGTGTAAAAATGATATTCGGCCGTTCAAGAAAATGTGCAGGTCTTGGACTTTCTTTCACTCTGAGTATATCAATATCCCTCGAAAACATCACACGGTGACCTTCCGAACCTCTGTGAACTTCATCTGTGAAAAAAAGAAAAAAAAAAAAAAGAAAAAAAGAAAAAAAGAGATGTTGATGGTGATAATAATTATACATTGTAATAATAATAATATAATAATAATAATAATAACAACAAGAAAGGCAAAGCCCTTATGGCTCATGGTATGGCAGATCCACATTTGTGTGACCATTATGATAATAAGTAAAGGGCTGGCTTCTGCACCAGCAAAATCCACAAATTCTCAAAATTTAAGCATTTTTGACACATCTGTCAAACCCCGTGACCCTTGACCTTTGCAATGAGTCGACTAAATTAGTATGCGTAGGAAGGTCTTATCATCAGCTACCTTTGTGTCGAATTTGATTGAAAAGTGTGCAAAAGGTTGATAATAACTACAATTCTAAGAAAACTTGATATTTTATAATAATAATAATAATAATAATAATAATAAAGGTAATTTGTATAGCGCCTAATCACCAAGGTGCTCTAGGCGCTTTACAATCACAATAATGAAACACAAAACAAAATACAAAACCAAACACATACTCTTGGCTTGACTTCGCGAACGAAGATTCTATAGGGCTTGCCCACGTCGTCTGCAGGCATTTTCGTGGCTGCGGAGGCCAATCCGGGACAGGCAGGTTCGACCGCAGTGGCTGCAGGGGAAGGTCTGGTCAGGGTTCTGAGTTACGACAACTCTGTTTTTTCTTCTGAGCCGCTTGTCCTTAAGGTTAGCTCTGCGAGAGTCCTCAAAGGAGACGGCTGCCTTGTGAATGGTGGAGCGCCAGGTGTCACGGTCCGCAGCAAGCGAAGACCACTGGCGGTGGTCGATTTGGCAGGCACTAAGTGACTTCTTGAGACCGTCTTTGTATCTCTTCTTTGGTGCCCCTCTGTCTCGGTGTCCAGTGGCGAGCTCGCCGAACAGAGTGATCTTGGGTAGGCGATGATCCTCCATCCTGGAGACGTGCCCCGCCCAGCGAAGCTGTGTCCGCAGCAGCAAAGCCTCGATGCTCACAGTTTCCGCCTGTTCAAGGACCTCGACGTTGGTGACATAGTCACTCCAGTGAATGCTGAGGATGGTACGCAGGCAGCGCTGGTGAAAGCGTTCGAGGAGTCGTAGTTGGCTGCGGTAGAGGGCCCAGGACTCGGAACCGTACAGCAGGGTGGTGAGGACGACAGCTCTGTACACGCTGATCTTGGTGCCTTTTTTCAGCTGTTGATTGTGCCACACCCGCTTGAATAGTCGCCCGAAAGCACTGTTTGCTTTTGCCAGCCTGTTGTCCAGCTCCTTGTCCAGCTTGGCGTCTGACGTGATGATGCAGCCAAGGTAGGTAAACTGGTGTACAGACTTCAGTTCGGACTCGCCGATGGTGATGTGGGGAGGGCGATGCTCTTCCTTGGGTGCCGGCTGATGAAGGACCTCTGTCTTTTTCAGACTGACCTCAAGTCCAAAGAGCTGGGCAGCATCTGCGAAGCAGGACGTAATGCGCTGCAAGGCTCTCTCTGTGTGTGCAACGAGGGCAGCGTCATCAGCGAAGAGCAGCTCACGAATCAGTTGGTCTAGGGTTTTGGTGTGGGCCTGCAGTCGTCTGAGGTTGAACAGGCTGCCATCGAGACGATACCTGATGTACACTGCGTCGTCATCGTCGAGGTCCACTGTGGCCTGCTTCAACATCATGCTGAAGAAGATGGTGAAGAGGGTCGGTGCCAGCACGCAGCCTTGCTTCACGCCGTTGCGAATGGGGAATGGTTCTGAGAGGTCACTGTTTAGTCTGACCTGGCCTTGCTGGTCCTCGTGGAGCTGGACGATCATGTTGAGGAACTTTGGGGGACAACCTAGTCGCTCCAGGATCTGCCACATACCTTGCCTGCTCACAGTGTCAAACGCTTTTGTTAGGTCGACAAACGTTACGTACAGCCCTTTGTTCTGCTCGCGGCACTTCTCCTGAAGCTGTCTCAGCACAAAGACCATGTCGGTGGTACTCCTGTTGGCTCTGAAGCCACACTGGCCCTCTGGGAGTTGGTCTTCAGCGATGGCAGGTACCAGCCGATTCAGGAGCAACCTTGCGAGAATTTTCCCGGCAATGGACAGCAGGGTAATTCCACGATAATTAGAGCAGGCAGACTTCTCTCCTTTGTTCTTGTACAGGGTGATGATGACTGCATCACGGAGATCCTTTGGTAGTGTTCCTTTTTCCCAGCAGCAGAGAAAGAGGTCGTGGAGCTTGTTGTGCAGTGCTGGGCCTCCATGTTTCCAGATCTCTGGCGGGATTCCGTCAATGCCTGCTGCTTTGCCACTCTTGAGCTGGTGGATGGCTGTGAGGGTCTCTTCGGCGGTGGGCGGTTCGTCCAATTCAACCTTTAGTGGAAGGTGTGGGATTTGGAGGATGACTGTTTCTTGAACAGTGCGTTCAGCGCCGAAGAGGTCCTGAAAGTATTCCGACCAGCGGTTCAAGATGGAGGTATTATCTGTGAGGAGTGCCTGTCCATCAGCGCTTCGCAGGGGACTTTGTACCAGGTGCCTAGGGCCATACACTGCTTTCAGTGCTTCGTAGAAGCCCCTGTAGTCGCCGTTGTCAGCGCAGAGCTGGGTCCTCTGTGCGAGTCTGGTCCACCACTCGTTCTGGAGCTCTCTAAGCTTGAGTTGGAGACTGCTGCAGATGAGGCGGAAGGCAGACGTCTTCACAGGGCAGGAAGGCTGGGCTAGGTGGGCCTGGTGGGCGGCTCTTTTTTTTTGCTAGAAGTTCCTGGATCTCTACGTCGTTTTCGTCAAACCAGTCTTTGTTCCTCTTTCTAGCAAAGCCCAAGACTTCCACAGAGGATTTTACAATAGCAGTTTTCAGTTGTTCCCAGAGTGTTTCAGGGGAGGAGTCTGCTGGATCAACTGTGTCTTTGAGCATGCGCTGTAAATCGGCCTGAAGGGCAGCTTTCTTGTCGTCACGCCGAAGGCTGGCAACATCAAGCTTTTTCTTGGGGGGGGCCTCCTTTCTTGGGTTTCAGCTTGAGGCGGAGCCTGAGTTTGCAGCGAACAAGGCGGTGGTCAGTGTGGCACTCTGCGCTGGGCATCACTCTGGTGAGGAGGACGTCACTGCGGTCCCTCTGACGCACTAGGACATAGTCGATAAGGTGCCAGTGCTTGGAGCGAGGATGCATCCAGGTGGTCTTTCGACTGTCCTTTTGCTGGAAAGTAGTGTTGGTGATGACAAGTTGCTGCTCTGCACAGAGCTCCAACAGTAGGCGACCATTGTCATTGCAGTTCCCAACGCCATGCTTGCCGAGGACTCCTTTCCAGGCTTCAGAGTCTTGGCCCACTCTGGCGTTGAAGTCGCCAAGGATGATGACTTTGTCGTCTGCAGGGGTGCTCTGCAGGAGGCTGCGCAGGTCAGAGTAGAACTTGTCTTTTTCTGCAGGCTCTGCCAGGAGGGTTGGGGAGTACACACTGAGAAGGGTGACGTATTGCTGGTGTCTCAGTGGGAGGCGCATGGACATGATGCGGTCGGAGTGACCCGTTGGTAGGTTTTCCAACTTAGTCGCAATGGGGGTCTTCACCATGAAGCCCACGCCTGAGAGCCGTCTTTCTGATGCAGGCCTGCCTGACCAGTAGAGGGTGTAGCCAGCGCCAAGTTCTTGGAGGCTGCCTTCCTCCGGAAGGCGTACTTCGCTGAGCGCGGCGATGTCGATGTTTAACCTCCGCAATTCATGGGCAATGAGGGCGGAGCGACGTTCAGGGCGTCCGCTGTCTGCTGTGTCGAGCATGGTTCGGATGTTCCAGCATGCTACGTTGAGTCCGGTCGTGGTCGTCATGAGAGTGGATCATACAACAGCAACAAAACAACAAACATACATTGATTTACAAGGAGCAGAAAACTCACACGCACACACACACATACACATGATGAGCCGGCAGATAAAATGGTCTTTAAGTATATGCATAAGGTGTGTTGTAAGCTTGGGTTTAAAAATGGAGAGAGATGATGAGTGACGCACGTCATGTAATGGGACCAAAATACGAAAATGCACGATGACCTTGAGTGACCTTATTACGTCTTGGGATACGGAAAACACGAGTGTCTGAAGCAGAGCGAAGTGAGCGGGACGGTGTATACAGCTGGACAAGATCAGATAAGTAAGGAGGGGCAGAACCAGAGATGATGTCGAAACAAATAACATACTTTATACTGAGTTCTGTATGAAACTGACAGCCAGTGCAAATCAGCTAGTTAAGGCATAATGTGTTCACGTTTCGGTACACGAAAAATCAGACGTGCAGCACAGTTCACGACTCTCTGGATTCGGTCAAGAAGATTTTGCGGAACACCTGACAAAAGACAATTGCAGTAGTCTATGCGGGACAGCACTAGGGAGGTAACAAGTGTTTCGGTAACTTCGTCAGCGGATGTCGAACAGTGCTAATCCTTCTGAGTTCAATGAAGGCAAGCTGGCAAACTTTCTTCACTTGTTCCTTCATTGTCAGCCTGTTGTCACAAATGACACCCAAGTTACGGGCCGAGCTAGAAAAGGAGATGGTGCTCTCGCCCATCACCATTGACTCAGGAAGATCAGCACTGCACGTTGAGGAGCACGTCATTCGGAGGGCCTCAGTCTTGTCACTGTTTAGTTGGAGCTTGTTCTGTGTGGTCCACTTCTGAACATCACAAATATAAGCCTCCATAGACTGCACCATCCGATCAACATGTTCACAAAGGGAGTGTTTGTACAATTCTGTATCATGTACATACAAATGATAAGAAACAATATGACATGTGACAGGGGCTGTGTATACAAAGTAAAAAGAACAGGCCCCAAGATCGACCCTTGTGGAACGCCACAAAGCAGCTCCACAGGGTGGCACTCGAATCCTGCCACTGAAACCATCTGCAAGCGACAAACAAGGTAGGACACACATTTGCCGACTTTTTGTGACCCTTGACCTTTTCGGCAGATCATCCATATTAGTATCCATAGATAGGTCTTGCCATCAGGTATCTGTATACCAAGTTTGAAGTTTTCAATAGTATTTGAGAACAAACCCCATCTTTTGTCAACATAAGGCTATTTCTGACCCATTTCCTGATCTCCTGTGACCCTTGACCTCTCCGAGGGTCAACCTAATTAGTTTGCATAGATTTGTGTGTGTTAAAAATAGGCAATTTTGACCTGCATCTGGACCCACTGTGTCCTTTACCTTTGAGCGAGGTCACTGACATAGGTGTGTTTAGAAAGGTTTTGATACAAAGATCCTTGGGCCAAGTTTGCAGTATGTGTCTAGAATAGTCTCCGAAAAAATGCCAACGTTAAAGTTTACCACGGACGACAAAAGACGGGCAGACGACGGTGGCCCGATACATAGTCTCACTTTTGCTATCGCACGTCCGCCAATAAAAGAATAAACAACGTTCATACAGAATTTAACACAGAGACAAAACGTCAAATACTAGAGCTGAAAAGATCAAAGACAAAACCATCGATGCTAACGTGCATAATATGTATGAATACTTTCTCTTAAGTCTGTACACAATTCTCTGTCACCATTGGTAAACATGATGAACCATGGGTAAAGTAGCCCTCTTATCACATGACAACTCCATGACCTATAATATTTACCAAGGACGACGGACCTACGACGGGCGACGGATAAATCAGTACATAGACTTAACCCTTGCAGCACATGAGCCAGAAATAACAGACTCGAGTCTTCTTACGTCCACTTTCAGTGATGGCATGATCTTCGAAAACCCGGGCTTTGCCAGCATCAGGTCGATCGGGAGTCCAGTGTTTGATGATTGATGGCCTGGGAGGTAAATCGACAGGCGTCCCATCGTCACCTTCACCGTAGTCTGTGAAGTTAAAACCGCACGCAGCTGTTTCGGTAGGGGACGATTTAAGGATAACATGCTCTGTGGAGCTGGCAGTTGGGGTCAGTATCGGCGAGCATTCATCCGCAGATTCCGCATATTCCTTGTCACACACACAAGGGCACACACGTTTCAGACGTGCACGCAGACGTCCGGGGTGAGCCGCTTCCATTTCTCGCCTGTGTTTCATGATGGTGGTGGAGGCAAACGCGTTCAGCAGCAGGGCAAGGATCAGGTTGATAAACTGTTGGAAAACAATAAGCATAAATCCAGAAAAAGGCAATTGCAACGCGTGTAAAATGCAAAACAAAGAAAACACCCCCCTCCCCCCAAACAAACAAACAAACAAACAAACAAAATACAAAATAAAACAAACAAACAAACAAACAAACAAACAAAACAACAACAACAACCTAACCAAAAAGAACACTTTTAAAGGAACAGAACACAAAAGTTGTACGGCTCTGGGTTTGGGTTTAAAGTGTGTTTCTTCTTTGTTTATTTCAAAATAGACATAAACACAAGGTCAATCGTCAACAACAATGCAATGAGCTCCGCTGCGATGACGTCACGAGGCGCGAAACTGGAGTTGCCTTCCTTGAGTACGGTAAAAAGTACAGAAAACACCTCGCGCTCGCGTTTGACGCCTGTAACACACGTACCGTCTGCTGCACAGTTGATGAGTGGACGCTTCTCGTTCGGCACATATATTCATTTTGTTGTTTTCTGTTTTACATAAATTTGTTTTTGTATTGTTTTGGCAAGACTGACTGTTGACGTGTTGTACCTCATACCTCTCTACTACTCAAATGCATAGACATTTTCCTCAATACTGGTGAACAGCTGTTGCATTAAAGAGTGTCACAACTGGCAGGACCGAGAAACGGACCGGAAATATTTCAGCATAAAAATGTGTGGTAGTGCAAAATTTCAATGCTCTACCGTTTATAGTTTATGAAAAATCTCAATTTGTCGAAAATGAGACGATTTGCGCATTTCATAACATGCTAAGTTATAGGGTCGCATAACTACATACTACTCTCTAGACTGACAATATCTCCACTTGATGTACTGATTAAACCCAATGCCTAGTTTGCATTGATTTTTTTACAGCTCCAATAATGGTATACTTTAGAAGATAATTATGTCATCTAAAAAGAGATTAAGATATAGAGAATACAAGCCCACCTAAATTGATAATGCCGCAGCGACCCACTAAAAACACGGAAAATTACTCCCCTTTGTCTACCAACACCCCGCCTTTCCCAATACACAATGTTGAGTTCAAATAAAACACAGTATGACAACATGAGATAACATCCCATGACGATATACCTGGCAACATAATGACAGAGTCGATTTCTGAAAAACTTTTTCTCAAAAACGTGTCTGTCACCTTTTGAATGCATGCCCAGGGTGTGTGTGTATAGCAGTACAAAGCCGTGTAACACACTCTATCACTACCTTACTAAGACTCTATTATTAAAAGCTGAGTAAGTCTCTAGCTTAAAATACCCCCCCCCCCCCCACCACCACCACCCCTGCCCCACCTCCCCCCCCACACACCTCACACCTACACGCACCTTTCACCCCCACCCTCCCTTAGCCACACACACACACACACACACACACACACACACACACACACACACACACACACACACACACACACACACGCACACCCACACACACATTCAGCCGTGTTATTGTGCATTCGGATTTTTATTTGCCTTGCGCTGTTCAGCTTCGCTGCCAGTGAAATGTATGCCCTTCTAACTTTATTCATGTCAACTAACGTTATTCATGTCAACTGATGATAAATGGGCCAGCTGACGATAAATGGGCCAACTGACGATAATATACTAACTGACGACTAAATATGTCATTTACGTCGTATGTTATTTCTGATCCAAAACAAAAGCACAGCACACGCTATTGCGCGCGCGATGCCCCACCGCGTGACTTGTTATTTCTACACTACAGGTATTTACCCGACCACATTTATGTGCACCTTCATGTTTGTGTATGTATGTTTCTCCTGCCTACTTCCTAAGTTCCGGAGAAAGACATGGGTATTATACGAGACCTGATGCATCCTTTTTGAGGATGTAGATGATCGTCTTGTTCTATACCTGCGTATTTCTCTGTGGGCTGGCGATTGGATGCCTGACAGGCGGGGGCAGGGGATCTAACTGTTTGTCTGTCCAGCGCTGAGTAATTCCCATTGGTATGTGTACAATTCTGCAAGCGCTAGCCTCACCTATCTGGTTTCTGAGTATTCTATAACTCGAGGCAAACGTGTATCGTTGCATTGTTGTGTATTGTCTTGTGCATCTACTGTGGGAATTCAGGGTATTTACCCGACCACATTTAGTAGTGCACCTTCATGTTTGTGTATGTATGTTTCTCCTACATACTTCTTAAGTTGCGGAGAAAGACATGGGTTAAATACGAGACCTGATGCATCCTTTTTGAGGATGCAGATGATCGTCTTGTTCTGTACCTGCGTATTTCTCTGTGGGCTGGCGAATGGGTGTCTGATAGGCGGGGGCAGGGAATCTAACTGTTTGTCTGTCCAGCGCTGAGTAATTCCCCTTGGTATGTGTACAATACGGCTTTGTACTGCTATACACATACACCTTGGGCATGCATTCAAAAGGTGACAGACACGTTTTTGAGAAATATTTTTTTTTCAGAAATCGACTCTGTCTTTATGTTGCCAGGTATATCGCCATGGGATGTTATCTCATGTTGTCATACTGTGTTTTATTTGAACTCAACATTGTGTATTGGGAAAGGCGGGGTGTTGGTAGACAAAGGGGAGTAATTGTCAATTTTTCCGTGCTTTTAGTGGGTCGCTGCAGCATTATCAAATTAGGTGGGCTTGTATTCTCTATATCTTAATCTCAAAAAAGGTTTAAAAACATCAACGTCGAATAGCGCGCTATAATGTAGTAGGTGCTTGCCGGACCACGCCTAAACAGTCCTAGGTCCATCGTCCTTGGAGTCCCTGAAATTTCAGGAAAATTCGATACCCCCTGACCACGGGGTGAGGCCAGAAAACTCAACAAGCTGGTGCCGACAGCCCAATATTTATCTTGTGCAGTTGGCCGTTACTGACGCAACACTTCCCCTTCCTTTGCTGTCATCTCTTCATCTTGGCTGGAAACAGTGTCGTAGTCAGACCAGTACAAAGCCCATAATATGTAGACTTAACCCATTCAGCCCCGACATCCTACAGCAGGTGATGGGTCGACCATGATAATTCAAGGGTAGTGCCAGATCAGCTTGGCGCCTTTCGGAGCCAAACTAATCTGGCATTGCCCTTGAATTATCATGGTCGATACATCTCCTGCAACTGGTGCATAGTCGTTAGATAACGCCTCCAAAATTTGGGAACAAGAAAGGCAAAGCCATTATGGCTCACATGTATGACCTATTTACATATGTGTGACCTTTGTGACAATAAGTAAAGGGCTGGCTCTTGCACCAGCAAAATACATGTTTTCTGAAAATGTAAGCATTTTCACTTATCTGTCAACTCCCCGTTGACCCTTGACCTTTGCGATGAGTCGACTAAATTAGTATACATAGGAAGGTCTTATCATCAGCTACCTTTGTGCCAAATTCGATTGAAATTTGCAAAAATGTTGATAATACCTACAATTTTATCACAACTTTGCATATTACACACATGTGCTGGCCTCTTGTGACCCTTAACTTTTCCGAGGGGTCATCCGAATTAGTATGCATAGATAGGTCTTACCATCAGGTATCTCTGTACCAAACTTGGGTTTGAAGTTGTGAATAGTATTTAGGAACAAACATCTTTGGTCAAAATATGGCTATTTTGTTTACCTAATTCCTGAGCCCTTGCGACCTTTGACCTTTCAGAGGGATCAACCAAATTAGTATGCACAGAAAGATCTTCCCATCAGGTATCTCTGTAGCAAGTTTAGTCTGAAGTTCTGAATAGTATTTGAGAAAAAAAATCTTTTGTCAAAAATATCGCTATTTTGGACCTATTTCCTGAGCTCCTGTGACCTTTGACCTTCCGTGGGGTCATAATAATTAGTATGCATAGATAGGCCTTACCATCAGGTATCTCGGTACCAAATTTGGGTTTGACGTTGTGAATAGTATTTGAGAAAAAAGCATCTTTTGTCAAAATATGGCTATTTGTCACCTATTTCCTGAATTCTTGTGACCTTTGACTTTTCCGAGGGATCAACCAAGTTAGTATGCATAGAAAGGTCTTACCATCAGCTATCTTTGTACCAAGTTTGGGTTTGAAGTTGTGAATAGTATTTGAGAAAAAATAAGTTATGTCAAAATATAGCTATTTTGGGCCTATTTCCTCATCCACCCTGACCTTGACCTTTGTGAGAGGTCACTGAAGTTGGTATGTTTAGAAAGGTTTTTTCCACAAAGTATCCTTGGGCCAAGTTTGAAGACTGTGGCTTGAATAGTCTCCGAGAAAATGCCAACGTTAAAGTTTACCACGGACGACGGCGGACGGACGACAGACGACGGACGCACGACCACTAGCCCAGGACATAGAGTCACTTTTGCTTCGCACGTAAGCCAAAAAAGGCCGTCGGGCTGAATGAGTTATTGAAAAAAGAAACGCACCAGCTGATACACACAAGTTAATATTTTTCGTGAGCTCTCGACGCCAATATTATCAGCTCTCGACGCCCTCTCTTAAAATGGACACTTGTAATTTACCTGTTGAAACCATTGTCACCCGCGACATTTGGTGTCGACTTTTTCGATAGGCGTTGCATACTTAAAGTTATATTCCCCAGGATCAAGTGAGTGAGTGAGTATAGATTGCTTTACGTCCCGCAAGCGACAAAGGCCTTCTCAGGACGTGCCTGCGCTAAATGAAGAAAAGAACTGCAAGAAGTGCAGACAGGAGGGAGAATTTCAAAAAAAAAAAATACAGATGAATGGACCAAAAAGACAGAAATACAAACCCCCAAAAGAGTAGAACCCACCTTGCAGGGGTTAGACAAGGATCCCCAGGATCAAGCATCTCAACACAGTCAGAAAACTGTCTGCAACAGATACTGCTAACAGTATGTGTATGGGTCCTTTGTGTACTATCGTAGAGCTTTATGATGTAAGTACAATGCCAAATGTCGAAATTTATCGTTTGGAGGGTGTATTGCTTTTGTACCCGAGTCGCATCGTATCGTATGCATCGGCCTTGTTTTGAATTAATATGCATATTTATGAGCCTACCTCACAAAGCAGAACCCGGCCGACTATCAGTGTATCGCAATACTGCGGCAGGTCACGAGGTCATTGGTGTGGTGTATACACGTGTCAGTGTACACGTGTACTGATGTTTTCCGGCATCCTTTTGACGTAATTTTTCGCGAGATTAAGTAGAATAAACCTTCCATACTCGATATGCTGTCAAAATCACAATGGGGGTTCCGCTAACCTGCCAGTATTTACTACTAACGAATTGTGCTGCTGCTGTCAATTTCACATCTCACACATCGAAGTCTACGTAACTGAAAGCATCATTGGAAACGACAAATGCACCATTGCAGCTGAAACACTACCTCTCTGAATCGAGTGAATGAGAGCCCGCTTAGACAAAAACATGTTACGACCAGCGATGTGCAACGGCTTTGACACACAACTCAGTTTTCAGATCTTTGCAGCATAAAATGTGACAACTAGCTCGTACCTATATGATAAAACAGGTTTAAAATCTTGCGAAATCAGTAAGAGCTAAATTCTACTGAAGATCATGAATTCTAAAAATCACTACCGCTCGCGGAACTATAGGAATATCGACAAAGACCGTAGATTACTCACTGATTCAGCAGGAAAGAAACAAATAATAGGTGGGAGGTCAAGCCAAGCTCTTGCTTTACGCGTTGCCACATGTCCATATTCCCTTGTCCAATGTCAGTTCTACTTAGGGGTATCTTGTCTCTCTTCCTCTTTTGTTTCTCTTCAATTCCAAGTCTGTCATTGTCAGCGCGAGTCGATGATACTTTCTTTCAGTTGTTTTGTCGCTCTTTCATCCGCCATCTTGTCTCTGACTGGTTATAATTATACAGATGACCTAGGCCGTATATAATAGTTATAACGTCAGCTACCATCGCCTATCAGAAGCAATCTTTTCACGGTGTACCGTCCCAAGATTCCGGTGGGCCTCTTTTCGCTTTGAACGGACGAAAGAAAGCATTTGGTGGGACAATAAGTCACTGTCTAAGTGGGTATGTATACTGAATCCCAGTAAATTTGTTTTGCGAACTGAAGCCAGCAAAAAGGTCAGGCGTGCACCTTTAAAGTAATAGACTTACGACTGACTTAATAAATGGCGGGATACTG
>BTPG01000001.1:49319766-49627266 GCA_036245525.1 Semisulcospira habei
TGTGCGTATGTATGTATTAGTGTAGGCGGTATCGCCATGAAAAGTGCATTATCCTGCAAATTCAGCTTACGGCCACAGACATTTTGGACACAGCTAGCCGTCAGTACCCTATTGGTAAAACCAGTAACATGTCATCGAGATTTTGCCTTGGAACCGTTAAAAAAAATAATTTCGTTTGTGACGTCATCAATGACCATTTTACCACCATTACTTTTTAACCGCAATCGTGTCATTTGAAAGTCAGGAACATTCAGTTTTCGCTTTTATAGTGGAATATGTCTGCGCTTGCTGACATGATTACTAATGACGCTTGGCCGCCATTTTCAAGACGGCGCCCACAACAATATAGCGTACCAGGCTGCTGAAGTTAACACAAGCGATAAAATAAAGATATATTTGGATTGCCAAATAATTGCTCTTTTCCAGACCAAAAGATGTTTTACGAAAAATGTACAAAATTTTGCATGAAAATTAATTATTTCTTGTCCACGTTTTCATCAGTCTCTTTTTTTAAATTATTCAATATACCATATTTGAGAGCACAGTGAATTAAAGCGTATGAGTGTTGCGAGACACATTTTTGAGGAATGAAACTAGACCGTAGTACCGATATAATAACGCGCTTCTTATTGGATATCGGACAAATATGGCCGCCATTTTAAAATGACCGCCGATCACACATCTGTAGCCTCAGGGAAATTGGTTGCTGTGCACAATGTGCAACCAAAATGACTTTGAGAAAGTAATTTGAAGGAAAACAACGTGAATATAAACTAGGTGAACCCTGTTCACTTTTGCGAGTGCCACTGAGGTGTAACAAGGTGTTAACGACAAGCTCGATTCATCTAGACACCAACAAGACGGTTCGAACGAAATAAGGGCAAACTACCATTGCAACACAAGACAGAAAATACATGTTTTATTGTCAGCTGATTTATTATTTGTCACTGCATTATCACGCTAGCACCTGTCTTATAAAATTAAGAACCCAAACACTTCCAGTGTGTCGACCGTTACGCCTGACTTAACCTGCAGACTGTTTTCAGTCGGCTAATGTGACGTAATATTCATTTTGGAACACTACAAGATTGATAATTACAGCCACATATACACATTTTTGTCCTAGTTTGTCTTATAACTATGAACTGCCGTACGATTACCTAATGTAGGTCAAGGTCGCTGCTGCCCCGTGTTTTTAAGTCCCTTCTATGTATAGAAGGGAATTTTTAGGATGGGTCGAGGTGGGGCAAATTTAATAGCATGTCCATGATGTCAAAGGCGGGTAGGCCTAAACCTCTGACAACTGAAGTAACAAGATAAAAAATGCGTCGTGCCTAGTTACGCTAACCTCGCTGTGAACGTACATTTGGCGCGAAGCGCCGTAAGTGCTTATGTATGTATGTATGTATGTATGTATGTATGTATGTATGTATGTATGTATGTATGTATGTATGTATGTATGTATGTGTGTGTGTGTGTGTGTGTGTGTGTGTGTGTGTGTGTGTGTGTGTGTGTGTGTGCGTGCGTGCGTGTGTGCATGCGTGCGTATGTATGTAAACACGACAATCTCCGATATTGCTGTACGCACAAGCTTGAAACTTGGCGAAATACTTTATTCAAGAGATGGCTAAGGGAGCCTCCGAGCATATTGTAATTGGATGTCTCCTTGAAGACAAAATACCGTTCATAGAAAGTCGGTGACCCAGATCAGAGTCTGAAATTTGTGTCCTATTTACTTGCCATTTTGGACATAGCTAGTGTGCATAAAGACATTGGATGAGTTTGTTAGCCAGCTTTGTATCCTTTAAACTTCTTCAGTAACAATTCTTTTGAGAAAAGAATTAAAACAGTAAAAACACTTGACTTCTGGAGAAGGTCAGACATGGTGGCGACATAAAAGAAGCAACTCCGTCACCACGCAGACATTGACGCAATACTCTAAATATGACGTAGGGGAGGAACCCCTATTATGAAACAGTACCTATTATGAAACACCTTGCTCCTGGCGAAACGGAATAACTTTTCCAAATTCCGCCTATGCAGTAAATATAAAGCTACTTCAGTGAGCCTTATTTCCGGTACAAAAATGGCAGGCGTGATGAAAAAGAAAATAGGCCGAGAAAATATTATTTTTGACCCTTCTGCTTCTTATTTTTCGCCATTTTGAAACACCTAAATCAGCATTCAGTTTTGTGATTAAAAAGCAACAACCAAATAGCCTCTTTTGTCATGAAGAGCAATCTTCGGACATCAAATAACCAGCGGCATTCGTTTAGTTCTCTTTTTGTTGTTTTGGAGGCATGCATTTTTTTCTGGAGAGGTATCTAGTTCCTATAATGAAACACAAAGAGCACCTAATAAAATTATCCCCCACCGGGTCTGCCCTAGGGGACCTTGGTGGGGTTGTCTACTGTTTAGTTCCTAGGGTCACCTTGTCTAACCCCTGCAACGTGGGTTCTACTCTTTTGGGGGTTTGTATTTCTGGCTTTCTGGTCCATTCATCTGTATTTTTCTTTTGAAATTCTCCCTCCTGTCTGCGCTTCTTGCAGTTTTTTCTTCATTTAGCGCAGGCACGTCATGAGAAGGCCTTTGTCGCTTGCGGGACGTAAAGCAATCTATATTCACTCACCCTAATAAAATTATGAAACGTGGTTCATATTTAGAACAGTGTTTCATATAAGGAGCAGTGTTTGTCTAGCATATATATCGGAAACTATCCAGCCAGTTTGTCCCAATTTTCAGATGTTGATGATTTTCCCAATACAGAGTATCCCACGCCAGGATCATGTCACTTTCGTCAAGGTCAAGGTCACAACGGCTACAATTACTATATATGCCATTATCCAAGGCAATGTTACTTTAAACACCGAAACGATGTGATTCAACTGCAAAAAGGCAAAGTGTGATATTTTGTGATCCACACAGAGTGTTGAACACCAGAATCTATTCACTGCCGTAAAGGCCAAGGTCACAACGGCCATATTTGTTTTGTGCAAAATTGTGTGCTAGGCAATATCTCAATAACTATGGGGCCTATTCAATCCAAATTTTAGATTATAGTATTTTACCATATCACACATTGCCGTCAATTGTTACTGCGCCTCTACCTCGAGGTCAAGGTCATAGCTACCATATCTGTCT
Source organism: Semisulcospira habei (assembly GCA_036245525.1). Lineage (NCBI taxonomy): Eukaryota > Metazoa > Mollusca > Gastropoda > Semisulcospiridae > Semisulcospira > Semisulcospira habei. The sequence goes on from BTPG01000001.1 coordinate 49,322,908, forward strand.
TGTAGATTATTGAGCAGAGAATACCTCTGAAACCGCTGTACTGATTTGCTTTGAATTTTTACGAAATAATGCTTTACCCTCAAATGTGATGTTTTTAACAGAATGAACTCACGTCCTGTAAGGTGAAGGTCGCAGAGGCCATATTTGTGTGAGCCTTTATGCAGGCAATATCTCTGAAACCACAGGCCTGATTTTTTCCAAATTTTGTTTGATGATATTTTTACTTAACCCCTTCACAGCTGAGAAACTCTCAATAGGATACATCTGCAAGACACATAAATCCTCATGAGCCTCGCGCGATCGCGGGTGCGGGGGCTCATGGCGAGTTTGGCTCTTGCTGACTCAACTGACATATATTTGACGTTTGGGGTTCCTTGGAACTGAATTAAGAACGATTTCAGAGCAATATTTGAGTCCAGTGGTAGTGAAAAGAATAAAACAGGTATGTCAAAAACCAGGTTTATGTCGCTACATCACTTCAAGATGACGCGCACAGTTTTTGGGAATGCTTTCAGACAGACAAAATGGCGCATTATTGTCTGCGGGGAGGGGGTGGGGCTAAATACTTGTTCCAAGAGCAAACCTTGTTGGCTTAGGTGTGACAGCAAATGTGAAACAGTATAAAATTATTAATGTGTTCACCAATCGTCCATGCATCCGCTCTTCAGCAGTCGTGTGTGTATGCGTGCGGTTTGTATAAGGCAATTTCTTAGGGACTATAATATTCACAGACTTTAAACTCGACACAACTGTAGTTTACAAGAACAACTTACCTGCATATTTCACCTGTAGAAAAGGTCAAGGTCATCATAGGTCGATGTGTTTGTAAAGATTAGTCATTTTTTGCACACAAATTTTTATAAAGTTAACTTTGGTGCGCAAAAGTTTGAAAGTACCTAAGTATGCATTTTCTACCACGCATACTACTGCGAATGACCTCTCTTTAAGGTAGAGGGCAGTTAAAAAATAACGTGCAAGAGATTCCGTAGACCTTTTTGTGGGAACTCTTCCTGTCGGCGGAGTCACAGTTGCTGAGAATGTGAAGAGGGTGAGGACCTACAAATGCGCCACTTGTTGACTATCAAACGAGGGGCGGGTAGTGCTGGTGTTAGTGCGGGTGGCAGCTCGCAGGATTTCCAAGAAGAGGCGCTGGAAGGTGTGTGTGTGTGTGTGTGTGTGTGTGTGTGTGTGTGTGTGTTTGTGTGTGTGTGTGTGTGTGTGGAGGGGGTGGGGGGGGGGAGGGGGTGGGGAGGGGGGGGGGAGGGTCCAAACTCTCAAAAATGGAAAATTACACATTAAAAAATATCCTGGGAACCGTGCACCTTGGAACACCCCTCTCCCGCTGATTTTGCTTTTGTATATGTACATAAACCTGCGTCGATAATACTAGCTTTTATCAAGTTTTACTTCTGAGGTGGAAAAACAAAAAAATACATTTGCTTTTACTCCCACATATATGAACATTTTCAACACAATTGCTGACCATGCCTGCCCTTTGACCTTTAGAAGGAGCCAATAAAATTAACATGCATAGACAATGTAACCCCTAGCAAAACATTTCTACTGGGGTCCCACTGCAAAGTTCACATACGAACTAAGTGTAATAGCAACAACCTAAAATAAAAGCCTTCTTAATTCCCGTGACCTTTGACCCTAACGAGAGGTTAACTTACTAGAGCTGAAAACAAAGGTTGTATCATCAGTTTTCTCTTTGGCAAGTTTTAAAATAAGATTATAATAATTAGGAAGAAGCTACCAAGTGAGTATGAAAAAGCACTGTCAAATTACAAGCACTGGCAGTCAACCCTTTCGGTCTAGTTTTTTTAAATTATAATAATTAGTTTCTGAAAAAAATCGCCCGTTTATTGACCTTTGTAACCTTGACCTTTCATGGAGATCAGCGCAAGTGACAATAAAAGCTATTGTCAAATATGATCACTGTGCCAAATTAGAAGTCTGTGGCTCTGATGGTCTCTCAGAAATTCAAAATGAAAAAATATGTCACAATTGGATATGCACAGGAAGATGGATGGATGGACTAATAGTGGACCAGTGGCGGATGACTCTTTATATTTAACTCACTTTCACTTTGAGCCTATAATGTGTGCTAACCATCTCTCATGTCTTAATTTTCCAGCAAAATGTAAGTGAAACTTGTAAAAAGGACATATTCACACTGTTTCATAATAGGAGACCTAGTGTTTCATATTAAGCAAATGTGCCTAATATGAAACAATGTGTCACTTTTTTCAAACTGGAACTGTTTCTGCACCGAATTTGAGTTTTGAAATTTGGCTTTGTCCTAAGATGCATCAATATAATCTCTATCAAATCCTGGTTTCGGATTGATTCTATCTTTCTTTTGACGGTCGCGCTAGACGTTTTTGCTTAAGTGTTTCATACATGGGTCTCCTCCCCTAGTTCTCTGTCTCTGTCTCTCTCTCTCTCACACACACACACACACACACACACACACACACACACACACACACACACACACACACACACACACACACACACACACACACACACACATGAGCGCATCTCCAAGAGGCATAGATCCTCATCCGCCCTCCGGGCGCAGGAGGATCTATGCCTCTTGGAGACATTTGGAGCACTCGCGCGCGACGCACAGGCCCACATACACACACACTGTCAATTTGACCTAATCCTACCCCAGGACTGGGACAAATAGCAGGCTTATGCAAACACTGTTTATGAAAAAAAAAAACAAAAAAAAAAACATGCGGGTATTAATGATAAGACAGTTTTTTTCGTAAAAGAAAAATTAAAGTTATGTTAGCTGTTTTACAAATTACTCTGAAAAAGCCGCTGCAGAAAATTGTCTGATTTTCACACCTAGGGCATACAGGTCACAATTGACCTAATCGTACCCGACAGCCGCGACAAACTGTAGGCTTATGCAAATGCCGTAAATGAAAAATCGTGAGATTATTAGTCAGAAGATTGTTGTTTTCGTAAAAAAAAAAAAATTCAATCGTTTAAGATTAATCCATGTAATTCGTGAAATTAATCCCCCAAAACGTGAAAATATATTAATAAAAATTCATTATCACTCAAAATGTTCTAGAGGTACATTGCTGGTTAACAGCCGCATTCAACCCTTTTACCTAGCTATATGCAAAATATCTAGTAAAAATAAAACAAGAAAGATAACGTCCTTATGGCTCACGTGTATGACCGATCCACACGTCTGGCAAGAAGTAAAGGCATGGCTTCTGCACTAACAAAATCCACGTTTTCTCAAACTTTAATCATTTTTCACACACCTGTGAAACTCCCGTGACCATTGATCTTTGCGATGAGTCGACTAAATTTGACTGAAAAGTTTGCAAAAATGTTGATAATAACTACAATTATTGGCATTTGAAACAAATTTGTCGACCTCTTGCGACCCGTGACCTTTTCCGAGGGGTCATCCAAATTAGTATGCATATATAGGTCTTACCATCAGGTATCTCTGTAGGAAGTTTGGGTTTGAAGTTGTGAATAGTAATCGAGAAAAAAACATTTCTTGTCAAAATATGGCTATTTCTTTTTTTAAAAACCTATTTCCTGAGTCCTTGTGACCCTTGACCTTTCAATGGTAATTGAGAAACAAGAAAGGCAAAGCCATTATGGCTCACGTGTATGACCTATTTACATATGTGTGACCTTTCTGACAGTAAGTAAAGGGCTGGCTTTTGCACCAGCAAAATCCACGTTTTCTGAAAATGTAAGCGTTTTCACTTATTTGTCAACCCCTGTGATCCTTGACCTTTGCGATGAGTCGACTAAATTAGTATGCATAGGAAGTTCTTATCATCACCTACCTTTGTGCCAAATTTGATTGAAAAATTTGCAAAAATGTTGATAATACCTACAAATTTATCAAACATTTGCATTTTACACATTGTGACCCTTGACTTTTCTGAGGGGTCATCTAAATTAGTATGCATAGATAGGTCTTACCGTCAGGTATCTCTGTACCACATTTGTTTAAACACCGGCGCTGTACTATGGCGGCGACGGGCCCCCAGGTGCTGTTTGACCGTTGTTCAGTTTTATGTTGCCTAGATCGGAGATCATCTCGGCCGTATCGACGCGGGTATTTTGCTTTCTCTTGTTAACTTGTTTTTTATGTGCTAGCTTTAGTCAAGTAGGAACTTAATAAAGAACATCATTATAATAGTGTGTTCAGGAGACATAGGGCTGTCTTAGTATTCTGTTTTTGTTAGGGAGTTTCGGGTCGGGATGAGGCGACTGGCTCTGGCCATTAGATGCCTTGGCGACGGGCTTCACCCGTCCCGAGTCATTGTCCATTTTGTAGCTCTGTTATTGTAATTCGTGGAATGAGCGAGTGAGTGAATGTAAGCAGCACCTGTGGTGGCAAAAATGTGAATTTCCCCATAAGGGATTAATAAAGTATTATTGTATTGTATTGTATTGTATTGTATTGGGTTTAAAGTTGTGAATAGTATTTGAGAACAAACACCTTTTGTCAAAATATGGCTATTTGTTTTACCTATTTCCTGAGCTCTTGTGACCCTTGGCCTTTCCGAGTGGTCATCCAAAATGTTTTGCATAGATATGTCTTACCATCGGGTATCTCTGCACAAAATTTGGGTTTGAAGTTGTGAATAGTATTTGAGAAAAAACAACATCATTTGTCAAAAAATGGCTATTTTGGATCTATTTCCTGAGCTCTTGTGACCTTTGACCCATCCGAGGGGTCATCCCAATTATGTGCATGGATAGGTCTTACCATCAGGTATCTTTGTACCAAATTTGGGTTTGAAGTTGTGCATAGTATTTGAGAAAAAACATCTTTTGTCAAAATATGGCTATTTTTGACCTATTTCCTGAGCTCATGAGACCCTTGACCTTTCCGTGGGATCAACCAAATTAGTATGCATCGAAAGGTCTTACCATCTGGTATCTTTGTACTAAGTTTGGTATTGAAGTTGTGAATAGTATGTGAGAAAACATATTATGTCAAAATATAGCTATTTTGGTCCTATTTCCTCATCGCCATGTGACCTTGACCTTTGTGAGAGGTCACTGAAATTGGTATGTTTAGAAAAGTCTTGCCACAAAGTATACTTGGGCCAAATGTGAGGATTGTAGCTTGAATAGTCTCCGAGAAAATGCCAACGATAAAGTTTACCACGGAACACTACTCCGGACGGACGACGGACGCCGGACGAACGATCATTGGCCCAGAACATAGATTCAATTTTGCTTCGCACGTGAGCCAAAAACATATCTTGTCAAAATATGGTTATTTGTTTACCTATTTCCTGAGCTCTTGTGACCCTTGACCTTTCCCAGGAATCAACCAAATTAGTATGCATAGAAAGGTCTTACCATCAGGTATCTCTGTAGCAAGTTTGGGTTTGAAGTTGTGAATAGTAATTGAGAAAAAACATTTTTTGTCAAAATATGGCTATTTTGAACATATTTCTTGAGCTCTTGTGACCCTTGACCTTTCCGAGGGATAAACCAAATTAGTCTGCGTATAAAGGTCTTACCATCAGGGATCTTTGTACCAAGTTTTGGGTTTGAAGTTGTTTTTAAGAAAAAAAAAAGAATTATGTCCAAAAATATATATTTTGGATATATTTCCTGAACCTCTGTGACCTTGACTTTGTGAGAGGTCACTGAAATTGATATGTTTAGAAAGGTCTTGCCACAAAGTATCCTCGGGCTAAGTGTGAAGACTGTAGCTTGAATAGTCTTCGAGAAAATGCCAAGGTTAACTGAAGTTTACCACGAACGACCTACGACGGCGGACGACGGACGGACGACTACTGGCCCAGAACATATATTCACTTTTGCTTCGCACGTGAGCCACAAAGTACGGACTCCAGTTGGATCAACCGGTTTTGAGAAACGGCCATTTTCTTCGCCAATTAGCATCTTAATATAAAAAAAAAATCGAAAAAAGGTCTCGAGATTATTCTTTTAGGGACAATATCATACAATTTCAAGCTTGTCCGTCCTCAAACGCGGGATCTAGTCGCTGTCAGACACACACACACACACACACACACACACACACACACACACACACACACACACACACACACACACACACACACACACACACACACACACACACACACACACACACACACACACACACGCGGCGCTTTGGCGCCAACAAGACGTTTTATAGCAAGGTTTGCGTAAGACGTGAAGCCATTTTTATCTTGTTACTTCTTTGCCAGAATTTCTGGCCCGCACGCCAAAAACGTCATGTGCATGCTCCGGATTGTGCTCCGACCAGCCCCATTTCAATTTCTACCATATTTTCAATACGGTAGACAAAAACGACACCAAATTGCTTCGTAAAATCATTCAGCCGAAAGTGTACACGTCAGGTACGGAAAGATGGTAAGCATATTTGATAGATGCACATTGTCAAGCTCTATAAAGAACACAGAACACAGCCTTACAGACATGCCCATAAACTTAGGTCTACACGCGCACACATAGATTTGACAGTTTTTTTCCCAGATGAAACTCAGTTTGGCTGCTCAGGTTGTTAGTGACACGGTGGCTAAAAGTCTTGAACAGTGTTGCTGGGAAGAGCCTTCAGAAACTGTGCAGTTCATAAAGCATATGGACAGATGTTTTGATTGTTTAAATACAAGATGTATGGGTGAAGATGAGAGAAGAAGAAATCCTAATTTGGCACCATGCAGTAGTTTAGAAGATGAAAGATTGCAGTACTTGAAAGATCAGTTCCTAGGGTATTTTGAGAGTGGGAAGCCGGTATTCTCAGAAGTCATGGGAATCTCACTGCAAACGAAGGGAGCAAAATGATTTTAAGTTGGCAGGTCTGAGCATCTATGTTAATTCTATCACAGAATGTGTGCAGTTTCTTTTGAGGGAGGGGGCGGAGTTTGTTTTGACCAACAAATTCAACCAGGACCCACTAGAAGAGCACTTTACTCACTGTAGATGCAAGGAGGGTTCTAACAATAACCCAAGTGTTTATGCCATGCTCAAAACTTCGCAATATAGGTTCGGTTAGTTAGTTATTTGGGTTTAACGCCGAGCAGGCGACCTAGGCTTTCTCACGGCGGACTATAGCTTAAGGAGCCTTGACCCCTCAGTGGCAACACCACAAGAAAACGCAAATTGGGCAAAATACTGGATGACAGCCCTTTGCCCAAACGAAAAAAAAGCACAAATAATATTGTTTTCCTCCTTACGTCACACGACCAGTAACTTTAGCGCAAACCGTACCATTTGACCGTGATACAAAAAAAAACCTTGTAGCGGAAAAATGTCAGACTTCTTGTAGCCCTCTTTGTGACGCATCTTGGATGGGAGTTTTGTTCTATGAAAGATCTCCAAACGTTCTAAAGTAAAAAGTTACTTAATGTTGTTCGAAACAACAAGCACACTCAGAACTTGAGACGGCAACGTCATGAAATATTTTAAATTACGTCAAAAGTCTATTATGTATAAATGTATATTCCTTTGACGTCAGTCGTGTCTGGCGTGATCCAGGTCGGAAGATGTCTTCTTCATTTCTTTTACGAAAATAGTGGAGGAATGAAAACAGATACGTTAATGGTAGCAGGGGCTTGATGCACGGACCCTTGTAGGCCTTCGGGAAGTCAAAGGAACCATTATACCCCTCAGGCCTTCGGGGTATAATGGTTCCTTTGACCTCCCTTAGGCCTACAAGGGTCCGTGTAGCAAACCCCTGCGACCTATAACTTATAATGTCCACCTAGCCAGGGTGTCAGGTTATATGACAACAAGGTGTCTGTTTTTCATTATGTGCTGTGGTGCATAGACCCAGGGAAAACTGGGGGTGGATTATGTTGGTCCGCAGGCTTCATGTACTGCATTGCAATCAATTCTTATTTCCGTCAGCTTTATCAATAACATATATTACCTGCTTATAGTTATATTATCTTATGCCAAACACAAATACTGATGTGTTCTGGTGTTGGGTGAAGTAAGGTTGCGCACGATAATAATCATGTTGTATAATGACATGCCTCGTGTTTTGTGATCATGTATTGTTGTCAGTACTCGTTTGGATGGTACAAGTGATGGGATTTTAAAACTGTAACTGTCAGGTTCCATTGTTTACTGTGTATTTTAACATCATCCTAAAATTTCAGTGTAAATTTATTATTATGTTCACGTTACATTGAACTTACACAGTGGTTTCATTTTTTCCCCCAGTGGATGGCAATGAAAAATAAAACAACCAACAACAACAACAACAAAAAAAAACACCCCCAAAAAAACCAACAAACAAACAAAAACCAAACAACGTTAAACGTTTAGGGCTTAGCATCTTTTGTCCGCCACGAAGGTGATTTCAAAAACGGGGCAAAAAATTAGGGTCTGAACAAATTTTGACCCGTGCTGGACTCGAACCCGGGACCTGGATGGCAATGAAGCGCCAGTACACAGGTGATCAAAAGCTGCAGAAAACAGGAAACAAAATAATTGCCTCGTATTGTTTATATAAACTTTGAAAAATAACACAAATAAAACTATACTGATCAACAAAAGAAACGCGAAATTCGAGTGTATGTTGTATTTGTATGATAAAACCACGAAAATACAAGTTACACTATTTCTGATAGCCAGTGTACGAGCAACAACATATAAGCATGCAGTCACCGTACTGTAGTAACCGTGTTATCCTCCCTGTACACGAGGCACCCGTATTGGTTAGGACGCACGGCGTATGCTTTCCACGCACGTGCATACATTGTAGAGTGATGCAGGGCCATGAACTGTGTTCAGCAATGCAAGGCAATAAAAATCAGCAGTGTGACGCCTTCTGTCACTTTTGCCGTTGCCATATCAACCATGCCAAGACTTAGTGCTCCCCAACAAGAACGAGCTCTTGGGCGTTTGGATGCCGGAGAAGATCCACAAGCTGTGGCAGTAGCCTTTAGATGTCACATTTCGACCATTTACAGGCTGCAGCAGCGCTATCATGATAACGGGTCTTCTGCTGACGCTCCCCGAAGCGGTCGACCACGTGTGACAACTCCACGGCAAGACCGCCACATTTTCCGGGCTCACGCGCGAAATCGTTTTCAGACGGTCGAGGAAACAGCAAGAAAAGTTATGTGGCCAGACAGTGCGACGACGGCTAGAGGAGCATAATCTGCACAACCGCCGTCCAGCCCGTGGACCTGTTCTTACTGACCGTCAACGCCGGGCACGCCTACAGTGGTCACAGGCTCATGTCGACTAGACCTGGCGACAGTGGCAGAACGTCCTGTTCACGGATGAGAGCCGCTACTGCATCAACCATGCAGATGGGCGCATAAGAGTGTGGCGGAGAAGGAGTGAACGCTATGCTGAAAGCTGTGTGCTGGAGAACAATGCCTGGTGCGGGCCAAGCGTGATGATTTGGGATGTGATTACCCTGAACCAGACAGTAGGACCTGTGTTCTTCCGTGGACTCGTACCTGGCCGCGGAAATGGCATCACAGCTCAGTGCTACATTGACCAAGTACTACACCTATATGTCTGCCATTTTCTCAGGGACGCAGAAACTTCATCTTGCAGCAAGATAATGCGCTTACACACACTGCACGTATCACCCAGCACTTCGTGCAGCAGCACAACATCCCTGTCATGCCCTGGCCTGCCCTCGGCCCGGACCTTAATCCCATTGAACATCTTTGGGACCAACTGCAAAGGGAAGTCAACGCTGTACGCGCCAGACCAACGACAGCCGCAGAACTGGAGAATACCATTGTCCAGGCCTGGAACAACATCCCCAGTGCAGCTGTCAACCGCCTGATGCACTCTATGCGCCGACGCTGCCAAGCCGTCATCAACGCCAATCGTGGTCACACGCCATATTGACTTTGTGCTGTGCCATGCCTGCTCCAAATACAGAATAAACTTCCACACTGATTGCGCTGGTGTACATGAGTTTATTTCTTAAATGTTGATAACATTTGTTGTATGGTTTGTCCGAAATCGACTTTAGAATGTTCGATAAAATGTGATTTGAAGGTGCTACTTCGCGTTTCTTTTGTTGATCAGTATATGAAAATGTTCACTTCTAAGACACCATCTCAAAATGTCTGGAGGGCAATTCGAAGAATTAGGGGCAAGGGTGGCTCGGCTTCTGTCGGCCATCTGAAAGATGGGCACAGCTTGGTCACAGATAAGAGATATGTGGCCAACTTGTTTGCCTCCACTTTCCGACCCAGGCAACTAACGTCCGATCGCTTAAATTCTTGTATGTGCAAAACAATGGAGCGCCTGGTTAACGCCCGCCTGGTGAGGCAGTTAGAATCACAGGGTCCCATTACAGACCTCCAGTGTGGTTTCAGGCAATCCCGCTGCACGACGGACCACCAAGTTCGCGTTGAAAACTTTATTCGTGATGCTCTTATCAATAAACAACACGTCTTTGCCATTTTCTTTGATTTAGAGAAGGCGTATAATACCACCTGGAAATATTGTATCATGGCTGACTTGAAGAACATGGGTTTTAAGGGGCATTTGCCCATTTTTATTGAAAATGTTATGTCGAATCGTACTTTTAGAGTCCGTGTGGGTTCCACACTCTCCAAATCCTATCTGCAGGAGACGGGTGTCCCACAAGACAGTATCCTATCACCTGTGTTGTTTAGTATCAAGATAAATAACATAGTAAAGGCCGTCAAAGATGACTCTTAATGTTCTCTGTTTGTTGACGATTTTGCGTTGTGTGCCACAGGCCGAGGTCTTGCATCCCTTGAGAGGCGCATGCAGCCGTGTGTTGACCGCATTCACGGGTGGGTGTCTGTCAATGGATTCAGGTTCTCGCCCTCCAGAACGGTCTGCGTACATTTTACTAATCAGACCAAGTTTTTTCCCTGAACCTAATGTACACATTGCGTGTACTCATATAAACGTTGCCGAGGAGGCCAAGTTTCTAGGGGTCATCTTCGACCGAAGATGGACCTTTCGGAGCCACATCAACTGCCTGACAGCCTCATGCCAGAAAGCCCTCGATGTTCTTTGTGTCATCCGTGGTACTGACTGGGGCGATGATCGTATTATTTTACCTCGCTTATTTCGAGCTCTAGTCGCTCTAAACTTCATTATGGCTCTGTTGTGTATGGCTCCGCTTCTGAATCTAACTTACACCGACTTAACACAGTCCATCACCAAGTTGTGCGGATCTATCTGGGGCCTTCAGGACGTCACCAATTTCTAGTTTGTACGCTGAGGCTGGAGAGCCTTCTCTCAAGTTGCGTCGTATTCGCCTCGTGCTCAGCTATGTCCTGAAACTGAAGGCCCACCCAGACAATCCTGCATATAACTGTGTTTTCAGGCCTCACTATCTTAAGGCATATGAAGCCCACCCCAAGGCTGTCCGTCCATTGTCTCTCCGTGTTCAACCCCATTTATAGGCTGCTGGAATTGACCTGGACCAAATTCCTGAATCTTTACAGTATTCCACCCCCTCCCCTCCCCCTGAACTCTTTCTTTTACAGATAAACCATTTAATTAAAACGCTGTCTCCTAGATCACTCTTCTGTTTTACCGCATAGTTGCAGGCAATTGTGCTTGCTCTTAAACATGCTTACCAGAGCAGTGAGAAGAACTTTTCAATATTGTCTGATTCCTTGTCTGCCCTTCAGGCTCTGACGGGTACAGGAACTGAGCACCCGCTCCAAGCCCAGATCAGGGAACTGTATGCAGATCTCATGGCAGATTACTATATGGGTTCCCGGGCATGTGGGCACTGAAGGAAATAGAATCGCGGATTCTGCAGCCAACAGTGCCCGCAGGGATCATACCTGTGAGGCTGAGACTGTTTTTCGTGATTTTAAGCCCGCCATTGGTGCCTATATATCTTGTGAGTGGCAGACTGAGTGGGACAAGGAAGAGACGAACAGGCTCCGTGAACCTCTTCCTAAAGTGTCCGACAGTCTAGCTCATCGCTGCGGCAGCCGCCGTGAGGAGACGGTCCTTGCTGTTCTTCACATTGTAATACTTATATTACACACCTTATTGCAAGGGGAGGAATGCCCTCGTGCTTCGCCTGCGACGGGTCGTTTTCGGTGATGCACTTCTTGACATCATGTGCCGACCTAATCGATATCAGGCGTAAACACTATACAATAGACTCTTTGAAGGTTTCGTTTCGGGACGTTCCCCCGGACAAAATCTTCAGCTTTCTAAAGACAGCCAATTTGTTTTACAAAATTTAAGTGTCTGTAGTCTATATAAATCTGACTTTTCTTATGAACTTACAATAGTCTGTAGAGATGTACGATTGACCTGTGTGAATTTTTAGCTAAGATTCCTTTTAAACTGTATTTACATGATGTTTTAAGACCTTTCTCTTAATCTGGCTGACCTGACTTATACCCTTCCCGCCGTGAGATGGCTTTAGTCGCCTGCTTGGCGTTAAACCCCAATAACTAGCATGTCGCAATGCAGCAAGAAGATGGAACGACCATGGTAAGCATAGGTCATGCATGCACATCGTCAAGTTCTATGAAGAACACATAAAACACAGCCTGTATAGAACGACCATGATAATTCAAGAGTAGTGCTTGGCAGCGAAGGAGCCAGGTAATTTGTAATGCACATTAATGGCCAATCCATCTTCTGTTGTATGAGGACGCAGTGGGTTAATGTGTGACTTGTAATGCACAGTTAACAACCAAATGGTGTATTATATCTTATCCTCCCCTCCTCCTCCCCCTCCCCCCAAACACACGCACACACACACACACACACACACACACACACACACACACACACACACACACACACACACACACACACACACACACACTTTACCTTTTAGATCTGGTTTGTTGTGTTTTCTGCCAACATGAGTGCGGAACCCACTGACAGATCTTACACTTGTGGACAGTCAGGGCACTTGTAAATCCCAGCGAGCCTCGTGCGCTTTGCCAGGGAATGTGTGACTTTGTCCTCAGAGGTTGATGAACGTTCCTCATGTAGTTCATTATCAGTGAAATCACCAAGATACTATTCCAGTGATAGGGCATCTCATCTTCTTTCGGCATAGTAAAACTGATGATACTCCTCTACAAGAAAGACTTCAAACGGGAGATGATAGAATGATGAATGAACTGACTCTTGATTCCCCGTCCTCTTAAACCCTTGTGCCTTGCTATTGTTGCTGTTGTAAATGGGGCACATCAGTGTATGTTAGACGATAAATCGCCTGTAGCATATGTTGGGTTGAATAGCTGCTGATATTAAAAGTGTTTGAAAATGTCAGATCAGAATAGCCTGACCATTTTGTGTTCTAAATTATTCTTGACACGCGCACTTATAATTGTAGTTGATGAGATTAATTTGTTGTCATATGCTTAAGCCAATTTATCAGTCACATGTTTAGTATTCTTCTATGCTGATAACTGATCCAGGAGTGAAAATAGAATGATCTGTTATATTAAGTAAACCTATTTTCCGAGTTCCCACCTTGTTTTATTATTTTGACAGCCCTCGCCTTTTAGTTCTTGATTGGCCTCATGGCAGATTATTTCATGACACTTGATTCTTTTGGTTACCATCTGTAGACGAATGGTGGGAGAGGCGCACATTTGCTGCACATCTGTATGATGTAGCAGGTTGCCTTGAGGTAATCACCTAATCAATGAGTTGATCTGTGACACTAATCGGATCCACCATGCTGTAACGAGGGGAACATAAAAATGAAAGGACTCTGTTAACTACGCAAAGCTTCCAACAAGGACACTGAAGAACAATAATAAAACAGACTCCGATCTTTCTCACGCGTCCCAATGCGTTGCTAATGTAAACGGATAGAGGCTGCGTCCTTTGGCGTGTGCTCACTAGCCCGCTACCGGTTTCATCGCTACTCGCGCGCTGCGTAATTCGATGGTTAGGCACCGCCGCGCACTGGCCGGCCCAAACGTAGCCAGAGGGCCCGTGGCACACATGTTTGGTATCGCAAAGAGGTCGTTTCTTATCTCGTTATATAGGATCCTTGGCGTGTGTGACTGTTCGACCCCTACATCCCCCCACCCCTTACCCCCGCATATATTGTACATTTGAAAGACAAAAGCTCGCTTCCTACAAATAGAAAGGCCACGCCCACTCCGAAAATGTCTTCATTTTCCCATTATTTCTTCCGAAGTTTAGATCGCGCAGAATACATTAAAGGTCTACATACCGAAATTCCACAAGAATGAGATCTGTCAGTAACTTGGGAAACAACTTCACCTTTGCATGTAATTTAGATTTCGGTTTACAGATACGAAGTTCAAAATTGTTTCGTATTACACTTTGTTGTTTCATAATTATGTTGCAAGTTATTTTTTTCCTATTTTTGTTGTGCAAAATGGGCATTTATAACAAATTTTATTTGTTGATTAAACTGTTGATGTTGGAGTTTTTGTGTACTATTTCCGAAAATCAATGCGTCGATCCTGTTTAACCGATGGCTTCGACCTGCATCGCTATTCTGTGGCTGTGAAAGGTTCAATACAACATAGAAGTGGAGTGTTCGTATGCTATCATTTCTAGACAGACTTCGCGACTGACACTTCTGCAGTTGTTTGCAGTAGGATCAGAAGGCGATGTATGTCTAGCAATGATAGTATACGAACACTTCACTTTTATGCTATCTATACTAATGGTCAAAACTTAAGGGCCACTTTTATCGCAGACGCACCGACAACACCACGCAAATAATGTAACAATACTTGGAGTCAGTACTTTGCTAATTTATTCAATAACAATTTCATTTAAGTTTTGAGTAAATCAAGCAATTGTAACAACAGCAGTACGTTAGAATGTTCACCCACCCCTCGTTTGAAAAGTCACACAAGATTGGTCCAGTCAGTAGCGAGTGTACCCACCGTTTGCAGCCAATCATTCAATGCATTGTTGACGCATGGAGTTCACCAGGGTTCGGAGAACATGTTGCGGGATCGTTTCTCATTCTTGATGCAGGAACTGAATCAGCTGGGGGACTCCTTGAGGTGGGTGGGGGGGGGGGGGGGTGGTTGCTGACTACACGTTGCTCCAGCACGTCCCAGAGGTGCTCGAAGGGAGCGAGATCAGATGAACGAGCTGGCCACTCCATCCTCATCCATTGCTCAACGTACTCATCCATCACACGGGCGCGATGAGGTCAAGCGTTGTCGTCCTGCAGAACAGCATTGTCGCCTATGGCTTGGAGAGCTGGCTGGATGAGGGGCTGCTCAATCTCGTCCCGATAGCGCAGTCCAGTCAGGGTGCCTCGGATGACGTGGAGGAGGGTCGTGCCTTCCCTGCTGAAGCCTGCCCAAACCATGACTGAGCCTCCTCCGTAGCGATCCACCTCTTGGACTCGTCCATCCGTGAATAGCTCGCCCTGGCATCTCGAGACCCTCACCCTGCCGTCGTTGAAGGACACAGTGAACCGTGACTCATCAGTAAACAGAACCTGAGTCCACTGGAGTCTGTTCCACCTCACATGTTGACGACACCAGGCAACCCGGGCTCTGCGATGAGCTGGAGTGAGGGGTATCTCACTGCTGCTCTGCATGAAGCCAGGCCAATTTCGCGCAGACGTCGGCAGACAGTGCTTCTGCTGACGTTAACGTTTGCAGCTTGCATCAGTTGACGTCGCAGAGTGGTTGACGTGACAGTTCGGTCGCGCAGAGCCGCCACACAGAGGTATCTGTCCTCCCTTCTGCTGGTGCAGCGCGGGCGTCCTGAGCAGGGTCGTCGTTCTGTCCTTTCAGTTTCTTGGAATCGTGCCAGCAGCCTCTGGATCACTGAATGGGATACCCCAAGACGTCTCCCATCTTCTCGTCCGGAAATTCCATCCTGCAGCCATGCTAGCTCCCGGCTTTGATCTACTGGCGTTACGCTTTGTCGTGGTGGCATGGTTAGGAAAGCGACAATTATGCCCCTACTGTACCGGTATTTGTAGCGAAACAGAAGTGCTCAGTGTTCGCAACTGACCCCTTTAGCACGTGTATCACGACTTTACCGAGATTTTCCACCTGCCTGCCTTTGGTACGCTTGCCAATATCGCACAGCTTTTCACAAAAACTGACGATGTTTCACTTGCATTTTACACGTTCGTAGACATTGATGATTGGTTGTCTATTGTTCCCTGTACAGTGGACTGTCTAAGGTCAACTTTTAACCCATTTGGATCGAAAGAACATTGTATTTTATTAGCGTACTTGCGACGATAAACAATGACACAAAAAAGTGGGATGGCCCTTAAGTTTTGACCATTAGTATAGTTAGGTTCTTTATGGCCAAATCATAACAAGGTCGGGATACTCTGGATAAAAGCACCAAACTTTCTGAGGTACTTAATTAGGTCATATTCTTTTCATTTTAGAAGGGGCGCCCTCGCGTCTCATCTTCCGCCAGGAGAGGTCTCGTGACATTTTTCTATTTTTAGTTGACAGCGGTTAAAAGAAAATGTCACTGACTTCCTATGGTTGGATCTTGTTCTGCGACATTGTAACCTAGACTCGTCAAACTTCGCAGGGTCAATGCCTGCTGGATGAACTTTCCGGAAGTACCTAACTGAATGACCTGTGAAAAAGGTCAAGGTCACAAAAGGTACTTGAATGTGTAAACTGCTTGCTTTTTCAAAGCCCCAAAATGCTATTGCCCGTTGGATGATCTGTTAGTATCTACCTGAATGACCTTTGATGAAGGTCAACTGCAAACTCGTGTGAAATACCTACTCGATCTCATAAAGCTCTAACCTCAGTCTGACAAAGTCCGGCGATATTATATGATCAACAAGAGCTCGACATTTAGGTATTGGGATTTAGTCCTCAGCCTTGAGCTTCTGGGGATGATCTTCGATTTGGCACACATTTGAAGCAGATTTCCACATGCATGTGGACACCCTGAGAGTCCAAGTTCTTCGCTAGACCATAAACAAGATGCGGATTGCATCTCAAAGTCTGCCGTATTGTTTGGAACTCACATGCGTTTTTCTTTTAGGAACATTCAGAGTTCATGTTTATAATTTTAAGTTTATCCCTCTGATCCATGTCCCTCCTCTCTAACCTAAACTCTGATCAAAACACACACCGGCAGACACAAAAAGACGGACATATGGCGCTTCCCGCCATTTGTACGCTTTGTGGGCCGATGTAACGAAAAGAATTCTGAAGAAGAATAGCACGAGCAGCTAAATGACGTCACTTTAAGCTTCACGTCATGGCATCGCTAGTACCAAGACGCCGTGTACACAGTTAAGTGACGAATTTGATGTTCAATTCAGAAACATTGTAAACACTGGCATCTGGTGCTTTTCGACAATTTAGGAACATTGTGTAACACTGACGTGTTTGGCGCCTTTATATCACTGTCATTGTCTGATCCTTCTCTAGAAGTCGAGAATCTTACTTTTTTTTTTTTTTTTTCTGCAATGAATTACTTTTGAAAAAGTTGCACAGGTACAAAGCTGGCTAACGAACTCATCAAATGTCTATCTCCAAGCCAGCTACATCCAAAATTCCAAGTGAATAGAACGTAAATTACGGACTCAAAAGTTGGTCAACCGACTTTATGAAAACGGCAATTTTTCTCTTTAACCAATTAAAATATGCTCGAAGTCTCTCCGAAATACATTTCGATGAAAGCATTTCCTAAAGTTTCAGGCCTGTACGCACACAAACACCGGAGATACTCGTATCTACACACACACACACACACACACACACACAAACACACACACACACACACACACACACACACACACACACACACGCACGCACGCACACACGCACGCACGCACGCACGCACACACACACATACACACATACGCGCTTCCCGCGAAATGTACGTTCAGCAGCGCGGTTAGCGTAGCTAGGCATGACTTAATTTCTATTGTGTTACTTCTTTGTAAGAATTCGGAGTCCTCCCGCCCAGCACATCGATGTTCATTCTACGGAACGTGCTCTGACCAGCCCCGTCTCAAAGTGTACCGTATTTTCAATACGGTAGGCAAAAACTAAGCGCGATGGATCCGGTGTGCACTTGTTAGATGGAAACTTACCCTAATCAGTCTTGGAAGAGTTGTGGAGCGCGGCTGTTAGGCCTTTTTTTCTTTCTAAAACAACTAATCGCTTTTTGTCCACGCCACTGGAACAGTACCATGAGCAATCAAATATGGTCAAAAGTGCTGGCGGTGCCATGGCTGAGAACCCGTCCACGTTTTACGGATGGATGCCATCAAGCATGAATGCCGCACAAATTGGAGATTTGCTTCACTGAAGAGGATCATACACACTATCACCACAAAAGACACTCCACAGCCCAAGACACTGGTGATGGTATCAGCGACGAAACAGTGCGCTATATCGAAGCACTTGGAAACTGAGAAACAGTACAATGGCTACTACTTTTTGAGCCCTCTGGATCACAGCCAAAAACCGAACAAGCTGAAAACATTACATTTCATGATTGTTTTGGACCTCTTTTGTCGGGTAGTACATTGTTGCAAGGAACAGGCGTGAGTGTATTTTTCACACACAAGAACCACACCAGTTATCCTCCAACTCCTCTCTGAAGGAGGCTAGCTGCGTTTGCAAAAGAAATCCGACATTTTGAGTTGTCTACTAAGATCTATCCGAAAATGCGAGTTCAAGATCCCGAAACAGATGCTGCTGCATTTCTGGGGTACGCTTTTGAGACAAACACTTTAGACAAAGACATCAAGCGTTTGAATGTCTCCCTTGAGGGGCTCACGCCTCTTGAACAACCAGCCAGTATACACCCTACACACGCACACGACACACAGTTTCATGATGGCGCATAAGTCATATACTTCCTTCCAATGAATGTTGTCGCATCGTCCATCCATACGCGGATGTCGCATCTCTGCTTAATATACACAGGCAGCTGAGCAGCAAAAGAAGTTTATCTTTTATAGAGTGAATACTTCTTCTACCCTCAGCATTTTGTCCACAGGTTGAATCTGCGTCCGGTTGATGATTGATTGTACATTGCTTAACGTCCCGACAGCAACAAGGCTTTCTCAGGACGTGCCTGCACTGCTTGTGAAAAAAACCCAAAAAAACAGAACATTGAATGTATGTCGCCATCCGGTCAAATACGTTAAATAAACCTAACACGGGGCCTAAATAAAGCTAAGACCATTTAGCAACACACATCCAATATCAAGAGCTACAGGCAGTGCAGACAGTAGGGAGAGTTTTAAAAAGGCAAATACAGGTGAATGGACAAAGGGTAGACAGAAACACATGCCCCAGAATAGAGAGAAAAACTCACCCTGTGGGGCTGACCAGGGTGACCCTGGGAACTAAAAAGTACCTAACCCCACCCAGGTCCCCCAGGGCAGACCCGGGTGGGGGTCTGCGTCCGGATGTGAACTAAGTGTTTGAATGGGGAATGGTACACCTGCGTATGGAACGGGAAGGAAACGTAATTGTGTTACAAGTATCTGGGATCAAAAGAGAAAAATGCCCCTACTCGACTTGGCACGGGACAATACATTTTCTGAATATGAATCTGAATATTGGACATTATTTAGGACAAATACCGCAAGAATAGTCCTCAACAATATGCACATAAAAAATGAAATGAAACTTTATTTTTCAAGGATAAATGATTAGGTACCTTCAATGACCTTTTTCAATAATGTCCTTGCTAAGCTATCATCTTGGCTTGACTTCGCGAACGAAGATTCTATAGGGCTTGCCCACGTCGTCTGCAGGCATTTTCGTGGCTGCGGAGGCCAATCCGGGACAGGCAGGTACGACCGTAGTGGCTGCAGGGGACCATTTTATCCCCTGCAGCCACTTTTTTTTTTTTTTTTTTTGCTAAGCTATAGCATGCACATAAATACACATACACATAATTTATATATATAAAGTATACATAATAGTTAAAAGTACAGGCAACAATAATTCCATTTCAAATAATCGATGCTCACATTACACCACACACACACACACACACACACACACACACACACACACACACACACACACACACACACACACACACACACACACACACACACTCTGATATATACCAGTCCGCACACACACACCCACACACACACACACACACACACACACACACACACAAACACACACACACACACACACACACACACACACACACACACGTACTGATTTCTACCAGTACACACACACACGCACGCACGCACGCACGCACGCACGCACGCACGCACGCACACACACACACACACACACACACACACTGACAGCAAGCTAAACAGAACGTATAAGTTCACTCTGGAGCCTGAATCGTATTTTAAAGATAGTCGAATAAAATGTTTCAGAGATGCCCTGGTGCACTTTAGGCTCGGAGTGAGTGATATCCAGACACACAGGAATCATTTTATTCGAAGCGTTTCTGATGGAATGAACGACTGTCCCTTTTGCCCACAAACTATCGAAGACGAAGCTCACGTTGTGTTTCACTGTCCGAAGTATATAGACTTGCGTCCGGATTGTTTTGCAACTGTAGATAACAACCGTGAAAGTGCTTTACTGACTCAGTTGTTATCATGTGAAAATGCATCTAGAACGAGACAGTTCGCATGGTTTCTTTTTAAATGTTTCGAGAGACGAAAAAGAGAAACGACGATATGTTCCAAAGTTTGACTGATTACTTCTGTGCCTCGTGATACTGTCTTTTTATGAAAACTGTCATTTCAACTTAGAATGTCAATATACCCAAGGTTATGTTCTTGTGGACCTCTACGCTGTCTTCATAGATCTGACCAAAGCATTCGACACTGTGAACAGAGAAGCACTTTGGGTCATCCTCGCAAAGCTTGGGCTGCCCCAGGAAGTTCACCAATATCATCCGCCTCTTCCATGATGGAATGGTAAGAGTTTTTCAGTCAAACGGCGACACATCCGCACCCTTCGACATTTCCAACGGTGTGAAACAAGGTTGTGTTCTTGCCCCCGTGATGTTCAAACTGTTCTTCACGTGTGTCCTTACCCATGCTGTACGCGACCTTGAGAAAGGAGTGTACCTGAAGTACAGACTAGACGGCTCTCTCTTCGACCTCCGTCGACTGAACGCCAGGACCAAGACCATCGAGAGACTGATCATTGAGGCGCTGTTTGCCGATGACTGCGCTGATGGCGCACACGGCGTCTGACCTCCAGACCATCGTCAACAGGTTCTCGGAAGCCTCTCGACTGTTTGGCCTCACAATCAGTCTCAACAAGACCGAGGTCCTGCACCAACCAGCCCCAGGCACAAGAGCCGCTCCCCCCTCCCCCCACCCAAAGTGTATATCGAAGGCACCGAGCTGAAGACTGTCGACCAGTTCAGGTACCTGGGGAGCATCATCTCTTCTGACGGTACTATCGACAAGGAAATCGCAGCTCGCATCAGCAAAGCCAGCCAAGCCTGGGTTGTCTGCGCACTCGTGTGTTGAATAACAACAACGTCAAGCTCTCCACCAAGATCAAAGTCTACAAGGCAGTAGTCCTCCCCAGCCTCCTCTACGGCTGTGAGTCATGGACGCTGTACAGAAAGCACCTCAAGCAGCTTGAACGTTTCCACATGAGATCCCTGCGCTCACTCATGGGCATCAAATGGCAAGACAACGTGACAAACCTGGAAGTCCTGGACAATGCTGGCTTAGTGAGTGTTGAAGCCTTGATCTTAAAGACACAACTTCGCTGAACAGGTCATGTCATACGCATGGATGATTCTCGTATGCCACGCCAACTCCTGTATGGTGCACTCTCAAAAGGCCACAGGAAGCAAGGACGGCCAAAGAAACGCTTCAAAGACCGCTTAAAAGACAGCCTCAAGTACTGCGTCTTCCCGGTTAAGGAACTTGAAGCACAAGCACAAGACAGATCTGAACAAAATCGGCGCGAACGGATCACCAGTGCCAGAGCTCGCAGAAAGACAGCGTCGACTCTCCCTACAGCTACGTTCCAGTGCCCCCATTGCCCTCGCAGGTGTGGCTCCAGGATTGGCTTGGCCAGCCACACCCGCACCCACAAATAGAAGTCATGCACAATGACATCATCGGTTTCGATGGTCTACCCATTAATGTTCTTGTGGTATTGCACTGATATATGTATACGCTCTCCATGTGAAAATGGCCGAGAGGCCAACATCAATAAAAACTCTTGACTTGACCAAGCTAAACATCGAACATTAAACATTAAAAAGTTATGACGTTATGTGCTGCACTTACAACTATGCTAGAACATATTAGAAGACACAAAGAAGGCATTATTCTTTTCCGCTGAGGTTTCAAAACAAGAGAAATGACAAAGAACACCTCAGCAAGTCTAAATTATTATGATACATGAATATGAATAAGGAAATGTTTCTGCAGTCAAAAACGGTATGTGAAAGAAAATATGAACAATATGTTTTCACATGTCCTTAATAAATTTATGCAGTCGGTTCTTGAAAGTTCGTAAAGAAGGTGCTGCTTTAATGTCTGCAGGAACTGTGTTCCATAATTTTGCACCAGAGTAGGAGAGGGACGTCTTGTAAATATCCAAGCGAGGCCTTGGTACTACCAGATTGTTCCCTGATGTTCGACTAAATCTGTGGGCAAAGTGCGAACAACTTACAGAGATAGGCTGGTGAGTCTGAGATTGATTTTGCGCATGAGTACCAACTTATTATAAATGAACTGCTGAATGAAACGTCGAGTGGCAGGATATCCAGCAGCTTGAACTTGTAATCAGTACTAATGACTTGCATGGGTCTGTCAATGATTAATTTGATTGCCCGCCTGTGAAGCGAATTCTTCCTTTTGAGATTAGCATCACCGCGCCCATCCCAGACGGAGGAGGCATAATCCAAATGTGGCTGAATATGGGCACAGTAAAAAAGTGTCCTTGATGGTTCGTTAGTAAAATATCTTAATTTTGACAGTAAGAATAAGTTTGTGATATTGGTTTACACACTTTGGTAATATGGCTTTTCCAACACAGTTTGTCATCAATGATGATTCCAAGCACACGCTATTCCTTGACTTGCTCAACCGACTGCCCATTCAAATAGAGATGTAGGGGAGGCGGGTTCAACTGATGCTTTTGTCTAGTAGTAATTAAAATACATTTGGTCTTAGTAGCATTCAGAATCATAGAATTGTTTTGAAACCATGTTGAAACATCATTCATGCAGCTTTGTAGGGACTGGGTTATACAGGATGCATTTGACGATGACATGTCAAAAGTTCCACCATCAGCGAAGAGACTACAGATTACACTGGGGTCGGATATATGTACTGAGACGTACTGAGTGCACCCGTTTAGATATGATGCAATGAAGGCAAGGGTGCCATCACTCAGCTGATAGGCAGCAGTTTTTTAAATTAAAAGATCGTGGTTGACAAGATCAAAAGCTTTTGAAAGGTTCAAAAATACCGCTCCAGTCATTTGCCCATTATTGATAGCAGTTAGACCATCTGTCAACCAGGTGAACCAAAGCTGTCTGACAAGAATGTCTTCTAAGAAAACCAGAATGTAGCGGATGAAAGAGTTTGTATTTATCTAAAAGTGTTGTAAATGTGTGTGGATATGTCTTTCAATAGGTTTTAACAAGAAAAAAGAAGACGCAAGCGCACGAGATGGTAACTTGTGAGCAAGAACAAACATTGTGCCAGGTGGACAGACTTTCTACACGACTTGAAAAAGGAGCTCTTTACATTCCTTATAGACAAGATGCAATCAGCCAATTGCCAGACGTAAAGTATTGATTGATTGATTGTACATTGCTTAACGTCCCGACAGCAACAAGGCTTTCTCAGGACGTGCCTGCACTGCTTGTGAAAAAAAAACCCAACTAAACAGAACATTGAATGTATGTCGCCAGCCGGTCAAATACGTTAAATAAACCTAACACATGGGGCCTAAATAAAGCAAAGACCATTTAGCAACACACATCCAATATCAAGAGCTACAGGCAGTGCAGACAATAGGGAGATTTTTAAAAAGGCAAATACAGGTGAATGGACCTCGGGTAGACAGAAAAACCTGCCCCAGAATAGAGAGAAAAACTCACCCTGTGGGGCTGACCAGGGTGACCCTGGGAACTAAAAAGTACCTAACCCCACCCAAGTCCCCCAGGGCAAACCCGGGTGGGGGCAGACGTAAAGTAGGTAGTCATCGTGTCTGGTCAGAGGAACAAATTGCAGAATGACTGATAATGACCACGAAGAAGCCGATACCAAAATTATGCACATTTACAGGACGCACTGCAGAATGCTTCAGCCTCGTGTCTCATCTGCACTTTAGGCACTGACGTAATTGTCATACTGTTTGGAAAATTCTACCAACTGTTTGTCATGTACCCTACAATCGACACATGGGTGGTTTTTGAAGTAAGCAGGGGCTGGACATAATATCAACACCACAGAGAGGAACGAGCCGTCGCCTTACCCGTGTTCCATAGTTTCACGCGTTGCCATTCGTTTGTTGGTTTTTTTTTTTTTGCAATGGACAACGTTCTGCATGGGAAGCCTGGAGATTTGACCCTTATGTTACTGAAGCGTTTGCCTGAATTGCCAAAATTCTTTTGAGCTGGCCGTTGACACTGGCAGGCTTCTGGAACGCTTCACTGTCTGTGTTTATGACAGAAGGAATCAGCATAGTTCAGTGAATAAAACTTGAAGAGAATTTTGAAAACTAAACAGCACTATGGAAAGCCTACCACCAACGCAAGGCGCATTGTTGCAAGTTCAATAATGCGCGCGTGCTGCTTTCCAGGCGGGAGTCTGCACATGTCACCTTGCTAAGCAGAGGACACCGTCTCTAGAAGGACGGTGATGGAAATCCTGTCCTAGCTGCCAGTTGTACAACTCACGAAAGCCTGAAAATCATTTGAGAAATGCGTCTGCAAGAGTAAACATGGCTGGGGGAACAGGTTTGGCTGTAAGAAAGCAAAGTGGTGATGCACAGAGCTGTTGCAAGGGCAAACGTGACAACAAATTGAAGATATCCGATGGCTGTTCCAAAAGAAAACGCTGCACGCTGACTACTTTTATAGAGGGCTGACATCGATAAAAATCGATACGATGTACGACTTACGTGCAAGATATTTTAACTTGTATCCTTTTTTGTGACCTTGAGCGTCCAAGACGCAGAACAACAAGTATGTACACTAGCCCTATTGACATGCCACTAAATCGCATGCACGTTTAATAACTTTCTGTACCACCAATTAACCAAATACTAAATGGGTCTTATGTGACCTTGATATGTGACCTTGGTTATTATGTTTTATGTGAGAATATATTTGAAGCGAGGTCGTCAGAGAAAGAGTTGGGTCGCAAACATAAAAGAATGGACCGAACTCGAGATGCCAGACTTGCTTGCCACCGCCCAAAATAGAACTCAGTGGAGAGCACTGTCTGTTGCTGCTGCCTTTCAGTCCCCCCAACGCCCAGTTCGGGCAAGGGACTGATGATGATGATGATGATGATATTTGAAGCTTGCATTTCCATCAATTGGTCTTCTAAAGCATGAATGACATATTCACTTTTCATAAAATATTGTGTGCCTTACTATAGCCTCCTGTGTCCTGATCTTACATGAAACGGTTAATACCAAAACTAAATAAGCACAGTTTTAATCATTTGCTAACAAAGTCTTACGATTTTTAGTACAGTAACCGTTTTAGTATGTGAAAAGAAGAAGACAATTTGCAAAAATGCACATTTTGCGCCATCATTGCCTATTGTGAACTTGCTCTTCATCAAAGGTCACTAAAGCAGGTATTTCTGGAAAGGTCACCTTATGAACAATAAACCCTGTCAAGTTTAAAGATTGTAGGTTTGATGGTCGCATAGCAAAACGCGACCAAATCGAGTCCTTTTAACGATATCATCTAAAATCTAAATGAATAGAAAATGTCACGTGACGCGACCAAGAGGGCCTAACCGCGTAGGCGCCCCCTCCAGAATGGCAGAGTATGACCTGATGAAGAACCTCAGAAAGTTTGGTGCTTTTATTCAGCGTGTCCCGACCAACTTGCTAAGACACCTAGCTAATGATAGAGTCAGACTTCATAGCTGGCCACTTTCGGAAAACAATAAAAGAGATGGTCTTAACCCATTCAGTCCTGACGCACTACATCAGGAGATGGGTCGACCATGATAAATCAAGGGTAGTGCCAGATTAGCTTGGCGCCGACAGGCGCCAAGCTAATCTGGCACTACCCTTGAATTATCATGGTCGACCCATCTCCTGCAACAAGTGCATAGTCGTTAGATGACGCCTCCACAATTTGGGAAATACGTGCGTCGGGCTGAGTTAAAGATGGATCGTCCGAGATCACGTAAGGCAAAAGTGTTTTTCATTGCTCAGCCATTTAGTTCACTCAGTCACTTTGTTCGCTAGGTCCAAATTAATAGGTTTCCGTCTTGATTTGAGCAGCAGAGTGCTTGTCGTCGGAGAAGCAAACGGTCAAACTTACCCGCTATCAGTCTGTCACCTGTGCGAGAAACCAGGAAAATGAAATACTGCCATTGAGAACTCTTGACGGCAAGGTGACAAACCCCGCCATACACGGCCTAATTACTGATCAGATACGTAATAATGCAAAACAGATCAGAGAAGTACAAGTAAAGAGTTAGTTTCCCCTGCAAACGTTTGAACAAGTATCGTCTGATTTGAGACACATGGTTCCTTGCTCCATTTTGGGACGTTTAAAATATAAAAACTGGTGGAGGAAGAAGAGGCTGTCATTGATGTTTCATAAGCTATCTTCATGCCGAATTTGACACAAGTTTACAAAAATGAGTCCCCCCCCCCCCCCCACACACACCTTGTAATCTTATTCGAGTGGGGTATGCATGGGAAGGTCCTACTATTAAGTATCGCTGTACCAAATTTGGCTTTAAAGCTGTGAATAGTATTTGAAAAACAGATAACATTTATTTCTTGGGGGGGGGGGGGAGGGGGGAGAGGGGAGGGGGGAAGGGGGGATGGGGGGGGGGGGGGGGGGGGTAAAAATATAGCTATTTTGGACTTATTTCCTGAGGTCTTGTGGCCCTTGGTCTTCTGAGGGGTATTCCGAATTAATATGGGTAGGAAGGTCCTATCATCAGGTATCTTTTTCCCAAGTTTGGATTGAAGATGTAAAAAGTATTTGAAAAGACAATTTTGGTCAATATGGCTATTTTCACCTATTTCCTGATACCCCGTGTCCTTGATCTTTGTGAGAGATCACTGAATTGTCTATGTTTAGAAATATATTGACACTAAATACCCGTGGGCCATGTTTGAAGACTGGCTTGACTAGTCTCCGAGAAAATGGCAACATTCAAGTTAACGCTGCCCGACGGCGGAGGGACACCGGACGGACGAACACTGGCCCATTACATAGACTGACTTTTATTATCGCACGTGACCCGAAAATGCGTGGAACAATATGGAATACTTGTTTCTTTCGCACAAGAGGAGTTTTTTGTTGTTGTTGTTTAAACTCGTTTTTATCAATAGCACCTACTACCATCTCCTAAGCGAAACCGTCTTTGTTGTCTTGCGAAAATCTGACACAAAAAGTAAACAGATGTGTGGACTGGTGCGTGGCTGAGTAAGTGAGTAAGTTAATAAGAAAGTAAGCAAGTAAGTAAAACACAGTGAGTCGTGATCTGACAGAAAGGAAAGGGTCATCAGGTCAGTCAGTCAGTCAGAAATGTGCAGAATCGTGATACTTAAGTAAGCAAGTGAGCAAGTAAGCAAATTCGTAAAACGCGGGGTCGTGCACACTCTGACAGACAGGGTGCTCAGTTAGATACTCTCTGTTAACTCATTCAGCCCGACGGCCGTATTTCCTAAATTTTGGAGGCGTCATCTAATGACTGTGCACCGGTTGCAGGAGATGGATCGACCATGATAATTCAAGCTAATCTGGCACTGCCCTTGAATTATCATGTTCGACCCATCTCCTGCTATAGTGCGCCAGGCGGAATGGGTTAAATAACTGGTGTTTTGGCCTGGCACCAGATGACTCACCTCGCTGCGTCGCCTTCTTGAAAGCCAAAATTCTCGTAGCTCTCCCTGAATAGCTGATAACCTGTCACGGTGAAAATGAAAACGATGGTGCTCAGGACGAAGGTTAGGTTGAGCAGTTGACCCATGGTGTCCACAGTGATCCTCATCACGATGCGCATGGTTATCCAAGAATGAGTTAGCCGAAACAGGCGCAGCTGCACAAAAAACCCCAAAAAACCCAAAACAAAACATCATTGCTGAATCATGACTTTTGTGTTTTGGTCTACGATTGTGAAACGTACGGCCTAGAGCTGTAAGGTCCAAAACTGCAGAACATCACCAGCGTTATAATAACTATATATGTACACAAATACTACTTCATGACCCACGTGCATGATTGATACAAAACTGAAAACTTTGATTTAAAACTATCATTCTATCCAAATTTGGCATTTCCGCACGCTGTTGGGGGTCACCCAATCACCCAAATTCACATGCACAGAATGGTTTTACCATCAGTATCTCTGTACCGTGTTTGGGCTTGAAGTTTAAAATACTATTTGAGAAAAACAGCGACAGGGCCAGTCACTGAGCCAGAGAAGAAATCAGTTCTCAGCCCTCACTGCCACCGAATATCAGTCACGTCAAATTATGGACCGATGGTTTGCGAACGATGCCTCTACTGCATTCGTGCGATCTGTTTATGTACTTCAGAACTATGTGCTTGTGGATGGCACACCGAGACGGGAACTTTAAGGATGACAACGGATATTGCCTTCATACAGAAGGCCTTATTTTATCTGTAGAAATGTCACCACAACAGGTAAGGAGCTGAGTGCACGCCGGCTTGTGTACTGCAGGTGGTCAAGTGGGATGCGCTAACGCTATTTAGTCAATTATCATCTTACTCGCTTATAGGATATATGCATACATTGTTCCTTCTCCGTGCGGTTTAAACAACATTTTAATCTGACAATCAAATTTCAATTCATCCCGCACTTCGAACGTAAATGGCAGTCATATGGCTTCATGGACATTTATTACAGTATCTCAGCATCAAGTAGTCCAACACAAAGTAGATACATTAGTAAGTCCATAAACACACTTTAACGTATCACAGTGTGATGGCACATCAGCATAAGCCAGCACGTTCACATAACAGCATGCACTAATTGCGGCATCCATTTGAAGACAAGAAGAGGAGAGTTCCAAAGTCGTCAATATATAATTATTTTGGTGGGTGAAAATGCCCAGCGTGAGCTGACTTGGCTGTCAGTGAACGTACCCCCCCAAAATCTGCTCTTTTGAATCCCGATTGACAACTGGTGGGGTCTGTCATGGTCGTAACACAGCGATAATGTCAGCACTTGTCTAACTGTAACACCATTCTCCACGGGTACCAGTCCACATGTTTATTTTCACGAGTCTTATCAATTGGTCCCCCTTCTGTTGTCGCATTTTATGAAGCACAAAGCAAATGAAACATCCATTCTACTGGTCTTCTATTATGTGTCTGTGTTAGTCATACTCTTCCGTCGTACAGTGTCGCTCCATAGACGTATTGATATCCACGCCCTACTGTCTGAACGCGACCTCAGCACATTATTGTCCGAGTCTCATCTGCCATTACTGTCACTCCATGGGAATGTACTCTCGTAGCTGTACTCACGGACAAGCCGCCATCATAGCTGCTTGCTACCTCCCACAGTGTCCAAATTATTGAGTTCAGTGCCGAAGTTCTGTCATAGAAATCAAAATGACTATATGAGTAGCTGATATAATTATATGTACCCACTCCATAAAGTGTTTCCTTCTTTGACACATGTAATGAAATATTGTATAACAAGTAAATTAATATTCATGAATTTGCTTGATATACTTTCCTTCCCAAAACCCTTTGCATGCCCCTAAAAATTCAATCGATACTTGCATTTGTCGAAACGGAAACGCGAAATTTCTCATACTACAAAAGTTAAAGAGTTCCTTATAATTATGCAGTAGTTATTAAATACTTCTTAGTGAGCGTGTGCTCGAAATTTCTTTCCCATACACACGCATGAACGGTGTGCAGACGCCAGCAAACGAGCGAAACGAATCGCTGAACGAGTGAAATTAACAAGTCGCCCGCTAGCGATAGCGTAAGCGACAACCCGAGAAAAAGGCAAAAATAAACAAGCCTGCTGGTATTTCCTTAATTATCTGTGATCTAATTACTAATAGAAAGCGCTGATTTGTTCATAGTCATACGAAGTCTGCAGGCTCAGTAGATGGTCAAAACGCAATCGTCTGCCAATCATATGTTTTGTCTGAACACCGCAATCAGCCGCAAAATGAAGGACGCGAGGTAAAGTTTTGCTTTGCATTGGGCACATAAATCATATTGAGCCAAATTTTGCTTCATATAGTGCCGATAACCGACAGATGTGATTATTTGACTCGGACATCTTGATTCGGGACTCGTAATCACATCTGCCTGTTATCGGCACTTTATCAAGCAAAATGTTGCTCGATATAATATAATAACATGATCAAACTGCTAATCCTTTAAAGTTCAAGCTTATTGATGACATGTAGCAAAAAGTAGCATTACAATTATGCAGTCGTCAGTAAACATTATGAAATGTTTCGACACGCCATATCATTTATTTCTATGCAAGACCGCCACGATACCTTGATGAATAAAGATTGATATTGCCTAATAAAGAAGAAGACATTTACGAAAAGAATGAATATTTACCGAGTACAACGGATAGAAACGACAACCGGCCCATATTGTGGCGTAAAGTTTTCAGAGCAATGCAGTACACTGAATCAGCAAAGGGTTAGTTAGTTAGGTAGTTATTGGGTTTAACGCCGAGCAGGTGACTAAAGCCGTCTCAAGGCGGGTAAAAGTCTGGTCAGCCAGACTAAGAGAAAGATTTTAAAACATGATGTAAATACAGTTTAAAAGTATTCTTAGCTAAAAGGTCACACAGGTCAATCGTACATGTCTTTAGACTTTGGACGTTCATAAGAACAGTCAGATTTATATAGACTACAGAAAACAAAAATTTTAAAAATTAGCTTCCTTTAGAAAGCTGAAGATTTTGTCCGGGGAAACGTCCCCCCAACCCCCCCCCCCCCACCCCCAAAAAACAAACAAAAAACAAACAAAAAACAATAAACAAAACAAAAAAAAACAACAACAAAAAAACAAACAAAAACAAACAAACCCCCCCCCCCCCACCCCAACAACAACAAAACCCTTCAAAACGTCTGCTGTATAGTGTTTCCGCCTTATATCGATTAATTCAGCACATGATGTCAAAAATTGCTTCACCGAAAACGGCTTGTCGCAGGCGAAGCACCAGGGGCGTTCCTCCCCTTTCAATACGAAAGAGTGTGTGACATAAGTATGGTCAATGTGAAGACGACAAGGACAGTCTGCTCACGGCGGCTGCCGCAGCGATGAGGTAGATGTCGGATACGCGAATCAGCAAATGGATAAACAACGCGCGTGCAAATAAAGCTGTCGCGTAGCTTAGCGTTTCGCCAAGAACGCCCCAACACAATGGACGCATGCTTTATCATGTAGGGAGGAAACCTTTACTACCAACAACCTTCCATAAACAGCCAAAATAACTTATTTCAGACTTCCCATGACCTTTGACCCTCACGAGAGATTAACTTAGTAGAGCTGCATACGAAAGTTGTATCATCAGTTTTCTCTTTGTCAAAAAATTAGTGTTTAACAAAAATGTCACTTTGTCCCATGTTGCCCTGTTTATCGACCTCTGTCACTTTGACCTTACATAGAGGTCAGCGCAATGGACAAAAAGTCAGATATTATGAAATAGGATTCCTGTGCCAAATTAGAATTCTGTGGCTCCTATGGTCTCTCAGAAATTTAAAATGATAACATCTGTCACAATTTGATAAAGGAAGGATGCTGGATGGATGGACAGTAGTGGACGAGTGGCGGATGACCCATTATATTTAACTCACTTTCAATGTTAAATGCGTTCTAAACTTCTCTCATACCTTAGTTTTCTCAAAAAATTGTAAGTGATACAAGAAAGGCAAAGCTCTTATGGCTCACGTGTATGACCGATCCACATACGTGTGCCATTTGTGACGATAAGTAAAGGGCTGGCATTTGTTTTCTCAAAATTTAAGCATTTTTCACACAACTGTCAAACCCCTGTGACCCTCGACCTTTGCGATGAGTCAACTAAATTAGTATGCATATAAATATCTTCTCATCAGCAACCTTTCTGCTAAATTTGATTTAAAAGTTTGCAAAGTCTTTGAGAAAAAATACAATTCTAACAAAAAAATGGCATTTTTCACACATTTACCTACCTTTTGTGACCCATGACCTTTAAGAGTGGGCATCTAAATTAGTATGCCTAGATAGGTCTTACCATCGGGTATCTCTGTACCAAATTTGGGTTTGAAGTTAAAAACAGTATTTATGAAAAATAAATTAAAAAAAATAAAAATATGGGTATTATTGGGGATCATCCCGTGACCCTTTACCTTTATGATCGGTGAACTAAATTAGTATACATAGGAAGGTCTTATCATCAGGTACCTTTGTGCCAAATTAGATGAAAAGATTTGCAAAAATATTGATAAAAGCTTTAATTCTATCACAAATTGGCATTTTACACACATCTACTGACTTCTTGTGACCCATTAACTTTAGGAGGGGTCAACCAAAATAGTATGGATAGAAAGGTCTTACCATCATTGTACCAAGTTTGGGTTTAAAGTTGTGAATAACATTTGAGAAAACGTAAAATTTGTCAAACTATGGCTATTTTTTAAACCTATATCCTTATCTCATGTGACCTTGACCTTTAAGACAGGACACTAAAATTGGTATGCTCATGCCATAAAGTATCCTTGGGCCAAGTTTCAAGACGGTGGCTTGAATAGTCTCCGAGAAAATGTCAACGTTAAAGTTTACCACTGACGGCGGACGGCAGACGACGGCGGACGGATGGACGACCACTGGCCCAGAACATAGACTCACTTTTGCCACGCACGTGAGCCAAAAAGAACAATCACACTGTTTCATATTATTATTAGGGGATCTGGCGTTTCATATTAAAGTACCATGACGCGTAAATCTGATGACCCATTTCAGCACCATTGTTGTGTTCATTATGTCTTGTTGACACACCTAATGAACTATAACGGCAGTTTGGACATGCAGCAAACACACAGGCGTAATCGCACTTATTTTTTTCGGTGCACCCGTTAGCGTGTCAATCTAATTTTGGCTGTTTCTCGTATTGATACCGTTGTATTTATAGAACAGAGTGGAGTCATTGTCAGGTTACTTGATATTATGTGCTGAACTGGGTTCTCCTGTGTCGAAATGAACCATAGCTAGACATGTGTGTAGTGTTTCGTAACCATCTGTCTTCACCTCAACCCACACGCTTTCAACAGAGTCTGATTTCAGGTCTGTTTTTATGCGTGTAAAGTGCGCAATATTGGCTTGACTTCGCGAACGAAGATTCTATAGGGCTTGCCCACGTCGTCTGCAGGCATTTTCGTGGCTGCGGAGGCCAATCCGGGACAGGCAGGTTCGACCGCAGTGGCTGCAGGGGAAGGTCTGGACAGGGTTCTGAGTTACGACAACTCTGTTTTTTCTTCTGAGCCGCTTGTCCTTAAGGTTAGCTCTGCGAGAGTCCTCAAAGGAGACGGCTGCCTTGTGAATGGTGGAGCGCCAGGTGTCACGGTCCGCAGCAAGCGAAGACCACTGGCGGTGGTCGATTTGGCAGGCACTAAGTGACTTCTTGAGGCCGTCTTTGTATCTCTTCTGTGGTGCCCCTCTGTCTCGGTGTCCAGTGGCGAGCTCGCCGAACAGAGTGATCTTGGGTAGGCGATGATCCTCCATCCTGGAGACGTGCCCCGCCCAGCGAAGCTGTGTCCGCAGCAGCAAAGCCTCGATGCTCACAGTTTCCGCCTGTTCAAGGACCTCGACGTTGGTGACATAGTCACTCCAGTGAATGCTGAGGATGGTACGCAGGCAGCGCTGGTGAAAGCGTTCGAGGAGTCGTAGTTGGCTGCGGTAGAGGGCCCAGGACTCGGAACCGTACAGCAGGGTGGTGAGGACGACAGCTCTGTACACGCTGATCTTGGTGCCTTTTTTCAGCTGTTGATTGTGCCATACCCGCTTGAATAGTCGCCCGAAAGCACTGTTCGCTTTTGCCAGCCTGTTGTCCAGCTCCTTGTCCAGCTTGGCGTCTGACGTGATGATGCAGCCAAGGTAGGTAAACTGGTGTACAGACCAGTTCGGACTCGCCGATGGTGATGTGGGGAGGGCAATGCTCTTCCTTGGGCGCCGGCTGATGAAGGACCTCTGTCTTTTTCAGACTGACCTCAAGTCCAAAGAGCTGGGCGGCATCTGGGAAGCAGGACGTAATGCGCTGCAAGGCTCTCTCTGTGTGTGCAACGAGGGCAGCGTCATCAGCAAAGAGCAGCTCACGAATCAGTTGGTCTAGGGTTTTCGTGTGGGCCTGCAGTCGTCTGAGGTTGAACAGGCTGCCATCGAGACGATACCTGATGTACACTGCGTCGTCATCGTCGAGGTCCACTGTGGCCTGCTTCAACATCATGCTGAAGAAGATGGTGAAGAGGGTCGGTGCCAACACGCAGCCTTGCTTCACGCCGTTGCGAATGGGGAATGGTTCTGAGAGGTCACTGTTTAGTCTGACCTGGCCTTGCTGGTCCTCGTGGAGCTGGACGATCATGTTGAGAAACTTTGGGGGACAGCCTAGTCGCTCCAGGATCTGCCACATACCTTGCCTGCTCACAGTGTCAAACGCTTTTGTTAGGTCGACAAACGTTACGTACAGCCCTTTGTTCTGCTCGCGGCACTTTTCATGAAGCTGTCTCAGCACAAAGACCATGTCGGTGGTACTCCTGTTGGCTCTGAAGCCACACTGGCCCTCTGGAAGGTGGTCTTCAGCGATGGCAGGTACCAGCCGATTCAGGAGCAACCTTGCGAGAATTTTCCCGGCAATGGACAGCAGGGTAATTCCACGATAATTAGAGCAGGCAGACTTCTCTCCTTTGTTCTTGTACAGGGAGATGATGACTGCATCACGGAGATCCTTTGGTAGTGTTCCTTTTTCCCAGCAGCAGAGAAAGAGGTCGTGGAGCTTGTTGTGCAGTGCTGGGCCTCCATGTTTCCAGATCTCTGGCGGGATTCCGTCAATGCCTGCTGCTTTGCCACTCTTGAGCTGGTGGATGGCTGTGAGGGTCTCTTCGGCGGTGGGCGGTTCGTCCAATTCAACCTTTAGTGGAAGGTGTGGGATTTGGAGGATGACTGTTTCTTGAACAGTGCGCTCAGCACCGAAGAGGTCCTGAAAGTATTCCGACCAGCGGTTCAAGATGGAGGTATTATCTGTGAGGAGTGCCTGTCCATCAGCGCTTCGCAGGGGACTTTGTACCAGGTGCCTAGGGCCATACACTGCTTTCAGTGCTTCGTAGAAGCCCCTGTAGTCACCGTTGTCAGCGCAGAGCTGGGTCCTCTGTGCGAGTCTGGACCACCACTCGTTCTGGAGCTCTCTAAGACTGCTGCAGATGAGGCGGAAGGCAGACTTCTTCACAGGGCAGGAAGGCTGGGCTAGGTGGGCCTGGTGGGCGGCTCTTTTTTTTTGCTAGAAGGTCCTGGATCTCTACGTCGTTTTCGTCAAACCAGTCTTTGTTCCTCATTCTAGCAAAGCCCAAGACTTCCACAGACGATTTTACAATAGCAGTTTTCAGTTGTTCCCAGAGTGTTTCAGGGGAGGAGTCTGCTGGATCAACTGTGTCTTTGAGCATGCGCTGTAAATCGGCCTTAAGGGCAGCTTCTTGTCGTCACGCTGAAGGCTGGCAACATCAAGCTTTTTCTTGGGGGGGGGGGGGGGGGGGCCTTTCTTGGGTTTCAGCTTGAGGCGGAGCCTGAGTTTGCAGCGAACAAGGCGGTGGTCAGTGTGGCACTCTGCGCTGGGCATCACTCTGGTGAGGAGGACGTCACTGCGGTCCCTCTGACGCACTAGGACATAGTCGATAAGGTGCCAGTGCTTGGAGCGAGGATGCATCCAGGTGGTCTTTCGACTGTCCTTTTGCTGGAAAGTAGTATTGGTGATGACAAGTTGCTGCTCTGCACAGAGCTCCAACAGTAGGCGACCATTGTCATTGCAGTTCCCAACGCCATGCTTGCCGAGGACTCCTTTCCAGGCTTCAGAGTCCTGGCCCACTCTGGCGTTGAAGTCGCCAAGGATGATGACTTTGTCGTCTGCAGGGGTGCTCTGCAGGAGGCTGCGCAGGTCAGAGTAGAACTTGTCTTTTTCTGCAGGCTCTGCCAGGAGGGTTGGGGAGTACACACTGAGAAGGGTGACGTATTGCTGGTGTCTCAGTGGGAGGCGCATGGACATGATGCGGTCGGAGTGACCCGTTGGTAGGTTTTCCAACTTAGTCGCAATGGGGGTCTTCACCATGAAGCCCACGCCTGAGAGCCGTCTTTCTGATGCAGGCCTGCCTGACCAGTAGAGGGTGTAGCCAGCGCCAAGTTCTTGGAGGCTGCCTTCCTCCGGGAGGCGTACTTCGCTGAGCGCGGCGATGTCGATGTTTAACCTCCGCAATTCATGGGCAATGAGGGCGGAGCGACGTTCAGGGCGTCCCTGTCTGCTGTGTCGAGCATGGTTCGGATGTTCCAGCATGCTACGTTGAGTCCGGTCGTGGTCGTCATGAGAGTGGATCCATTGTTTTTTCTTGTTTTCTGACCGCATGAGAAGATGCCCGTTGACCGCGGCTAGCCAAATGGGGTTACGAGGGGATGAGCTTTGGTTAGGCCACCTTTTCTAGGCCCCTCTCCGTGTGGAGCAAGCAGTGCTGTCCCTAGAGAAGGCTGGCTTGGTCGTTCAGGGTGTGCCGAGTGACGTTGTCATCCCCAGGCGACCAATATCCTGAACCGCCTTGCTGCAGGTTTGAGACTGCGGCTTCCAGTGACATCTTTCACCTGCCGTTTTGCCCCTTGCCCATCGCTACAGGACTTGGAAAGTTCATAGTCCGTGGGCGTTTCCTAAAGCCTGCGCGGTGGAGCTTTTTGGTGGAGTGCAGTGTGCGCAGTACTGGCCCCACCCTTTAAACCCTTGGTTCGTTTGCCATGGCCTAGCAAGCTGGGACGGTGGCATCGAGGTCCTCGGGTCGTAGGTTTTATATCAGACTGTCCTTGTCTTAGTCTCTGGCTCAAAAGCCTTCCCCGGAGACAGGGGGGCTTTGATGTCAGGGGTTTCCTCCCTTAGCCTTTCCGCAGCCAAGCGGCCAGGCCAGCAAGGCAGCAGGGGACTCGTGGGGGCCGGGGTCGTCTATGTCCCGTGCAGATGTGAACATCTGCCCACTGCCCAGACGGTGACACTTACCAGAGGAGAAAACTCCAACGCCGGAACCCGGTATCGAACCTCGCACCTTTGGCATTGGAGGCAGACGCCTTAACCACTGCGCCACTTCCCCGCCTTAAAGTGCGCAATAAAATCATGAATATAGACAGCTAATCCTGTTTGTTGAGGACGTACAGGATCACGCCGCATTACAGAAAACTCCGGTATCGAATGAATAAATCACTTATGTCAGAATGTAATCGAGACTCTGAGATTCCAAAATGTGAAAGGGGTGGGGGTGGGGGGGTGGGGGGTGGGGCGGGGTGGGGGTGGGGAGGGTTGAGTCAGAAGGACGGTCAAATCGGGAATCTTATTCAGCAAATGATAGATATTTAGATTCCCACGTGTAAACTGTGAAATTGTAATGAGCTACTCGACATCTTAAAAGACTAGAAGTTTAAGTCAAATACAGTGAAAATGAAAATAAGCATATAAAATAAAATGATACAGGAACACACGTTTCAGAAGTAATGTCTGAACTTAACACAACAGTCAATAATGGCTTGCACACGTGATGCAGAATGTCCGACAGTACATTTGTCTCGGCAGGAGCACTAGCACTGTGTTAGTGTTGTAAATTATAGAGATCTATAGAGTCCGGTGTGAAACATTAATACCACAACTACTGTAAATTGTCTATGGCGCTGAGTCACTGAGAGTCAAAGTTGAGAACAGCACATGAGCATGCTTTACATTTTGTTCCCGAACTCGGTTATATCAGACGAAGCAAAGATTCCGTGGCTGCTGGCAAGGAGTTTAACGAAAATAAAATAATTATTGTCTTACTCACTTACTGATAAACAAATACGGTAGCATTGTCAGGTCAATTTAGAAGTTGTGGACCCGGCTAGGAAGCAGCCACTGATGCAATGACGTGTAAGGCCCAGGGGCGTGTGCTGTCATGGTGATGTAAGGCTGCTGCGCCACGCCACTGTAAACACTGTAGACCTGCGGTAGGAGCTGTGGCGGTCCAAATACCCGGGGATCGGTGTTGCACCCCGTTTGAGTGGTTATTTCCCTCGATTCGCCACGCTGATCGTAACGAATTGAGGAAGATAGCCAGTCTGCACCGTACTCCTGCCATGGGGAGAGATGATGGGGGCCAGAATATTGCGTCATTCCCGGCCATGGAAGTATTGACGGCGTCTGCTGAGTCACATCAAATGACTGCTGCGGCGGCTGAGCCGGGGGCTGCGGTGGCAAGGATGACGCAACGTTGACGTCAGCGTCACACGCGGAGCCAGAGGAAGCTTCCTGCCGCACATTACGTTGTCTGGTATTAGTGGAAACATTACAGTACCGATTCCCCTGTGCTGCATCCGGACTTGAGATGCTGCGCGGAGTGCGTGGCGGGCCGCGTGGCTGGTCGCTGCTTTGTGACCACGCCCGTTTGAAGTTGGCCGCAAGTCGGGTCATGCCCTTGAAGCTGGGAGAATCAGGTCGTGCCCATCTTTTCGATAGAGGGCAAGACGCGGGATACCGGCAGTTGTGAAGGTGGCCGTGTTTTTGATAAACACAACCCCAAGCTTGCGGCAGGCGTGACATAGGTTAGCGTTGGACACGTCTATGGGAAGTGTCAGCCCACACTGTGTCTTGGGAGGCAGCTCAGTGGAGGCGTGAAGACGGGCCTGAGGGAACACGCGCCTGCACTGCGTTAGTAGTTGGTCCCACAGGCGGCTGGTTACTTCGCCAGTCTTACAGTCGTTTACACCCACGTGCACAGTGACCACCTGTACATGGGGTGCCTCAGTCTGTCGCTGCATCCAGTCCGCAAGATCTGCAGCTTTGAGGCCAGACACAGAGATTAATTGGACCCTCTCGCGCCGTGAAGTCGCCATCTTGCCACCCTTCATGTACTTAAGCGTGGAACCGCCGATGACGAGATGTGTAGTGTCCGGCTGGATACGGCGAGTGGCAAGGTGTTCAGCTGGCGACTGACGGCGGGGAGGGTTGATGTTACTGATGTGTTCTGGTGCAGGGATTATCTGAGCCACAGTCGTTACAACAGGTATTTGGCCACCCTCGTGGCCAGTATCAGACATGGACAGCGGTGGTGAAACCTCAAGGGTATTAGCACTCTGCTCGGCGGTAGGAGACTGCGGCGGCTGGACAGGGCTGGAGGGTGAAGGGGCTGTAATCTTCTTGACCCGTTTCTTGATGTCACGTATCATGGTCACGTATGGTGTGGATTTGGCTTTTCTTGCATGATGACAGGCGGCTAATTTGAACTTCAAAATGGTGCACCTGATCGTGCAGGCCGGTCAGTTTGCTATCTGACACCTAACACGTGTTATTGTCTTACACAGCAGTGTCTCGAATTTGGCCGTCTAGCTCGCTAATCCTAGCTAGAGCGGAAGCCAGCTGCGCTGCTGTCTGGTGTCAAGCAGTTCCCGCTTGACTAGCTGTATGTCTATGAGCAGGGAGCCAACAAGGACGAAGGTCTGTAGATGACGCTGTAACTGCTTTCACTTTGATGCCGGCGGTCGTACGAGTGTTCGCGGAGGATGCCGAGGATGCGGCAGCTACCGTTCGGCAGCTAGGCAGCGCTTCCACTAGCGGCTTGTTTGAAGTCGCGGAGCCTTGCTTCACCTGTGGAGGATACAGCCAGGGTCTTAGCGGTGGCCGTGGGGGGGGGGGGGGGGGGGGGAAGGGGATTAGAGCTGGCTTTGAGCTATTGTGCAACTGTCTGCACAACCGTAGCACCAAGTGGCGGGTGGGTGGGGCCTGAAGGGGACATAAGGGGACTAGGCTGGACCGTGATAATGCCGTCATCAGACTCTGTCTTACGGTTTGTGGCTCGATGGTGGATCGGCGTAACCACGGGCCCTGAGGTGGCCACTTGACTCAAGGGAGTAGAGGGGGTAGGGTTAGGGGTGGTGGCTTCGTCCGCAAGTTGAGTGACAGACATTGCCGAGTGGGGAAAGACAGAGATGGCCGTATTGTCGCCGGTACCCTGTTGAACGGACTTGAGCCAATTATGTGACGTAAGCCTGTTTGCATCATGGAGACGGGCAGCGGTAAAGACTGCGGAGGAGGGCGGTTAGCTAATCAGCTTAGTGGGGAATAAGGAAATGGAGGTTACTGGAAGGGACTGTCCGTCGCTGGGCACGGCCTTTGGCTCTGATGGAGGGAAAGTAGAGAGGGTGGGAGGAGCGTCAGGGCCGGCGGCCGGAGAAGGGGCAACAGTCACAAACGTGGAAATCGCCTCTGCGGCCTCATCTGGCTCTGTCGATAACAGGGTGGGTGTGGTCTGGGTGTCCGTTATGTCCAAGAGGGTGCACGTGGGGTGCGGGAGGGGGGGGGGGGGGAGGGAAGTGTGACGATTTGACTGGACACCGCAGCCTCAGACCGGAAACTAGTCTTGTTGATCTCAGGAGCGGTCAAATACATGGGATGGATGGAGGGTGTGGACGGGGCATTTTGGGGTGAGGACCAGCTGTCAGCAGGAAGGTAGATAACGGCAGGACTGGAGGCGATAGAGGAGAACACACTGACCTCATTATGGTCATCTTCCATTAGGAGTTTCACCAGATCAACAAGCTGATGAAACTCCGTCATCACCCACTTATCGCACTTGACGCACTGGATGAGACTCGTGCCCCCATTAAATCGTTTCTTCCTGTAGTAGAGAGTGATAGTGATGTACATGACGCCGCCCGCCATATCTGTACGAACGACTTGGCCAGGCAGTCTGGAAGAGCAGTGTTCTTGCTACCAAGTTGAAATAATAATAATAATGCATCGCATTTATATGGCGCATTTCTCATATTTATAATATAACTCAATGCGCAGAATGTAGCCGCGAACTGAACCCAACAAGCACGCTCACGTGAATCACACGCATTCACTCACACACTGTACGTAAACACAGAACATTCACGTGGTGCTAAGGGCAAGCTCAAGCGAGCTACTGACGGTATTTGGAAATCGTTTTTGTGTTTGAAATTTTATTAAGTTGGCTGAAACTGATACCAAAGTGGAGGGGGAGGAAGAGCCGGAGTACCCGGAGAAAGAACCCCCGACGGTCCGCCCGAATTAACGGTGACACTTACTAGAGGAGAAAAATCCGACGCCGGAACCCGGAATCGAACCTCGCACCTTTAGCATTGGTGGCAGGCGCCTTAACCACTGCGCCACGGACCGCCCCAGAGTGTATAATATCATTCTCCTCAAAGTCACGGAGTATAATATCATTCTCCTCAAAGTCAACGTCTCTCCAAACATAAAAGCTGTCGTTGTATTTCTTCAACAGATGGTTGTACCTCACGTTGAGAACTTTTCGCCAGCGCTTCAGGACAGTTACATCACCAGTCTTAAACACCTTCTGGTTGTCATCTTTGGTGTGTAAGAACAAGAACAAGAACAACGTTTATTGTTCATGGGCCCATTGGGGTCAAAGGACACAGATGGATCCGACTTAACTATCATGTACATTACTTTATATCATTCTTTAAGCTCTTTCAGTCCACACGGAATTTCGCACTTTTCTGTCGGCAGTAAGTCCGTTCATTGGTGTTCACCGCGCGGCGTCTTTGTTCGTGGAGTCCCGTCTGTATTATTCCTGTGACCGCCGGTGATTTTCGCGTGGTCCGTGGTTCCGTCCGGTCTTGTAGCGTCTCCGACGGTCCCGGGGCGTGAAGAAGAAGAGAGAAGAGTGTACGCAGTATCAATGCTGTATGGTCGTTACGTTTCTCTCCCAAGCAGTCAAATACGAACTTTGCTAGAGCGCATTGTGCATCCTCCCTGACTAGTAGTTGGCTTGGCTTATGGCAGTCTGTACTTGAAGTTAGCTGAGTTCTGAGCTTATTATATAAGCTACAATCGTCTAGCATGTGACTTTCGTCCTCTACTACTCCACACGCGCGACATAGTCTATGTTCCCGGGGTGTGTTTGTATACCTGCCTCTTTCTACCTCT
Organism: Semisulcospira habei; assembly: GCA_036245525.1. Lineage (NCBI taxonomy): Eukaryota > Metazoa > Mollusca > Gastropoda > Semisulcospiridae > Semisulcospira > Semisulcospira habei. The sequence goes on from BTPG01000001.1 coordinate 49,365,206, forward strand.
AGCATGTGGGCACTTACTCGTAACTTCGTGAGGGCTTGTTTGTGTTCTCGTATTTTTATGTGCATAAGGTAGCTTTGTATTTCGTATTTATCAGTTGCTTTGTTACAGAAGGTCAGTCTAGATGTGTTGCTCCGCTTAATTCTGTTCCAGTATCTAGTGTATCGCTCTTCTAGTTTTCTATGGAGGGCTGTTTTAAGTGAGGTTCCTCTAAATGTGCACTGGTTATCCCACACGTGGCGAAAGCCCAGTGAGCAGAGAATTTGTCTTGTAAAAGCAAACCACGGGGCGGTGGTCTCGAGCTGTTCGTGATACGCCTGTTTGAGGTAGGAGGTGCTATCAGAGTTTAGCATGTGAAGCCAAAAACCTATCACTTGGACCGATACTCTGATGCTCTCAGGGAACTGTCCGATCTCAGCTAGGGCCTGAATATTCATAACTTTTTTGTGGATGCCTAAGATAGACTCAGCAAATTTCAGTTGAATGCACTTGTGAGGCATTTGTCCCTTCATGCAGTCATCGAAGAGGTGATTCAGGTCACTGTCAATACTATAAGTTGTCCTTTATTGCAAACACCACCCTCATGCACAAGAAATGTCAGTCACGCATCTACTGCCTTCAGAAACTCAGGAAGCTGAATGTGAACCCCTCTGTCCTTCAAACTTTCTACTGCTCTTTTTATCGAGTTTGTCATCACTTTCGGTTCTGTGCTGGTATGGTGGAGGTCTGAGTGTGAAGAACAAGAACACCCTGGCACGAATGGTAAACATCTGCAGCAAGGTGATTGGCAGTCAGCAAGCAAGTGTGGAGTCCCTGCATAAACAGCGTGTGGTGAGAAAGGATAGCTTCAGACAGATCCCATGTCCTTGCCCACCTCAATGAACTCCTCCCCTCTGTCCGCAGACTCCATACTCACAAAGCTAGGACACTCAGACTACAGCACAGTTTCATCCCCGAATCCATCACTTTAAGCAATCTGTAGGTACGTCCACGCATACCCAAACCTAACTCCCCCCCCCCCCCCGCATCCCCCTTTACCTGTGCAATCAGTAAGAATGGAGATTGTTGATTTTAGAGAAGTGTTTATATTGTGTTTTATCTGGTGGTGAACATGGACATATTGCGATTTTTGTTACAGTTTTTTTTACCCTCTAATTATTTTACTAAGGTAGATCTTAATTACGCAGCTGGTGTAATAATGTATTGAGACGTTTGTATAATAAGTAGTGAGGGTTAGGATTAGGTTGAAACAAGCGTATTATGTATGCATGTGTAGAGGTGGGTGTGAATGTGTAAGTGCCGCTCAGTTCAGTCCATAAAAGATGTTTATGTGTGAGATGTGTAAGAGTTATGTGTAAAGATTTTGTAGTGTTTACTTTGTCCATTTGGAATTTGTAGCTGTGTAAGTGCAGGGAGAAAATGTTCATAATTATGCTATAATGTTTTCATGTCTTGGTTGTACTATTTGTTATAAATGTACCACAACCGAATTTCTCTTTTCGAGATAATAAAATACTCTCATTCTTCTTATTCAAACGCTTTCTTAAAATCCACAAAGACATGATATAAGTCTTGCTGGTGCTGGAGGTACCTCTCACATAGAACTCTCATGTTGAAGATCTGCTCAGTTGTGCTGCGCCCTTGTCTGAAGCCTGCCTGTTCCTCAGCTATGATTTCCTCTGCCCGTGGCTTCAGCCTGTTCAGTAGGATCTTTAACATGACTTTGCTTGGGTGGCATATAAGACTGATCGTGCGATAATTCTGGCATTGATGTAAGTTGCCTTTTTGGGGAGAGTTATTATAAGTGATTGGGTCTATGGTGTGGGCCAATCCCCTGACTGCCAGATCTTATTGCAGATTGTTAGTAAGGCGCTTATCGTGTCTTCTCCCCCTTCTTGGACTAGCTCTGTAGGGATGTTGTCTGCTCCTGCTGCCTTCCTTTTTTTTTCAGCGACTTCACTGCAGCCTCTACGTCTTCTCGGAGGATGGGATAGTTGCCATTGTTGGTCACGGGTGGGTTGACAAGTATGCCTGGGTCCCCTGTAGCTCGGTGGTTGTACAAATCTGAGCAGTACTCTGTCCATCTCTTCAGTATGTCTGGGTCTTTCGTAAGACAGTTCCCGTCACTATCTTGAATGATCGAGGAGCGTCCTTTTACACTGGTCAGGTCTTTCACCAGCTGGTATTCTTTTGTGCTATTATTTTTGTTCAGATTTTCTTCTACATGTTTACACTGATCTTCAATCCAGTTATTCTTTGCCTTTTTCATGCTTTTCTTGATCTCCTGGTTAATTTTCCTGTATTGTTTAGCTCCTTCTACCTCTGATTTGTTTTTCTTTAACTCTCGACGCTTGTCGCATAGAAAATAATAATAATAAGGGTAATTTGTATAGCGCCTAATCACCAAGGTGCTCTAGGCGCTTTACAATCACAGTAATGAAACACAAAGCAAAATACAAAAACAAACACATACAACAACAACAACAAAAAAACCACATTGATTTACAAGGCCAGGAGCAGAAAACTCACACACACACACACACACACACACACACACACACACACACACACACACACACACACACACACACATACACATCATCAGACAAAATAGTCTTTACGTATATGCAACAGAGAAAAGGTGTGTTTTAAGCTTGGATTTGAAAATGGAAAGAGATGATGAGTGACGCACATCAGCTGGGAGAGCGTTCCATGTAATGGGACCAAAATACGAAAATGCACGATGACCTTGAGTAACCTTATTACGTCTTTGGATACAGAAAACACGAGTGTCTGAAGCAGAGCGTAGTGAGCGGGAGGGTGTATACAGCTGGACAAGATCATATAAATAAGGAGGGGCAGAACCAGAGATGATGTTGAAACAAATAACACAGACTTTATACTGAATTCTCTATGAAACTGGCAGCCAGTGCAAATCAGTGCAAATCAGCTAGTAGAGGCATAATGTGTTCATGTTTCGGTACACGAAAAATCAGACGTGCAGCGCAGTTCATGACTCTCTGGATTTGGTCAAGAAGATTTTGCGAAACACCGGACAAAAGAGAATTGCAATAGTCTATTCGGGACTGCACAATGGAGGTAACATGTGTTTTGGTAACTTCAACAGTCAGCAGATGTCGAACAGTGCTGATCCTTCTGAGTTCAATGAAGGCAAACTGGCAAACTTTTTTTCACTTGTTCCTTCATTGTCAGCCTGTTGTCAAAAATGACACCCGAGTTACGGGGCGAGCTAGAAAAGGAGATGGCACTCTCGCCCACCATCATTGACTAAGGAAGATCAGCACTGCACGTAGAAGAGCACGTCATTCGGAGGGACTCAGTTTTGTCACTGTTCAGCTGGAGCTTGTTCTGTGTGGTCCACTTCTGAACATCACAAATACAAGCCTCCAAAGACTGCACCATCTGATCGACATGTTCACGAAGGGAGTGTTTGTACAATTATTCTGTATCATCTGCATATAAATGATAAGAAACAAAGTGACGCTCAATGACATGCGACAGGGGCTGTGTATACAAAGTAAAAAGAACAGGCCCCAAGACCGACCCCTGTGGAACGCCACAAAGCAGCTCAACAGGGTGGGACTCAAATCCTGCCACTGAAACCATCTGCAAGCGACCAACAAATTAGGATTGGAAAAATTTCAGTGCAGTGGTTTGAACAAAGATGTCAGCTGTAACCCAAGGTTTCTTTGCTTGTCGGTGTTTGCCAAGGATCTCGCTGGCTGTTTGGGTTACAGCAGTGTTAAATGTGTCGATCAGTGTGTCCACATCCGTGTCTTCTACGCCTAGAAGTAATAGTGGCGCGAATTTCCCTCCTGTTTTTGCCTAAAAGGCTACCGCTACCTCTGGGTCGTTTAGCTTCTCGAGGTCGAACTTGATTCTGGTGGGACCCTGCTTGTTGACTTTCTTTAGGCGGAGTCGGAAGGTCATCATCACTAAGTCATGGTCGCTTCCAATGTCTGTTCCTGGAAAGCTTCTTGTCTTGGCAATGTTCACACTGGTTGGAAGCGTCTCTTCACCATGATGTAGTCAATTTGGTTATGGTACTCTCCGTTCGGGCTGTGCCATGTCCACCTTCTGGATGCTTTGTGTGGGCCGAACGTGTTCATCAGCTTTAGATCATTTTGAGCTGGCAAATTCCAGGAGCCTTAAGCCTCTGTCGTTGTTGTTTGCATTACAGTAGCATCCGCATGTGCCTTTCCAGTTCCTAGCAACATCCTCTCCTATTTTGGCATTCCAGTCTCCCTGCACCACAAGAATGTCTTTCTTGGGGGTCTGGTCCAGGACTTCTTGCAGTTGGTCATAGAAGTCTTCTATTTCCTCATCGCCATAGTCTGTTGTTGGGGCGTAAACTTGTACAATGGTGATATCGAATGGGGTTGAGCGTATGGTGATAAGCCTACTAGAGACTGGCCGACAACACATGACAGTGTTCACGATGTCTTTGTGGACGAAAAATCCGACACCCTGTTCGTGCTTGTCTTCTCTGCCACTGTAATACAGTTTGTGGTTTTGCTGGGTTGATGTTTCCCCAAGGTTCTTCCATCGTACTTCGCACAGTCCTAGGATGGTCAAGTGGTATCTGTTCATTTCGTGTGTCAGTTCCTCTACCTTTCCAGGCGTTCTTAATGTTCTGACGTTCCAGGTGCCAATGCTGATGTTGTTTCTGGCACGGAGTTTTGGTGGTGCACCAGTAACACACTTAACACCTTTGCCCTGTCGCAAGACAGAAGGCGCGGTCCTTGTTCCGGGCGACGACCGATCCGGTATGGATTGAGGTAAGGTTGTCATTGCATGTGGTGTGTCTTGGGCAAAAGAACCTGGCGAAGCCCATCCCTCTCCAGGCTGTTAACCACAACCGAAGCTCCACATAACTTGTGGCTCGCCTTGGTCCTGGACACGTGGCCGATGAGACCCTCATGGGACTTCTTCGCCCTGGGTGGTGACTTCATCAATGAAGTTCATACGCCTAATTAGGTACCGTGTCAGCACCCTAGCCTTTGGCTATCCAAAACCTAACCTGCAAGGCAGCAGGGGACTCGTGGAGGCCGGGGTCGTCTATGTCCCGTGCAGATGTGAACATCTGCCCACTGCGGATGATACTGACAAATAACTGGATGATACATATGACAGCCACACTCCATGTGCACATGTAGAATAGGACTGTGACAACTGCTGTTATGGAATACTGATGCAGGCAGTGTGCTGTCAAATGCTGGTTATTTGTCAGTATCGTCTGCTACAGGATACGTTCTTGTGTACGCCTAGATAACGCTGCCAGACTTCTGTGTATCTCATGCTGTCTCCACGGTGTGCACTAAACTGGCGTCCTCAGCTGCTGCGCGCCTTATAAAGGCCCCGGGCTGACGGAGTTCAAACTCCGCAAACTCAGTTTGTGAGCTCAGGGCCCTAGCTGGGCATTTTAAAAACACGTGCGGGACGGTACAAAAAGATTGAGTCTCAGCTTTAAAGAGACAGCCGGGTATGTAGTGTCGCGTTAAATAAGCCCTGCACGTCTGCAGCCGCTGTTGGTATACACTGTCGAGACTTGGCATGTCTTTGCCGACTATTTTGGATGCCGTCCTGTGGATACAGTTCAGTCTGTGTTTATCCCGTGCAGACGCACTGCCATACCAGACCGCGATCGAGAATGTCAACACACTCTCGATCGCGGCCCGGTAGAAGTGCTCCATACCAGTTCTGCTTACACAAAAAAGCTTTCAGCCTTCTCTAAAAATAAAGGCGCTGCTGTGCTTTCTTTACAATGTTCTCTATGTTTTTATCCCATTTAAGATCATCGGAGATGGTGGTTCCCAGAAATTAAAATTCTGAACAGCTTCTACGGTTTGATCGTGAACTACGAGAGGCGGGAGGACAGTTTTGTTGCGTGTAAAGTCTACTATCAGCTCTTTTGAGTCGTACCGACATGTTTGAGTTCCAGAGAGAGAGAGAGAGAGAGAGAGAGAGAGAGAGAGAGAGAGAGAGAGAGAGAGAGAGAGAGAGAGAGAGAGAGAGAGAGAGAGAGAGAGAGAGAGAGAGAGAGAGAGAGAGAGAGAGAGAGAGAGAGAGAGAGAGAGAGAGAGAGAGAGAGAGAGAGAGAGAGAGAATGAATTTCAGGACCATATGGAGCAGTTAACTTGAGATTAAGTGCACAATTGTACATATTGTGACCTTTACCTTAATCACCAAGGGTATCTATATTATAATGTTCATTCCAACAGAATATGATTCAGTAGTAAGAGATCCTTTACGTGTTGTGAGCAGATCTTCCTAGCATCAGAGCTAATGTTTGGATGACCCCTATTGTAAACTGAATATTCTTACGAACACTTCGAAAGCTGTGACCTTGACCTTCATGAAGGTCACGTCTAATCGTTTATCAACCATTCATTGCAATTCCTTACATGTTATCACTTTCAGTATTTTTTTGTTATCACATTCTCAAAATATGTTGTTGTTTTTTCATCAAGTACAGCTTATCATGGTCGGCCCATTTCCTGCTGTAGGGCGTCAGGGCTGAATGGGTTAAATATTAGTATTATGATGGCGATCTCTTAACCGCTGCCTAAACGCTTACCATTCTGTACGTCCTGATGACGTTCATGCCGCCAAATGTTTCTAAACCAATATCCACAATGCTGACGACGACGAGAAGGAAGTCAAAACAATTCCAGCCGTCATTGAAGTATTGATACTTTAGAGCCAATATTTTCACAATTGCCTCAAATATGAAGACTGAAGTGAAGACCTGCACACACACACACACACACACACACACACACACACACACACACACACACACACACACACACACACACACACACACACACACATACACACACACACACACGCACATACACACACACCACACACACACACACATACACACACACACACACACACGCACGCACGCACACTTACTTTTGTTTACTGCTTTTTATAGAAACGTAATGTTATACATCAATTGACTTTCCTACGCCCAGTGCATATCCCGGGTCATTCTGCATCTTTTTTCCTCAACGCAAAATATACGGCAAATTGTTGATGAATGCTGTAGATTTAAACAATACTTTGATTTTCAGTTCCTTCTTTCAAGTTTGCGTAAAATGTAAGGTATAAATCACTTTTGAAGTGCCATGCTCAGGTAGACCTAGACTCCTCGCGCTAAAAAATATTAACAAGATGGGATAAATCAGCCCACAAAGCCTTTTCTAAATGAGCTTGCATGTATTTAACCACTTGTTGCGCAATACGCCCGCAGATCTACATCAAAAGAAAAATAGAGGCTGTCTCCCTATATCAAATAGATTGTATGTCAGAGAGAGAGAGAGAGAGAGAGAGAGAGAGAGAGAGAGAGAGAGAGACGGAGAGAGAGAGAGAGAGAGAGAGAGAGAGAGAGAGAGAGAGAGAGAGAGAGAGAGAGAGAGAGAGAGAGAGAGAGAGAGAGAGAGAGAGAGAGAGAGAGAGAGAGAGAGAGAGAGAGAGAGAGAGAGAATCAATGAAACTTTATTTTACAACGGTTAAGGCATTGACATCGTCTTCGACACAGCCATTTTGCAAACCTGCCGTTGCTAACAACTACAAGACTATCGACACACAAGAAGAGATACACAGAATATAAACGTACATTCATAAAAGTAAAAAACAATACGTGCAGACACTGTTCACACAAACAGACAAACAAATATACACACAGACCTCCCCCCTCCCGACACACACACACACACACACACACACACACACACACACACACACACACACACACACACACACACACACACACACACACACACACACACACACGGAGCTAAGTAGTTCAAATGATAAATGAAAAGGAGAACAGGCTTAATTGGGAATAAATTGGAGCTGGCATAGAAAGAGACACATAATACGCGTAGTTAAGGCATCCCTGCGAGTGATGCACTAAATACTTGCAGAGAGACCTCTTAAAACAGGCTAGCGGATTTTACATGGTCGAGGAGTGCATTTCAGATATGGCTGATTTTTTTAAATAAATGCGTGAAAAAGTTGTCTTTACAAATCAAAAGGATGTTACAGCCATTATCAGTCTTCTACGTGTACCAAACATTGCTCGTATTTTCTTTTACACATTAGGAATAACTTACTAAGTAGCTTGGATAAATGCTCCTTTTATTTCGATAGATTTTGAAAGAAATAAGTTCGCAGGGGTACACACAACGCTTGTCTTTATGAAAGTACCTAAAGTTTCCATTGCTTCTCCGAGAGCAAAAAAAAAAAAAAAAAAAATCTGATACCGACACTGATACCGACCATGTAAGCGAGGTCATGCTACACTGATACCGACCATGTAAGCGAGGTCATGCTACACTGATACCGACTATGTTAGCGATGTCAGGCTACACTGATACCGACTATGTTAGCGCTGTCAGGCTACACTGATACCGACCATGTAAGCGATGTCATGCTACACTGATACCGACTATGTTAGCGATGTCAGGCTACACTGATACCGACCATGTAAGCGATGTCATGCTACACTGATACCGACTATGTTAGCGATGTCAGGCTACACTGATACCGACCATGTAAGCGATGTCATGATACACTGATACCGACTATGTTAGCGATGTCAGGCTACACTGATACAGTAATACAGACTGTTAGCGATGTCAGGCTACACTGATACCGACTATGTTAGCGATGTCAGGCTACACTGATACCGACTATGTTAGCGATGGCATGCTGCACTGATACCGACTATGTTAGCGATGACATGCAGCACTGATACAGTCATACATACTATGTTAGCGATGTCATGCCACACTGATACTATGTTTGCGATGGCATGCTGCACTGATTTCGACTATGTCTGCGATGGCAAGCTACACTGATACCGACTATGTTTGCTTTGAAGATGACTCGGGTCATGAGCTCGGGCTGCCCGTGATGCTCAGCGGCCAGCATGCAGGTGTTGAGGATGATGCAGATGATGATGGCCAGATCAAACAGCGGATCGTTGACCAGGGCCCGAGGACACGCCTTCAGGTACGCGCACAGCTTATCGGACACACCCACCTTCTCAATATATCCGGACGCTGTGGACACAACACGGGAGTACTGAATCTCAGGTGCTCGAAAGATACATCGTCCACCCTTAACTACGTCAAATTTGCAGACGACACAGCAGTTGTAGATCTGTCAAACTCAGATGCTGATTACATTGCAGAAGTGTGTCAGTTCGTCTCATGGTGTCATAACAACAATCTACAGTTGAACGTGGGCAAGACTGAGGAGATGGTAGTCGACTTTCGGAAGCTTGGCAGTGGGCCAACTTCCGGGAGCCCACTCCCATCTCTTCAGCCCCTGGTGATTGACGGCACTATTGTCACTCGCACAGATTTTACAAATACCTAGGGACCTTGATTGATTCCCGACTATCCTTCATCGACAACACAGACCTCATCTTTAAGATGGACCAATGGAGACTGTATATGCTGTGCAAACTCCGCTCCTTTGATGTGAGCCCCAAAATCATCAGGCAGTTCTACCTCTGCTTAATAGAAGGCCTTCTCACGTTCTCCTTTGTCTCAGTCATGGTTCGGCTCCCTGGGCGAGAAGAACTTGAGGAAGCTGAACACGATAGTCAGGCTTAGTGAGAAAATCGACGATAAGCAAGGGCCTGGGGCTGGCAGCTGACACTTCCCACTGCCTTTCTAAGTACCTTCAAAAGCTCCCGTCTAGCCGTAGGTTCAAGGCTCCTCTTGTTAAAACCAAACGCTACAAAAGCAGCTTTGAACCCTCGGCCATCCGTCTTCTAAATGAGGAGTGCGTTGACTAGCGTATATATATATATATATATCTCTCTCTCTCCCTGTTGACGTTGTCGAGGAAATTGCACCTCAGAATGTCGCAGTGGCATCTTGCAAGTGGCAGACTTATTTACTATACCACTGACACTGTGGTCATGTGGTAGGTTGTGTGTGTATGTGTGTGTGTGTGTGTGTGTGTGTGTGTGTGTGTGTGTGTGTGTGTGTGTGTGTGTGTGTCGCACGAGGGGGTGCGGGTGGAAGGGGGAGGGGGGGGGGTGCTCAGGCCAGGAGATGGATGAGATACTGAGAAGTGTGTGAGATACGTAACTATACCATTGTGATAATGTGGCTGAAATCGCACGCGCGCACGTGTCTTTCGCTGTTTTAGCATACTGATCCCGACGAAGGAAAATGTGTCGGCCAGACTGACACAATAAAGTTTTTTGAATTGAATTGAATTGAACTCATTCAATCCCTCGCACGTATTTCCCAAATTTTGGAGGCGTCATCTAACGACTATGCACCTGTTGCAGGATATGGATCGACCATGATATTCAAGGGTAGTGCCAAATTAGCTTGGCGCCGACAGGCGCCAAGCTAATTTGGCAGTACCCTTGAATATCATGGTCGATCCATCTCCTGCTGTAGTGCATCAGGGCTGAATGGGTTAATGGTGCTAGGCATCGTGGTTTCTTTCCGATGCTCTGGATGGCCTAATTAGACAACAACCGAGACAACTACATCAACGAACTCATTTTGACACAGCGACCGTCGTCGTAAACGGCGCGAAAATGTTATGGAATAGAATGTTCCGTGCTCAGCTCTTCGACAGAATCAGTGCCGTCTCTTTATAGCTCATCACAGCCTAGCAACATGTCAACAGAGTAACATTTTACCACTTGTCTGCCAAATGACACGTTTTTGAACGCACTGGCATACTTTGTGAAAACTCCGAAGAGCTAGATGTACATAAAACGGTGTAATATTTTCTCTGTGGCGTGCGCATTGTAGTTGACGGGCTTCATCCCCTCACCAACTGTTCGGTGGGTTCACTTGGTGTTTTCAGTAGAGAACTCTCAGTTGGCTAAGCAGGCCACACTGACGTCAGTCAGAAGCTTGTCAGATCAGTAGGCATACACATTTTACAGGGCTAGGGTGTAGTTCCTCTTAGGTTTGGTCTTTGCGCTTATCACTGACTACACAAGCAGACAATGATGCAAGCGCGTTTAAGTCATCGTACCCCAAGACCAAAATCCTCGAAATTTTGCCGTTGTCCTCTGAAGACTGCAGTGCAGTACAGGACACAGATCGAACGTGATAGTTCAAGGGTGATGCCAGAATACATATGCGCCAAGCTATTCTGGCATCACCCTTGAAATATTGTGGTCGATCCATATCTTGTTGTGGTGTGTCAGGGGTAGAATGAGTTAAGTTACTCCAGTTAGTCAGGTGCCTTAGCAAGTTGATTGGGACACGCTCGACAAAAGCACCAAACTTTCTGAGGAACTTCAATTGGACATAATTATTCATTCTGGAAGGGGTTTCCACGCGTTAGGACCTTCTGGGTCGCGTCACGAGACTTTTGTTTTCTATTTTTATATGATAACCTTAGAAGGGCAGCCCCACTGACTCGCTATGGTTGCATCTAGTTCTGTGACCATCAAACCCAGAATCTTCAAACTTTACAAGTTTAATGTCAATTGAATGACCTTTTTGGAAGTGCCTAAATGAATGACCTTTGTTAGAGGTAAAGGTCACAAAAGGATAATGATGGTGCAAAAATATGCATATTTTACTATACTGCGTTCTTGTTTCATATACTTAAAAGGTTACTTTAGTGCAAACTTAACCATTTGGTAAGGAAACTGTTTTGGTATTTGTTTTCAGTTGCTTTATGTAGGTGAAAGGCACAAGATACACAACATATAGCATACATTGTGAAAATAAATGTATCATTCACATACCATAAGAGCTGTTGATGCAAATTTGCAGTCTATAATGTAAAATGTTAACCACACTGACTCTGATACAAACGCCATGAAACACCGAGGTCACATATCAAGGGCATACAATAAGAACTTTCATTTTTGACTTTGATCATTCCCTCAGCAGCCAGCTCGGCGTTAAACCCAGGTAACTAACATGGTGCAATGTTGATACTTTAAAATAAAGTAATAACTGTGCAGGCGATTCAATTACATGACAGCAGTGCTAGTGTATGTACGTGTTGCTCATCACGATTTTTTTCTAAAACTATAGGTCACAAAACAGGAATAAAACTGCAAATACTGTACACATAATTCAAGCATGTATATGGCTGCTAACATTGTATGGAAGTAAACATTTTATTGCAACAACACAAAACTGAATCTACAAGTTTTCTTTTTGTTTTTAATTACGCACTTTGGGTTTTGCATGTACAGTTTGTTCATGTCACACTTTCAGCTACATTTGTCGCCTCTAATTGTGTCTAAAATAATTGTGAATTGTGTTGTACTTGTCCTGTCTAAGCGTGGGATTATTTTAATTTAATATTTTTTTTCAGGACGGGATTTTCCGTTTTTTTTTGGTCACATTTACACTGATGCAGCGCTGTGCACCGCTAAGCTGCTTACAAGAACAATTGTTCCTGCAACCATTTATCGTGCATCCAGCGGTATGTTCCTTTGACCGAATGTGACGACCACCTCCTCTTGATCTGGTAGGTGACTAGAGTCTGTATGTATGTGAAAAATTTTCTTTTCGTTTTCTCAGCCGAGTAGGAAGTCTAGTATTCCAGGGATTATGTTTTTTGCTAACAGCTTTTATTCTCGTGCCCTGGCTGAGTATGAGGCAAAAATAACATGTTGCGACACCATTCGTTGGGAGGAAGCACACGACTGCTGCTATCTGCTGCTATCTAGAACATTTGTTTCGTGTGTGTTTGGAGGATCCATACTGGCTGATTGTCAAGAGAGATGAGCGCTTCATATACTTTCACAATCTTGATGTCTTTGAAGTGTCTGTCTGAATGACCTTTTCCAGAAATGCAGCGACATCTATTGCGTTATCTTGAAGTTGTATTTCAAGGAATGTAATAGGTCCTGATATTTGAACTTGACAGGTCAAAATGTCGGATTTTTTACCAAGAGAGGGCCGGAGTATACCTGCGGTACTCGTAGATAAAAAGCACACTCTTTTCCGTTTCCTTGCTCTTTGCCACAATTTACAGCCTTGAAAAATGATCCACGTCACTTTTGGTGGGGGTGGGGGGATGGGTCTTTTTACTTATATATGTTTTATCTTTTGCTGTATCGTCTGATTATTTTTATATGTGCAGAGTAGCAGGACAGTTTGGAAGATAGGCATTGTTATGCCTAAAACTTTTTATTCTGAATAAAAACGTTTCATCATCATCATCATCAAATGGGAGATTGTTTCAGCCTCTTTGGTTTTGGGCTGCGATCTAGAGGGCTTGAAAAGTCGTAGGAGTTCCACTAGACTGCATCTTGTCAAGTCTGTTAATACTGACACGTAGAAGCCATTGTACTGTTTCTTTGTGCTTCGATACTGCGCGCTGTTCCACACAGAGTATGTCCGAACATCACTATTTTTCCAAAGTCAGCAGCTCTGGAGTCGATCGTTTAGGAAGGACTGCCTTTTTTTTCTTGATGGTCTCCGCCAGACGTAATCCTTGCTGTCTACATTTTATCTGGGGTGACAGGCCTTTACGTCGTGATAAGAGTGCATACTCCTCTTCAAGAAAACATGTTTTGAATTTATTCAGCTGTCTTGTTTGGTCCGTCCCGACAACAACCATTGGCGAAACGCTGACGGGTTCTTGGTTAGTGTGAGGGCACTTACGGCATCTTTGACCGTGTCACTGGATTGCTCGTGGTACTGGCCCAGCGGCAGGTACACAATCAGCGGGTTGTTTTAGAAGCAGTCTGAAGACCATGATGCATAACTCTTCCAAGATTGTTTAGTGTATAATTTCCACGTCAATTATGTGCGCCGGGATCCGAGTCCATCAAGCAAAGTTCTTGTGTTCTAGAACCATTTTGGGAGAAGGAAAATGGCTCAAGGGCTCTCAGGGTATTTGCCTAATGTGAAAATCTGCTTCAAAGTGTGCCAAAAGAGGATAATCTCTGGAAGTTTAAGGTTGAGGATTAAATCCCAATTCTGAAAATATCGGACTCTTGCTGATCATATTTAGTTGCCAAAATTCTTTTCTACGTTAGTCTGAGTTTGGTCTGTCCAAAAGCCTGGCAAGAACAGGTGCGTTTACAATGCTCGTGAACCATGCATTTTGCTAATATTTATTAACAGTCAGTATTCTTTGAAACTTAAAAAAAGAGAACGTCCTTAAAAATACCAAACAATTTTGTTATGAACAGTGTGTACGCAAGCCTGCTGCCCTTCTCTGTTCATGGGCTTGGTAATGTCAATGTAATGTGTGCTGAACAAGTTTAAAGTATGGAAAATAGCTGATAAAAACTACCTTTCCTGGCCCTCTAACACGTAAGCTTGTAATATTAGGATGAATGATGTACACTTCACAAAATGACGTAGATCACGTAGTGTCTGTGTCTTCCATGCAAACGCGCACTTGCTGAGGCGAAAACCTTGTTTTACATCTGACGCACTTTAGAGAGGAACTGAACAGGTTAAAAACACTTTTGAAAACCTTTGATTTTGTTACTCGTACCTGAGCCGGGTGGGTATAAACGGACGGATAGACAGCATTAATTCAAGCAAATATAGTCGAATATATGTATCAAGAATCACTTTCTCTCAAAGAAGTGTCTCAAAACTTCCTTCCCAAAGAAAATATTGCTAAACGTAGTTTACGAGCACTGCAAATGCACTATATTTTACTTGCGTGACCTTGACTTTAATTAATCAAAGTTCGTTCAAGTAGGTATTTCTAGAAAGGTCATCCAAAAGGTAGTTATCATGGCAGGTTGACAGGTTGAGAGACTCTAGCTTTGACAGTTGCAGAACAAGACGCGACTAAAGTGAGTCAGTTGGATCGTCTTTTACCCGCTTTAAAATAAAAATAAAAAAGTCACGTGACCCTACCCAGAAGCTCGGACGCGTGGGCATCCGTTTCTAAAATGAAAAGGTATAACCTAATGAAGTACCTCAGAAAGTTTGGTGCTTTTGTCCGGCGTGTCCCGATCCGGTTAAAGATATGGCCATAAGGCCCCTAGCTCGTAGACCAAGCGCATACCAAGGAACAGCGCTTGGAAACCCTGATATGTTAAAAACGTGTAGGAGTGGTGGCACACAAATACCTGACAAAGGAGGAAGAAAATAAGGCCTAATATTAATGATATACTACTACTACTAATAATAATTTAGTTTTTGTATAGCGCTGTTCTCCAGGAAAACACTGGACTCACTGCGCATGCACAACAGCACACCCCCTCTCTTAGACACACGCACAATTATACACTACTTTAAACCACCCTTCCCAACACCTTACATCCACTTCGCTCTAGAATCAGAATAAAAGGCAGTCAGTCAACAGTCAGCTAAAAGTGAGCTAAATGTTACTTACTTACTTACTTACTTACTTACGCCTGTCACCCCTCCCCGGGTAGAGGCCGTCGACGAGAGACCTCCAGCAACTCCTGTCCTGTGCTTCTCCTTCGATTTTACTCCAGTTGGTTCCCAGTCTCTTGATGTCTGCTTGGAGGTCTCGACGCCAGGTGTTTCTCGGCCTGCCTCTTTTCCTCTTTCCCTGGGGGTTCCATGACAATGCCTGCCTAGTGATATTGGAAGCTGGCTTTCTCAGACTGTGACCAATCCATCCCCATCTTCTTCGCCCAATTTCATTCTCTGCTGTTATCTGCTCTGTTCTCTCCCAGAGTCTGACGTTGCTGATCTTCTCTGGCCAGTAGATTTTCAAAATTCTTCTAAGGCAACTGTTTATAAAGATCTGTACTCTGTTGACTGTTGTTTTTGTCAATCTCCAAGTCTCTGCTCCATATAGGAGAACTGCCTTTACGTTGGAGTTGAAAATCCAGACTTTGGTGTGTTGTGACAGCTCTCTGGAACTCCACACTTTTTTCAACTGGAGAAAGGCTCCTCTGGCTTTACCGTTTCGCGCTCTGACATCTGCATCAGTGCCGCCTTATTTTTGGTCTATGATGCTCCCGAGATAGGTGAAGGAGTCCACCTCCTCCAACGGGGTGCCAGCAAGCAAGACTGGTTCTTCCCTGGTTGCGTTCGACCTCATTGTCTTTGTTTTCTGTTTGTGGATGGTGAGGCCCACTTGGGACGAGATGTCAGCATGCCTCGTGGTTTTGTCCTGCATTTGTTAATGAGTGTGGGACAGTAAAGCCAAGTCGTCTGCAAAATCAAGGTCGTCAAGCTGTGTCCACAGTGTCTACTGTATTCCACTTCGTCTGTGCTCTGTGGTCCTCTTCCCAGTCAATGGCCAGTAGGAAGAGGAACGGAGACAGCAAACACCCCTGCCTGATACCGGTTCTGACCTGGAGCTCCCTGGTGAACTGCCCTTCGTGGATCACGACATGTCATGCCATCGTAGCTGCTCTTGATCAGGCGGACGAGCTTTGCGGGTACACCGTAGTGTAGGAGTTTCCACAGAGTCTCTCGGTCCATTTTGTCAAATGCTTTCTCGTAATCCACAAAGTTGATGTACAGCGGGGAGCTCAACTCCAGAGACTGTTCCATGATGATGCGGAGAGTGGCGATCTGGTCTATACATGATCGGTTTTTCCTGAATCCTGCTTGCTGGTCTCTCAGCTGGGGGTCAACGGAGCACTTCATTCTCTCCAGGATGATCCTGTTGAAGACCTTTCCTGGTACTGACAGCAAGGTGATGCCTCTGTAGTTGAAACACTTGCTGAGGTCGCCTTTCTTGGGAAGCTTGATTAGGTACTCCTCCTTCCAGTCAGCCGGTATCACCTTCTCTTCCCAGATCTTTCCAAACAGTTGGTACAGCATCTCTACTGTTGTCTCTAGGTCTGCTTTCAGAGACTCCGCTGGGATGCCATCTGGCCCTGCTGCTTTGCCGTTCTTCAAAAATGCCACTGCTCTTCTGATCTCTTACCGGTTGGGTCTGTCACAGCTGATGGGTAGGTCGGTCTCTGCTGGCTGGATGTCTGGGGGGTCGGGTGGGCTGGGTCTGTTCAGTAACTGTTCAAAATACTCGGCTCATCTGTCGAGTTGGTCTGCTCTGTCTGCAATAGGCTTGCCATCTTTGTCTTTTACTGGTCTTTCTGTATGGCCATACTTGCCCGACAATCTTCTGGTAATGTCGTAGAGCTGTTTCATGTTGCCGCTGCCTGCTGCCTTTTCTGCCTCTGCTGCCAGGCTGTCTGTGTAGGCCCTCTTGTCTGCCCTGATACTCCTCTTCACCTCGCGGTTGGCTTCCTTACTTTGGCTGCTCTCGTGCGACGGTTGTTGACAACTGCTTTCTTCTGCTTTCTCACTTTTATCTTTTTCAAGGTCTGTGCCGACAGCCAGTCCTTGTGATGGTGTTTCCTGAACCCTACAGTGTCTTTGCAGGTTGAGTTCAGCGCCTCTCTAACTGCCTTCCACTGCTGCTCTGTGGTGACCGCCTCCTCTTCATTTACTAGCTCTTGTAGCACTTGAAACCGGTTGGACAGCACCAGTTTGAACTCTTCTCTCACTCCAGTCTCTCTTAGGAGGCCTACATTATAGCGCTGTCTTCTTGTTGTCTCTGTGCGGCTTTTCTATAACGAGCTTTATTCTTAAGGTAAGCAGATGGTGGTCTGAGGCGACATCTGCTCCCCTCCTCACTAGAAAAATCTTGAAGGGATCTTCTAAATTTCTTGCTAATGCAGATATGGTCTATTTTGGTTCTCTGTAGTATGGTCAGGTGAGACCCAAGTTGCTTTGTGTATTCTTCTGTGTGGGAAGATGCTGCCGCCAATGACAAGTCTGATTAGAGCACAAAAGTCTACAAACCTCTCTCCGTTCTCACTCATCTCCCCTAGTCCCTGTCTCCCCATCACCTCTTCGTATCCGGTGTTGTCCTCCCCTATTTTGGCATTAAAATCGCCCATGACGATGGTGATGTCTCGCTCCGCACATTTGTCCACAGCACTCTGGAGTCGGTCGTAGAACTCTTGTTTCTCTTCCTCGTCACTGTCATTAGTGGGCGCATAACACTGGATGACGTTCAGCTTGAGCTTTTTCTTGGTTCTAAAGGCTGCTGTGATAATTCTTGGCCCAAGAGGTTCCCAGCCCATAAGCGCTCTCTGTGCCACTGGTGACAGCATGAATGCTACTCCTTTTGAATGGGGGGCATTTTCCTCTTCATGACCTGAATACAGAATCATCTCCCCACTTAACAGCCTTTTCTGGCCAGACTGCGCATCTGGCTTTACTGATACCTACAGGGCCGGACCCAGGGGGGGGGGGTTACCTGGGTTCCGGAACCCCCCCTCCCAACTAAAAAAAAAAAAAAAAAAAAAAAAAAAAAAAAAAAAAAAAAAAAAGAGAACAGTGAATTTTTTTTTATGCAAAGGGAGTTCCAAAGTTTTATTATTTTTTTTATTGTTTTTAAAACATTGCAGTTTTTAGTCACTTTTGATCCAAGGCACAAAGAGTTATTTATAGACAATTCAACGGAAATCCATTTCAAGGGATCCGTTTAAACGTCCAAAACGTTTTCCCGTTGAAACAACCAAGTAACCCAACCCCTAACCCTAAATTAGTAAATGCAGCCATATTTTCTTGTTCTGGCCACAAGCCTCTTCCAGCGCCTTCACCTTGATACAGCCCTAATCCCCCAAAAACGACTTTTTAGAAAGATTAATTAAGACGCTAAGTTGATAATTATGATAATTCGTTGTAACGAACATCCGTTGAAACGACCATCGTTGAATCGTCCAAAAACATCGTTGAAATGGATTTCCGTTGAATCGACCAGGTACCCAAAAGAGTTGCTTTCCTTCAGTGCATGTCTTTCCGAGAAAGATCAGTGAAAAGACGTCTGACGTCATTAAGGTTTGTGGGGGGGAAGTTTAAATCTAGATCTATTTTCTTTGGTAACACTTCACTTTTGCTGTCTCCTCGAAAATGCCGAAACTGAAAAAAACAGATGCTGATGGCAGTAGGCGACTGTCATGCTGGTTTTCATCAAGCTCCATTTCAGAAGGTGGGTACATTTTTAAATCCAATTTTGTCTCATAAAAGAAATGTAGTCAGTAGAACTAGGTAAAATTCACCCATTCCGAATTCGATTCAAATGAGCACGTGGCGATGGAGCCGGTACTTCCTTCCTGTGAGTGTAGCCTATGCTGTAGGAGCTGATACTAGCTGCATATAATGAATATCATAGATATAAAACAGCCCCACTTATTAAAATACCAAAACAGGTAACAATTAAAGTAATGCATAGCCTAAAATTTATTTCACAAAGTATTATGATATATAACTTTAAAAATGTCAATTTAAAGAATAAAGATATCGGCATCAATGATCAATATTGCTTTTATATTTATAAAAAAAATCTTTGGACGGCAAAATATCGTTTTCAATAACAAAACCAAGGGCTAAGTTATAAGGTATCGTTTTCACTAGTGCAGCTTACTAGCTATGTATTGTGACGTAAATCTCTTCGGAGAGCAGAACAGAACCGTCCTGATGGCTGACTATGGAAACCATAGCCTATTAGTCCACAAGCTAGGAAGGTCTACCGTGCACACCCCCCCCCCCCCCAGTACTCAATAAGATGGGTTTCAAAGTGTTCCTTAGTATGTCCTGAGATGTTTAAGCCATGTTCCCCGAAAATCCTTAGGAACACACCAGAGATATAGCCGATGGCGCAAGGGTACCCCCATTCACGCTCTTCGCAGGTGCTAAAATGAGGTTGAGAAACATTTTCCTCTAAATAAATCAGAATTCATTCCAGAAACCCAAATCAGGCAATATTATGTCAAGGCACACCTTCTGCATCCTCTGCAAAAAACAGAATGAAAAAATATTGAATCTCTGGCTCACAGTGAAGGTATTTGTGCACCCATTAAACGACCATTTCCGCGAAATCGCAAAAAAAGACAAAAATAATGTGTCAGATGCCTTCAGACATTTTCTATAGCACTGACAGTCCATTTTCAGGTTTACATCATTACAACAGGATGTCACAATTATTATAAACTTTACTAGGTGATGCTGTGATCCCTGTGAGTGCCACAGTGGTTGATTTTGTATCCCTACCCCCAAGTTGTAAAAATACACAAAATTAATTAGAAAAAATTGCTTAAGTTATTCCATTTTATTTTGACCTCTTTTTACCTATTAAGTTTCAATAATGTGAGCATAAAGTGCAAGAAAATAAGTTAAGTCGTCATCCTTTACGGTACATTCGTGGTGAATGATAACTTTTTCCCATTTAAAATTGCCGAATTGGGAAACGTACGTCGTTTCCGGTGCCCTCAGAAATTTTGTATACAACTGATAGGTCTTTGTTAGGTTTTATTGGTTAGGATAGAGTACCACAGTTACTCCCAACCTGATTTTATGATGCTATGATGCATTTAGGGGCCACAGTGGCTGAATCTGCTGCCCTACCCCCATTTTACCAGTACGCAAAGTAACGCAAAATAATCATAAAAATTGCTTACGTCATACTCCTCTGTTTAAATATTTTTTGTTGCCAGTTTTTTTTTTTAAGTATACATATTGAGCATAACAAGTTGTGATCATTTCATTAATTTCAATGAAACCCATCAATTTAATTGTAACTATTTTTAACTGGCTGGTCTTTTAGGTGATATTTTACTTAGCGTAAGGCAGGTCTAGTAAGGTCTCCCCTTTTCCTTTCATTTATTTTCATCTAGAAATGTGTAAATATGAATGCGTAATAAAGTTTCATGGCTCCTAATAGCCAAAACAATGTTATCAAAAATACTTAGTTTCCACATGTCGACTACGAGATCTCCACTTCCACCTTCTGCAACGTTCAATTTTGTATGGCCGTCTTTAAATCTTATATTGTTCTGGCTGCCAATAAGTGAGCTGTCAAGAGCTAGGCAGCATTTTTTCAGTTTGGTGTATAGGGGCGTGTCTTCTGGTCAGAACTGCCAGCAGATCGCTTCTGTGTATGGACATGTTTGGAGAATGTGCTAAGGAGACTGATTTTCTACGCCAAATTCGCATAGGGCTGTTTCCGCATGACCCAATCTCACGAGGTGAGTCCAGCAGGGTCCTTACGGTCTGTGAACATTTGTGAAAGTTGTTAAAAAATGACAAGGCTTTTTCAGGGCCCTGGAAAGTCTGTCAATTTCAGTCCTTTTCCTTAAAGTCTGTAAAAGTTTGTACAAAATTACAACGTGCTGGCAGACTTTTGTCTACTTCTTTTTTTTTTCTCCCCCAATTTGTGACTATTCCATTGCGAACGATCATGCTGACGCTTGTTGCAAGTGATCTATATTTAGCTCTGATCATAAAGTGACTGCATGGCCTTTCTGCCGAACATTCTGATTGGTTGTTTACGCTTCTACCGAAGTCCGCCATTCGCTAAGCGTTCTTTTATTTTGGTATCTCTTCATGCATTAGGCACGGAAGCTTCAAATAATTGCTGATACAGAGTGATCTGATTAAAGTGTGTAAACCTTCAGGCTTCATTTTGGGTTTGTGAAACGTTCCTGCTTTTCTGTACGGACCCAGTCCAGAGTAAGCAGTGCGTAGATGAAAGATGGTGGCCTGGCTCTCCCTGTTCAGCTTGTTGATGTCATCTGCCCACAGGCTGCAGCCGCCATTCTGCTGTTGCCAATCACTTTGTTGTTGTAGTGTCTCCATTCCCAGCTAGTCCAGAATGCACTGGAATCCACTGCAGCACTATTTTGTGGACAGGGCATCCAGTCTATCTTGAAGCTTCCTGGTGAGATCAGTGGATCAAGCTGCTGCCTTTCCCTAGCTAGTGCTCTGCTGCTGTGTTGAGCACCTGCAGATCTGTACGATAGTTGGAGCTGCTGCCACCAGTTGGTAAGGAGAGGAAGGTAGTAGTGCGGTCTGCACAACAGATGTACACTCCACTTCCTTCATTCCGCACGGCATCTTATGTGGTATCACAGCTGCTGTGAGGGTAGCGCTTGTGCACAACCTCCAGCAAGATGGCTTTGTGCAGTGCCGCGACCTTTGGTAAAGAGTCCTGGAACATTGTTTATGTTGTCTTGAAGGCTCTTTCGAGATGTCCAGGTATATGAAGGGAGCTGTTCACACATCTTTGGGCTTGGTTCCAGGACGTCAGTGTTAGCCCTTGCAGGACCTTCAGTTGGCGGTTCAGATTTGGGCAGTTCAGATTTGGACATTTCTGACGGTTTTTGGTCTGCTCCTGTAGTCTCCCATGCTGTCGGTGTTTAGTAAGTTTCTTCATCGTGTGTGCTGTTCTGTATTCCAGTGACTCCAATGTCCTCCATTTCCTAAATTGGGGTGCTCCAGATGGCTCTAAGAATGTCACTGCATCATGAGAATGATCCATGTTCTGCATCTTGTCAAGCCTGGCTTTTTGGGTTTTGCAGGCAGTGTTTCATGTTGTCGATGTATCTTGGTACCGCACAACTGGTCTGACCGAGCAGGTGTTTGCTTGTGCCAGGATGCTGTAATTTGAGCCAATGTGGTCCCCACCAGTTTTTTCATCAGAGACTTTTTTTTTTTTGCAGCTCTAGCTTCCATGGCTTCAATATGAGGCCTCCACGTGAATCCAGTAATTTATTTGTTGCCAGTAAAGTTGGCCTGTCTGTCTTTGGTACTCGAAGGTCTCCAGTTTTGAGGTGACCTCTTCCGTCTGATTGAAAGAGATGGTCTAGCTCAGTTTGAGTGGCCTCTTTCAGTCCAGCTGCTGACTCTTAACATCCTGGATTCTGGAGGATGCTATTTCTTTATGTTTTCTGGAGGATGCTATTTCTTTATGTTCTGCTGCGCTCCACACTGCAAAGTCATCCGCATGGAGGATGTTCGAGACGAACCTTGGTACTGTTGTACTGATGTCATTAATGTAGACCAAAAACAGCATCAGACACAACATCTCCCTGAGGTACACCTTCCCCGAGTTTGACAAGAGTGCTGAATGTGCAGACGATAGAAGCTTCAGCTGGAGCCCCTGTTAAGCATGCCTTAAATAAAAAAAAAATTTATAATTAAATTGATGGGTCACATTGAAATTAATGAAATGATCACAAATGTTTATGCTCAATATGCATATTTTGTTAAGAAAACTGGCAACAAACATATTTAATCAGAGGAGCAATTGTTATGATCATTTTTCGTTCCTTTGCGTACAGGTAAAATGGGGGTAGGGCAGCAGATTCAGTCACTGTGGCCCCTAAATGCATCACAGCATCATAAAATCAGGTTGGGAGTAACTGTGGTACTCTATCCTAAACAATAAAACCTAAAAAAGACCTATCAGTTGTATACAAAATTTCTGAGGGCATCAGAAACAACGTACGTTTCCCAATTCGGCAATTTTAAATGGGAAAAAGCTATCTTTCACCACGAACATACCGTAAAGGATGCCGACTTTCCTTATTTTCTTGCACTTTATGCTCACATTATTCAAACGTAATAGGTAAAGAGAGGTCAAAATAAAATGGAATAACTTAAGCAATTTTTTCTAATTAATTTTGTGTATTTTTAAACTTGGGGGTAGGGATACAAAATCAACCACTGTGGCACTCACAGTATTGATTGTACATTGATTGTACATTGCTTAACGTCCCGACAGCAACAAGGCTTTCTCAGGACGTGCCTGCACTGCTTGTGAAAAAAAAAAAAATAAACAGAACATTGAATGTATGTCGCCAGCCGGTCAAATACATTAAATAAACCTAACACATGGGGCCTAAATAAAGCTAAGACCATTTAGCAACACACATCCAATATCAAGAGATACAGGCAGTGCAGACAGTAGGGAGAGTTTTAAAAAGGCAAATACAGGTGAATGGACCAAGGGTAGACAGAAACACATGCCCCAGAATAGAGAGAAAAACTCACCCTGTGGGGCTGACCAGGGTGACCCTGGGAACTAAAAAGTACCTAACCCCACCCAAGTCCCCCAGGGCAGACCCGGGTGGGGGTGGCACTCACAGTAATCACAGCATCACATAGTCAAGTTTATAATAATTGTGACATCCTGTTTTAATGATGTAAACCTGAAAATGGACTGTCAGTGCTATAGAAAATGTCTGAAGGCATCTGACACATTATTTTTGTCTTTTTTTGCGATTTCGCGGAAATGGTCGTTTAATGGGTGCACAAATACCTTCACTGTGAGCCAGAGATTCAATATTTTTTCATTCTGTTTTTTGCAGAGGATGCAGAAGGTGTGCCTTGACATAATATTGCCTGATTTGGGTTTCTGGAATGAATTCTGATTTATTTAGAGGAAAATGTTTCTCAACCTCATTTTAGCACCTGCGAAGAGCGTGAATGGGGGTACCCTTGCGCCATCGGCTATATCTCTGGTGTGTTCCTAAGGATTTTCGGGGAACATGGCTTAAACATCTCAGGACATACTAAGGAACACTTTGAAACCCATCTTATTGAGTACTGGGGGGGGGGGGGGGGGGTGCACGGTAGACCTTCCTAGCTTATGGACTATATCTGACACCACTTTGACAGCGTCGCCATCAATTGTGACGGCAACATAGCCTTTCCGGGTGCGAAACCGTCATGACGACTTCGGTTTTTGGAACGACAAGAAGCCATCATGACGGCATCCCAACCACTGCCTTTTTCACATAATAAAATGGAAAATAAAAATGTGCTGAAATTTTGCCAACTGCTGAAAATCAGCAAATTTGTTAACAGTTCCTATGCCTGTGAACAGCGTGCTACAAAATAAGATTATTCACCCTTAGGCCTTTTGTTGATGAAATTTAAAATAGCTAAGAACTAATCAGAAAACCACTGTTTTTTATATTAAATTATTATTATAAAATTGTAGTAGACGTGTTAACACCTGCAATGCATAATCATATATAAGATGTTGAAAAGACGGTTCTATTTTATTTTACATTTTTGTTGTTGCTTTTAGGATAATTTCATGTTTTAATTTTTATGTTATGTCTTTGTTTTTGTTTTTTTGTTTTTTTTTTCTTTTTGTTTGTTGTTGTTGAGTAAATTGTAAAGCGCTTAGAGCTGTTTACAGGTAAGCGCTATAAAAGAAAACCTTTAATAATAATAATAATAATAATAATAAAAGTTGTTTTTCTAAACGGCAGATGATGCAGTTCCTCGAAAGAGACAAAAATCAACCCAAAGTGAGACCACTGGCAGTGGAGTTCGAAACAGTGACATGGGAACAAGTAAAAGCAGTGTTGGTGAGTAATTTACTGCCCCGCCCCCCCCCCCCTCTCAAAAAAAATAAAATAAAATTAAATACAACCTGAAATTGATACGTGATTGAGTGTTTCAATTTAATAATTAATATTAAACAAAATGACTGGTGTGTTTCATTGGCTATCATTAGCCTAAGAAGACTCTACGAGTCATAAGGTAGCAAAGATTTTGTCCATCATTTGGGGGGAGGGGTCTAAAAAGAAAAGCTGTTATTTCAGATCATAAATATATATCTAAGCTTGACTGAAGTGTGTAAACGAAGACATATATATGCTTTAAATGTAATTATCTTGTTGCAGGTCTCTCTCTCTCTCTCTCCCTCTCTCTCTCTGATCTCTCTCTCTCTCAGTATGTGTGACTCTGTGTGTGTGTGTGTGTGTGTGTGTGTGTGTGTGTGTGCGCGTGCGTGCATGCTGTGTGTGTGTGTGTATGTGTGTGTGTGTCGGCGTGAGAGAGAGAGAGAGGGGGGGGGGGGGGGGAGATAGCACCTGCATACATATTTGCCCTTGCTGTATGAACTTTAATGTACTTAATGATTCTTTGTTTATTGCTTTACTTTGTATTTTTACTCATTTTATATTTTTGTGCGTACGCGTATGCGGGTAGGAATGTCTGGAGTGCGTGTCCGAGAGCGTGTGTTTGTTTTTGTGCGTATGTGCCTGAGTGCGTGCGTGTGTAAGTGTGTGTGTGTGTGTGTGTGTGTGTGTGAGTGTTCGTGCATGTGTGCATGCGTACTGAATTGCGGTGTACATGTGTGTGTGTGTGTGTGCGTGCGTGCATGCGCGAGTTGTGATGTGCATGCGTGCGTACCTGAGTGCGTGTGTGGGTATGTGTGTGTGTATGTGCGTGGTGCGTGCGTGCGTGCGTAAGCGAATGCAGCAGTGCATGCAGCAGTGTGTGGTATGTGTATGTTTACATGTCTATGTCACTTATGTAGTAGATGTAGCAACGGCAAGTTTGAAAACTGGTCCTGTTACACCAATAACTTCTACCGTTGGAAAATAAAGGTTCATTGTTCATTGTTCTCTCTCTCTCTCTCTCTCTCTCTCTCTCTCTCTCTCTCTCTCTCTCTCTCTCTCTCTCTCTCTCACAGGTACACACACAATCGTTTTAGTATTTCAGACTTCTCATAGACCCAACTTTTATTTGTATTTCAGACTCCTCCTCAAGCATTGATCAGCCTGCCGGGGGCCTGCTTTCTGAATCCTCTGCCATGCCAATGACCAACCAGCCTGATGTGAGCCTGCTTTCTGACTCCTCTTCAGATTTCTCCTCTCAGATCACAGCAACAAAAATATCGATTTTGGTGAAGTTTTCAAGAAACACACGCGAGTCGTTTCACTGTCAAGCCGTGACAAGGAGCATCTTCTAAGGCAACACTGGAGACCATCACCTGGTTTTCAGTTTCCAACAACAGTGATAAACAACAAGAACCGAAAATTTCAGCATGAGTGGTTGCAAAAGTACTCCTGGCTTGTGTATTCTCCTTTCGAGGATGGGGCTTACTGCAAGTATTGCCTATTATTTGCAAAGTCTACTGAAAACCTGGGCAAGTTTGTGAAGACGCCATGCAAGAACTGGAATAAAGCCTGTGATCAGATGAAAAAGCACTCGTTATTACAATACCACAAAGATGCAATGGCAAATGGAGAGCAGTTTTTGACAATCATGGATAAACCAGAGCAGAGCATCGCCAGTGAAATCAATCAGAAAAATGCAGAAAACATCGCTGCAAATCGACAAGTTCTGACAAGCCTCTTCAGGATTGTTGAAGTGTGTGGAAGACAGGGGTTAGCTCTGAGGGGCAACTGTGATGATGGCATTCTTCAGAGTGAGAACAGAAGCAATTTCAATGCCCTTTTGAATCTGTGCATCAATGCAAGAGATGAAACTCTCCGGAAACATCTAGATACATGCGATAAGAAGGCCACATACATTTCAAAAAGTACACAAAACAGACTGATAGAGGTTCTTGGTGATCAGATCCGCAACAAGATTCTTGCAGAAATTATTGCAGCAAAACAGTTTACCGTGCTTGCTGACGAAGTCACAGACAGCTCAAACTGGGAACAACTTTCAATTATATTGAGATTCGTCGATGGAAGTCTGAAAGTTCGTGAAGAGTTCCTGGCTTTTGTCCAGTGCAGAGATACCACAGGTGAAACACTTTACAACAAGATTGTTGAGTGTCTGGGCTTGTGGGGGCTTGATTTCAACAATGTTAGAGGACAAGGTTATGACGGGGCCGCAAACATGGCAGGAAAGTTTAAAGGAGTGCAGGCACGTTTTCAAGCAAGGAACAACAAAGCACTGTACTTTCACTGTGCTTCCCATAGCTTGAGTCTCTGCATTGTAAAAGCATGCGGCTTGCCTGCAGTGAAGAACATGATGGGAGCACTGAGGGAACTGTCACTGTTTTTCTCAAACTCTCCAAAGAGACAACGAAAACTTGAAGATACCATCGAAGCATCTCAGCCTGACACGACAAAGACAAAGCTTATTGATCTGTGCAGAACAAGATGGGTAGAAAAACATGAAGCACTGGAGGTTTACACATCTCTCTTCCTGGTTGTTCACGACTGTTTGGGACAAATGTGTGAAGACAGTGACAATTGGGACAGTGAGACATTGACCAAGGCAACTGGCTTTCTCCACACCTTGAGCAGCAGTGTTTTCCTCGTTGCATTCGTTGTCGTCCGCAATTGTTTGCGTTACTTAAAACCCTTGACAGTGAAGCTCCAGAAAAGAACAAAAGATGTTGTCGATGCCTACAGGGAAATCAAAGAGGTCAGTAACTGCATGTCTTCTATTAGAAGAGATGTCGACACAGCGTTCGTTGCCTGGTTTGGTGAAGTCAGCAAAATGGCAAATGCTTTGACAACTGATGTTGTTGTTCCTCGTCAAGCATCCCGCCAGACTCTCCGTGACAACCAACCTGCGGCCACTCCAGAAGAATATTTCAAGATTAGCATTGCCATTCCTTTCTTGGAACACCTGTCAACCGAATTGGACTCGAGGTTCAAAAATGCTGACCTAGCAGTTGATGGTCTCTGTCTGGTGCCAAGCACTTTAATAGACAACCAGGATGGTTTCATGCAGGTTCCAGAAGGGGTGAAGACACTGGCAATGTTGTGGGAGTCTGACCTACCAGACAACGCTACTCTTGATGCAGAATACCAACGGTGGGTTTGCAAATGGCGAAGTGCTGCTGAGAATGCGACAGCTATCATCCCATCCACGGCATCAGAAGCACTGAAACACTGTGACAGGGATTTTTATCCCAACCTGTTCATCATGCTAAAGAACCTTTGCACCCTGCCTGTCACTACTGCCGAGTGTGAGCGTTCAAACAGTCAGTTGTGCAACCTGAAAAACTACCTGCGCTCTACAATGGGGCAACAGAGACTCAATGCACTTGCTTTACTGAAAGTGCACAGGGATGTTGATATTGACTTCAAAGAGGCAGTGAACTGTTTTGCCAGAAGATACAATTCACAAATGGTACTAATGCCGAGGAACCTAGTGCAGCAAGACTGAACTGAAGTGAAAGCAGGGCCCTGATGTTCATAAACTACAAGGTAAAGCTTTATACCGTTAACGATCAACGAAAAGTAGTGAATAATAATAGTATACAAAACATCTCTGTTGATAAATAAATGTTTGTGTGTGTGTGTGGGTGTGGGTGTGGGTGTTTTTTTTAAGGGAGGGGCAGGTGATAATTTTTGTACCCCAGAGTTTGTCAGTTCGATTGTTCAAAAAGCTCAAAGTCCCCAGACCATCACAAATGGCTTTTTCAAGGCTCAGATTGCACCAGATTGCACCATTTTGCATCCTTGAAAAAAAAAAAATTCCGGGGGGTCATGCCCCCGGACCACCCTAGAAGGCTCGGCGCTTCGCGCCTTCGCTTTATACTGAATCTGTAACCCCCCCATCGACTTTTCCCAGGTCCGGCCCTGACCTAGCAGGGAAGGTTGTACTTTTGCATTTCCGCTGCTATCTGGGCGGCCTTGCCGCTCTGGTGCATGGTCTTGACATTCCATGTACCCATGGTTGTGTCCCTGGATAGAGAGAGGCGGCTCGGTCCTGTGGCTTCCGAAGACTTCCGGCTTTTACCACAGGACGTCATAAATCTTCTGGTAGAAGAACCTTCCTCCTCCAGGAAAGGAATTGCTGTTTGTCTTTTCGTCGGCGTTTTTGTAGCTATTTCTTTATTTGCAGGGTGGGGAAGCTACCCCCACGCCCAATCCCCTTACTAGGAGAACCAGGGGTTTTCTGTCGGGGTCACCTTCCCTTAGACCATGTTGGTTCACGGCACCTTATTTCATTCGGTGCATCCCTCTCGCGAGGGACCCCCTATCCACCACCCAGGGGACGCGCCTCAACGCCATATGGTCCCAGCGCGAGGTAAATGTTAATTGCCCGACACATAAGAAAAGTCTTTAAGAGAGCTTTAAACTGTGACAATGTGGGCATATTCCGCATTTCAGTTGGCAGAGAGAGTTCCACATACTTGGGGCTAAAAAGGTGAAAGAACGCTCCCCGACAGTTTTCATGTTAAGCTTCGGGATTTTTAAAAGTTTCTCACTGGAGGAACGGAGGGTGCGTGATGGCTGATAAACAGACAGCTTGGTAGAAAGGTACGGCGGTAGAGATCCGTCAAAATGCCGATAGGCGAAAATTGCAATTTTGTATTGGTAGCGGAATTTTACGGGCAGCCAGTGTAGCTGCCTCAGTAGAGGCGTAACGTGGTCTCTCTTTCGTTTCTTTAAGATGCGACGCGTCGCATTGTTTTGAATCATCTGCAAGCGTGAAATCTGGACTGCCGGTAAACCTGCCAGTACAGAATTGCAATATTCGAGCCTGGACGTAATGAATGCATTTACAAGTCTTGAAGCCGCACTTTCTGTGAGATACGGTCTGAGGGAAGAAATTCTGTGCAGCTCAAGGAAACCAGCCCGGCAGACGCTATGTTATGATCATGCATGGAGAGCGTTGAATCAATCTTCACATCCAGATATTTGACACAGTTCTGGAAGCGAACGCTGCAGCCACCAATGTTTGCGAACTCGTTGTCAATCAAAGGCGAGAATGAGAGCCAGGAGGCATGACTTCGGGTTTGTAGGTATTAAGCTTAAGTTTGTTGCTAGTCATCCAGGACAGAACGTGATGTTGTGTTTTGTTGTTATGAAGTCGTTTCGGACTTTCAGAATGTGCACCTTTTGCGGAATATTTTTCACTGCTTACCGCTAAATTGAGACAGCTTTCTGTAACTAAGATCCATTAAAACGACATTTAATTGTTCAGATCTAGATTAAGATCTGTGCAAGTTGTAAATGGCGCCGTCCCAAATAATCAACCAATCACCAAGGGGCATGCCTCCATTATGAGACTACTCGAGACCGGAAAGGTTGTTGTATATTGGTTGGGGCGTATCAAGGCTTGAGGTGTACCACTGGGGACTTCCAAGCGCTGTTCCCGGGTATGCGGTTGGTCTACGTGCTACTGTTGACATGTCTCGATTCCGAGACGGCTTCACGCAAACATGTATGTCATGGACATCCGCGCAAGAATTTGAAACATAGAACCACGCCTCCAAACCACTTAAGCACTTAAAAAAAACCAACACCCTATCCATTAAACTCTTCGTTCACGTTTGTGATTTTTTTCTCTCTCTCTCTTTTGACAAACATCTTTCGTAGAATGGATTTGAGACCATACTGATGACATCTTTACTTGTACAGTTTGGTGTGGAACTATGACGCAGCAAGAACACACTGCGTTTTAATGATGTCCTCATCCTCCCTTCCTCCATACAAACAGAAAGCTACACTCAAACGCTGTATAAACGCAATCGCGAGTGTACGGATCTGAGACAAAAGTAGTCTGGCGGTAAAAAACACTGCGCGACGCCTCTTTTAAAAATGAAATCTTATTGAATAACATTTCTTTCACGAAGACTCTCCAGGAAAATCCAGAAACGTAATAACAGTTCAGTATATGTTTTCCATTTAGACTGCTGGCCCAAAGGCTTTCCCACTTCTCGCTTTCACGAAGCCCGCAAGGCCGTGGGTCGCGCCCTGTGGAACTCCAGACCCTCTTCGACCTTCATTCCCCGTCATTCCAACGCGTCCCGGAGGGCTCCCACTTTCGGCCGCGGTAAACCCGTTCAGACCTCTATCCCCACTTCATCGTCACTTCCCTGGTGGGCCCACATGAACCCCTTCTGGCAACCGTGAAACGGCGCAAGCTTGCTTGGTTTGGCCACGTGACCCGACACAACACCTTGTCCAAGACTATCCTCCAAGGCACTCTCGAAGGAAGTCGTCGGCGAGGTCGTCAGAGAAAGAGTTGGGTCGCAAACATAAAAGAATGGACCGAACTCGAGATGCCAGACTTGCTTGCCACCGCCCAAAATAGAACTCAGTGGAGAGCACTGTCTGTTGCTGCTGCCTTTCAGTCCCCCCAACGCCCAGTTCGGGCAAGGGACTGATGATGATGATGATGATATGTTTTCCAAACCATTGTGTACTCAACAAACTATGGTGGCGGTACCATAAGTCTATCATTATTAGTAATAAACTTATGTCCGTACTTATAGAAATAAAACTTTCCGTTTATGAAGACACGCAGTAGTCCACAATCAGTATCAATGGTTCCGTACACTCGGGGTATACTATTAGGACCTTTCCCCCATACTTGTCGAGTTGAATGGTTTGGGAAAATGTCTACTAAACTACTTATTTGGACTGCCATTGAGGGTCTTCATTGAATGGAAGGTCGATATGTAATTCGAAAGTTTCGAATTTTTACTACGCATCAGTTTTTGTTTCCTTTGTCTTTCTTTCTTTTTCGTTATTCAGCTTTTTCTGGTCTCAGAACGGTCTGCTCACGTTTGCGTTGATACGGCGTGAATGTGTTCCGTGTGTTGGAATGTTCCATTCACAGTGACAGGGAGGTACGGCTGTACCATGAAGATTATATGTCTGCATTGAATGTCTTATGCGTTACACATATGCGCATTCCTCAAAGTAAGATCGAATTAACCTAGCGACTGCCTGCGTCGCTCTGACGAAAGAGAAGCGTTTGAAAGGTGAAGGCCGTCATATCAGTAGCAGATCATTTGACATGGTGTTTTGTTACCACTCTGTCTTCCTTCTTTACGCTCATGTGACGTCACGTGTGAATCGAGACAAAAATAGAATCTTACATAGGTGTTTAGGTGATACTAAGAATCTCACTCGAGTGGTATAAACACTATCCTTCGAACAAAAGCGAGCAGGATAAGGTTTTAAGACCACGAGAGTGAGATTCTCAGTATCACATAAACACCGATGTAAGAATCTATTTCTTACTCACCTTTTTCTTGCATAAATCAGATGTGAATTGGTTTTTGGTTCACACCTAGTCACAACACAGCCGCCATTGTGTCTTTGCAAAGATCTTGACGTAAGTTAGTTTGTAGTGTGACGTCAATATTTTGGATGCCAGACAAATGTTCCTAATAGCACAGTACTTGACGTCAGAGTGCCAGTCGTCAGTGTGAAATGATGTCATTGCGCGTGAGCGGAAAGTAGGTCAATTGTCAATATCGCGTGTGGCCATACCTTTTTGTTGACTAGACTTTGGACAGGACAATGTTGTGCACTCTCGGCCGTTCACGCAGCACGGCTGTATCACACACGTGTGTGATACAACTTTTCCGCTTAACGGCAGCAAAGTAGGAGGGGTGTAAGAAAATTCTTACATCGGTGTTTAGGTGATACTGAGAATCTCCCTGGAGTGGTTTTAAAACCTCATCCTACTCGCTTTCGCTCGTAGAATAAAGTTTTAATACCACGAGAGTATCACCTAAGCACCGATGTAAGAATGTATTTCTTACTCACTTTTTCCTTTGCAGTAATCCGATGTGACACGCCTAATCACAACACAGCAGCCATTTTGTCTTGGCAAAGATCTTGACGTAATTTACTTGGTAACGTGACATCAGTATTTTGGATACCAGACAATCGTCCTATGTGACGATGTAAGGGCAAAATACATGATGCCAGAGTGCCAGTCATTAATATGAAATGATGCCATTGTAGGTGAGCTAAAAATAAGTAAAATTTCAATATCGCGTGTACCCGTACCTTTTCTTTGACCAAACTTTCTACAAGACAATTTAGTGCACACTTGGCCGTTCACACAGTAGGGCTGCACCTCACACTTTTGATACAGCCAAGCCGTATCACACGTGAGTGAGACAGCCTTACCGATCAAAGGAGCAATAAAGGAGGTGTGTAAGAAAGTGCGGTAACATAGCTTACTTTCTTATTGCCAGAATGAAAGTAAAAGTTTTGCAAATTCATATCATTACGAAACATGATCAAGCTTTTCAAACTTATCATTTTTTGTTGTTGTTTTAGCAACATTTCCTTGCATAAATCAGTAAATGTCACTTTTGACACAGTGGTTTGACATGCTCTGTTTGGGCATACGAATTTGGTACGTAAATTATGTGAATTTACAGACTTTTTTTTTTTGGGGGGGGGGGGGGAGGGTAGTGGTGGTGGTGGTGGTGGGGGGGGGGGGGGGCTGAGTATGGATCAAATGGTCAATAATTTGTATTCTATGGTTTACCAAAGAAACTGTTCAAGCTACTCAAACATAAAAAAAAAAAAATATTCGTGATAAATTCCTTAAAACTAGTCCATAATAACACACTGTCCAAGCAAGACAATTAATGTTTTGCAAATTTCGTGACTTTCAGGGCACCTGGGCAATATTTTTGGTTAACTATGTGTAATGGTCTGTGCACGGCAAACCAGTATCAGTCAATCAGATCATGTCGCAATATAGAGACTGCAGCAGCAGCAGACAAGCGTTTTTCGTATTTGAACATTTTCGGTTAGAATGAGTCAACAACTGATGACGTTTTACCTGTACACTCTGAATCATTTTTTTTGTGTCACTAGAAAGTAGAATGTGACGTGTCACACTCAAATTTCACCTGAAACTATAGAAACCGTTTCGACTTTTGCATTTTCTTTAAAGTACCCGGTTTTTTTTTTGTTGATTACCAGTGTTGAGTAGTTTCACATTATTATGACATGTTTGGTTTTTAAAATAAATACATAGAGTATGTTTAAGCAATTCTGTACCTGTGAATGGAAAAAATAAACGGCGACTCTGAATGACAGCGACGACAGCCATGAAGTGCTCGTACCCTAAAGCACTGCGGTGCACGTTAATCAATATTTCTTTTCAAAACTGAGTTAAGTTATATTGTCTTTCACCACTGGCATCGTCAGTAACAGAGTCACGTCAAACACGGCGACTAACTCCACAACACCGTCATATTTTCCAGTTGACAAGGTATTAATTGATAACACGCATGCAAAAATGTTGATACTATTGCAAGAACGTATTACACAAGAAAACAAAGTCAACATGACAAGGAACTTTTAACTCATTCAGCCCGACGCACGTATTTTCCAAATTTTGCAGGCGTCATCTAACGACTATGCGCCTGTTGCAGGAGATGGATCGACCATGATAATTCAAGGGTAGTGCCAGGTTAGCTTGGCGCCAATCTAATCTGGCGCTACCCTTGAATCATCATGGTTGACCCATCTCCTGCTGTAGTGCGTCAGGGCTGAATGGGTTAAGTTATATCTGACTTTAAATGACTCATATCAAATATATCAAATGCGACCATGGGGTTCAAAGCGGCCACCAATGCAGTCAACCTTCATTATCATCATCAATACGATTTTTACGTCTTCTTCCTATCGTCATCATCATCATCATCGCCGTCATTATCATCATCATCATCATCATCATCATCATCAACAACAACAACAACAACAACAACATCGCCGGCGTTGTCATCATCTCATCATCATTATTGATATTACCATCTTGATTATTACTTCAGTACATATTTTTCCCACCTGATGAAAGACCTATGCTATAACGGGAATCTTCCTGGTCGTGTTGTGCGCAACTCGCGGGCTGAAACGAAAAGCACAACGTCGTCAAATCACCCAGAATCACAAGGCGAAGAAGTATGCATGAGTCAAGGCGAAGAAGAGTGCATGAGTCGCTGCCAGAGGCTCCAAGCCGCCGTCAGCGGAACATAACTAATATTCGTTTCCTCACCCATGTGCACATTATGGTGCCTTTGCTATGTATTCCGATTATGTTCAATAACCTTGATTAACTCATTCGCGGCCAGCCGCATCCGGATGCGCGGCTTATGCCGCGCATCCGGATGCGGCTTGCCGCGAATGTGTTAAACTCATTCTTTAAAATGATCTGTTTGTTGTTTTGGGTAGTACATGTTACGTAGTTTACGCAAGGGTCTTCTTGCTAACTATTGAATATTTCTCTAACAAATGTGCCAAAAAGTAGGGGACATTGAGATTTCAATTTGAATGGTAGAGAATTTTAAAATAAGCGAAATGGTGATTTATGCCACTGAGTAGCCGTGCCACTGGCCTACATTGGTTTTGTTGTGTGGGTCACGTATTTAAATTGGGAGCCAGGAGTATGGCGTTGGGGTCCTATGGTAAAAGTCACATGCACGTTATTGTTGTAAAATCGCTTCGATTATGTTTTGAGTTGTCTTCTGATTATCATGGTCATGTGTACCGTTATAAAAACTGCTTGTCTTTTTCACATCTCTTCTTGGCTTGACTTCGCGAACGAAGATTCTATAGGGCTTGCCCACGTCGTCTGCAGGCATTTTCGTGGCTGCGGAGGCCAATCCGGGACAGGCAGGTTCGACCGCAGTGGCTGCAGGGGAAGGTCTGGTCAGGGTTCTGAGTTACGACAGCTCTGTTTTTTCTTCTGAGCCGCTTGTCTTTAAGGTTAGCTCTGCGAGAGTCCTCAAAGGAGACGGCTGCCTTGTGAATGGTGGAGCGCCAGGTGTCACGGTCCGCAGCAAGCGAAGACCATTGGCGGTGGTCGATTTGGCAGGCACTAAGTGACTTCTTGAGACCGTCTTTGTATCTCTTCTTTGGTGCCACTCTGTCTCGGTGTCCAGTGGCGAGCTCGCCGAACAGAGTGATCTTGGGTAGGCGATGATCCTCCATCCTGGAGACGTGCCCCGCCCAGCGAAGCTGTGTCCGCAGCAGCAAAGCCTCGATGCTCACAGTTTCCGCCTGTTCAAGGACCTCGACGTTGGTGACATAGTCACTCCAGTGAATGCCCAGGATGGTACGCAGGCAGCGCTGGTGAAAGCGTTCGAGGAGTCGTAGTTGGCTGCGGTAGAGGGCCCAGGACTCGGAACCGTACAGCAGGGTGGTGAGGACGACAGCTCTGTACACGCTGATCTTGGTGCCTTTTTTCAGCTGTTGATTGTGCCACACCCGCTTGAATAGTCGCCCGAAAGCACTGTTCGCTTTTGCCAGCCTGTTGTCCAGCTCCTTGTCCAGCTTGGCGTCTGACGTGATGATGCAGCCAAGGTAGGTAAACTGGTGTACAGACTTCAGTTCGGACTCGCCGATGGTGATGTGGGGAGGGCGATGCTCTTCCTTGGGTGCCGGCTGATGAAGGACCTCTGTCTTTTTCAGACTGACCTCAAGTCCAAAGAGCTGGGCGGCATCTGCGAAGCAGGACGTAATGCGCTGCAAGGCTCTCTCTGTGTGTGCAACGAGGGCAGCGTCATCAGCAAAGAGCAGCTCACGAATCAGTTGGTCTAGGGTTTTCGTGTGGGCCTGCAGTCGTCTGAGGTTGAACAGGCTGCCATCGAGACGATACCTGATGTACACTGCGTCGTCATCGTCGAGGTCCACTGTGGCCTGCTTCAACATCATGCTGAAGAAGATGGTGAAGAGGGTCGGTGCCAGCACGCAGCCTTGCTTCACGCCGTTGCGAATGGGGAATGGTTCTGAGAGGTCACTGTTTAGTCTGACCTGGCCTTGCTGGTCCTCGTGGAGCTGGACGATCATG
The DNA here is from genome assembly GCA_036245525.1 of Semisulcospira habei. Taxonomy (NCBI): domain Eukaryota; kingdom Metazoa; phylum Mollusca; class Gastropoda; family Semisulcospiridae; genus Semisulcospira; species Semisulcospira habei. Next base: position 49,402,273 of record BTPG01000001.1, read on the forward strand.
TTGAGGAACTTTGGGGGACAGCCTAGTCGCTCCAGGATCTGCCACATACCTTGCCTGCTCACAGTGTCAAACGCTTTTGTTAGGTCGACAAACGTTACGTACAGCCCTTTGTTCTGCTCGCGGCACTTCTCCTGAAGCTGTCTCAGCACAAAGACCATGTCGGTGGTACTCCTGTTGGCTCTGAAGCCACACTGGCCCTCTGGGAGGTGGTCTTCAGCGATGGCAGGTACCAGCCGATTCAGGAGCAACCTTGCGAGAATTTTCCCGGCAATGGACAGCAGGGTAATTCCACGATAATTAGAGCAGGCAGACTTCTCTCCTTTGTTCTTGTACAGGGTGATGATGACTGCATCACGGAGATCCTTTGGTAGTGTTCCTTTTTCCCAGCAGCAGAGAAAGAGGTCGTGGAGCTTGTTGTGCAGTGCTGGGCCTCCATGTTTCCAGATTTCTGGCGGGATTCCGTCAATGCCTGCTGCTTTGCCACTCTTGAGCTGGTGGATGGCTGTGAGGGTCTCTTCGGCGGTGGGCGGTTCGTCCAATTCAACCTTTAGTGGAAGGTGTGGGATTTGGAGGATGACTGTTTCTTGAACAGTGCGCTCAGCGCCGAAGAGGTCCTGAAAGTATTCCGACCAGCGGTTCAAGATGGAGGTATTATCTGTGAGGAGTGCCTGTCCATCAGCGCTTCGCAGGGGACTTTGTACCAGGTGCCTAGGGCCATACACTGCTTTCAGTGCTTCGTAGAAGCCCCTGTAGTCACCGTTGTCAGCGCAGAGCTGGGTCCTGGTAAAAGTCACATGCACGTTATTGTTGTAAAATCGCTTCGATTATGTTTTGATTTGTCTTCTGATTATCATGGTCATGTGTACCGTTATAAAAACTGCTTGTCTTTTTCACATAATTACAGCAATTTACATCATTGCATTGAACACCGAAAGTGCGCATGATAAAAAAATTATAATATTAAAATATCTTGGAATCTTAGAATTCAGTCACTGGCCACTTCAGAAACACAATGGACTTACATTACATTGCCTTAAATGGCATATCTGGTTTCCAGTACTCGTACTGAGGAAGACTCTCTAGCACCCTCTATAACGTCACTTCCGCAGTCGCCTCTCATATTTTTCTTTCACCTCTGATGTTGAAAAAAGTCGGAAGCTTGCTGCTGTTATTGGGGTTGTGTTACACTGTATGAAACATAATGGGCACTCTTTGACTTGGCATGCATGTTATAAAATGGAAACCTTCAGAATCTTATTTATTCTGCTTGCTGTTGTCAACATTTTTTCCCATGCATATTATCAACACATGTTTAGGAAGGTTTTGCCATAGTATCCTTGGGAAAATTTGAAGTCTGTGTCTTAAATAGTCTCCAAGAAAATGCCAACGGCAAAGTTTACCATGGGCTCTGTACGACGAACGACAGAAGCCGGACAGGCGATGGATGGCCCAATACATAGACTCACTTTCGCTATCGCACATCAGACAGAAATGAAAATGTCTGGTCAGCTGTAAGACCCTCCAACATCATCTCTGTCATTGTTTGGCGATTTTCTTATCTAAATGGGTCTAACGGTTATTCAGGTTGTTATTTGGATTGTTGTAACAAAACGCGTCCGCATTATCGCTGAGTAACTATAAAAACGTGAACGGTAGCCAGTGACTTGCCGAATCTGTCAAAATCTGACAAGTGAAAACTATATTTTGATGAAGTTCACATGTCTGCGAAAATCACAAGACAAACCAAAACAAAAGTGAAGTCATTTAACTGAAATAGCCTGCATGTAACATAGGACCCAACGCCATATTCATGGCTCCCAATGTGATCACGTGACGCGCACATCAAAATAAAAGTTGTGAAAATGTAGGCCAGTAGGGTAGCTAATTGGCAGATATTCGCTCATTTCGCCGATTTTGAAAATTCTCATTCATGCTGCAATGTCAATATCCCTTCATATTTTATTTGTTAAGCACACTATATAAACAAAGCTGCTAATAGCATACACATTTAAGAACCATACCGACTTGACCCATTCAGCCCTGACGCACTACAGCAGGAGATGGTCGACCATGATAATTCAAGGGTAGTGCCAGATTAGCTTGGCGCCGACACGCACTGCCCTTGAATTATCATGGTCGATTCATATCCTGCAACTGGTGCTTAGTCATTAGATATCCGACACCTCCAAAATTTGGAAAATACGGCCGTCGGGCTGAATGAGTTAAAGAAGTATTATTTATCTTGATAAATATAGGAAAATAAACACAGGTAGATTGACATTTTCATTAAATGTATGGAAATGTGCACCTGAAAGAAAGATTCGAAATTTAGCCACTAAAAGTAATGAAAACTAACATAAATGCAACGGTTTTTTAGGTTTGTGTGATCGCTTATCGATAAACGCACACCAGTGATTGGAGCAACAAATGAGCAGCTCGTTTACATAAACACAGTTTTATTAATTGCATTATATATCATCTGCAACAGTTCGTTAAACCCTACTCCCAACGTTGAGAAACAATCCAGAGATGCGTGGTGATACGTTTGATGTGGTCAAACCCAAACAATGGTACTTAAGGTTACCGCCACTGTATTTCACTAGCTCACTTAAATGTTGTTACATTTGCATTGGAAAACCACCGCTCTAAAGGTTCTGTTTCGATGTAAAGGTGGCGGTTTGGAGTGTGTTGCATTTGATCGATTATTGTGACTCTGTGACGGCTTCAAGACTTGATACGAAGTCTTTTAACTCTGGTGTGGGCTGCTTTGGAAGTATATCAATCAATTTACTTCTTTTTATTTGTTATTACGTGATATTTAAGAAAACACCGTTTTCAATCAATGTAATGATTTTCTCGTGTAAGAATTGACGGAAAGATTTACTTTTTCAAACAAACAAACAAAACAATCAAGAATTTAAAAAGCGTCCTCTCTGTTTGAAAAACTGCTAATTTGTAATTCATTATCCAAAGAAAATACCTAAGGAATGAATACACATCTACGAAAATGTAAAATGTTCACAGGAACAACAGTTCACAAAAAAACATCGAAAAGCATTGTCACACATAATAAATGGCATTTTACAAAATATAGAATTTTTCCCTATGTTTAAGTAATAATAAGAATAGTAAAGCCTTTGCGGCTCACATGCATGACCAATCCACATAATTAATCTGACCATTGTGACATGACTTTGACCTTTCCGACAGGTCACTAAAATGAGCAAATGTTACAGTTTTCTAACATAAGTATACGGGTTGACTTTTATACCTGCAAAGTCCATGCTTTCTCATTTTTGCATTTTTCCCACTTTCGTCAACCTCCGTGACCCTTGACCTTTGCGCGTAATGAACCAAACTAGTATGCATATACAGGTCGTATCATCAGCTATCTCTCTGCCACATTTGGTAAAAAAGTTTTGCAAAAGTGCCGAAAAAATTGTAAATGCTACAAATAGACATTTTTCACATTATTTGCAATCACTTGTGGCGCTTACCCTTTCTGGGGGAGGGGCGGGAGGCGGGGGGGGGGGGGGGGGGGCGGCGGGGGTCATCCAAATTAGCATTGAAAGGGCTTACCATCAGGCATCTTTGTACTGCTTGGGTTTGGAAGTTGTTTATAGAATTTGAGAAATGCATTTTTTGGGGTCCCAAAATCGCTGTTTGTGACCTGATCCATGACCTATTGGGTTGGTCATCCAAATTAAGATGCAATGGAAGGTCTTACCATCAGGGATCTATGTACCACGTTTTGGTTTGAAGTTGTGAATAGTATTGTTTGGTCGAACATGGCTATGTCTTTTACCTATTTCCTGATCTCTTGTGACCCGTGACCTTTCAAAGATGTCATCCAAATTAGTATTAATAGGAAGCTCTTACCATCGGTTATCTTTGTTCCAAGTTTGAGTTTGAGGTTGTGAATAGTATTTGACAAAAATCTAATTTGGTAAAATATGGCTATTTTTTAAAAACCTATTTCCGGATCCCTTGATCAACGGCAACTCACTTTGAAACTAATCTAATCTTCAAGTGACGGTAAAAGAAGTCAAACTGTGTCCCATAGACTATGTACATTTGTCTCAATGTGGGATTTGTTTATTTAGTTTAAAAATATCTTAATATCACAGCTTTCCTGCAGCCTGTTTATCAAAGCAATCAGTGTCTGCCGTTTGAATCAAGTTTGATAAAGGTCCTTCAATTTATGGTCCCTTTACTCTTTTTCTCATTGGCCTGGCTCTATTGATTTGTTCCCTTAGTCTGTCACATATTACCAAGGTAACATGTGATAACTAGACTCCTTTATTACATGTTACGATGACAACGTCACTCTCTGAGCAAAGCGTTCTCCCCCATGTAAATCTTTGACCAAGGTACAAATACACCCTAATTTTCTTTCAGTCAAACATCTAAAGAAAAATATGCCAACAAATAAATAATGTAGGGGTATAAAAAAGTACTATATGTAGATGTTCTGTGATAACGCTGGTACCAGCTTTATACATAACTGAATAATTGGATAAGTTAGATAATATCAACGACAGAAAATGTCAGCCGAAGCGAAGGCTCTATCACGTAATGACCGTATTCGAAACGGTGAAGAAAGAACAAGAAGAGGATTTCATCCCAAAGTCTACCGTATTGTTTTGAGCTCACATGCGTTTATCTTTTAGGAACATTCAGAGTTGTTGATATTTATTAATCCAACCTCTGATCAACACACACGTCGGCGCACACAAATAAAGACGGACACACGGCGCTTCCCGCCAGTAGTACGCTCTGTGGGCTCTTGTAGCAACAGGAATCCATCACCTACTCTAACCCACCCTCGTTTCGAAAGTTTATACAAATAATAATACCAAGAGGTAATGATTTCTTACCGTTTGCTCAATATTGGAGTCACTGTGGCGAAATGAAAACCTTGCTTTGATCTGCGACAGGTCGAAATTTGTCAGGCGCGAAGACAGTCTCTTAAGCTGCTTGAGGAATGTGTCCTTTTCCTTTGCCCTCATCTGTGGCAAACAGACATCAGTTCTTAATCCAGGCGTCCGTCGTGACACACTACAAACTGACACGGAACATCAATCAAGGGTGGCGTAAAGGTTCCAAGCTATTCTGTCGCCAACATTAAATAATCCTGGTCGATCTGTAATGTAATCCTCATTGGACAACTTCCATATTTGGGAATTGACGCTTTTTTCTTGTCTTGATTCACAACCCCATGCCTGCGTATTGGTCAAAAGCATGTCGCGCTATGCTTAGTAAAGCTAATGGTTCTGTTTTGTCCGGCGTGCATCCGACCAACACTGTCTGCGTTGGATCTGTTGTGCTATTTGTTATGTATATTTTAAGCCATGAGTTGTGATTATTTTTTACCCGAGGCAAAGTGAAGTCGAGGCTCTTAAATCACCGTCACGAATGGTTTAACTCGTTCAGCCCCGACGCACCACAGCAAACAAGGATCGTGCAAGATAGTTCATGGGTGGTGCAAGAATAGCTTTGCGCTCATAGCGCCAAGCTATTCTGGCACCACCCTTGAACTATCATGCTCGATCTGTCCCTAGAATTGTAATACAGTCCTTCACTCCACTGTAGGTCGTATGATCCGAGTTTCGTGGCATGCAGGCTTTACGGTTGGATGACTAAATAGAGCCTACTGCTGACTTGGGCTTTTCTCATTATAACCCTGAAATAACCATGGCACGAAGTTCCACAGATGTAACGTCAACAAATCTTTGTTGAGTTTAAGTTTAACATCAACAATTCTAAATTGTGTTCCGCTGATTGTTGTGCCTGAATTTACGCTCAATGTAGTCCTGGCCTGTGTGAGGGTGTTCGTATGAAACTTCCGTATTGAACAGTAGAGATATTTCACTTTGCACTGGCTGAGTCCACCGTGACAAATAAACTGGGGTTGGGAAACACCATCTCAGTGTCGTGTAGCGGGCGTGGCGATCGATCAAAAGAAAACAGCAGTAAATGTGTGACAGATTGCGTGCATAATCACAATAACAAGGATAACATGGAAAGGGGATACAATCAGCGGCTCGGACTCCGTCAGTTTGACAGTTGTTCACTAAGCGTCTTCGCTGCTTTATGTTTTCTGCACCACAAGATCCAACAATTGATACGCTTTAACGGAAATGATTCACAGAGCAATGAAACTGCGCACACTTCTCACAGGTTGCAATTTTTTCCCCAAAACGTTTTTTTTTCTTTTAAACTTTTGTATATAACTTACGTACAAATGAACGCACTTCTCTGAAACACTTCTCCCCACCAAACCCATTCATACATTGACCCCCCCCCCCCCACCCCCCTCTTCCACTTCAAGCACACACACAAAACACATGAACGCACTCACGCATATTGCTCGATTGAGTACGAGTTTACTTAATGTATAAAATTAAAAAAAATAAGCACTTTGCACACATCTGTCAACCCCCGTGAACTTTAACCTTTGCGATGGGTCGACGGAATTGGTATGCATAGAAATGTCTTGCCATCAGCAATCTTTATGCCAAATTTGATTGAAAAAATTGCAAAAACTTTGATACAAACTGCAATTTTAACAAAAACTGGTATTTTTCACACATTTATCGACATGTTATGACCCTTGACCTTTTCGATGGTCGTCCAAATTAGTATGCATAGATAGATCTTATCATTTGTACCATGTTTGGGTTTGAAGTTGAAAATAGTATAAATGGGAAAACATTTTTTGGTCAAAATACAGCACTATTTTGACCCTTGATCTTTGTGATGGGCCAACGAAAGTAGTATGCATATGAAGGTCTTATCATCAGCTATCTTTGTGCCAAGTGTTATTGAAAAGTATGCAAAAGTGTTGATACAAACTACAATTCTATCCAAAATTGGCATTTTACACACATGTGTGACCCTTGACCTTTCCGAGGGGTCATCCAAATTAGCATGTATTGATAGATCTTACCACCAGGTATCTCTGTATCAAGTTTGGGTTTGAAGTATTTGAACAGTGGTGAACAGTATTTGAGAGATATATATAAAACACATCTTTTTGTCAAAATAAGACTATTTTTGACCTCTTTTCTTTCATGCCCCTCTTGCAAACCTCTCTGGATCTCAGGGCTGTGCGCACGACAGGCCCGAAACCGTGGGTTAACCGCGTATCCAAAGGCGGCACGGCTCGAATGAGCTAACTGGCCGTAGTATCAAAACGTACCATTTTATATTTTTGTCTAGTCAGAGATTTAGCATATATTCTTTGTTTGATTTGTAATTGAGATATTATGGTTTAACCTTGACCTACGCTCGGCAGGCAAAGACAGATATCCTTTAATGGACAATAAATGTCTTGAATCTTGAATCTTGAAAATGATGTCTTTTGGCATGCGGCCATCCTCCTTGCGGCATAATGTGAAAGCAGGCGGACGAGAGCAGAAAGGCCACACAGGGCAATTGCTTCCGGTGCATGTAGTAACTTTTCCGCAAGAAATAGTTAAAAAAAATTTCCTCCCTTTTTGCCATCGTTTTAGGAGGTAAAACTTCAAATGTTTGCCTTTTTTTTTTAGCGTTTTGAGCAACAAAAGGCATGACAGGTGGTGTGAAAAAGAGCAAAATCTGGGTAATTTTAGTCTACCTAGTGTGTTCATGGGAGCCTAATGGGGGCATGTGCACGGTTGTAAGCAGGCTTGCAGACGACAGTTTTGTCATGGGGTACTTAGTGCATTCGAGTGTTGTGAAAAATGCTAACTCTTAATTTTTTTAAGAATTGCAGAAAATGTTTCTCCTGTGATGTGCTTCGCGTGGATTTTTTGTTTTGGCAGAAAGGTTCTTCGTTCATAGTTTTATGCTGCAAGAGGCTAACAGATAACAGTGTGTGAAAAGGGGGCGTAACCTATTTGCCCTGTGTGGCCAAATCAGCACGCTGCAGCAAAGAAATCCGCCGTCATCCTGCCGTCATCCTTTGTCTGCCCCTGTTGCAACAAGGCCTGCTACTCGCGAATCGGCTTGCACAGCCGCAACAGACGATGCCGAAACCGACACCGAATCGGACACCTTAACTCATTCAGCCCCGACGCACTACAGCAAGACATGGATCGAGCATGATAGTTCAAGGGTGGTGCCAGAATAGCTTGGCGCCCATAGGCGCCAAGCTATTCTGGCACCACCCTGAACTATCATGCTCCCATCTGACTCTAGAACTGCAATACAGTCCTTCAGAGGGCAAGTTCAAAGTTTGGGGATTTCGGTCCTGGGGTTGAATGTGATAGAGCGCATCAAGCATGAAATGATCTCTCGAGACCGAGCTGCCAATGATGATGACTGTCCTACCAAACGTTTTCTTTTGTTCGTAGGGAAACCCAACGGTTTTCAGTTACGGCGCCGTGAACTAAGCCCCAGTGAATTCGCGACAATAGCTGACGCCATATCCATTCAACTCGACTACAAGTCGCCCGCATAATTTACGGAGGTCGGGTGCACGCGATGCTACGAGTGACCGCCGACATGTACGGAATAAGAGAAATACAAAAAGAGATGTAAACAGCAATAGAGGAGCTCGCAACAGTGCCGCGATTATGTAACCCATTTCCACGAAACTAGTGTGAGATAATTTGACTGCCGGCATTTGAATGCAGCACTGTATCGTGGGTGGTGCTCAGTTAGGGTGATTTGAACTTTTTTTTAGCAGTTTTGGACTCGGTAGGAACTTAAAGTATGAACTTAAAATCAGATTATGGACACAATCGAGATCCTTCAGGAGTGCGTCTTGGATACTAAGATGTGGATGACTTCAAACAAATTACAGTTGAATGACGGAAAAACTGAGGCCATGATAATTGCTTCCCCGAGGTTGACGAAGACGCTGACACTCCCCCAGTCATTACAAATCTGTGGTGCCACTGTCCCCTTCTCCCCCCATGTAAAAAATCTGGGTGTCACACTTGATAGTAGCCTGTCCATGCGCCTTCATGTGAACGTTTGCAGATCCGCCTATACTGAACTGCGACGTATTGCTTCAGTCCGCCACTATCTGACACTTGAAGCAACTAAAGTACTTGTCTGCGCTTTTGTTTTGTCTAAATTAGACTATTGCAATGCTCTTTTGGCTGGCTGTTCCCAGTGTCTGATTGGCAAACTCCAGAAAATTCAAAACTCTGCTGCCAGGTTGATTCTTAGAGTCCCTAGATCAGATCATATCACACCCCATCTGTCTGCCCTACACTGGTTACCTGTTACAGCTAGGATTCAGTACAAAATTTCATGCATGACTCACAGTTGTATTACCTGTTCCTGCCCACACTACCTTGCCTCTCTTCTCCAGCTGTATACGCCCTTGAGACAGAATTTGCGCTCTGCTGCCGACTCTCGAGTTTTACGTATCCCTCTTGTCAAAACAAAGTCGTTTGGTGAGAGGTCATTCAGGTACCAGAGCCCAGTTGTTTGGAATGATCTCCCACGCGAACTGAGATACGTGGATTCGAGAGAGGCATTCAAGCGTGCCCTAAAGACCCATATGTTTTCTGTCAGCTACAAATGACTTTGTCACACACCTGTCATGTTAAAGTCATCTCTATCTATTTATAGAAGTAGTGTGTGTGTGTGGGTGTGTGTGTGAATGCCAGTATGAGTCCATGAGCGTAGCACTTTTGAATGGTGACTTTATAGCTTGTTTACAGAGTGCGTTGTATTTTGTTTTTGTACTTTTTGTAAATTCCATTTTTGTAATTAGTTATTTTTTGTACATTAGTTTTTGTTAAGCGCCTAGAGCTCTAATCTGAGGTTAGGCGCTATACAAGTACTCATTATTATTATTATTAAATAACTGGCATTATTTCTGTTTATTTTCGACGTCGAGTGTGTTTAACTCATTCGGCCCCACGGCGGTATTTCCCAAATTTTGGAGGCATCATCTGACGACTATGCACCAGTTGCAGGAGATGGCTCGACCATGATAATTCAAGGGTAGTGCCAGATTAGCTTGGCGCCGACAGGTGCCAAGCTAAGTTGGCACTACCCTTGAATTATCATGGTCAACCCATCTTCTGATGTAGTGCGTCGGGGATGGACGAGTTAAAGATCATTATGGTGCATACTTACTTACGTTTTCGTCTTAAATGAACGCAAGAATGGACATTGTTGTTTTGTTTTGGTTTGTTACAAATTCACTAGTTGTTCCAGTCAGTTCCTTCTCCGTCATGGTCGTTCTGTTTGTGTGTGTGTGTGTGTGTGTGTGTGTGTGTGTGTGTGTGTGTGTGTGTGTGTGTATGTGTGTGTGTGTGTGTGTGTGTGTGTGTGTGTGTGTGTGTGTGAAAATCAAAAGTACAAATCCAGAAAATAAAGAGTCCTGGGGCCGGCGTCGCTGGCGGTTGACCCGTGCGCGGGTTAACTGCGGCCCGAGGGCTCTTTGCTCAATGGAAAGTGTCAGAGATTTCTATATGTAAGTTACCTTTTTTGCACGTGTGGCCTCGTTTTTGTAACTGAGAGCCATGACAGCCAGCATCAGGTTGACCAGGTAGTACGAGCCATAGAAGATGATGAATATCACTAAAACTCCGTGAAATACTCCTGCTGCCTCTAACACCTGACGATGACATTGATGTCGAATGAAATACAGACAAAGAACAGATTACACAGCGTGTAAAATGCAAGGAATCAACAAGGAGAGAATGCACCAAAAAACACTTTCATGAAACGGGTCACTCTCAAGAGGAAAAAAAAAAAGGAACACAGCTGCAAGAAGTGCACACCCTCATGAGCCCCTACAGTTGCGAGGGCTCACAATGATCTATGCCTCTTTGGATGCATGTTTCTTTGACGGCGGGGGTTCAAATCTTCGACTTTGAATTAACAATTTCGAAAACTTAATCTTCTCTAATGGCATCAAAGGTGTTAAAAGAGACAATACTTTATTAACTCATTGTGTCCCAGGTACTAAATCCCCCCTCCCCCATCATGCGAGGACTGCATTGCAATTCGGGAGACAGATCGACTACCATAGTTCAAGGGTGGTGCCGGAATAGATTAGCGCCAATAGACGCCAAGCTATTCTGGCACCACCCTTGAACTATCATGGTCGAGCCATATCTAGCTGTGGTGTGTCTGTACTTAATGAGTTAAAAGTGTGTCTATGCAGCTGTTTCATCGCGTGGGTATCGCTGGCCTGGATGGACAGTTGTAGAGGGTGTAAGTGGTGAGTAGTACATGATAATCCTAAACAGATCTTGGAGCTGATAGGTAAACACATGTACTAGAAGCCGCCTCCAGAATTTACTGGTAGCACCACTAGAACAGCGCGGATTGCATCCCTAAAGCTTTATGTGGTGTTGCAATGGAAGAAAACAGACTAATTTTGAAAAGGCAACACCTAGGCAATTTTGAGGTGTAAGTGTTCTTTACTTTTAAATAAAGGCGTCGCCCAAAGCCAAAAATGCACTCAATCAGATTAGCTCCAAGGGACGTCCCTTGGGGGCTAATCTGATTGAGTGCATTTTTGGCTTTGGGCGACGCCTTTGTATAAAAGTAAAGAATATATATAAATGTGTGTGTGTGTGTGTGTGTGTGTGTGTGTGTGTGTGTGTGTGTGTGTGTGTGTGTGTTTGTGAGAGAGAGATTGCCTGCATGCTGCTTCCAGTCAGATACACAGAGTCAAAATACACCCCCCCCCCCCACCCACCCCCACTCCCATCTGCTCTCCTTGGCTTTGCCTTATGTGTATCACTGACTGATTTATTTCTCAAGCTGGCCGCACCCTGACTTTGAGAATCTAAACAATTCTTAGATCTTCTTTACTAACTGCTTTTAGCATGCGTTACAACATGGTTGACAATAATTCTAATTTTCACAGCTTTCAATACTTTGAGCTGTCTAAATGACGAATCGCCCTAACAGTTGTGTAACAACAGTAAATCAAAGGCACTGTAGTAGGCAGCATTTACTTTATTTGGAACCCAAGTTTGTTGAAATTTGTGCATCAAGATATTTTCAAAATGTTTAAAATTTTCTGTTTGCAACTGAAATGATAAACCAGAGAAATAAATTAATTCTGAATTAACATTAAAATAAATTTAAAAAAATGAAGTAGTTCCGGAGTTATCGGTGTTTACGTTGTGGCGAACATGGAGATTAAACAACAGACCATGTTTACTTCCACATTTTGTTAATTTTGATCTTTAATAAACTAATCATCGGATGTGCCTATACAACTTTGATCAAATCTGATTGAGATGGTGCCGGAGACTCTAAAGTTAGTTTCAAAATTATTTTGTAGCTTAAGATTAAATGAAGATTTATTGCCGTCTGACACAAGTATGTTGTCTACAGATTTGGCTTGTGTTTTCCAACGCCTCATAAACACTTATTTATGCCATTTTGTTGGATTGGTATGAAATCCTACAGGGGGAAGATCACAATTTCGTTTGCAGCTGAAAAAGGAGCAAAATTTGGTACATTTCTTTACTAAAAATTATATGTATTTTCAAGTGATAAAAATAGCCGGCGCCAGTAACGTAATTAGTGTCAGTAACAGCCTTCTAAGAATGAGACAGTGTTACAAATAATGACTACATGAAAAAACACAAGAGCATTTACTTTATTGGCCTAAAATGCCGGACAATGTCGTTATACAGTTGTACTTGAACTGCTTTCAAACATTAAATGCAACCCAGATTTCTGTCGCGGAAATAGCTACAGCCAGAACGACGTCAATGGCGTCTGCCGGTTTTGTCATAACCCTCGTCAAAGCTTTCTGGACACAGTCATTTACATGCAACAGAATCAGTCCATCAGTCCTTTGTGTAATTCCTCGTATTGCACGTCCACACATAAAATGTTTGAAAATCTAGCCAGGCAATCAAATGATTCGAGTGATGCTGATTACATTTTTCTCGAGTGATGTCCGTATTAATTTTGTAAGATTTTGAACAAGAAAGACAAAAATCTGTTGAAAGAAAACTTTGCCAGCCGTAATATTGCCCTTTTTCTGATGTCAGACCCCCCCTCCCCTCTCTCCCTTTTTTTTCTCCTTTGTTTGCTGTTAAGATGTTTATTGCAAATTATTGCAAATTTTCTCGTTTTGTTGTGATAGGTTTTATGCTTTGAAATCACATTGAGTGAACAGACATTAAATAAACTGTTTAACTGTAAAGTGCGTGTTGACTTTAAAACCTGAAAATAGAATACAATGTCCTGAAAATTTTATATCATCAAATTTTGTATCGTACTGTTAGACAATGTTACTTACTTGGACACGCGATTTACGTTATAGAGGACGAATCTACATCAGACGAAACAGCCTGCATTGTGCATTGTGTACATGTACTCAATGGTGACCAACTGTGTAATGTATACTTGTTTTGCCGGACATGATTGAGAGTGGTAAATTAACATAGGTATTTATCTCAGCTCTGATAATACACACTATTAAAACAGATCCTAGGTACGGAACACAAAATCAACGACCGCACAGCTAGACGTAGGTTTTTTGTAGGCCTCCTGCAACACCATACAACATTTAAAATAATGAAAATTCGAGCTATTCTAACTTCTCCGGGTTTCCATATATTACCACCATACAATAACAAAAGTGGCGGGAACTTCCATTCGCAAGCAAGCTTTGTCTCTATGGCTGGTGAATACCCGGTATAGGATGTCTTTTCTTGTCTCGGACTGACCTCGGAATTTGTCAAGCGTAGGGTCGGCTCTCTGTAGTTCCATCAGCTTGTCTCTATTCACCACGGCTGCTTCCGTGTTGTCAGCCACTTTAAAAGGGATGGTCTGGTGACTCTTCTTTGCTTGACTTCTCGTGGTAGTGGCACATGTTTCAGGTCTCCACTCCGGATCTGGATCCTCTGCGTTTCTGGCACCTTCAACATTTCCGATGATAAGGTCGTAGACTGGGGTCTTCACGCATAACACCTTCACCTCTCCTGTCAGGTACGGGGTGTTGACACTGACCTTGACAAGGGGGATAATTCTCACAGTTTCGTCTGCCATGATGAGGGTTGTCCACTCCTATAGATTCTGGTCTCCAGCTACTAGGAGTACTTCTCTCACGATGACGCCGCTACAACCCGTGTCTCTCAGCACCCATACTGATGTATTGCCGACGAATCCTGGCACCACCGGCATGTTGGGCACTTCACTCTCAGGCAGCGCGATGTTAGGAACTGGTAAGAATGTAACCCCATCGCCAGCTGGAATGCGTCCACTCCTTCTGAAATACTCGATCTGTTCCGGTGTCGCCCGCCTATGTCCAGACTCAAAGTCACCAGTTGACGTCTCATACAATACATACTTCATAACACGGTCTTCATACTATTACTGATTTCCAGAATAATCTAGCAAATTCACACAACACAACCAATCCGAAAAGAAAACGTAACCAAAACTCATTAATATTCATGAAAAAAGAAAACTCTAGATCAATCCAGAAGTTTCTACTAACGTCTAGACGCTTTTGATAAAACGTTGCGAAATGTAGCCAGCAACTTTGTCGTCATATCTGAGGTCACTAAAAAGATCGCGACCCTGCTCGAACCTTCCAGTTTAATGTAGGTCAGACTTTACAACATTGTAGCGAAAATATGCGTCACAACAAAATCGATCGCAAGTCTCAGTGCAAAAGAAAATGAATCCTACTAAAAAGGTACGTAATTCTTATCCAAAATAACAAATGAATATCGGATCTTTCCGATGATCAACACACACACGCTCTCAAACAATAACACAACCACAAACGTAACAAGTTAATCGGGCCGATGTCGGCCCCCGAGCTTGTGCTAGGAAATACCTTTACAAAAATATCTTCCCAATAGTCCAATGTAAGGAGCTGGAACGATGACAATATGGCCCAGCCCACGTGATCGAAATTTGTGTAGCCGTAGTTGGGGTTTTCACCGATGGACCCCAAACACGTAAAGCCCCGTTCGCAGGACCTAATAACATGCGTGACAATGATGCAATTGACAAGGATGATTATGAACATTATTGATACAGCGATGCATAGAAAGTTTACTATTCTAATAGTGCGCCTGCAGTATTCGAAAACCACGTTTTCGTAAATATTTCTGAAACGCTTAAGTTATTTTTCATATTTTTGGGTGTTGAAAAAGGAAAGTAGTAACCGTCTAATATTCATAAAGAGTGTGTGCATAAGCCTGCTGTTCCTCCCGGTTTATGGGTAGGTCAAATTTAGCACTAAAAAGCTTTAATATGGTGGATCATGTTTATTAGCACTGTGCGCTTCACAAAGTGCCCATTTCACACACTTGTAAAAAAACAAGATGGGACCCAAGCCCAAAGTTGTTCATATTTTCAAGCTCATCCTTCTGATCCATCTCCTTTTACTCTAACCCATCTTTTCATTCACACACAGAAATAAAGACGAACACACGGCAAATCCCGACATACGTAAGCCCTGTGGTCTGGCGTAGCGATAGCTATTCTTTAGCAGCGAGCAGTACGAGCAGCGAAATGACACTTAAAGATTCACGTCATGGCATCATTAGTCCAACGACGCCGTGTTCATAGAGACGACTCGATGTTATATGTCACCCATCGCAGTACTAACATTTTACATATTAGAGGATCAAACTTGGCAATTTTCTTGCTGATTTTCACACCTAGGGCTTACAGGTCACAGTTCGACCTAATCCTGCCCTAGAGCCTGTACGCACAGCAGGCTTATGCAAACACTGTTAATGAAAAATCATGCGGGTATTAATGAGAAGATAGTTTTTCTTCGTAAAAGAAAAATCAAAGTTACGTTAGCTGTTTTAAAAATAAATCCGAAAAAGTGGTGCAAAAAATTATCTGATTTTCACACCTAGGGCTTAGAGGACACAATTGACCTAATCGTACCCGACAGCCGAAACAAAGTGTAGGCGTATAATAATAATAATAATAATAATAATAATAATAATAATAATAATAATAATAATAATAATAATAATAACGGTATTTATAATGCGCTTATCTTGTAATAATTATAAACTCTAAGCGCGCACTCACAACTCACCCACGCATGCGCACGCTTTCGACAACGACTCACGTACCACAAATAGTGAAATACATTACGACAGTCTGCTTGGGGTGGGGAGTGTTGTGATATAGTGCTAGAACTGTTGAAAGAGGTGAGTTTTGAGGGCGGACTGAAAGGAGGAGAGAGAGTGTTTCTGACGGAGAGAGAGTGGGAGAGTGTTCCAGGTGGATGGACCGTATACTGAGAAGGAGCGGGGGCCGAAAGTGCTGAGTTTGGTGCGGGGGATGTGGAGGCGGAGAGGGTCGGAGGCGGAGCGGAGGGAGCGGGGAGGAGTGTAGGGGTGAAGTAAGTTTGAGAGATAGGCGGGAGCGCAGTTGTTCAGGGATTTGTAGCAGAGAGACAGAATCTTGTATTGGATGCGTTCGGGGATGGGAAGCCAGTGAAGGAGTTTGAGCAGGGGAGTGATGTGGTCGGATATTTTCTTTCTGAGGATGTAAATACCGTATATATATATATGAAAAACCATGCGATTATTAATGAGACGATTGCTTTTTTTGAAACAAAGATTCAATTGTTTTAAGATTAATCCCAAAATGATTCGTGAAATTAATCCCAAAAAGAACGTGAAACTATTTTTTCCCCAAAATATTTAATTATCACTAAAAACGTTCGAGAGGTACAATGCTGGTCAACGAACTCATTCAGTATCTTCCTTTTACCTAGCTATATGCAAAATATCAAGTAAAGATAAGAATAATTACTGACTCCAGTGTGGATCAACCGGTTTGTGTGAAATGGCCAATTTCACGGCAATGAGTATCTTAATAAAAAAGAATGAAAAAGTCTCACTGTGCCATTGTTGTGTTGCCGCAAATCGCGTACTGGTCATTTTCGTCAACTTGCCAGTTGGCTGTCCATAGCGTACCAGGCAAGCGTGTAAAACAAGAACATACATGATGAAGAAAACAACAAGAATAGAAAAGCCCTTAAGGCTCACATACATGACCGAGCTACATCATCAATCATCCGTTTCTTACCTTGACCTTTCCGACAACTCGCTGAAATCAGGATTTGCTTAAGTGTTCTAACGTAAGTAAATGGCTGGATTCTATAACTGCTAAACCATTTTTCCCCCTTTCAAAATGTAAGCATTTTGGAGGCTTCTGTCAATTACCTGTGACCTTTGATTTTGCGAAGGGTCAATCAATATAGTATGCATAGAAAGGTCTCATCATAAGGTACGTATGGGCCAAATGTGACTGAAAAGTAAGTATGCAAATACGCCAATAAAACTAAAATTCTACCAAAAATTGGTAGTTTTCATACATTTGTCCACCTTTTGAGACCTTGACCTTTACAAAGGGACGGCCAAATTAGTATGCATAGGATGGTCTTAACACCAGGTATCTGTATCATGTTTGGGTTTGAAATATGAATAGTATTTGACGGAAAAAGTCAAATGTTAACTATTTCTGATCTATTTCCTGATCTCTTGTGCCTCTTGGCCTTTCCGTGCGCCATCGAAATTAGCTTGCATCATGTATCTCTTGTAGCATGTTTTGGTTTGAAGTTGTGAATAGTATTTTAGAAAAGACTGTTTTTGTGAAAATGTGGCTGATCATTTGTGCAAATTTTGAAAAGTTTGAAAAAACAACATTCTCTGTACCAAGTTTGGGTTTGAAAAAAAAATGGCCATTAAAAACCCCCCCACCGATTTCGTGACCTTGATTTTTGACGTTCAAGTGTACCGCGGAGGACAGACATACATACACATATACACATACACACATTTTTGCTATCGCCAAGAACGACAGATCTGCACATGCCGTGCTGCATACAGTGTACTGTGAAATATTTAATTCACAGCTTACAACATAAAGAAGAAGTAAAATGCCATTGAAAATTTAAACTTGCAATTTATTTATTACCTTTCCAGTGCCAGAAGCTAAACACCATTCCTCTCAAACTACCGCTGATTTACCAGCTGACAGTATCACATTTGGCCGAAGCCCGCACAAATCAATGGTATCATCAAGAGGAATACTCACAAACCAGATAGGTGAGGCTAGCGCTGTCAGAATTGTACAACAAACAAAAACATCTAACTGTTCGTCTGTCCAGCGCTGAGTAATTCCCCTTGGTTTGTTGTACAATCAAGAGGAATAGATTTTCCTGAGCCCCTTAATCAGCAGTGCTCAAGAGCATCTATGCCTCTTGCCTTTAAGTGTTTCGCTCAGTGTCAGCTGCAATCTGCAATCTTCGTTAATTCAACACGAAACAAGAATGGCAAAGCTCTTATGGCTCACCTGTATGACCAATCCAAAA
This sequence comes from Semisulcospira habei, assembly GCA_036245525.1. Lineage (NCBI taxonomy): Eukaryota > Metazoa > Mollusca > Gastropoda > Semisulcospiridae > Semisulcospira > Semisulcospira habei. Next base: position 49,420,559 of record BTPG01000001.1, read on the forward strand.
CTTTGATAAAAAACAAAATTCTGTCCAGAAGTTGGCATTTCTAACAGTTCAGCAAAGTTAGTATGCATAGACAGGTCTTACCATTAGGTATCTCTGTACCAAGTTTGGGTTTAGGTAGTTTGGTTAAGTTTAGGTTTGAAGTTGACAATAGTATTTGATTATAAAAAGAAAAGTGAAAATATAGCAATTTTGGTCCTATTTCTGGACCTCCTGTGACCCTTGACCTTTGCGAGGGTTCAGCCAAATTAGGACGCATTGAAAGGTCTTACCATCCGGTATCTCTGTACAAAGTTTGGGTTTGAAGTTGAAAATAGTATTTGAGATAAGACAGTTTATGTCAAAGTATGGCTATTTTGGAACTATTTTTCTGGACCCCCTGTGATTTGAAATTGGTCACTGAAATCGGTATGTTTAGATAGGTCTTGTCACAAAGTACCCTTGGGTCAAATTTAAGGCACCAGGCCTACCTAGAAATTAAAAAAAAAAACACTTTTTTGAGCATGTAAAAAACAGTTACTGGTTTTATATACTTTAACATCTCTATTTTCACACACACTTTATATTTTTTCGATAGCGTAAGTAGTTTTGGAGATATGACGCCTCAAAGTAGGTAGGTGAGGCCCCCAGATTGAGAAAAAAAAGTTTGTAGCTTGAATAGAGCCAACGTTAAAGTTTTACAACGGACGACCACTAGCCCATTACATAGACTCACTTTGCTATCGCACCTCAGCCAAACACCCCCCTCCCCCCCCCCCCCCCCCCCAAAAAAAAAAAAAAAAAAAAAAAAACCCGGTGTCACAGGAACACAGATTCAAAGTGGTGTCAGCAAGAGGCATAGATCCTCATAAGACCCCGCAGTTTGAGGCTCTTTACCTCTTGCAGTCAGGTAGTGCTCACTTTTTCTTGGCACTGAAGGGATAATTTCAAGTCCTTAGGACAAAGTCGTAAGTCACAACTGGCATTCACATTTACGTCGCACACTATACTCACAGGCGTTTTGAATCCAAAGGGCGTAGTACTCACTAGTAACATTGTCAATATTTTTGACACATTTTTGTCGTAATATCCCGTTGTATAGTTGTAGAGAGAAGAGCGAGAACGCAAACAGGCAGTACGCTTGTAAAAATATAACGTCGGACATTATTCGAACGGCCTGGATCAAAGCATTCACGATGGTCTTCAGGCCTGCGCCAACAAAAAGATTTGGATCAGCCATTAAAAAATGTATTAGAAACAAGAATGGCAAAGCCCTTCAGGCTCACCCGCACGCCGGGTCCACCAAAAATCTTACCTTTGTGACCTTAACCTTTTCCAACAGATCACTGACAAGAGAAATTGCTGGAGTGCCCTTACATTAGTAAAGGGTCGGCTTTTGTACCTGCAAAATTCATGTTTTCTCAAAATGTATGCATTTTTCACACGTTCGTCAACCTCTGGTGACTTTTGACCTGTGTTAGGGTCAACCAAATCTGTATGCATTTGTAGTCTTATCATCATCTACCTTTGTGCTAAAATTGGTTCAAAATTTGCAAAAGCCCTGAGAAAAACTAAAACTTTTCAAAAAAAGGCATTTTTCACAAACTTGCCAATTACTTTTGACCTTAACCTTTCTGAGAGTCCCCCAAATTAGTACACATAGGAAGGTTTTACTATAAAGTATCTCAGTACCATGTTTGGGTTTGAAATTTTGAATAGTATACCATGCGGCAATGATAACACGATATTTTCACCTAAGCGTTTTATTCTTCGAACGTCTGCTATGTCTCGGCTTATTTTGGTATCATGTCTTAGAGAATGTTATGAAGAGTGTCCATTGCCTTGCGGAAAGAAAGTGTTAATTCTTGAAAATCTCAAACGGATGACTTAAGACGTCATCAATGAACTTACCATCACCGGACATTGGTAGTGAAATGGCGAGCATCTGCAGAGGTGTGATGAAGCTCTATGCCTTTGAAAAAGGGTGCACACAGGGTTTTTGTATGGTACCGTCTTGTCAGCGGTTTGTCTTGTGACAAATATCCCGTGTACGCACGAGGTCACTTGCAATCATAAGGAAAGCGTTTTGCACTGAGTTTTAGGCGGAAGTTCAGTCTAATCAGAGCTCAAGGGCAGTTAGTACGGGCCATTCTGTCAGTGAGGGCGGCGTATGTTGGATATGCTAGCCGCATTCCAAGACTCTGAGACCTAGATTTCAGGTATGTTTTAGATCTATTATTGACAGCTGCTGTGTTAAAGATAGTATGCGTTAGTAAGAGTTAGTTCGGTTGTGTAGCGTTGATTTGGTTCAGTTATGTCGGTTTGGAATTCGTTGAGATAACCTGTGATTTTCCTATGTAGTTATTTACCGAGATGGATAACTAAGGAATGTGAGGTGTGTATGCCTAAGTCGTTTATGAAGGTAGTACGTGGTTGTGTTTAGTATAGTCTTTTCCAATGTATTTAATTATGTATGGTGAGAGTGTCAGGTTATAGTCTGTTTCAATGTAGTGGCAGAGTTATGGTGTGTTGTGAAATTTGTTCGTGTTATGAAGCACGTGTGTGTGAATGAATGTGTGAGAGTTATTTGTATCAGCCTGGTTACGTAAGGCACCTCATATTATCCATGTTGTGTGTGTGTGTGTTGCAAGTGTTATGATGTCTGGACTTTGTGTACAGAGTTCTTGTGTGGAGCGGAGCGACGTGACGCGGAGACGTCAGTTAACAGAGGCTACCGCTAGAGGACCTATCGTGAGGTCATTTCACCACTCTAGGAGTGAGCGACCGGTGCCTAGACACCCGGGTCATCAGAGACTGCACTACGGGAACGAGTCAGGAGGACGTCCACTATACGATAAAAAGCGTTCGACGCGAGAAATTACAGGCCTAGACGTGGAAAGACAGAACGTTACAGAACGATAACACCAGTGAAACAGGTTGGATTGTGAGGACAATTACCTAGCCTGGCTTTTACGTTGTGTTGTGTATGTGTATGCGGTGTTGATGTGCTTGTAGTGAGAAGTGTATGGTGTAAAAAAAATCTTTTGAGTTTACGTTATTTGTTGTGTTAAGAGTAAAAGGGCATAGAAGAAAGAGAAATAGTGTTTGAGTTGTACCGCGTGAATGCGTCCGTCTGAGTCAGTGGCGGTGCATGAGTCTGTTGTGCTGAGAGTCTGTACGTGAGTTTGGGGAGAGTCTGCGTGCATAACAAGGGGAGAAAGCTGAAAACCAGCCAGTGTGCAGTGTCACTAGGGTCAGAAAGAATAAAAATCCGCTCTTTTTGGTATTGACCTACGTTTCGTTTGTCAAAGGCACGTAAATAATCAACGTGACCTACAACCACGAATAGCAAACAGTTGTTTGTTATTACTGTAGCGGCCAAATTTACCTGATGAAATGGATATATGTATTTGTTCTTCATCTCTTTGCCAGGTCACTGAAGCACATAACTTGAAAATAATTAACATTGCAGAAATCTGATTTAAAACATGATTTGCACTGGATGTTTATATTTTAAATTATTTTTTGGGGGGGTCAGTTTAGAACATCATTAGCAGTTCGCACATCTCCCCAAAAAACTTGCTTGTAACAGCGTGTTTAATTTTCCTATTTTTTAAACCACCAATGAAACCCAGTGTCCTTCCTGACAGCCAAGGGTGATAACTCTTTCACACTTTTTAAAATTAAAAAAGTACACTCAATATCTCAAATAAACAACATTTTTTTGTTTTGTTGTAAGCATGGCTCTTGTTTGCAATTACATTTACCGACACTCTTGTCGGAAATATTGCATAAAAGTCTGACGCTTCGCTTATATCAAACTTAACTTATTACAACATAAAAAGTGTTGGTCCCATGCAAATTTATTATATCCGGCTTTTACTGTTAATGTATTTCTTTTAAAGAGCTTTTATTTATAGAACGACTTTTTAGGATGGGTAGCCATGGAGCAAATTCAATAGCAAGGACATGACGTCATAGGCGGACAGGCCTCAAAATCGGACAATTAAATTAATTAAGTAACCAGAAAAAAATGTCATGTCTGGTTCCGCTGAAATCGCTGAATAACGTAATTTTGGCGCGAAGTGCCGTATGTGTGTGTGTGTGTGTGTCCGCGAGTGTGTGTGTGTGTGTGTGTTTGTTTGTTTGTGTGTGTATGTGTGTGTGCGTGTGCGTGCATGTAAACACGGGAATCTCCGACATTTGTGTACGTGCACACTTGAAATGCTTCATTCAATGAGTGCCTAAGAGAACCTTCCATCATAATAAAGTTGGACGTATCTTTGAAGGTTTAAAGACCGTTCACAGAAAGTCCGTTTCCCATAATTTTTGTCATATTCATTTGAAATGTTGTCATATTCACTTGACAGTTTGAATATAGACATTGGATGACTTCGTTTGCCAGCTTTGTATCTTTTCAACCTTTTTATTTAAAACTAATTCTCAGCAAAAGAATTTAAAAAATAAGTAATAAGCCTCAACCAACGAGAAAACAAGGCAAAGCCCTTATGGTTCAGGCGTGTGACCAATCCACATAATAAGAGTGACCTTTGTGACCTTGATCTTTGCAACAGTTCGCTGCAATGAGCAGTTGTTCAAGTGTCTAAATAACTAAGGATTGGCTTTTGTACCACCGAAATCCGAGTTTTCTCAAAATGTATGCTAGAGAGGCTCACGCTTACAGGTGATCATATTGAATAAAGACTCGTTTTCAAGAACAAATGGTCGGCAAAGTATGTACGATATCGTAGAATGTATTTGTATGTGTGTTGTATACATGTAACACTACCTGCCTGCAAAATTTGAAGTAGTTCGGATAATAAATATGGACATTACGGTGTTCCGAAAATGGACAAAATGATGATTTGTCCAATTTGGATTTTGTGATGGCAATCACAAAAAATTGAAATAATGTTGACATAACTCTAATAATGTTTGGATTGTGAATATAGCAACACAAAACACAGGAAACACAATAAAACCTCCACGTACGCTTTGTAGGACGCCAGGCGGGGCGAAAATATTGTTTTGAGTCCACGTACGTGTGTAACGACTGACCGACTTTACTGCAGCATTCCGCTCTTAACAAATGGAAAGCGTGCATTTCAGCTGCATATTCGTACAGTTCGTATAAATTCTACATCTACTTATAGAGCCAAATGTAGTGTACATATTCAAATGGCGATGCTATATGGGCTCAAACTTAGGATGAAATATGCAGTTTCTCACGATGATTAACTTATTTGTCAGTGACCCCTCAGTTGTAACAACATTGGACCGACTGACTCAAACTTGGACTGATGATAGTTCGCAGTGAAAGGCTGTGCCGTAAACAAGATACAAGTCACTAACTCCAATTACAAGGTGAAGGTTATGGCGGCCATGTATTGTCTACATAATAAAAAAATAATAATAAATAATAATAATAAAATAATAATTGCGGTATTTATAATGCGCTTATCTTATAACAAGTATAACTCTAAGCGCGCACTCACAACTCGCGCACGCATGTGCACGCTTTTAACAATGACTCGCATACCACAAATACGTTACGACAGTCAGCTGGGGGTGGAGTCTATGGTGGCGTTAGGGTGCTAGAACTGTTAAAAGAGGTGAGTTTTGAGGGCGGACTGAAAGGAGGAGGGAGAGGGTTTCTGACGGAGAGAGAGTGGGAGGGTGTTCCAGGTGGATGGACCGCAGACAGAGAAGGAGCGGGTGCCGAAAGTGGCTGAGTTTGGTGCGGGGGATGTGGAGGCGGAGAGGGTAGGAGGCGGAGCGGAGAGAGCGGGAAGGAGTGTAGGGGTGAAGTAAGTTGAAGAGATAGGCAGGAGCGTAGTTGTTAAGGGATTTGTAGCAGTGAGACAGGATCTTGTATTGAATGCGTTGGGAGATGGGGAGCCAGTGAAGGAGTTTGAGCAGGGGAGTGATGTGGTCGGATTTCTTCTTTCTGAGGACGAGGCGGGCAGCATTGTTCTGGACGCGCTGGGGAGTGAAAGTGAGGTCGGAAAGGAGAGAGTTGCAATAGTCAATGCGAGAAAAATGAGAGAGACAGCAAGTTTGGTGGCAGCTTCAGTGGTGAGGTATTTTCTGATCTGACTGATGCGACGGAGGTGGAAATAGCATGCCCGGGCCATGGCAGAGCCAAAGCTGGTCATGGAAAGAGAGGAATCGAGGAAAACGCCGAGGTTCTTGGCCGAGTCAAAGTTGATGGGGGTGCTGTCGAGTTGAAGATGGAGAGACGGAGGGAGCTGGGAAAGTTTCGGGCGAGTGCCTACCAGCATGGCTTCCGTTTTGTCGTCATGTAGTTTACATTTGTTTGCTGTCATCCAGTTTTTTCACGTCTTCGTATCAGTCAGCCGTGCGAATCAGGAGTGACTGAATGTTGTCGGGTTTGTCTTTGGCTAGTAGTTGTGATTCGTCAGCGTAGAGGTGGATGTGATGAGACTGGATGATGTTGGACAGAGGAGAGGTGTAGAGTGTGAAAAGGACCGTACCCAGGACGGACCACTGTGGAACTCTGCAGGAGAACCTGAATGGGTGAGAAGAGACGCCGTCGATGATGACGGACTGCTGTCTGTCGGAGAGGTAGGAGAGAAACCAGGAGTGAGCAGAGTCAGTGATGCCGAAGGAGTGGTGAAGGCGGTGGAGGAGGACAGAATGATCTATAGTGTCGAAGGCGGCAGAAAGATCGAGTAGTGTAAGAAGGGAGATGTTGCCCGATTCAGTTGAGAGGAGAAGATCGTTCAGTATATTTAGAAGGGCTGTTTCAGTGCTGTGAAGTTGCGATAGCCAGACTGGAAGGGACTGAGGAGATTGTTGACGGCGTAGAGGAGGGTGAGCTGGTTGAGAACGACCTTCTCAAGTAGCTTGGACAGAAAAGAGAGATTGGAGACTGGCCGATAGTTTTTGAGTTCGTTTGGGTCGAGGTTGTGTTTTTTTGAAGAGAGGACGAACGATGGCAGACTTGAAGATATCAGGAACGGAGCCATTTTCTAGAGATGTGTTAATGAGATCAGTAATAAAGGGCCAAAGTCTTGGAAGGCCGTCACGGTAGAGAGAAGCCGGGAGAGGGTCTAGTTCACAAGTTTTGAAAGGCATAGACTTTATGGTCTTGAGAACTTCATCTTGAGAGACAGGGCGGAAAAACGAGAGGGGAGTGCCAGTGAAAGGGGGGGGGGGGAGGGAGGGCAAGACGGAGAAGGTAGAGTATCGAGTGTGTTGCGGAGAGTTTGGATTTTGTCAGAAAAAGAGGTGGAAAAGGCGAACGGGAGTTCTTCTTTGCTGTGTGCGTTGGGGATAAGAGAGTCTTTAGATGTGCCTAGGAGTGTATTCATAGTAGCGTAGAGGGTTTTGGAAGAAGTGGATTCCAGGATATTGTTTTGAAGGTGTTTGCGTTTGGCATCGGAGATCATTTTGCAGACTTTGGATCTGGTGGTTTGGAAGATCTGTCTGTGGACGGTGAGATCGGATGAGCGCCAGCGGCGTTCCGCTTGTCGGCGCTCACGCTTGGCCTTGGCTATCTCGTCGGTGAGCCAAGCGGAGGGGATGGAGCAGGTGGTGACAGGGGCATGGGTGTCGAATAGTTTTCGGAGGGAGGAGTCGAAGTGGGATGCAAGATCAGGAGAGGTGGGGGGGGGGGGGGGGAGTCCAAGAGAAGGTCGACAGCTGCGTCGAAGAAGCTCTCTCGGTTGACAGATTTTAGTTTGCGACGAGAGACAAGGAGTTTGGGTTTGTATGGGGGAGGTAGGTTGAGGGAGACGAGAATAGCGAGGTGGTCAGAGGGGAGCACAGAGGAGATGTCAGAGTCGAGAAAGAGTTGATCGGATGTGCGGGTGATGAACCAGTCGAGGGTGTGGCCGAGATGGTGGGTGGGTTTAGTAATGTGTTGTGTAAGATTGTGGCTTGACAGTGACGCGCAAAGGCGTTTTGTGTCAGGGTGGTCAGGTTTGTGGAAGTGGAAGTTGAAATCGCCAAGAAGGATGTTTTTCCGGGTCGTGTGCTGTAATGGTCGAGGAGGAGGTCGAACTAGAGTTGGTGAGTTTGTTTTGAGAGCTTGGAGGGGGGCGATAGATACATGTGAAGATGAGAGACTGGCAGGGAATGTTGCTACGGCCTCGAGGGATGAGCGAATGGGAGAGACTGAGAGAAGAAGAGGTGAGCAGAAAGACAGTCCCTGTAGATGATGGCAATGCCACCCCCTCTGGAAGCACGCGGGAAGGAGGCCAGGAGGTAGCCACTCGGAGTGACGCTAGCGATGATGGGTTCATCGCTAGTTGGGCGATATATACACAGGATCTCCGAAACTACCAGATAATATTGATCAAAAATCGGCGTTCAGATACAGATTATCGAAATAGAGTGTTTATTGCAGGAATTAGATTGCCAACCTGAAGGTCATGGCCGCGGCGGCCATGTTCAATTTATTGTCACACATTCTTTTGCGAGCAATATCTCTGACATCATAGAACCGAATTGAATGGGACTTGGACTGATGATAGTGCGTAGTGCCAGGGTGTTCTATGAACAAGAATCAATTCACTGGCTCCAAGGTCAAGGGTATGGAGGCGACAGTTTTGTTTTGTCTGCTCATATTTTATAAGATCTCTGAAACTATTAGTTAGTGTACTTGAAATTTATGTTTTGATAGATATTAATGGAAAAATGCGTTTAGCATAAAGATTTCGTCACTACCATTTAGGTGAAGGCCGTGGCTGCCATGCTTTTTTTTATTGGTGTATTTTGTACAGGAATATCTCTACACACGTTCAACGGGTTTCGCTTAACATTGAGCTGATTATAGACCTTAGCAAAAAGCGTGTATTGATGAAAAAACAAATGGTTATCACCGAGGTCAAGGTCATGGCTGCAATATTGGAATTTGGTTATTTTACGTGAGGTATCCGAAATTATTGGATTGATTTACTTCAAATTGTTACGTTTAGAGAAATGAACAAAAGAGCGCATTTGAATGCAAAAATTAGATCAATAAATTAGAAGGTCAAGGCCGCGGCAGCAAGGTCTCTGAAACCATTGGACTGATCTGCCTGAAACTTTACCTGACAGCAGTCCTCAGTGAAAAGAAATGTTAAGAATAAGAGTCACGTTGCTACATACGGAGTCAAGGTCATGGCCTCCATGCATGTATTTTCGTTTTGACTTTTTATGACAGTCCTCTTGATGTGCTTGATGGATATGTACAAAAGAATTTTTGTCAAGCATGAATGAATTACGACACGATCTCGAAAGCTGGTACTGTGACATCTAAGATTGTACATCATAAACACACTGTAGTACATGTATATATTTTTTTCCGCAGTACCTCAGAAAGCATAGGACAGATATGGTTCAAACTGAAACGGATGACAGTTTTGATTGTAAGGAAGTGTATTCACAAAAAGCAAACTGATAAAGATTAACTAGTATTAACTAGTTAATCTGAAGGGTATAACAACGAGACCTTGCTCTCCGTACAAATGTCTGAAAGGGGGTGGGGGGCGGCGAGGGGGGGTGGAGGGGGGGGGGTGGAGGAAGAAAGAAGACCGTTTTACTTGACAAATATGCCAAAGTCGAAGGAGGGGGAGGAGGGGTGAGAGAGAGAGAGAGAGAGAGAGAGAGAGAGAGAGAGAGAGAGAGAGAGAGAGAGAGAGAGAGAGAGAGAGAGAGAGAGAGAGAGAGAGACTCAGACTCAGACTCAGACTCAGACAGTTTATTGTTCAGACAAAATGTCCATACAATGGAGTGAGACATTACATAATTTATAATTCAGGTGTATATAAAAGCCATAAGGCGATGTTTATAACAACACACACACACACACACACACACACACACACACACACACACACACACACACACACACACACACACACACACACTAACACACATTTCCATTCGATCTACGCCAGCACATAATAGCCACTTTTGACCTACATGTAAAATGCGGTATCCAAATCCAGGCCACAGCCGTGTACTACACAGACCAGGTCGGGGTAAGAACCACAGTTTGCACGTGGAATCATACAAGCATGCTGCTACGGAGTTTAAATGCATGAAATACAAATCTTGCTAAATCGGCAATAGACTGCGGGTTGGTAGTGTCTAGGATACACAATTCTTTCTTTTTGAGTTCCATAAGGTCAAACGTACATAGGTATTTGACACGCAGTTCATCGTAGAATGGACAGTAAAACATAAAGTGAATTTCATCTTCCACAGCCTTGGCACACAATGGACACACTTTCGTTACAGCATTGAGAGTACTATATCTTTGTTTGTTACTTTGCAATTCGGTTATGCCAAGTCTAAATTTAATGTATAGATTTTTGACATAGGTTGGCGTAATCAGTTCAAAATAATTTTCTTGGACAAGTGTATGTTTAGAGCTACGATACACAGTAAAACGTTCACTCTCAGAAAGCTTCGATGACCAGTTTTGTTTGCAACAATCAACCATCCTTTGTTTAAACTTGTTTATAAAAGCATTCCTGTTTCCAACACCTTGTGAAATCCATACATGACCAAACCCATTTCGAAAAAGCAAATTCTTTATCTTTGACACCCATGTTTCTTTCCCTTTATCGTCTAAATCCTTAAGCATATGATAAGCCATATTTGCAAATCTAGTAACAGGTAAAGCACAGAGTCGAAGCCAGTAGGAAACACATCTTACTGACGTTAATACTGACAGGGGATATCGACCAAGTTCACCATAAACCATCAGGTTCGGTGTGCGGAAGTTGACATTAAGAAAACGTTTACATGCAAATGTATGGACTCTTTCATTTTCGGCACACTCGTTTATACCCCAAATTTCCGAGGAATACAACAAAATTGGGACAATCTGCGCATCAAACAGCTTGAAAAAAACATCAGGACTAGCGCAGTTGATTTTCTTCAACATACAGAAAATATCGATTACACATTTATTTGCCTTAGTCACTAAGTCATCGAGGGATGTGTTTAAACTCAAACGTGTGGTAAAGTTTAACTCATTCTACCCCAACACCGAAATTCACAAATTTTGTCGTTGTCCTCTGAAGACTGCACTCTAGTGCAGGACACAGATCGAGCATGATAGTTCAAGGGTGATGCCAGAATAGTTTGGCGCCCACAGGCGTCAAGCTATTCTGGCATCACCTTTGAACTATCATGGTCGATCCTTATCGTGCTGTGGTGTGTCTGGGGTAGAATGAGTTAACCCAAGGTACTTATACATATTGACAACTTCTACCCTCGTTCCCCCGTAAATCCATTTTTCATATTTTGACAAATATCCACCATTTCGAAACACAATTATTTTTGTCTTGTCTAGGTTAACAGACAAACCAAGTTTAGATGCTTCTTTGTATAAATTGTTCAGCTGAGTCTGAAGGCCATTGGGGGTTGATGAAAACAAAGCAATGTCATCTGCAAACATCAACAAAAACAGTTCTGCTGCATCGGATTTTAGTTGGAAACCATGTTTACCATTTTCAATAATGTACACAGCAAGCTCGTTAATCAAAAAGGAGAACAATGTCGGCGATGCTAAACATCCTTGTTTTAAACCTTGGAAACACTCAAAAAACGCTGTACAATTCAGGCCTGTCTCTAACACAAAATTTCACTGAGTCATACATTGCCTTCATAGCTGAAAGCATTTTGCCGCGCACTCCAACCTTCAGTAAAATATTCCAAAGCACACCTCTTTTAACAGTATCGAAGGCTTTGCGAAAGTCAACAAAAGCCACATAAACTTTCTTATTTTGTAGAAGTTGTTTTTGAACAATAGCATAAAGTGTAAATATATGGTCCACAGTAGAATAGGATTTCCTAAACCCGGCTTGTGTTTCAGACAGAATATTGTGTTCCTCAGCCCAGTCTGTTAACCTTCTGTTCAAAATGTAGGTATACAGTTTACTAACACAGCTAATCAGAGCAATACCACGATAATTATCTGGATTATTTACATCTCCTTTCTTGTGGAGTGGGAAAATAATAGCTTTAGACCATTCGCTGGGGAACAACCCTTTGTTGAATAGAGCATTAAAATACTTAGTGAGAAAGGAGATGATAGCTGGGTTGGAGACTTTAAGAACTTCATTTATAATTCCATCAGGCCCGAGGGCCTTTCCTGCTTTGGCATGTTTTAAAGCAGCAATAACTTCTGCTTCTTCTATGTTAATATCTAGGTCATGAAGTAAGGTTTCATCAGACTCAGTCTTCTGAAAAAAATGCATCATCATTATTCTCTTGCTGTGCTATGTTTTCATTTAGAATGCTAGAGAAGTGACCAAACCACTGCTTCTTTGTTATATTGTTTCTTAAACGACGTTTTCTTTTCCATTTCTTTATTTCCTTCCAAAATGCCTGAGAGTTATGTCTATACTCAAGAATTTTGTCAACAGTTTCCCTCTTAAAATTAACTTCTTTAGCTCTAAATAATCTCTTGTATTGTTTTCTGTCATTAACAAACGTTGCTTTATTTTCCATGGTTTTATTTTTTGTGTATGTACGTAAGGCTTTAGCGTTCGCATTTTTGCATTTCTGCATTCCTGGTCAAACCAAGGGTGACTAGCGGTGTTTGTTTTGTGTGTGTTGCCTGTGGAGGAATGGAATTGTTTTGTCATGCAACTAGCAGCGTCTTTGATAGCACATGTGAAAATGTCTAATGCACTATTAATGTCATCATCGATCTCAGCAGTAGCAGCTACTAGAGCATCCTGGAATGCAGGAGTAGTTAAACTGTCGCTGAGCGTTTTGGCCTTAGCAGGTTCCCAGATAATCTTATCAAAAGAAAAACACTGCGTATCATCATCAGAAACATCGTTGTGGGGTGATACACGTACACAAGACACAGTAAGGACCAGCGGCATGTGCACAGATTCTATCCTCTCGCCAACTTCAAGTTTGTCACACAAACAAATAAAGTCAGGAGATGCAACAAAATAATCATTAATACTACAACCAGTGGGTGAGATAAATGTCAGGTGCTTTGACAGACCAGGGCTACAGAACCCATTCAAAATCATCAGTTCAAAACATGCACACAAATCTAATAGTTTTCTTCCAAATGTATTTACAGTCATATCTTCAGTAAATCGTGAAGGTTCAAATAGAGCAGTATTAGTTAGTAGCGTTTCATCAGGATCAAGCTGAAACAAATATGGATTAGGCTGCAAATCCCCAGTTCTACCATTAAAATCACCACACATTAGGAAATGAATGTCTCCAAATTGCTCGAGGGCACTAGCAAGACACTGTTCTAATTCTTCTAACAAGCAATCATACGGTAATTGTCTATAAAATGGTGAATCCTTGGGCGGAACATAGTACGCAACCAAAAGCACATCGCATTCAGAGAGAGAGAGAGAGAGAGAGAGAGAGAGAGAGAGAGAGAGAGAGAGAGAGAGAGAGAGAGAGAGAGAGAGAGAGAGAGAGAGAGAGAGAGAGAGAGAGAGAGAGAGAGAGAGAGAGAGAGAGAGAGAGATGAAACTTTATTACATAACGGTAGAAGTTTTGACAGATACAAATACGTCATTTTTCAAACTTGCCGTTTCTAACGTACTACAACATGAAATATAATGAAGACAAACAAAAAAATATTTAACGCAAACAAAAAACATAACTAAATAAGTACAGACACACGCAGTACAGAAAATAATACTACTAAGGTAGCAATAAACAAATACAAAAAAAGGAAGTAACACTCCTCAGCACAAATTACATAGGAGAAAAATCATAGCACAGCAAAAACAAGCACAAAGTACCAAGAATCAAACGTACATACACACACCTTTACAGCCGTGTAAATGCACGCACTCTCTTGGCTTGACTTCGCGAACGAAGATTTTACAGGAGTTGCCCACGACGTCAGCAGGCTTGTTCGTGGCTGCGGAGGCCAATCCGGGACAGGCAGGTTCGACCGCAGTGGCTGCAGGGGTAGGTATGGCCAGGGTTCTGAGTTGCGGCATCTCTGTTTTTTCTCCTGAGCCGCTTGTCCTTAAGGCTAGCTCTTCGAGAGTCCTCAAAGGAGACAGCTGCCTTGTAAATGGTGGAGCGCCAGGTGTCACGGTCCACAGCAAGCGAGGACCACTGGTGGTGGTCGATTTGGCAGGCACTAAGTGACTTCTTGAGACAGTCTTTGTATCTCTTCTTTGGTGCCCCTTTGTCACGGTGTCCAGTAGCAAGCTCGCCGAACAGGGTGATCTTTGGTAGGCGATGATCCTCCATCCTGGAGACATGCCCCACCCAGCGGAGCTGTGTCCGCAGCAGCAAGGCCTCGATGCTCACAGTTTCAGCCTGTTCAAGGACCTCGACGTTGGTGACATAGTCACTCCAGTGAATGCCCAGGATGGTACGCAGGCAGCGCTGGTGGAAACGTTCGAGGAGTCGTAGTTGGCTGCGGTAGAGGGCCCAGGACTCGGAACCATACAGCAGGGTGGTGAGGACCACAGCTCTGTACACGCTGATCTTGGTGCCTGTTTTCAACTATTGATTGTGCCACACCCGCTTGAAAAGTCGCCCGAAAGCGCTGTTCGCTTTTGCCAGCCTGCTGTCAAGCTCCCTGTCCCGCTTGGCGTCCGACGTGATAATGCAGCCAAGGTAAGTAAACTGGTGCACTCACTTTAGTTCAGACTCGCCAATGGTGATGTGAGGAGGGTGATACACTGTCTTGGGTGCCGGCTGATGGAGGACCTCTGTCTTTTTCAGACTGACCTCGAGTCCAAAGAGCTGGGCAGCGTCTGCGATGCAGGGCGTGATGCGCTGCAGGGCTCTCTCTGTGTGTGCAACGAGGGCAGCGTCATCAGCAAAAAGCAGCTCACGAATAGTTGGTCTAGGGTTTTCGTGTGGGCCTGCAGTCGTCTGAGGTTGAACAGGCTGCCATCGAGACGATACCTGATGTACACTGCATCGTCATCATCGAGGTCTACTGTGGCCTGCTTCAACATCATGCTAAAAAGGATGGTGAAGAGGGTCGGTGCCAGCACGCAGCCCTGCTTTACCCCGTTGAGAATAGGGAATGGTTCTGAGAGAACATTGTTGAGTCTGACCTGGCCTTGCTGGTCCTCGTGCAGCTGGACAATCATGCTGAGGAACTTTGGGGGACAGCCAAGTCGCTCCAGGATCTGCCACATGCCTTGCCTGCTCACAGTGTCGAACGCTTTTGTTAGGTCAACAAACGTTACGTACAGCCCTTTGTTCTGCTCGCGGCACTTCTCCTGAAGCTGTCTCAGCACAAAGACCATATCGGTGGTGCTCCTGTTTGCTCTGAAGCCACACTGGCCCTCTGGGAGGTGGTCTTCAGCGATGGCAGGTACCAGCTGATTCAGGAGCAGCCTTGCAAGAATTTTCCCAGCAATGGACAGTAGGGTAATTCCCCGATAGTTGGAACAGTCTGACTTCTCGCCTTTGTTCTTGTACAGGGTGATAACGACAGCATCACGGAGATCCTTTGGTAGTGTTCCTTCCTCCCAGCAGCAGAGAAAGAGGTCATGGAGCTTGTTGTGCAGTGCTCTGCCTCCATGTTTCCAGATCTCTGGTGGTATTCCATCAATGCCTGCTGCTTTGCCACTCTTGAGCTGGTGGATGGCTGTGAGGGTCTCTTCAGCGGTGAGCGGTTCGTCCAATTCAACCTTTACTGGGAGTTGTGGGATTTGTAGGTTGACTGCTTCGTGAACAGTGCGCTCAGCGCTGAAGAGGCTCTGAAAGTACTCCGACCAGCGGTTCAAGATGGAGGTATTATCTGTGAGGAGTGCCTGGCCATTCGCGCTTCGCAGGGGACTTTGTACCAGGTGTCTGGGGCCATACACTGCTTTCAGTGCTTCGTAGAAGCCCCTGTAGTCACCAATGTCAGCGCAAAGCTGGGTCCTCTGTGCAAGTCTGGTCCACCACTCATTCTGGAGATCTCTGAGCTTGCGCTGGAGACTGCTGCAGACGAGGCGGAAGGCAGACTTCTTCACAGGGCAGGAAGGCTGGGCCAGGTGGGCCTGATGGGCGGCTCTTTTTTTTGCTAGGTGTTCCTGGATCTCTACATCGTGCTCGTCAAACCAGTCTTTGTTCTTCTTTCTAGCGAAACCCAGGACTTCTGCAGAGGATTTTGCAATAGCAGTTTTCAGTTGTTCCCAAAGTGTTTCAGGGGAGAAGTCTGCTAGGTCCGCTGTGTCTTTGAGCCTGCGCTGTAAATCTGTCTGAAAGCACGCACTAACATATATACATTTACATAACCTTTCATCAGAATGACAGGATAAAAATAATATATCTAAGCAGTTTCCATCAGGTATATGTGTAGTTTTGTTTTAAAGGAGGAAAGGTGGGTTAGTGTTTTTAAATGTTGAGGAAGTGAATTCCATAAAAGTGGTCCCGAAAAGGCTAGGCTAGATTTGAATAAGTCAATGCGAGGTAGTGGTAATCGAAGAGTACTGTTCCTCGAGGACCTTTCACACTGTCGTGGAGTAAATTTAGCTGTTAGATACTGTGGAGCTTTCTTGTTGAGAATTTTAAACATAAGAGAGAGAGAGAGTGAGAGAGAGAGAGAGAGTGAGAGAGAGAGAGAGAGAGAGAGAGAGAGAGAGAGAGAGAGAGAGAGAGAGAGAGAGAGAGAGAGAGAGAGAGAGAGAGAGAGAGAGAGAAAAAAAAATCAATGAAACTTTATTTTACAACGGTTAAGGCATTCGACACAGCCATTTTGCAAACCTGCCGTTGCTAACAACTACAAGACTATCGACACACAAGAAGAGATACACAGAATATAAATGTACATTCACAGACACTGTTCACATAAACAGACAAACAAATATACACACAGACCTCCCCCCTCCCGACACACACACACACACACACACACACACACACACACACACACACACACACACACACACACACACACACACACATGGAGTTAAGTAGTTCAAATGATAAATGAAAAGGAGAACAGGCTTAATTGGGAATAAATTGGAGCTGGCATAGAAAGAGACACATAATACGCGTAGTTAAGGCATCCCTGCGAGTGATGCACTAAATACTTGCAGAGAGACCTCTTAAAACAGGCTAGCGGATTTTACATGGTCGGGGAGTGCATTTCAGATATGGCTGATTGTTTTTAATGAATGCGTGAAAAAGTTGTTTTTACAAATCAAAAGGATGTTACAGCCATTATCAGTCTTCTACGTGTACCAAACATTGCTCGTATTTTCTTTCACACATTAGGAATAACTTACTAAGTAGCTTGAATAAATGCTCCTTTTATTTCGATAGATTTTGAAAGAAATAAGTTCGCAGGGGTACACACAACGCTTGTCTTTTTGAAAGTACCTAAAGTTTCCATTGCTTCTCCGAGAGCAAAAAAAAAAAAAAAAAAATAAATAAAAAAATAAATGAAATTAGATCGATAAAAAGAATGAAAATAAGAAAGGCAAAGCCTTTATGGTTCACGTGTATCGACCGAACCACACGTCTGACAATTAGTAAAGGGATGTCTTCTGCACTAACAAAATCCACGTTTTCTCAAAATTGATTCAGTTTTCACACATCTGTGAAACCCCTGTGACGCTTAACCTTTGGGATGAGTCAACTAAATTAGGATACGTAAGAAGGTCTTATCATCAGCTACCTTTGTGCCAAATGTGATTGAAAAATTTAAAAAAAATGTTGATAACTACAATTATTGGCATTTTATACACATTTGTCGACCTCTTGTGACCCTTGACCTTTCCAAGGGTTCATCCAAATTAGAATGCATAGATAGGTATATATGTAGCAAGTTTGGGTTTGAAGTTGTGAATAGTAATTGAGAAATAACATGTCTTGTCAAAATATGGCTATTTTGACCTATTTCCTGAGCTCTTGTGACCCTTGACTTTTCCGAGGAATCCACCAAATTAGTATGCATAGAAGGGTCTTCCCATCAGGTATCTCTGTAGCAAGTTTGGGTTTCGAGTTGTGACTAGTTTTAAGAAAAAACATCTTTTGTCTAAATATGACTATTTTGAACCTATTTCCTGAGCTCTTGTGACCCTTTAACTTTTCAAGAGATCAAATTCGTGTCCGTATAAAGGTCTTACCATCAGGTATCTTTGTACCAAGTTTGGGTTTAAAGTTGTGAAGAGTATTTGAGAAAAAATAAATTATGTTCGAAAATAGCTATTTTTGATATATTTCCTGATCCCCTGTGACCTTGACATTTGTGAGAGGTCATTGAAATTGGTATGTTTAGAAAGGTCTTGCCACAAAGTATCCTTGGGCCAAGTGTGGAGACTGCAGCTTGAATAGTCTCCGAGTAAAAACCAACGTTAACGTTTACCACGGACGACGGACGACGGCGGACGGACGACCACTAGCCCAGAACACTTTTGCTACGAACGTGAGCCGAAAATTGCTTTTGTTGGCAACATCAGATCTGTATAATGTATATCCTGCTTTTAGATTAACCTTGCGTCACGACGGGATTTTAAATTTAGACTTTTTGATGTCCGCAACTTTTTTTGTCAGTCGTGTTACGACGACAGTAAATTAGATACAAACAATGATTGATCCCTTGTTTCTAAAATAAATGATACCAGGAGTTACCTACTTCCCTCTGCACTGACTTGCGCAGCCAAAATCCCAGACGGATTTTATGATATGTTTATTTTGACTGCTGATATTGTCAAAAGAAAAGGGGCGCTTTTTTTAGCGTGTCATTCGTGTTACGTTGTATTTCTGTTCGTAAATGTCCTGAAATTTTCAAATAATATTTTGACAACATCTGTTTGGGGGTTCAGTGTTAATTGGATGAAGACTTTCATTTCGCTCTCAATGAAGGGAGTGATCATTCGTTCCTAAACAGATTTTTGTCAGTCGTGTTACGCTCAGTCATGTTACGGTGGAACACGACTGACAGGACCGTAACACGACTGACAGAAAAGGCGTGTCACTGACTTTAGCCTGTTTGATGAAGTTCCGTTTCGGTTGATACAATGAAACTAGAGACCGTTTTTCACAGTTTAGTGTTTCATATATCCCAAACTATTTCTAATGGCGCCAGCACTCTTTTTAGTTTAGAACTCGTACTAGCAGAGAACATGATTGGCAGCTGCAGACAAAAACTTTGAAACAGTTCCTTGCACTATGAAACTTCACCAGATACTTGCGGTTACACCAAAACACGTTAAATGCAGAGATATTCTCTGCACGTGTGCTCAGAACGGATGCCCTGTGTGATTTCTCATTAGCATAATAGGGGTCACATGAAGGATGCAAACGGAAGATGAAAGATGACGTGAAAGACAAAACAGTAATCAACACTAATGGATCAAACATTGCAACATAAGTGGCGCGTTTGTTAGAAGTACACATTACAAGGCAACAGCAGTTTTCAGACCATTGAGATGTTTTGCAGACTGCCAATGTGTAAGAACATTTATCTTGGAGGTGGTATTACTGGCTACACTGATACGGGCATACAGGCTGTTAGCGCTGTCATGCTACACTGATACAGACTATGTTAACGATGTCATGCTACACTGATACCGACTATGTTAGCGATGTCAGGCTACATTGATACGGTCATACAGACTGTTAGCGATGCCATGCTACACTGATACGGTCATACAAACTGTTAGCGATATCATGCTACACTGATACCGACTATGTTAGCGATGTCATGCTACACTGATACTGTCATACAGACTGTTAGCGATGTCGTGCTACACTGATACCAATGAAATGAATCAATGAATCAATGAAACTTTATTTTACAACGGTTTAGGCATTGACATCGTCATCGACACAGCCATTTTATAAACCTGCCGTTGCTGACAACTACAAGACTAACTACAAATATACATACATATAAGTAAACATAATACTTGCAAACAGATGACAACACTGTTGACATAGATAGACATACTCATAGACTCACAGACACCCCCACCCCACCCGCCCCCCTTCACACATAGACAGAGCTAAGTAGTCCAAATGATAAATGAAAAGGATAACAGACTTAATTGGGAATAAATTGGACCCAGCATAAAAAGAAACATATAATACAAGTGGTTAAGTCATCCCTACGAGTGATCCACAAAATATTTGCAGAGACCCTTTTTAAAACAGGCTAGCGAGGAGATGGATTTTACATGGTCGGGAAACCCATTCCAGATAAGTGCCCCTGAGAAGGATAGGCTAGTTTTATATAGATCGATCCTTGGTTTTGCGACTATAAAAAGCTTTCTGATGTTTCCAAGCTTGGACTCAGACTTACGGAACAAAGTGGAGATGTACTCAGGTGTTTTGTGTTTCCACACTTTGAACATAAAGTGTTACTTACATACCAACTATGTTACCGATGTCATGCTACACTGATACCGACTATGTTAACGATGTCAGGCTACACTAATACCGACCATGTAAGCGATGTCATGCTACACTGATACCGGCTATGTTAGCGATGTCATGCCACACTGATACCGACTATGATAGCGATGTCAGGCTACACTGAGACCGACCATGTAAGTGATGTCATGCTACACTGATACCGACTATGTTAGCGATGTCATGCTACACTGATACCGACTATGTTAGCGATGTCATGCTCCTGATACCGACTATGTTAGCGATGTCAGGCTACACTGAGACCGACCATGTAGGTGATGTCATGCTACACTGATACCGACTATGTTAGCGATGCCATGCTACACTGACACCGACTATGTTAGCGATGTCATGCTACCCTGATACCGACTATGTTAGCGATGTCAGGCTACACTGATACCGACCATGTAAGCAATGTCATGATTTCACTGATACGGGTGTATCAATTTACAGGTCAGTGTTGGCCGGACAGGTCGTAGACCCACCCACCCCCACCGCCTCCCTCCACCCCCACCCCTGCCCGGCATTTAGTAGTGAAACCAGATGGGAGGCGGCGCGTGCCGTCCCTATTAAAAGGTTGTCTGTCAACAAAAGGGCTACTGGGACGCTTTATAGGAGCTTGTGATGATATGCCGACTATGTTAGCGATGTCATTCTACACTGATACGGTAATACAGACTGTTAGCGATGTCATGATACACTGATACCGACTATGTTAGCGATGTCATTCTACACTGATACCGTAATACAGACTGTTAGCGATGTCATGATACACTGATACCGACTATGTTAGCGATGTCATGCTACACTGATACGGTAATACAGACTGTTAGCGATGTCATGATTTCACTGATACCGACTATGTTAGCGATGTCATGATACACTGATACCGACTATGTTAGCGATGTCATGCTACACTGATACGATAATACAGACTGTTAGCGATGTCATGATTTCACTGATACCGACTATGTTAGCGATGTCATTCTACACTGATATCGTAATACAGACTGTTAGCGATGTCATGCTACACTGATACGATAATACAGACTGATACCGTAATACAGACTGTTAGCGATGTCATGATTTCACTGATACCGACTATGTTAACGATGTCATTCTACACTGATACCGTAATACCGACTGTTAGCGATGTCATGATACACTGATACCGACTACGTTAACGATGTCATGCTACACTGACAGCGACTGTTGGCGATGTCAAGCTACACTAAACCGACCATGTTAGCGATGAGAGAGAGAGAGAGAGAGAGAGAGAGAGAGAGAGAGAGAGAGAGAGAGAGAGAGAGAGAGAGAGAGAGAGAGAGAGAGAGAGAGAGAGAGAGAGAGAGAGAGAGAGAGAGAGAGAGAGAGAGAGAGAGAGAGAGAGAGAGAGAGAGAGAGAGAGAGAGAGAGAGAGAGAATGAATGAATTATACTTATTTCTCAAGGATGGAAACAATAGGCTCAGAAGCCTCTTTTTCTGTTTGTCCTTGCTAAACTACAACATTGAACAACACTGATTAAAATAACATGTGATCAGGGCAAACAAGCGGCTACATCCACAGGCCACTTGTGTTACTTCCCGATATAAGTTCACAAGTCGCTGAATGTTACATTCGCGCACGTACGCACGCACGCACCAATTAACAGGGTCTGGGAGTGGGGCGTGGGGTGGAGGGTGCGATAGACAGGAAATGCGCGCTTATGATACAGCTACTCTTGCGTAGGAATACAGTGAACATAATAATACATTAGGAAATAGTTGCGGTTCTGCGCAACATAAAAAGAAGAACATCAGTTAATCATATCAAACTCACGTGCACACACACACACACACACACACACACACACACACACACACACACACACACACACACACACACACACACACACACACACACACACACACACACACCGTATGCCTTAGTAACTATTGTGGTCTAAACATAAAGGCAATAAACACGATAATCACATAGGACATATCGTAATATAAAACTGAACACGTCACTTCGTAGTGCATCATAGACACAGCAGTGCAGTTAGCCCTATTTTCTACTCATTAGTTTGGCCAGCCACCTGGTGCTGTGGTAAGCAGCCACTCCCCGCTGCGAGCAGGCTATCTAAGTCACTGTCTGGCATAAACTATTCCTTCTATAATCTCTGTTACGGGACTACTGATGTGTGGTGTGTTATGCCTGTGTTTAATGTTCTCTATCTCTTCTCCCTCAGTTTTCTACATACCCTGCGGGATGTTTGACAGCAGCTAGATACGCTTAGTAGTAGGATAATGGAAGAGCATTCCGGATCAGGAACAGTTCTTGTATAAAAAAATAACAAGTGCAAAACGGAGGACAACTACAATAGGTTAAAAAATGAAAAAAATGACATGGTTCTTTTGAACACATTATCTACGTTTCTTTGGCTCTGATACGTATTTAAAAGCTTTTGTCCTAAACAACGGAAGACTTCTCGTTTGGTGTATGTATGGAGGAAGTGAGATCCACAAATGGTCACGCGCGTACGAAAGGCTGGATTTAATTAAGTCAATTCGGGGCCGTTCAATGACCATACTGTTCCTCGAAGTGCTGTAAACACTTTCGCTTTCAGTGAAAAGCTTAGCCAGGTTGAGGGGGGCTTTCCTGTTCAGAGCTTTGTGCATAAGTACACACTTATTTAACGTAAAGTGTTGATGTAAAGGAAGGAACGCTGTTGCCTGAAGCTTTTCCTCCAAAGTTAGAGAGGGGATTGGGAGGATCAGTTTAACTGCGCGCTTGTATAGAGAATTAATCCTCTTAAGGTTAGCCTCACTGAAGCCGTCCGAAATAGAAGATGCATAGTCAATGTGAGGTTTTATGTATGAGTCTTACGTGTCATGGTATCAATAATAAATTGTAATGTAGTCTTGACAGTACACCCCCCACACCCCCCACCCGGGTCTGCCCTGGGGGACTTGGGTGGGGTTAGGTATTTTTTAGTTCCCAGGGTCACCCTGGTCAGCCCCACAGGGTGGGTTTTTCTCTCTATTCTGGGGCATGTGTTTCTGTGTACCCTTTGTCCATTCACCTGTATTTGCCTTTTTAAAACTCTCCCTACTGTCTGCACTGCCTGTAGCTCTTGATATTGGATGTGTGTTGCTAAATGGTCTTAGCTTTATTTAGGCCCCATGTGTTAGGTTTATTTAATGTATTTGTCCGGCTGGCGACATACATTCAATTTTCTGTTTAGTTTTTTTTTTTTCACAAGCAGTGCAGG
This sequence comes from Semisulcospira habei, assembly GCA_036245525.1. NCBI lineage: Eukaryota > Metazoa > Mollusca > Gastropoda > Semisulcospiridae > Semisulcospira > Semisulcospira habei. Next base: position 49,444,117 of record BTPG01000001.1, read on the forward strand.
CACGTCCTGAGAAAGCCTTGTTGCTATCGGGACGTTAAACAATGTACAATCAATCAATTGACAGTACAAATAGCTTCTTTGATAATGTTTTCCCTAGTTGTGTTAGATGGGACAACCAGCATAGTTGTTTGTCAACAATTACCCCGAGGAGACAATATTTTTTGACTTGCTCAATGGGAACTGAATCAAAAGAGAGGCTAAGCGAATGGGGGCGGAGCTGATGCTTCTGGCGTGTTGTGATTAGCATGCTTTTTGTTTTAGATGGATTAACAAGCATTTGATTGTTTTTGCACCACAGTGAGACCTCCTGAATGGAATGCCAAAATAGGAGAGGATGCTGCTAGGAACTGGAAAGGCACATGCGGACGCTACTGCAATGCAGAGACCAACGACAGAGGCTTAAGGCTCCTGGAATTTGCCAGTTCAAATGATCTAAAGCTGATGAACACGTTTGGCCCGCACAAAGCATCCAGAAGGTGGACATGGCACAGCCCGAACGGAGAGCACCATAACCAAATTGCCTACATCATGGTGAAGAGACGCTTCCAAGCCAGTGTGAACATTGCCAAGACAAGAAGTTTTCCAGGAACAGACATTGGAAGCGACCATGACTTAGTGATGATGACCTTCCGACTCCGCCTAAAGAAGGTCAACAAGCAGGGTCCCACCAGAATCAAGTTTGACCTCGAGAAGCTGAAAGACCCAGAGGTAGCGGAAGCCTTTCAGGCAAAGATATGAGGAAAATTCGCACCAGTGCTACTTCTAGGTGCAGAAGACACGGACGTGGACACACTGATTGACACATGTAACACTGTTGTAACCCAAACAGCCAGTGAGATCCTTGGCAAACACCGACAAGCAAAGAAACCTTGGGTTACAGCTGACATCTTTGTTCTATGTGACAAGCGTCGAGAATTAAAGAAAAATAAATCAGAGGTAGAAGGAGCTAAACAATACAGGGAAATTAACCAGGATATCAAGAAAAGCATGAAAAAGGCAAAGAATAAGTGGATTGAAGATCAGTGTAAACACGTAGAAGAAAATCTGAACAAAAATAATAGCAAAAAAGCATACCAGCTGGTGAAAGACCTGACCAGTGTAAAACAAGGACGCTACTCGATCATTCAAGATAGTAAAGGGAACTGTCTTACAGAAGACCAAGACATACTGAAGAGATGGACAGAGTACTGCTCAAATTTGTACAGCCAGCGAGCTGCAGGGGACCCAGGCATACTTGTCAACCCACCCGTGACCAACAATGGCAACTATCCCATCCTCCGAGAAGAAGTAGAGGCTGCAGTGAAGTCGCTGAAAAAAGGGAAGGCAGCAGGAGCAGACAACATCCCTGCAGAGCTAGTGCAAGAATGGGGAGACGACACGATAAGCGCCTTACTAACAATCTGCAATAAGATCTGACAGTCAGGGGATTGGCCCACACCATGGACCCAATCACTTATAATAACTCTCCCCCAAAAAGGCAACTTACATCAATGCCAGAACTATCGCACGATCAGTCTTATATCCCACCCAAGCAAAGTCATGTTAAAGATCCTACTGATTGATTGATTGTACATTGCTTAACGTCCCGACAGCAACAAGGCTTTCTCAGGACGTGCCTGCACTGCTTGTGAAAAAAAACAACAACAACAAAAAAACAGAACATTGAATGTATGTCGCCAGCCGGTCAAATACGTTAAATAAACCTAACACATGGGGCTAAATAAACCTAAGACCATTTAGCAACACACATCCAATATCAAGAGCTACAGGCAGTGCAGACAGTAGGGAGAGTTTTAAAAAGGCAAATACAGGTGAATGGACCTCGGGTAGACAGAAACACATGCCCCAGAATAGAGGGAAAAACCCACCCTGTGGGGCTGACCAGGGTGACCCTGGGAACTAAGAAATACATAACCCCACCCAAGTCCCCCAGGGCAGACCCGGGTGGGGTCAAGATCCTACTGAACAGGCTGAAGCCACAGGCAGAGGAAATCATAGCTGAGGAACAGGCAGGCTTCAGACCAGGGCGCAGCACAACTGAGCAGATCTTCAACCTGAGAGTTCTATGTGAGAGATACCTCCAGCACCAGCAGGACCTCTATCATGTCTTTGTGGATTTTAAGAAAGCGTTTGACAGGGTGTGGCATGCAGCCCTTTGGTCCACCATGAAGCTTTTCAACATCAATGCCAACCTGATCAAAGTCATAGCAAACCTTTACAGCAAGGCCACTAGCGCAGTCTGCTTCAACGGCAAAATAGGAAACTGGTTTAGGACTACAGTTGGAGTCAGACAAGGCTGCTTGCTCTCACCTACTCTTTTCAACATCTTCCTGGAAAGAATCATGACGGACGCTCTGAAAGATCATGAAGGAACTGTCAGTATTGGACGCAGAACAATCACGAACTTGCGCTTTGCGGACGACATTGATGGCCTTGCAGGAACAGAGAAGGAGCTAGCTCAGCTGGTGGAAAAGCTGGATAGTACAGCCATTGCATATGGGATGGAAATCAGTGCAGAGAAGACCAAACTGATGACCAATAACGCCAGTGGGATTGGCACTGAAATCATGGTTGGAGGCCAAAAAACTGGAAACAGTTAAGAAATTCAAATACTTAGGAGCCATTGTGACAGATGAGGGATCAAAACCAGAAATACTGTCCAAGATTGCGCAGACAACAACAGCACTGACAAGATTGAAGACCATATGGAAGGACAGAAACATCACACTCTGCTCCAAGATCAGACTGATGCGCTCCTTAGTCATCTCAGTGCTCTTGTATGCCTGCGAGTCATGGACCCTCACAGCAGACCTTGAAAGGAGGATACAAGCCACTGAAATGATATGTTTTCGAAGGCTGCTTGGCATCACATACAGAGATCACATCACAAACGAGGAAGTGGGAAGCAGAATCAGGCAAGCCATCGGGCCCTATGAAGACTTATTAGCCATTGTGAGAAAACGCAAACTGAAATGGTATGGGCATGTCACGTGTTCAGCAGGGCTTGCCAAAACAATCCTGCAAGGCACTGTGCAAGGAGGACGAAGGAGAGGAAGACAGAGGAAAAGATGGGAGGACAATATCTCAGAGTGGACAGAACTGAAGCTGGGCGATTCGCTGAGAATGACAGAGAACAGAGAGGAATGGAGAGAGTTGGTTGCCAAGTCATTAGTGGTGCCCCAACGGTCGGCAAGACTACGGGATATAGATAGATAGATAGAATAGAGACCTCCTGAAGACTAAGCTGAAGATTGCTGGATATTTCAGGTACAGGTTTCCCGCCCGCTGCATCATTGCAGAGTTGCATCATCGGCAAACATGTCACATTCGGTGAGAGAGAGGGAGAGAGAGAGAGAGAGAGAGAGAGAGAGAGAGAGAGAGAGAGAGAGAGAGAGAGAGAGAGAGAGAGAGAGAGAGAGAGAGAGAGAGAGAGTGTTTAAGTGTTTAAGTGATCTGTATCTAATAGTCGTGTGCTGATGTTTTCGGAATGAATTATCCGCTTTCAATGCCCAGCAACAGCACACCGGGTAGTGATCACTAATCCCTACCTGAGGCACGTCTACTGCCATCACCCTTGATTGAGTAGTTGTATATATGTGGTCTATAAGGGTGGAGGAAGTTGGACTAACACGAGTTGCTGTTTTAACAAGCTGCTTTAAACCAAACATAGACATGGTGCACTCCCAAGCAGGGTTATTCAAAAACATGTTAATATTGAAATCGCCTAGTATCAAAATTTCAGAGCTGGACTGTCTGACATTATCCATCATGACGATAAAGTCGTCGAACCATTGAAATGTTGATGATGGGTTCCTGTAAATGTACCCGACCAGCACTGGGCTTGATTTGTTTGCCCTTAACTCAACCCAAATGCATTCCACGGTTTTTGACTCCAGGTCCCCACGCCTGCGAGTAATACCGCTAATTGAATTATGAATGTATACTGCAATACCCGTTTGTCCCGGGCATTCAACATCGCGGCGCAGTACAGTGAAGTCCTGGATAGAAACGGCCTCATCGCTGATGTTAGGATTGAGACGCGATTCCGTTACACCAAATAAGTGAAATGGATTGGGCTGACTCAAGAGCACACACAGATCGGGAACTTTGTTAGTTAAATGATAAACATTTAAATGGCCAATATGTAACTGGCGATCATACGCCATGATTGCTAATGTCAGTACTAAAGAGTACTAATGAAAAAGCTTATAAATGATACAACGGCAAATAAAAACTGAAATCGTGAAACAAGTAAAAATTATTTTAAAAAAAAAATCAGTCCGCTCTAACACACAGAATGTGGGAGGCAAGTGAAATAACTAACATAGATCTCACTACTGCCTTGCGACAAGAAAATACGTCACAACACACTAAGAGGGACTAATCCCTTCAGCACACTTCAACAGTCAAAGCTAAACGACCCCGCTGCGCGATAGGGCAAAATAAGTCCGTCAGCGCTGCGAAAGGACAGATATGATCGTAGTGTGAATATACGTAGAGCACTAGTAGAGAAAGTATCACGGTGCACAAGTACTAGTGCTATAAGCGTCCCAAATCGTACAGAATGAGTAGATCGGTAGTCACGAGTACTGTCGGCAGAAGTCAAAAGGATGACGATGTTAATATTGGACCACGTACAGTGGTTGAAGTTAAATGAATACGTCTCTGCGCAAACACAAAATGAGCAATGGCGGCACGCAAGTAAATCAATTCGATGCTGTTCAGTGATAGCAAAGCAAAAAGTTATGTAAGGAAGAGTAACTGAATGTTCTGGAAATGAGTCTAATACACACGCACGGGGTGGCTGTACTGTGCCCACAGTTCCTGCTGTGCGTATGGCGGATATGTGAGCGGGGGAACGCTGAAAGGATACGCTGGTTGCGTCATGCTGAAGTGTCCCCATGGACCCGCCTCGCGATACTGAGGAAACGCGGCACTGTATGGTGGTAGCGGTGGTTGCTGCCACATAGGATACTGGCCCGGTATTTGTTGCTGATAGCTACATTGACTCTCTACTGCACCACCAAACCTGGATTCGTTGTACTGTGATTCCAGACTTGGTGCTACAGCAGAGGACACTGACAGTCCACCTTGACTTTCCGTTGCAGCACCGAAGCTGGATGCACCACAGAGTGATTCCAGGTTGGGTGCTGCCGCGGACACTGACTGTCTGCCGGCTGTGACATCAGCGTAAGTGTTGGTGGTGCCAGCGTGTCCTTCACGTCGCTGACGGCGGTCACGGCCACCACCTGCAGTCTGGTTGTTGAGTGGGGTGACGTCAGTGTAGCTGGCCCGCCTCTCTTTATGTTGAGGGCCAGACTGATGGTGCCCTGGCGACTAGGATGGATGGGGTCACCGCGCCTGTAGAATTTTCTACGCGGGAACCCATCAACAGCAGTAAAGACCTGAGTGTTATCTATCAGTGTGACACCCAGCTTTCTGCACACATGGAACAGGTTACTGTTGGAGGCGGTGATGGCCCTGTACAGCTGGTGTCTACTGTCGGTCGGCAGGATGGAGGATGCCTGCAGACGAGCGTCGGGAAATACCCGCCTGCATTCCCGGACGAGCTGTTTCCACACAGCGCTGGTCACTTCCTTTTGTTTGCAGTCGTTGACCCCCACGTGGAAGGTCACCAGTGCCACCGCTGTGTGGGACGCGTGTTGTCGCTGGAGCCAGTTGAGCAGGTGGGCAGTCCGCAGGCCAGAGACAGATAATACCTCTACTTTCTCTCTAGAGTAGGTGGGCATCTTCTCGGCTTTGATGTTGCGAACAACAGAGTCCCCAATGACCAGCGTGGTGGTGTCACTCTGCACTGTGTGTCGCAGTATTCGCTTCTCTGGAGAAACTCTGTTGTTAGGCTGCTGCTGGCTGTTGGCGTGGTCAGACCCGTTGTTGACCTCAGGCAGGCCGCCGGTAATCCGCACTGGTATGAGGCGCTCTGGGCTCTTCTCGGCTGCCCTCACAGCTTGTACCGCGGCCAGTTCTTGCATAACGGGTGGAGGGGAGGGGTGACAGGGAGCAGCGATTGCATTGCCCGTTACCTGGCGCGGAGTCGCACAGCTGTCAACATTGAGAAACATGTCAGTTTGAGTGTTACCACACATGGCAGCGTCTGAGCTGTTGGACGCAGGGGCTGACTTCTTTTTCAACTGTTTTTGAATTTCCCTCAGGCGCTGCTTGTGGCTCTGTTTGGCGGAGGATAGCTGGTTGACAGTGCCGTCTGTGGCGTGTTGAGCGGTCTCCACACCAGTTATCCTGGCATCCAGATCGGACAACAACTCGCCCACACTTTTCTCTGTAACCTGCAGGTCTCTGGCTCTCTTGACCGCCTCATTACGGAGCTGACTCTCGAGCTGGTCAATCGTGGCTAGGGCTGCTGAAAATCCTTTAAACAGTGTACTGACGTCAGGGCGAAGGTCCGTGATGAGGTTACAAGCACTTTTGAGTTGCGCTCGCAGAGTATCAGGGTCAGTGGTGTCCTCATCAGGACAGGTAGTCCCGCGGGCCGTGGTGGGTGCGGCCTCTGTATTATGTAATCCCAGTCCCCGGGACTGGGGACTGTAGTTCGTGTTTGGTCGGGTTGGGGGAAGGGGCGTGGCAGTGGACATTACACCATCAACTGTTGCCACAACAAGGGATAAATCAGTGCGGGCGTTCTGAAGTGGCTGGCCAGTAGATGTGGTGATGGGATTAAGCAGGGATGAGTGGTCGGGTAGAAGGGGCGTCGGCTGATAATCCCTTGTGATTGACGACTCCGCCGGCTGCACAAGAAGAGAGACTTCTTTGTTGTCCGAGGGAGTGGAGAGGGTAGGGGTGATGGGGGTGTCTGCTAGGGAGACAGCCAACAGCAGGCCCGTGAGGAGTTGGGAGGGGTGGCGGGTGAAGTGACGGTACTTTCTGTAAAATCGGGGGCAGGTGAAAGATGGTTGCTGGTGACGGGGACATTTTCTGTAGGGTCCGCTGTACCGGCCAGGAGCTGTTGTACATAATAACAAAGGGCCCGGTACTCTTATCTCACCCACAGACCCTTTCTCTTACCCTGAATCATGCAGGTGCCACCGGTTTGTCCGCCTCTTCCTGAAGTGCACAGTGATGACGATAAGTTTGTTGTCGTCTCTGTGTACCGGCCCTTCATAGATCTTGGCCAGGTGATCAGGGACCGGGGTGTGGGGAGAGAGGTAGCCATCAAGGGCGACAGTTTAATTGTCATAGTTGAAGTCTTCCCATAACACATTGTGGACTCCTGCAGTGTGTTTGGGCAGAAGCTGCATGTATCCACGCCTTGAGAATGTTGAGGGCATTAACACCTTTACTTTCGAATCGTGTTTGAAGATTGTCTAGAGTATCTCTCAGTACTGGGTCACGGAGGATGGTGGGAGTGGACAGGGGTTGGTGTACAATGGCTATTGTTGTCATGGTTTCAGATCAGTAGGGACGAACATGTGATTTAGAGTGGGGCGAGAACGAAGGATGGGTAGGCAGGTGTCACTGACGGAAATGTGGTTTATAGTGGGGGGGGGGGGGGGGAGAGACACTGAGTGGAGGGTGGCTATGCAGGAGAGGGAGAGACGTGCAGAGGCAAAGGGTGCGTAGGGAAGGTGGAGGCGCCACGAAAATGGGGCGGGGGTAGGGATGGGTCAGTGTATGCGTGAGTAGAGTGGGGGGGGGGGGGGGGCGGGAGAGAATGGAGAGTGGGTAGGCGGGAGAGGGAGGGCGTGCAGAGGGTGGGTAGGGTGGAGGAAGTGCCAGGAACACGGGGCGGGAGGGAAGATAAGGCTGGAAATGTTTACACGGGCGGGCAGGCATGACAACCCGACGGATAGGCTGCAGCACGGACAGCGCCGCCTTGTGTAAGCACATCTGGCACCAGTTTCCTGGCAAAGTCAGCTGTCATAGTATGGTGAAGTTTGGCTAGTCTATGGAACATGCAGCGTACAGGCTGAACGAACGTAAAAAAAACATGTTTTGTTTGTTTTTTTACTCACTTTAAACACAGTATGGTGAGACAGTATGCAAATCCACTCTCCGTTGCAGTATGCGTTTGAAGTCCAGGAAAAGGAAATTAGTTGCAGTAAATAGCACGTTACGAGTCCGGTATAATGAACCACAATGGAAGATGTGAAATAGTTCCAAAATACCACACACAACGAAACACCATTGACACGATTAATTCACCACTGAATATGAAATCACAAAATATATCCAGATATGCAAAGACTGAGATCACAAAGTAATGTGCACAATTAGAAAACAAAACGTCCGAGTAACGTAGAATAGTAGAACACAATACAATCCATCAAACTGATATCTCGTTCGCTTGACTTTCACAGCGGAGCGAACGGAAAAGTCGACCGCTTCCTCCGGCGTTCGCGGCGTGAGAGAGAGAGAGAGAGAGAGAGAGAGAGAGAGAGAGAGAGAGAGAGAGAGAGAGAGAGAGAGAGAGAGAGAGAGAGAGAGAGAGAACTCGAACTCGAAATGGTTTATTGCTTCAGGCATCAGCCCATCAGCAAAATACAGCGACGAGAATCACAATAAAACAAAAAATTACAGGCGGGGAGGGGTTGGGGTATAATGGGGATTTGGGGTGGGGTTGGGGAAGGGGTGGGGGTTTGCAATGACATGGAATCCATATCATTAAAGTTCAGTTCATGTTCATGAATCCGCGACATGATGGGTCCAGTGAATACAGCATCCTAGAATCTCGCACAGGCAGAAATCACAGTCATATAACTTGTCCGGGAGAAAGAAATGACAACTAATTAATCTGAACAAAAAACTTTCTGTGCATGCTAATGTTCAACAAGACTTGCCTGCCCTAGCCAGGTAGCACTGTGTAATCCTGGCCAAGGCAAGCAAGTCTTGCTGTATGCGTTGAATGTCCTGTTTATACTCATTGTCACTGACAGCCGGCAGAAGACCAAGAGCAAACACCATCTCCAAAACTCCGCCGGTCACTGGGTCACACTTGACTTCATAACACACAGTCGCTGAGATACGAATGTCGTACATAAGCACAAAATCGTCACTCTCAGCCACTAAATAGTTCTTTCCATTCTTTTCGTGAGCAACTACTTTCTTTAGTCTTTGGTTCCTCGATGTGTTCATTAGTTTATGTTTTGTTGACTCGGTCTGAGAGGTGACAAACGTGTACACTTGTTTGGGATCAAAGCCACGTGATTCTGCATCTCTGATTTCTGTGTCACACACGCCCGTTTCAGGTCTAGCACAGTTAATATTGTCAACATCAACGGTACATGCGTGCACTATCTCTGTTGGTGTTCCAGTTTCCATGTGTGCTGTGATCTCATGATTCTCAGCTAACGGCGATGCTGTTGCACGTGCTGCATGGTCACTACACGGTGTGTTGTCTGGCTGGGTGATGGTTCTCGTGTACTGTAGTGTACTGCCATTTGTACATTCTTGATTGTAGTTATCAGTGTCCGTGTAAACCTCACTTTCTTTTACATTTGTGTCATCCAATAAAATGTCACTGCTAGGCACACTGCCTACCTTGTTTCTTGCCTGTGCCCTCCGTAAATCTCTGCGGCGCACCTGTGACGGTGGTTTTCGTCGCCAGTAGCCGGTCGGTGTAATGTCGGTTTGCTGTTGGTCCCTGTCCGCTGAACACAGCCGTAGTACAAACACCAGGTTAGTCCCTTCCCCGGTCAATTTCCACGACGTGGTGTGATGGCTGGACAGAACAGACTGCAGGACAGCTTCTGCAGCTGACGGGAGTCCGGTGACGGGCATTTTGTCGTTGTTTGACAGCAAAAATATTTCAATTTCTGGACGCCAGAAATTTCGTGTCGCCACCTTGCCAAGGGCAAGCAACTCCCGAGAGAGAGAGAGAGAGAGAGAGAGAGAGAGAGAGAGAGAGAGAGAGAGAGAGAGAGAGAGAGAGAGAGAGAGAGAGAGAGAGAGAGAGAGAGGATGATGAAACGTTTTTATTCAGGATAAAAAGTTTTAGGCATAGCAATGCCTATCTTCCAAACTGTCCTGCTACTCTACACATATAAAAATACATTAGACGATACATCAAAAGATAAAACATAAAGTAAAAAGACCCCCCCACCACCACCACCACCCCACCACCACTCAGAAGGAAAAAAAAAAAGAATGGAAATAAAAAAATAAAAAAAATATATAATTATATACACAGGCATGAACCTGACATGTTAATGCAGACAGTCGAGCTATTACATAATCTGCAGCAACAGTAGAAGAGTATTAGGTAATAGGAAACTTGTCACTAACTATACGAATAGTAACATAAGGGAGCCGAACATACTATTACTTCTGAAGTAAATATTTATAGAGGCGATCTTTGAAGACGCTAATCTTACAAATTGATTTCAGGTGTGGAGGTAACATATTCCACGCTTTAGCGCCTGAAAAAGACAGACTGGTTTTACAGATGTCTAAACTAATTTTTGGAAGGTGGATCGAACTATTTCTCGTGTTTTTCCTATTATTGTCGGAAAATAGAGTTTTTAGATAGGGTGGGGCTTTTCCGTATATGATCTTGTGCAGTAGAACACAGCGATTAAATTCAAACTGTTTCTTCAATGTTAGTAACTTGAGAGATTTTAATTTTTCATCAGTCGAAGTAGGACCGGGAAGTATTAATTTAATGCCCCGACGATACAAGGAATTAACTTTTTTCATGTGAACTTCGCTGCATCCATCCCAGACGGTAGAACTGTAGTCACAATGCGTTTTGATATGCGCATGGAAAAAGAGTTTACGGATATCAGTATTAACTATATGGCGTAGTTTTGATAACAGGAACAGATTTTTGGAGATTGTTTTGCATATTGAGTCAGTATGCGGCTCCCAGCTTAATTGGTTGTCCGCTATAACGCCTAATAAGCGATGCCTAGTTACTTGTTCAACAAGCTGTCTATCTAAGGAGAGTGTTAAAGGTGGTAGGCCATGCTGGTGTTTCTGACGTGTAGTAACTAACATGCTCTTTGTCTTTGGAATACTAATAAATAAATCATGTGATTATCACTGCACCAACATCAGAGAGAGAGAGAGAGAGAGAGAGGGAGAGAGAGAGAGAGAGAGAGAGAGAGAGAGAGAGAGAGAGAGAGAGAGAGAGAGAGAGAGAGAGAGAGAGAGAGAGAGAGAGAGAGAGAGAGAGAGAGAGAGAGAGAGAGAGAAAGATGATGATGATGATGATGAAACTTTATTTTTAAACGGTAAACAGTTTGGCAGAAGGGGCCCAGAAGGGAGACACTGATGTCCCCCTTCTAAGTAAAAGATAATACTTACAGACAATTGACAACACTGTTCACATAGGCAGACATACTCATAGACTCTCAGACACCCCGCCTCCCGCCCTCCTACACACACACAAACACACACACAGAGCTACGTAGTTCAAATGATAAATGAAAAGGAGAGAACGGGAGAGAGAGAGAGAGAGAGAGAGAGAGAGAGAGAGAGGAGAGAGAGAGAGAGAGAGAGAGAGAGAGAGAGAGAGAGAGAGGAGAGAGAGAGAGAGAGAGAGAGAGAGAGAGAGAGAGAGAGAGAGAAATGAAATGAAATGAAATGAAACTTTATTTTCCAAGGATAAAAGAATAGGTGCGCAGACCTTTTTTCATTCTTGTCCTTGCTACAAACTACATGAAAACACACACGCACGCACACACACACACACACACACACACACACACACACACACACACACACACACACACACACACACACACACACACACACACACACGCACAACAGGGAAAATTATTTTAATATATTTGGGCCACGTGGGTGGGGGGTGGGTTGGTGGGAAGAAGCAGTGGGATCCAGAACCACCCCTTCCCCCCTCCCCCATCTTCCCCCAATACTCACCCGAAATATTATGTTATATTATTATGTTACTTTGCTATATATTTGAAATAATCTGTACTTTTTTTGGTCGCTACGATTTATTACATGTATTACTTCATGTATATATATATATAACAAGATGAGAATTTCATCCCAAAGTCTACCGCAGTGTTTGGAGCTCAGATGCGTTTATCTTTTAGGAACATTCAGAGTTGTTCATATTTTTAGGCTTATTATGCTGATCCATTTCCCTCCTCTCTAAGCCAACCGCTGATCAACACACACGTCGGCGCACACAAATAAAGACGGACACACGGCGCTTCCCGCCATTAATACGCTCTGTGGGCTCGTGTACCGACAGGAATCCATCTCCTCCTACTCTAACCCACCCTCCTGATCCACACACACTGGCATACAGAAATAAAGACGGACACAAGGCGATTTCCGCCATTCGTAAGCTCTGTGGTCTGGCGTAGCATAGCTGTTCCGAAACAAGATGGGATGAACCATAACCCACAAAGTCCCTTCGATATGAGAGATGTCTTTGCTACCTTTTGTCTTTGACTTGATTATGATGTTCTAGTTTTGTAACCATTTTTCGTAAGTCTAGAAGGCAAAATGAAACTCATATTACATAAAATATAAAATTACGTGAGTAAAAACTAAAATGGCGAAAGACGTTTGTTCAAACCAATGAAGCGCGTGCCCGCGCCTCTTATAGAGCTCACTGAGGCATTGGCAAATCTGCGAGGCTTTATCAATAGGAGAAATTTCAACATCAGAATCAGGTTAACCCATTCAGCCCTGACGCACTACAGCAGGAGATGGGTCAACCATGATAATTCAAGGGTAGTGCCAGATAGGCGCCAAGCTATTCTGGCACTGCCCTTGAATTATCATGGTCGAAACATCTCCTGCAACTGGTGCATAGTGATTAGATGACGCCTCCAACATTTGGGAAATACGGCCGTCGGGCTGAATGAGTTAATGACACAGGTAGAGAGCCTTGACAGCTGTCATATAGAAGGGATTATGAAGAGCCCATATTGTTTTTTTTTTACCTGGGAACATTGTTAGAGTTCTGACGCCAAGCAAGACTCGGAAAGTGCGGAGCCCGCTCACATTTCCATAAGGAGATTTTGGAAACTGAAGTTGCAGAAACAAGGGTACTGCACTGAAAATAGAGCACATTTAAAGCTTTTAATGGTAGGCAATATAAATGACGTCTTTGACAAACCGTGATGGGGACTGCAGAGAACTACTGCCTGACAAGAAACACACACACACACACACCACACACACACACACACACACACACACACACACACACACACACACACACACACACACACACACACACACACACACACACACACACACACACACACAAGAAAGGCAACGTTCTTATTGCTCACGTGTATTACCTATCTATATATGTGACGTTTGTGACAATACGTAAAGGGGTGGCTTATGCACCAGCAAAATCCACGTTTCTCAAAATATAATCAGTTTTCACACATCTGTCGACCCCCCATGACTCTTGACCTTTGCGATGAGTGGACTAGATTAGTATACAAAGTTAAGTCTTATGTCATCAGTTACTTTTCTTTGCCAAATTTGATCGAAAAGTTTGCAAAACTGTTGATAATAACTACAATTCTATCAGAAATTCGCATTTTACACACATCCGCCAGCCTCTTGTGACCCTCGGCCTTTTCGAGGTCTCATCCAAATTAGTATGCATAGATAGGTCTTACCATCAGGTATTTCTGTAGTAGATTTGGGTTTGAATTTGGAATAGTATTTGAGAAGAAAAAATCTTTTGTCCAAAAATGGCTATTCTTTTACCTATATCCTGAGCTCTTGTGACCCTTGACTTTCCGAGGGGCATCTAAATTAGTATGCATAGATATGCCTTACCATCAGGCACCTCTGTAGCAAGGTTGGGTTTAAAGTTGTCAATAGTATTTGAGAAGAAACAAATTTTGTCAAAATATGGCTATTTGTTTTTACATATTTCCTGAGCTCTTCTGAGGGATCAACCAAATTAGTATGCATAGAAAGGTTTTCCCATCAGGTTGCGTTGTACCAAGTTTGGGTTTGAAGTTGTCAATAATATTTGAGAAAAAATAAATGATGTAAAAATATAGCTATTTCTTTACTTATTCCCTGATCACCAGTGATCTTGACCTTGTGAGAGGTCACTCAAATTGGAATGTTTAGAAAGGTCTTGCCACAAAGTATCCTTGGGCCAAGTCTGAGGACTGTGGCTTGAATAGTCTCCGAGAAAATGTCAACGTCAAAGTTTACCTCGGACGACGGACAACGGACGACGGACGACAGACGACGGACAACGCACAACGGACGACAGACGACGGACGGACGACCACTGGCCCAGAACATTGACTCACTTTTGCTTCGCACGTGAGCCCAAAAACAGCATGCTCTCTTTCAATCATCGGGTCGATCGAGCTTTCTGCATCTGGCATACGTTCTCTGACAACCTTAACTCATTTAGCCCCAACCCACTACAACACGTGATGGATAATAATAATTATTTCAGTCTCTTTACATTTTTTTTTCTCATTGGCCTGGCTCTATTAGACTTTTCCCCCCTGGTCGTCAATTCTGAAGGCAACAATTTCATACAAAAGAATGACGGAGAATGTGTTAAATTAAAAAAAAACAACCTTAGAGAAGAATTCCAGGCGAATGCAGTTCGCGCGAGGTTGTAGACCGACAGTAAAAAGTATTTGCGTCCCTTGCATTTTTACGTCACACGCATGAGGCGTGAGGCCTTTCAAGGTTATACATTGCGCTTAATACTTTTTACAGTTAAAGTTATTTTCTCCAGGATCACGCATCTCAACACAGTCAGAAATCTGTCTGCAACAGATACAGCTGACAGTATGTGTATGGGTCCTTTGTGTACTATGGTACAATGCCAAATGTCGAAATGTATCGTTTGGAGGGTGTATTGTTTTTGTACCTGTGTCGCGGATTTATCGTATGCATCGGCCTTGTTTTGAATTAATATGCATATTTATGAGCCTACGTCACAAGGCAGAACCCGGACGACTATCAGTGTATCGCAATACTGCAGGTCACGAGGTCATCGATGTGGTGTGCACACGTGTCAGTGTACACGTGTACTGATATTCTCCGGCATCCCTTTGACCTAATTTTTCACGAGAAAGTAGAATAAACCTTCCATATTTGCTTTGCTGTCAAAATCACAATGCGGGTTCCGGATAACCTGCTAGTATTTAATAGTGACAATCGTGACGAGGGCGTGGCTTCAGTGACTCGCATCTGAAGCCGGCGAACTTGCGTCCACGGCGGTGCGGGGCCTAGTTTGACCTTTGATCCTTTACCCCTCGGCAACACGAAACAGAACATTAGTATATATATATATACCCACTTTCTGCACGTAACTGTTTGATAATACAGGTTTAAAATCTTGCGAAATCAGTAAGAGATAAATTCTACTGAAGATCATGAATTCTGAAAATCACTATCGCTCGCGGAACTATAGGAAGATCGACAAAGACCGTAGAGTACTCACTGATTCAGCAGGAAAGGGACAAATTCTAGATGGGCGGTTAAGCCATGCTCTTGCTTTACGCATTGCCACATGTCTATATTCTTTTTCCTATGTCAGTTCTACGTAAGGGTATCTTGTCTCTCTTCCTCCTTCTTCTCTTCAATTCCGAGTCTGTCATTGTCGGCGCGAGTCGATGATACTTACTTGTTTACTTCGCTGGTTCATCCGCCATCTTTTCTCTGATTGGTTATAATTATGCAAATGACCTAAGGTCGTATAGAATAGTTATGACGTCAGCTACCATCGCCTATCAGAAGCAATCTTTTCATGGCGTTCAGTCACAAGATTTCGGTGGGCCTCTTTTCGCTTTGAACGGACGAAAGAAAGCATTTGGTGGGACAATAGGGTGGTCACTGTCTAAGTGGGTGTTTATACTGAATCCTAGCAAAAGCATTTTGCGAACTGAAGCATTAAAAAAGAATCGTTGTATTATCAGTTAGGCTTTGCCAGTGGTTCTTGTCGCCTGTCGGGTCCGATCAGGGGCGGGGCGGGAGGGGGGCCGAGGGAGGGGGGGGGGGGGGGCGGGGGAGGGGGGTAGGGCGGGGGGGGGGGGGGAGGGGGGAAGGGGGGGGGCAATGTCGGAGGTAAGAGCTGAGGGCTTTAGCCCGAGACTCTTACCTCCGACATTGACCCCCTCTGATCAGACCCGAGAGGCGACAAGAACCACTGGCAAAGCCTAAGTCGTAATACAACTAATATTATAATATTCTATTATATACAGCAGCGTTGTGCTTGATATAGTGCCGATAACGGGTAGATGTGATTACGAGGCTCGAATAAAATTTTAGCTTCGGGTTAAGTAATCACATCTGTCGGTTATCGGCTCAATACAATCAAAGACAATATATTATAAAACAAATCACTCGCCCCTAAAGTGAGGGGACGCGCTTTGAGAGTTTTCTCCCTTGTAATGGTGTTGAATCATGGCTGACCGAACGAGGTAAAGGTCTGACTTTTGCAGCGCAATTTCGTGTTTGAACGCCCGCTACACGCGAAGTTGCACCGGCATATCATTTTTCCTTTGTCCCAACGAAGAAACAAGGATTAGTCTGTGGTTTTATCTTTGCATAAATGCATAAATTTACAAACGTATAGTAGTTTCATGGCGCAGAGGATGTCTATCTCGAAAATTTTCGATTCTGAATTAGAGTTGCCAGGGTGATACGCAGGCATAGGTCCCTCTTTGGGTTTAAATCTGGAAAACTGACCCAACTGCAAACAGACCCTAGCCGGCTCTCCACGCCGTGAATTCCGAGAAATGTTAGTGAAAAAGTGGTCTAGTAATTATAAGTTTCTAGTAATTTTGTTTTCAAATGTAGAAGAGGGCCATAATTATGTACATAGACCAATTTTCCTGTCCCATTTTATTCACTTAATGTTGGACTAACTCAAGTTAGATCTAGTCATTTGTGCCACACGTGCTTAACTTGGGCAAGCAAAAGTATTCTTTAGGCTACACGGACCTTTCCCTTTCGTTCAAGGCAATACGACTGATAGGGGGAAGCCTGTTTAAGTTTCAAGTGCTTAATCGAGTTGTTTTAAGACCGATGTTCCGATAAAAAAGAGGAAATTACTGGTGAGAAATTATGCAAAGAAACCTTGAGTTGTAAGGTCGTTGATAAAATTCAGTCATTGCAAAGTTACTTTGCTTTCATTGTCTATCAAGACTTAGAATACAAAAGTATAAAACGTCATGTAGAGCCACGCCTGCAGACTACAGTGTTTAGCTGGTGGTGTTTTAGTGGTTGTGTTTTAGTACTTGTATTTCAGTCTTTGTTATTCTCCCAACAGATGTCAGAAATGGGTGCAAAATACGCGCTGGGAAGATGTTGGGACTGTCACCTGCTGAGCTGCGTTTACGTTCCTGCAGGCTGTACAGTGCCCATTTTGAAAACAACCAGTTCACGTGTGCCACACAGAGGCGCAGGCTGCTATGGAATGCTGTGCCGACGTTGTTTTCGGTGCCCGACCCACCCCCACAACTAGCAACAAAGAGACAGCCACCCAGGACGAGGGATACTGCTACAGATTCAGAAGCGCCGCCTCACAAGCAGGCACGCATGTCACTGCAACCAGGTACTTTCAATTAATAAATATGAATCTGATTTATAATTTGTAAGCTGAAAATTTTAATTTATAAAAAAAATTACTCAAAAATAATAGCACACAAGATCAGTTGTGTGCGTTGTTTTCACAACTGTGGTCGTAAAATCTGTTGACTATTAAAATCAGACAAGCAGATTTCAGATTTGGATGAATTTTTTTTATGGCCCTTTTGTGTATGTTCGCGCCTGCATGTGTGTGTGAAAATACATTTCTTGTCAGTCAGATGAAATGTGAATTGATTCTTTTTTATCTGAGTAAATTTTCTGTAGATTATCATGATATCATTAATGATTTAATGCATGGCTGCTTGTGTGAGTGCAGATGAGTCCAGTGGAGAAACTGATTTGGGGGGAACTGCAGCAACAGGTGGTCAGGACAGCGATTCACCAAGAAAGCAGGCTTTGAAGAAAAGTATCAAAACTGTGCGCAACAGATTGTACTGCCTGCAGAAGAAATGTAAGTTACGACAGAAAGACGGCAAGCAAGGAAAGAAAAGACATTAACACTGAAAGAGAAGAAGGATGCAGCAGTGAAGAGCTTGGCCCATTTTTTTGGCCTGATTTGTGTGTTCAGGTTATTTCAGCACAGTTGCGTGAAATACACAAAAAGAAACAAGACCGGAAATGGACGGAGACAGACAAAACAATGTAACGAGCGCCTTTGGGGCAGGTTTCGGTCGGACGATGGTGTGACGTCATTAGCGGTTGGACCGAATGTTCACGAGCGGTAATGTACAGATAAGCAATGTTCACGTGCGGTAGTGTAGAGGTGAGCGATGTTCACGTGTCACGTGTGGGTGATAATGTGGTATCGGGAACTATTGCCAGTTAGAGATGCTATACCAGTCGAGCCGAGCGGTCGTTTTCGTTAGGGCTCTGAGGAAGAATTCTGGCTAGAGAATTCGATAGCTGTATATTGAATACAGGTATTTATTCTTTTATTACCGGTATTTATAATGACCTATAAGGCTAGTCAGACAAAAAGGGAAAGTATTGCTTTTTATGAATTATTATGATTAGAGTGCAGAGGAGCGCATGTTTGAAGGAAGTGCGATGGCTCGTGTCAATACTTGTTTGGTCGTGTAATTATTATGTGATACATTTTAAAACTATGATATGTTGTATTCATTCATGTGTGAAAATGTGGGACGGAAATAGGAATGTAATTCAGTATGTAATTAGGTATATCTAATGATGAATGAATGTGCAGTATTATGTTATAAATTGAAGGTGAGCTGTGATTGTAATATTTGGCTCATAATCCATTGGGTGCAGGTACGCAAAATGTGTGCACTGTGTTAAAGTGGCTATAGGAATTGTCATAAGAATTGTGACAATAGTGACTGTAGTATGGTGGCATAAAGAAGACATTTTTCAGAGGAAATGATCTAGAGCGCTCTGAAGAATAGTAATGTGTCGAAGACACATTCAGACTTTTTAGGTATAAGAGCGAACATTTATGAGTGTATAAATGTTGTGTACAGCGGGGCCGGTACGGAGCGGAAACCCCTGGTGTAGGGCCGATGAAGCTGTCCTGAGAGCATCACGTACGTGACCGGGTGCGGACATCATCAAGCCTTCATCTCTCCTTCGTCCTACCATCACTGGTGCTACGAGCAGCAACGGTAGCGAAGTAAGCCACAGATTCGTGCTACAGGACCACATGCGGTGTTCCGTCAGTGTAGCTATTGTCGCCTAGCGCCGTTGATAATTTCACGCCTAGGAATGTTCTAAATCTGTGAGTAGTCATTGACTAGTAATATTCAGTTTGGGAATCTCCGCCAAGTCGTCGATGTGACATCATTGACTGTGTCGACACTAGTATAAAGAGGAGTCGAGTGACGTCTCTCTCGAGAGACAACGACCTCTACGGTAGCGAGTGAATGTGTGAGCGCCGAAGTTGTGAATAACCTATATGCCACTTGTTAGTTATTTGTGTAGATTGGTTTATATGATGTGAATTGTGTGGTTTAATGTATGTTATGAGTGTATGAGAAATAGTTAAAGAGGGCAAAGAGAAATAACTGTGTGGCCTTTGTCCTTGTTTGTAAGCGCGTGTGTGGTGGATGAAAGAGTGTAGTAAACAGAGATAGAACACCCACCTCTATACAGATTGGCAGAAAGTCCACGCACACACTCATTCCATAAACGTTTATATATGTAACAATAAAATTCAGTACAACACTAAAACACCTTCGTTACAAACAACAGCTCTATCTTTGTATCATGCAAGCCCCAAGGCATATCGTATGCTTGCAAAAATCTTTGTCCTTCCGTCAGTTTCAACCTTACGGAAAACTAGGCATAAGGTTTCAGTCTGCCCCGGCTTTAATGCCAAGATTCTGAAAGTGCTTCAGATTAAAGTGCCTGCACTGCCGCTAAAGCCAGGTCTGTGTGCAATAGTACTAGATGAAATGACAATAAAAGAACACGTCACCTACAACAAAAGCCGTGATGAAATACAAGGGGCAGAGGATTTTGCGGAGGATGAGAGGACAAAGCTTGTGGCAAACCATGCGACTGTATTTGTTGTAAGGGTTTAGTTTCCCACTGGAAGCAGCCGACAGTCTGGTGGGGGAGGAGGGGGTTGTTGGAGAACATAATTCTGATCGGTGATGATATGTTTATCTGTTTACCTGTTAATGACTTTTAGATCTAAAGGCTTCGTGCACATGATGAGGGAGTAGCGGAGGGCATGTGACTGATGGTATTGTCTGTTCTACGTCGTATGATAATTCTAATGCGTATGTTCATGTTGTGCTACTATTTCGTGTATGGTGAATTATGTTGTCAAAATTTACATGTGTTGGGTGGAGGGATGAATGGAGAGGATGAGAAAAAACAGATAATTAGTGATATTCTTTTTATTAATCTCTTTGTGCATACACCGCCAGGTACTGTTTACAGTTTCTAACGGGTGTATGCATAAGGTGCTTAACGTGGCCTGTGTATAATCACTATTTGGTTTTCTTAATAATACCTGCTGCAAGCTGAACGTGTATTAATAAACTGATCTTCTTGTGAGATTGTTCAAAACAGCTGATTACTGTAAATTATTTCTTATTTAATCATGTGCTGGTGGTTTGTTTGTATGTGTGTTCGCCTTGTCCGCTGCAAACTCAGGCTCCACTTCAAGCCAAAACCCAAGAAATGCGCCCCCCCCCCCCCCCCTCAAGAAAAAGCTTGATGTTGCCAGCCTTCAGCGCGACGATGTAAAAGCTGCCTTTCAGACAGATTTACAGCACAGGCTCAAAGACACAGCGGACCCAGCAGACTCCTCCCCTGAAAACTCTGGGAACAACTGAAAACTGCTATTGCAAAATCCTCTGCAGAAGTCTTGGGTTTCGCTAGAAAGAGGAACAAAGACTGGTTTGACGAAAACGATGTAGAGATCCAGGAACTCCTAGCAAAAAAAAAAAGAGTCGCCCATCAGGCCCACCTAGCCTTCCTGCCCTGTGCAGGTCTGCCTTCCGCCTCGTCTGCAGCAGTGGTGGACCAGACTCGCACAGAGGACCCAGCTCTGCGCTGACAACGGTGACTACAGGGGCTTCTTCGAAGCACTGAAAGCAGTGTATGGCCCCAGGCACCTGGTACAGAGTCCCCTGCGAAGCGCTAATGGACAGGCATTCCTCCATCTTGAACCGCTGGTCGTAGTACTTTCAGAGCCTCTTCAGCGCTGAGCGCACTGTTCAAGAAGCAGTCATCCTCCAAATCCCACACCTCCCAGTAAAGGTTGAATTGGACGAACCGCCCACTGCTGAAGAGACTTCCACAGCCATCCACCAGCTAAAGAGTGGCAAAGCAGCAGGCATTGATGGAATACCGCCAGAGATCTGGAAACATGGAGGCCCAGCACTGCACAACAAGCTCCACGACCTCTTTCTATGCTGCTGGGAAGAAGAAACACTACCAAAAGATCTCCGTGTTGCAGTCGT
Source organism: Semisulcospira habei (assembly GCA_036245525.1). Classification (NCBI taxonomy): domain Eukaryota; kingdom Metazoa; phylum Mollusca; class Gastropoda; family Semisulcospiridae; genus Semisulcospira; species Semisulcospira habei. The sequence goes on from BTPG01000001.1 coordinate 49,465,596, forward strand.
TATCACCCTGTACAAGAACAAAGGCGAAAAGTCTGACTGCTCCAACTATCGTGGAATTACCCTGCTGTCCATTGCCGGGAAAATTCTCGCAAGGCTGCTCCTGAATCGGCTGATACCTGCCATCGCCGAAGACCACCTCCCAGAGGGCCAAAGTGGCTTCAGAGCCAACAGGAGCACCACCGACATGGTATTTGTGCTGAGACAGCTTCAGGAGAAGTGCCGCGAGCAGAACAAAGGGCTGTACATAAGGTTTGTTGACCTAACAAAAGCGTTCGACACTGTGAGCTGGCAAGGCATGTGGCAGATCCTGGAGCGACTTGGCTGTCCCCCAAAGTTCCTCAGCATGATCGTTCAGCTACACGAGGACCAGCAAGGCCAGGCCAGACTCAACAATGACCTCTCAGAACCATTCCCTATTCTCAACGGTGTAAAGCAGGGCTGCGTGCTGGCACCGACCCTCTTCACCATCTTTTTTAGCATGATGTTGAAGCAGGCCACAGTGGAACTTGACGATGACGATACAGTGTACATCAGGTATCGACTCGATGGCAGCCTGTTCAACCTCAGACGACTGCAGGCCCACACCAAAACCCTAGACCAACTGATTCGTGAGCTGTTTTTTGCTGATGACGCTGCCCTCGTTGCACCCACAGAGAGAGCCCTGCAGCGCATCACGTCCTGCTTCACAGACGCTGCCCAGCTCTTTGGACTCGAGGTTAGTCTGAAAAAGACAGAGGTCCTCCATCAGCCGGCACCCACGGTAGAGCATCACCATAAGCGAGTCTGAACTGAAGTCAGTGAACCAGTTTACTTACCTTGGCTGCATCATCACGTCGGACGCCAAGCTGGACAAGGAGCTTGACAGCAGGCTGGCAAAAGCAAACAGCGCTTTCGGGCGACTATTCAAGCGTGTGTGGCACAATCAACAGCTGAAAACAGGCACCAAGATCAGCGTGTACAGAGCTGTCGTCCTCACAACCCTGCTGTATGGTTCCGAGTCCTGGGCCCTCTACTGCAGCCAACTACGACTCCTCGAACGCTTCCACCAGCGCTGCCTGCGTACCATCCTGGTACTATGTCACCAACGTCGAGGTCCTTGAACAGGCAGAAACTGTGAGCATCGAGGCTTTGCTGCTGCGGAGGCAGCTCCGTTGGGCGGGGCATGTCTCAACGATGGAGGATCAACGCCTACCGACGATCAGCCTGTTCGGCGAGCTTGCCACTGGACACCGAGACAGATGGGGCACCAAAGAAGAGATACAAAGACTGTCTCAAGAAGTCACTTAGTGCCTGCCAACACTACCGCCAGTGGTCTTCGCTTGCTGCGGACCGTGACACCTGGCGCTCCACCATTTACAAGGCAGCCATCTCCTTTGAGGACTCTCGCAGAGCTAGCCTTAAAGACAAGCGGCTCAGGAGAAAAAAACAGAGATGCCGCAACTCAGAACCCTGGCCAGACCTTCACCTGCAGTCACTGCGGTCGAACCTGCCTGTCCCGGATTGGCCTCCGCAGCCACGAGGAGGCCTGCAGACGTCGTGGGCAACCCCTATAAAATCTTCGTTCGCCAAGTCAAGTCAAGAGATGATGTGTTCGTTTGTGTGCATGTGTGTTCGTTTGTGTGCATGTGTGTTCGTTTGTGTGCATGTGTGTTCGTTTGTGTGCATGTGTGTTTGTTTGATTGCGCGCGCGCGCGCGCGCGTGTGTGTGTGTGTGTGTGTGTGTGTGTGTGTATTAGACATCAACTCCCACTTTAAGCAACACTGAAATGCCTGATTTATTTTATTTTTCTGTTACACTTTCGTGCTAATTAGAACTTTCCGAAAAAGCTTTTGATTAGGAATAGAAAACCAATCACTTAGGAGCAAAGCTCGTGTGATTTTAAAACAGTTTTCCGCAATGCACGCACAAAAAGCACCTGTTACCCTTCAAAACGCCTCGCGTCAGAGCTCGAGTCCATTACCAGGTAGTGATAGACGTAAAGCCACAACACGATTACACCATGGGACGCAACTGCTACACTGACCTCGCTTTTTTCAGTAAGCCTTAAGCATGTTCTTAATAAAACGAACTTTAGTTCGCAAACTCTGACGATCTAGTGTTCACGATCTCGGACGAATCAGGTTGGTTCTTAATTGGACGGTCTAAAGATACGGCAAACCTAGTTCGAAGTAGTTCACGAACCTCGGCAAACCATTGTTCGCTGTCGAAAAAAGTTCGCTCAACGTGTTGAGCGATCCAAGGCGAACCTTTTTCTCTGATTGGTCAAAACTTTTACCCTCTTCTGCGTTGGAGATAAGAAGATAGTCACCGATTGAAACAACTACGGCGGACGGCGATATTTCACTCGTGCGAAGAACAAGACCCTCGCGCGGGACCATATGGCGTTGAGGCGCGTCCCCTCGTGGTGGATAGGGGGTCCCTCGCGAGAGGGGTGCACCGAATGAAATAAGGTGCCGTGAGCCAACAATGTAAGTGAAGGTGACCCCGACAGAAAACCCCTGGTCCTCCTAGTAAGGGGGTTGGGCGTGGGGGTAGCTTCCCCACCCTGCAAATAAGGAAATAGTTACAAGAACGCCGACGAAAAGACAAACAGCAATTTCTTTCCTGGAGGAGGAAGGTTCTTCTACCAGAAGATTAATGACGTCCTATGGTGAAAACCGGAAGTCTTCGGAAGCCACAGGACCGAGCCGCCTCTCTCAATCCAGGGACACAACCATGGGCACATGGAATGTCAAGACCATGCACCAGAGCGGCAAGGCCGCCCAGATAGCAGCGGAAATGCAAAAGTACAACCTTTTCCTGCTAGGTATCAGTGAAGCCAGATGGACGCAGTCTGGCCCCAAAAAAGGCTGTTAAGTGGGGAGATGATTCTGTATTCAGGTCATGAAGAGGAGAATGCCACCCATACAGATGGAGTAGCATTCAGGCTGTCACCAGTGGCACAAAGAGCGCTGATGGGCTGGGAACCTCTTGGGCCAAGAATTATCACAGCAGCATTTAGAACCAAGAAAAAGATCAAGCTCAACGTCATCCAGTGTTATGCGCCCACTAATGACAGTGACGAGGAAGAGAAACAAGAGTTCTACGACCGACTCCAGAGTGATGTGGACAAATGTGTGGAGCGAGACATCACCATCGTCATGGGCGATTTCAATGCCAAAATAGGGGAGGACAACACCGGATACGAAGAGGTGATGGGGAGACAGGGACTAGGGGAGATGAGTGAGAACGGAGAGAGGTTTGTAGATTTTTTTGCTTTAAACAGACTTGTCATTGGAGGCAGAATCTTCCCACACAGAAGAATACACAAAGCAACTTGGGTCTCACCTGACCATACTACAGAGAACCAAATAGACCATATCTGCATTAGCAAGAAATTTAGAAGATCCGTTCAAGATGTTCGAGTGAGGAGGGGAGCAGATGTCGCCTCAGACCACCATCTGCGTACCTTAAGAATAAAGCTCAAGTTAAGGAAAAGCCGCACAGACACAACAAGAAGACAGCGCTATAATGTAGGCCCCCTGAGAGAGACTAGAGTGAGAGAAGAGTTCAAACTGGTGCTGTCCAACCGGTTTCAAGCGCTACAGGAGCTAGTAAATGAAGAGGAGGCGGTCACCACAGAGCAGCAATGGAAGGCAGTTAGAGAGACGCTGAACTCAACCTGCAAAGACACTGTAGGGTTCAGGAAACACCATCACAAGGACTGGCTGTGGGCACAGACCTTGAAGAAGATAGAAGCGAGGAAGCAGAAGAAAGCAGTTGTGAACAACAGTCGCACGAGAGCAGCCAAAGCAAGGGCACAGGAGGAATACTCGGAAGCCAACTGCGAGGTGAAGAGGAGTATCAGGGCAGACAAGAGGGCCTACACAAACAGCCTGGCAGCAGAGGCAAAAAAAGGCAGCAGGCAGCGGCAACATGAAACAGCTCTACGACATTACCAGAAGATTGTCGGGCAAGTATGGCCATACAGAAAGACCAGTAAAAGACAAAGAAGGCAAGCCTATTGCAGACAGAGCAGACCAACTCGACAGATGGGCCGAGTATTTTGAAGAGTTACTGAACATACCCAGCCCACCCGACCCCCCAGACATCCAGCCAGCAGAGACCGACCTACCCATCAGCTGTGACAGACCCAGCTTGGAAGAGATCAGAAGAGCAGTGGCATTTTTGAAGAACGGCAAAGCAGCAGGGCCAGATGGCATCCCAGCGGAGTCTCTGAAAGCAGACCTAGAGACAACAGTAGAGCTGCTGTACCCACTGTTTGGAAAGATCTGGGAAGAGGTGGTGATGCCGGCTGACTGAAAGGAGGGGTACCTAATCAAGCTTCCCAAGAAAGGCGTCCTCAGCAAGTGTTTCAACTACAGAGGAATCACCTTGCTGTCAGTACCAGGAAAGGTCTTCAACAGGATCATCCTGGAGAGAATGAAGAGCTCCGTTGACCCCCAGCTGAGAGACCAGCAAGCAGGATTCAGGAAAAACCGATCATGTATAGACCAGATCGCCACTCTCCGCATCATCGTGGAACAGTCCCTGAAGTGGAGCTCCCCGCTGAACGTCAACATTGTGAGAAAGCATTTGACAGCGTGGACCGAGAGACTTTATGGAAACTCCTACGACACTACGGTGTACCCGCAAAGCTCGTCAGCGTGATCAAGAGCAGCTACGATGGCATGACATGTCACGTGATCCACGAAGGGCAGTTCACCAGGGAGCTCCAGCTCAGAACCCGTGTCAGGCAGGGGTGTTTGCTGTCTCCGTTCCTCTTCCTACTGGCCATAGACTGGGTCATGAAGAGGACACTCTCCCACTCTCTCTCCGTCAGAAACACTCTCTCTCCTCCTTTCAGTCCGCCCTCAAAACTCACATCTTTCAACAGTTCTAGCACTATATCACAACACTCCCCACCCCAAGCATACTGTCGTAATGTATTTCACTATTTATGGTACGTGAGTCGTTGTCTAAAGCGTGCGCATGCGTGCGCGAGTTGTGAGTGCGCGCTTAGAGTTATAATTATTATAAGATAAGCGCATTAGAAATACCGTAATTATTATTATTATTAATTATTATTATTATTTTGACCACAGAGCACAGACGAAGTAGAATACAGTGGACACTGTGGACACAGCTTGACGACCTCGATTTTGCAGACGACTTGGCTTTACTGTCCCACACTCATCAACAAATGCAGGACAAGACCACGAGGCTTGATGACATCTCGTCCCAAATGGGCCTCACCATCCACAAACATAAAACAAAGACAATGAGGCTGAACGCAACCAAGGAAGAACCAGTCTTGCTTGCTGGCACCCCTTTGGAGGAGGTGGAGTCCTTCACCTATCTCGGGAGCATCATAGACAAAAAGCCGGCACTGATGCAGATGTCAGAGCACGAATCGGTAAAGCCAGAGCAGCCTTTCTCCAGTTGAAAAAAAAGTGTGGAGTTCGAGAGGGCTGTCACAACACACCAAAGTCCGGATTTTCAACTCCAACGTAAAAGCAGTTCTCCTATATGGAGCAGAGACTTGGAGATTGACAAAGACCACAGTCAACAGAGTACAGATCTTCATAAACAGTTGCCTTAGAAGAATTTTGAAAATCCACTGGCCAGAGAAGATCAGCAAAGTCAGACTCTGGGAGAGAACAGAGCAGATAACAGCAGAGAATGGAATTGGGCGAAGAAGATGGGGATGGATTGGTCGCAGTCTGAGAAAGCCAGCTTCCAGTATCACTAGGCAGGCATTGTCATGGAACCCCCAAGGAAAGAGGAAAAGAGGCAGGCCGAGAAACACCTGGCGTCGAGACCTCCAAGCAGACATCAAGAGACTGGGAACCACCTGGAGTAAAATCGAAGGAAAAGCACAGGACAGGAGTCGCTGGAGGTCTCTCGTCGACGGCCTATACCCTGGGAGGATGACAGGCGTAAGTAAGAAGAACAAGACCTATTTTTTTAAATTGATTTGTGGGAGGCGCAATGCTGTTTGTGGGATCGCTACTGCAAGGAGTACAAAAACAAAAATCGTCCAAATCGCGAAGCGGCATAGTGGCAGCCATTTTGAACACCTTCGCAGACAATAAGTACGTCGAATCAAGAACTTCAGTTAAGAAAGAGAACCATGGCAAACCTGGTTTACTGGAGTTCGCCTAGATTCGTTCAACCTCAATTAAGAAACAAACCAAAAGATCGCCGATCTTCTCCGATCTAGGTTTGCCGATCACAAGTTCGTCTAATTAAGAACGGCTCAGGAATGATCTGTCTTATAATGTATTGTCTTTGATACAATGTATGTACCCAGTCCAAAACAAAACTGAGCCTATTCTTTTCTTTTTTATTTTTCTTCTTGTTTCCCTGCCACGGTCAACCAATTGACCATTATTTCTGGGTTGCTGGTGGTGCGCAAAAAGAACTACCTAATTCTTACTTCTGGTTATTAAGCTGGGGAAGGGTCAAGGGTGAGTGGGCTGGGGGGAGAGGCAGACAGGTGTTGGGGGCCAGATGCTGTTTCGGTGCCTCCGGCTAGGCCTGCCTGGCTACCGTAGCGGTCTCCGGGGTTTAAACCCCGACCAGTATAGCCCTAGTCATCATCAGCCCTACTTTGGCAGGTGGCAGGCTGTGATTTGGGGGGTCAACGGTTGAGGCTTGATGCCCTCGCTACGAAGGCATCAAGCGAAGAAGCCTGTATATCTTCTTCAGGAAGGGCGTTCCAGTCTCTGATGGTCCTTGGGAAGAAGGATTCGTTCTTGTAGGCTGAACCTAGCGTCATAAATGACAGACGACTGCAGTTACTGCTGACTCGGCGCGTAGATTTCGTTTGACTATGAAGATATCAGTGCTTTGTACAACCGTGCGCGTTAGATCACAGCAATTTCGAAAATGCCAGCAGATTTGCTTATTTAGTTATTTTCTCAGGTTGTCGATATCGCTAGCTGATATTTTGTTTGGAAAGTTTGATCGCTTGTGTTTAAAATTTATAAAGTGGCCTGAAACCGGTACCAAAGTGGAGGAGGAGGAAGAGCCGGAGTACCCGGAGAAAGAACCCCCTACGGTCTGCCCGAATTAAGGGTGACACTTACTAGAGGAGAAAAGTCCGACGCCGGAGCCGGGTCTCGAACCTCGCTCTTACAGCAGTGGTGGTTTACGCTTTACCACTGCGCTAAGGGTAGTGCCAGATTAGCTTGGCGCCAAGATAATCTGGCACTACCCATGAATTATCATGGTCGATCCGTCTCCTGCAACAGGTTCATAGTCGTTAGGTGACGCCTTCAAATTTTGGGAAATACGTGCGTCAGGCTGAATGAGTTAACACCAAATTAACAGCATTTCTGCCAATGGACACAGAGGGTTTTTTTTTTTTTTTTTTTTTTTTTTTTTTTTTTTTTTTTTACATCAGTGTAAATTTAGCGTCAAAGCCGTCAAGAGAACATGGATACAAAGTAGTTTCAGCAAGATACACTGAACAGAGCGACACTGAACAGAGCGGATTGATAAGGATCGTTGTTTTCATCCCTACGTCACACGACCAATCCCTTTAGCGCGAACTGTATTCCATGACCGGGCTACAAAAACCCTTGTAGCGACAAATGGCGGCCTTCTTGTAGCCGTCTTTATGACGCATCTTGTATGCCAGTTTTGTTCTATAAAAGATCACCAGAACGTTCTAAAGTAAAAAGTCACTTAGTATTGTTCAAAACAGCAAGTACACTCAGTACTGGCGACGGCAACGTCATGAAATATTTTAAATTTTATAATACGTCTATTATGTATAAATGTACATTCCTTTGACGTCAGTCATGCCTGGCGTGATCCAGGTCGGACGATGTCTTCTTGGTTTGTTTTAGGAAAATAACAGAGGAATGAAACCAAATACGTTATTGGTAGCATGGGCTTGCTGCACGGGCCCTTGTAGGCCTTCGGGAGGTCAAAAGAACTCTTGTACCCCTCAGGCCTTCGGCCTTCGGGGTACAATGGTTCCTTTGACCTCCCTCAGGCCTACAAGGGTCCGTGTCGCAAACCCCTGCTACCAATAACTTATAATACCCCTGGCAGTCTAATGGTGTTGAAGTTTTCTCTGCAGTGACCTGGCTAACCTCAAAGGCTCCATACTTATCTTGTTCTACCCGTGCACTATCGCGGTTCATCCATCTCCAAGGGCAGCCGGGTAACCGGTACGTGGTAGAGTGTTTAACTCTCGTCGGAAGGTCTAGGGTTCGAACTTTGCTGGGTAAAACATTTGTTTTCCCGGTGCCCCGTCTCTCAAATCACCTACGTGTTGGACATACAACGTTAAACCCTAAAACGTTGCACGTTCTATCCATCTCCTGTTGTAGCTTGTGAGGTTACAGTGAGCGACAAATTGTAGCTGTAGCATAATCTGTACTTACACTACTGTTATAACAGCAAAATCCACACAATTCCATGGATCTCTGAGGTAGCTGCGTCTGTGCATGACGAATCCACGTGCTATCACCCTGATCATCAGTTCAAGGATGTAGATGGCAATGAAGACATACCTGCAGAGCACACAGAATATGTAGAGCTTAACACATTCTGCTCCAGGACCGAAATCTGCAAATTTTGAAGTTGCCCCCTGAAGACGGTATTACACTTTTGGATACAGATCGAGCGTGACAGTTCAAGGGTTTTGCCAGAACAGCTTATGAATCCTGTCTATAATTTTAGACTTTACAGCACAGCGTGTTTCTATCACCCAATGACATTTCATTATAATATCGTAGAGTAGCGTCCACATAGCACCCCCCTCCTCACCCACATACACATAAGCAGTTACACACATGCAGTAAAGCACGCACGCACGCACGCACGCACACACACACACACACACACACACACACACCACACACACACACACACACACCGGGCACACACACACACACACACACACACACACACACACACACACACACACACACACACACACACACAGACACACTTTCGAGCAACTGTCATGTACCCGAGCATAGTTGTAAAAATAATACTACACGATTTGAACACAATCTGAATTTCAGAATACATGATCTTATTAAGGCGGCCATGGACGTTCACAAATGTGCATGCATACTTACTCGCTGGTATTTATCCATGCGGAGGGTGGTAAGGCCAGGAATATGCAGTTGACGAAAACGACGAGAGCTACAGTCCAGTTAAAGATATGATTTGTGACTAAAAAGATCGCTGTTTGACGGATGGGGTTGGTAGGCGTAAATATACACAAAGCCTTGTATTGGCTGAAATAGTTGATGTGAAATTTTCCGAAATTTCTCGACAAGTAAATATAGCCCTGAAACAAAAAAAAAGAAAAAAAGAAAAGAAATAAATTATGTACCATTGTTAATCACTTTTGTCTAATTCATTAAAGGTGGTACCTATGACCTCGTAAAGGCTCCACCCACCCATTCAGAAGTTTGGTGAACCATGTGTTTGACAATCCATTTCTTGATTGTGTAGGCTGCGCTCTCTTCGTTTGTCATAATCCCGTTTTTAACCAAATACGTGAGACCTAATTTACAAAAACAAAACAAAACAACAAACAAAACAAAACATAAAAGATATGTGTAACATACCCTTTACCATCTCTGTTTAGTATTACAAGCAAAAAGTACACAACAGTTGGTCTCCAAACAAGGCTGGTAAACAAACTTTCGATGCATCCCAGCTGGCTGCATAACATAACAACGCAGCTCCGTAACGTAGACACGCCGCAACTGTCAGGCTTATGTATATATATATATATACAGGTGTTCAGTGGAAGGCTTAAAATGATAGGTCTGTCATTCCTTCTCTCCCACTAACCCTCTCCTTTCTAGAACTAGTAGTCGATGCAGTCACAAAAAGGGCAGCTGATGTCCTAATGACACAATGCAAGCTTACCAGCCTGGAATTCCATGGCATTAGCGTAGCAAGAGTATTCTCAGAATTAAATGAAAAATTATATATATATATATATATATATATATATATATATATATATATATATATATATATATATATATATATATATATATATATATATATATATATATATATATATATATATATATATATATATATATATATATATATATATATATATACACATATGTTATTGGTAGCAGTGGCTTGCTGCACGGACCCTTGTAGGCCTGAGGGAGGTCAAAGGAACCATTGTACCCCGAAGGCCTAAGACGTATTAGTTTTCATTTCTTCACTATTTTCGTAAAAGAAATCAAGAAGAAATCTTCCGACCTGGCTCACGCCAGACATGACTGACGTCAAAGGAATATACATTTCTACATAATAGGCGTATGACGTAATTTATACTATTTCATGAAGTTGCCGTCTCCAGTAGTGTGCCTGTTGTTTCGAACAACACTAAGTAACATTTCACTTTAGAACGTTTTGGTGATCTTTTATAGATAAAAACTCGCGTCCAAGATGCGTTCACAATAAGGGCTACAAGACGTCCGCCATTTGTGGCTACAATATAAGTTATTGGTCGCAGGGGTTTGCTACACGGACCCTTGTAGGCCTGAGGGAAGTCAAAGGAACCATTGTACCAATGGTTCCTTTGACCTCCCGAAGGCCTAAAAGGGTCCGTGTAGCATGCCCCTGCTACCAATAATGTATTTGTTTTCATTCCTCCACTATTTTCCTAAAAGAAATCAAGAAGACATCTTCCGACCTGGATCACGCCAGACATGACTGACGTCAAAGGAACATACTATTTATACATAATAGACATGACTTTTCAACACGGCTGGCTATTTTGAACGACCAATGCCCGCCATTCCAGCCGCTGTTGGATCCGGATGAGCGCGATAGACGTGTACTGACACAATAAAGCCGCGCTGAACTCCTGCCTGCGCCACCGGCTCGCTTGACTGCTGAGCTGACCTCAAAACCTCCGTGCATTACAGATCGGTACACGCTTTCCGAGGAAGCGGACTCGACGCGGCGGCACTCGTAAACAAACACACAGATGCAACAACATGAAGGTACTGTCCTTCAATGTGCAGTCTGTTCGTCAGAAAACCTCTGAAATTCATGACTTGATCCTTGACCACGACGCCGATATTGTGATATTGACTGAGACGTGGCTTTATCCCCAGGGAGATGAGGCCTGCATCGCTACTCTAACCCCGGCGGGATGCCGATATTGTGATATTGACTGAGACGTAGCTTTAGCCCCAGGGAGATGAGGCCTGCATCGCTACTCTAACCCCGGCGGGATACGATTTCCGATCGTTTCCCCGCACTGGATCGAGAGGAGAAGGCATCGGTTTTGTCATCGTCAGCTTTTTCTTGCAACGTTTCTTTAAGACCATTTGAATTTACATCGATGAAGGCTGTTGAGCTTAAACTTTCAGTAAGCCTTACCTCCATCACCCCTGTGTGTCTTTACCGGCCGCCGCCGAGTAGGCGCAATAAACTGATTGATTCCATTTTTCTTCGGGAATTCCCGGAGCCGTTGTCCAAATACGTGAACTTGTGTTGCGATTTCTTCATCCTAGGCGACTTTAACTTCCATTTTGATGACAGTACCGACTGCCAGGTGAGCCGTCTAAAGACTATGCTGAGTGATCACAATCTTGCACAGCTTGTTGGCGTCCCCTCACATAAGCGCGGCCACACACTCGACTGGGCGGTGGTCCGTATTGAGGGCAGCATGTTATCGCTTAAAGCTGTGCAGGACTATCCTGGTCTTTCCGACCACAGTGTCGTCGCTTGCACTATTGCAGTTACCAGACCTCGCGCCTGTAAACGACTCGTAACGTCACGAAACATTCGCAATGTTTCGTCTGCTGGTTTTCAGGCCGATGTAAAGGGGATGGCAGCAGCTACAGATGTGTGTCAGTCATCTTCATTTGAGCCTGTGCAGCTCGTGGACGCCTACAACAACGGGCTTCGACAGGTGCTCGACCGACACGCCCCGACTGTCACCAGGCTGGTGAGGGACCGACCATCCTCCCCGTGGTTTTCCGATGACGTCAGAGAAGCTCGCCGCCGACGGAGACGCGCGGAGGGTCATTTGAGACAGACTGGTCTGACTGTCTACAGACAGATCTACGTGAAAGTGAGGACCGCGAAGTTACAGCGGTCATACATACAGTCTGCCAGGACACAGTTCTACCAGGACAGGATCGATTCCAGCTCGTCGTCCAAGCAACTCTTCTCAGTCTTCAGTGAGCTGCAGGGCAAGCCCCGTACCTCTCTCTTGGCTTGACTTCGCGAACGAAGATTCTATAGGGCTTGCCCACGTCGTCTGCAGGCATTTTCGTGGCTGCGGAGGCCAATCCGGGACAGGCAGGTTCGACCGCAGTGGCTGCAGGGGAAGGTCTGGTCAGGGTTCTGAGTTACGACAGCTCTGTTTTTTCTTCTGAGCCGCTTGTCTTTAAGGTTAGCTCTGCGAGAGTCCTCAAAGGAGACGGCTGCCTTGTGAATGGTGGAGCGCCAGGTGTCACGGTCCGCAGCAAGCGAAGACCATTGGCGGTGGTCGATTTGGCAGGCACTAAGTGACTTCTTGAGACCGTCTTTGTATCTCTTCTTTGGTGCCCCTCTGTCTCGGTGTCCAGTGGCGAGCTCGCCGAACAGAGTGATCTTGGGTAGGCGATGATCCTCCATCCTGGAGACGTGCCCCGCCCAGCGAAGCTGTGTCCGCAGCAGCAAAGCCTCGATGCTCACAGTTTCCGCCTGTTCAAGGACCTCGACGTTGGTGACATAGTCACTCCAGTGAATGCTGAGGATGGTACGCAGGCAGCGCTGGTGAAAGCGTTCGAGGAGTCGTAGTTGGCTGCGGTAGAGGGCCCAGGACTCGGAACCATACAGCAGGGTGGTGAGGACGACAGCTCTGTACACGCTGATCTTAGTGCCTTTTTTCAGCTGTTGATTGTGCCACACCCGCTTGAATAGCCGCCCGAAAGCACTGTTCGCTTTTGCCAGCCTGTTGTCCAGCTCCTTGTCCAGCTTGGCGTCTGACGTGATGATGCAGCCAAGGTAGGTAAACTGGTGTACAGACTTCAGTTCGGACTCGCCGATGGTGATGTGGGGAGGGCGATGCTCTTCTTTGGGTGCCGGCTGTTGAAGGACCTCTGTCTTTTTCAGACTGACCTCAAGTCCAAAGAGCTGGGCGGCATCTGCGAAGCAGGACGTAATGCGCTGCAAGGCTCTCTCTGTGTGTGCAACGAGGGCAGCGTCATCAGCAAAGAGCAGCTCACGAATCAGTTGGTCTAGGGTTTTCGTGTGGGCCTGCAGTCGTCTGAGGTTGAACAGACTGCCATCGAGACGATACCTGATGTACACTGCGTCGTCATCGTCGAGGTCCACTGTGGCCTGCTTCAACATCATGCTGAAGAAGATGGTGAAGAGGGTCGGTGCCAGCACGCAGCCTTGCTTCACTTCGTTGCGAATGGGGAATGGTTCTGAGAGGTCACTGTTTAGTCTGACCTGGCCTTGCTGGTCCTCGTGGAGCTGGACGATCATGTTGAGGAACTTTTGGGGGACAGCCTAGTCGCTCCAGGATCTGCCACATACCTTGCCTGCTCACAGTGTCAAACGCTTTTGTTAGATCGACAAACGTTACGTACAGCCCTATGTTCTGCTCGCGGCACTTCTCCTGAAGCTGTCTCAGCACAAAGACCATGTCGGTGGTACTCCTGTTGGCTCTGAAGCCACACTGGCCCTCTGGGAGGTGGTCTTCAGCGATGGCAGGTACCAGCCGATTCAGGCAACTCTTCTCAGTCTTCAGTGAGCTGCAGGGCAAGCCCCGTACCACACCCCTTCCAACGGACGTGCCAAGCCATGTCCTTCCACAACGTTTCTGTGACTTTTTCTCGGATAAGATTAAGCACATCCGCTCTGAACTAGACTCATGTTCATGTGATCCCCCTACTTTTGGTGTGTATAATGGCCCTTCACTGTCTCGTTTCGAGCCAGTGACTGAGCAGGAGATCCATGAACTTGTTATGAAGTCGACAACAAACTGTGTGCTTGATCCCTTGCCCACGTCCCTCATAAAACAGTGCGTTGATGATCTCCTCCCAATGATTACCACCATAGTTAATGCCTCTCTCTCTACAGGTGCAGTACCTACTCAGTTTAAACATGTTGTTGTGACACCACTCTTGAAAAAGACTGGACTGGATCTAAACGACTTGAAGCATTTCAGACCTGTCTCTAACCTTCCGTTTATTTCAAAGATTTTGGAGAAGGTTGTTTTGAAACAGCTACAAAGACATTTGTCTGGAAACGGTCTTTTAGAAATGCACCAGTCGGCATACAGAAAGGATCACAGCACGGAGACTGCTGTGCTGAGCGTCCTGGATGGTCTGCTAGTGAAGGCAGACGAGAGACTTGTCTCTCTCATTGCTCTGCTGGACCTCAGCGCAGCATTCGACACGTCCGACCATTCTGTTTTGCTTAAGAGGTTAGAGGTGACCTTTGGCATCCGTGGTACCGCCCTGGCCTGGTTCACTTCATAAGTTAAGGATCGTTCTCAGGCTGTTATTGTTAATGGCCAGCTATCTGCTTCTAGTCTTTTGTTGTGTGGAGTCCCTCAGTGCTCCGTATTAGGGCCTGTTTTGTTCACTCTATATTCACAACCTCTGTCTGATGTAATTGTCACCCATGAGTGTGACTTTCACAAGTATGCTGACGATACTGAATTGTCAAGAAGTAGCGCGCCTAGCCATTTCAGCTCCGTTAAGATGGGCATACAGTGTTGTATAAACGACGTTCTGTCCTGGATAACTAGCAAGAAACTTAAGCTTAACACTGACAAAACCGAAGTCATGCCTGCCGGCTCTCAGTCTCGCCTCGGTCTGATTGACGGCGAGTTCGCAAACATTGGTAGCTGCAGCGTTCCCTTCCAGAACTGGGTGTGAAGATTGATTCGACGCTCTCCATCCATGATCACATCAGTAGCGTCTGCCGAGCTGGTTTCCTTGAGCTGCGCAGAATTTCTTCCCTCAGACCGTATCTCACAAAAAGTGCGGCGTCAAGACTTGTAAATGCATTTATTACTTCCAGGCTCGATTATTGCAATTCTGTACTGGCAGGTTTACCGGCAGATCAGATTTCACGCTTGCAGATGATTCAAAACAATGCGGCGCGTCTCATCTTGAAGAAACGAAAGAGAAACCACGTTACGCCTCTACTGAAGCAGCTGCACTGGCTGCCCGTAAAATTTCGCTGCCAGCACAAAATTGCAATTTTCGCCTATCGGCATTTTGACGGATCTCTCCCGCCGTACCTCTCTGCCAAGCTGTCTGTTTATCAGCCATCAGGCACCCTCCGTTCCTCCAGTGAAAAACTTTTTTTAAAATCCCGAACTTAACATGAAAACTGTCGGGGAGCGTTCTATCACCTTTTTAGCCCCAAGTGTGTGGAACTCGCTGCCACCTGAAATGTGGAATCTGCCCACGTTGTCACAGTTCAAAGCTCACTTAAAGACTTTTCTTTTATGTCGGGCATTTAACACTTAGCTCATATTTAGCTAACTGTTGACTGACTGACATTTATTCTGATCCTAGAGGAAGTGAATGTAAGGTGTTTGGAAGGGATGGGGTAGTTTAAAGTAGTGTATAATTGTGCGTGTGTCTGAGAGCAACGGTGTGCTGTTGTGCATGCGCAGTGAGTCCAGTGTTTTCCTGGAGAACAGCGCTATACAAGAACTATGTTTTATTATTATGATGTAATTTATAATATTTCATGACGTTGCCGTCTCCACTACTGAGTGTGATTGTTGTTTCGAACAACACTAAGTAACTTTTTACTTAAGAACGTTTTTGCGATGTTTTATAGAACAAAACTCGCATCCAAGATGTGTCACAAAGAGATCTACAAGAAGTCCGACATTTTTCGCTACAAGGCTTTTTGTATCACGGTCACATGGTACTGTAGCAGGGGAGATAATTTAGCTCAGTGTTCTAGTACAGTTGTACCAATTTCCCCCAGCACGCCCGCAGGCCCAGTGGTCAGCAGTCCTGCTAGTGTCAGAGCGAGTCAAGTACCAAGCCAATCGGCGAAAGGCACGCTGAACACACCCTTAGGGTTGTGGGTATAAATAGCGGTGCCTAGCATGTCTGATCTTGGACCGTTATTGAGGGCTTTAATTTTGTCCCAGCTTTCCTTCATTTGCAATATTAAATCCCAAATGAAGGAAAGCTGGGACAAAATTAAAGCCCTCAATAACGGTCCAAGATCAGACATGCCATCCCTAAAAACTGAGCATAGGGTGTACGCTACCGAACAAGAAAAAGCAGACATACTAGCCCACACCTTCAGCATGGCCAGCTCGACCGAAAACCTAACAGCAGAATTCAAAGACCTTAAACCACACATTAGTCAATGTTTTGAAAGACCTACATGGAAAGAGAATTATGAACTAGACAGCGAAATCTCCATCATTGAACTAAACCAAGCCCTGCAAAGTACGGGGAAAGGCAAAGCCCCAGGAGCGGACTTAATTACATACGAAATGATTAAAAAAAGTCACCCGTCCATGAAACAAGCCATTGTAACCCTATTTAATGACATATACACTAGTGGTCAATACCCCACCCAGTGGAAAAAAGCAATAGTATTCCCACTCCCCAAACCCGGCAAACTGACATACCAGCCAGGGAGCTACAGGCCCATAGCAGTAACATCTCAGCTGGGCAAATTATTGGAGAAAATTCTCAAAATCAGACTCACGTCCTACTGCGAAAAACACCAACTCCTACCACCCCAACAGAGCGGGTTTAGGAAAAAAAGCAGCACACTAGACCATTTGGCCTCCATACAACAAGAAATTCTAAACACCCACCGGGAAAGGAGAACCGAACTGGTGGGAATATTCTTAGACATAGAAAAAGCTTATGATATGGTATGGCACGAAAAATTACTCAGTAGGATGGGCGACCTAAGGATATCCAACAAAATGTACAACTTCGTCCAAGCCTTCCTGGCCGACCGTCGGATAGTAGTCAGATTAGGCAACGCGATATCCAAAGAATACACCTTAGATAACGGGGTACCCCAAGGATCGGTACTCAGCCCCCTCCTATTTACACTCCTACTCACGGGTCTACAACACGTAGTCAGGAACAGTAACATAATGCAATTCGCAGACGACACGTCCCTAACAGGAAAAAGCACGAACAAATGGAAAGGGAATAAAATGGAACTAGTGGGACTTCAAGAACTCCAACAAGACCTGACAAGAGTCGAGAAATGGCTAGTTAGAGCAGGCCTAAAAATCTCTACCCAAAAGACCCAGGCTATCATATTTCAAACGAACCGCGCCAAAAGATACCAAATAAGAACCCCCGTGCCTCAGCTTCAAATCGACGGGACCGACATAGAATACCGCAAACAAGTCACATTCCTAGGAGTATTATTCACACACAATAATAATTGGGCGCCATACGTAAACCAAATCTGTCAGTCGGCCAGGAAAGGAATCAAACTAATGCGCAAAGTAAGCGGAGCAGATTGGGGCACGGACCCCAAATCACTCCTAAATCTATACCACTCATACGTGATGTCCAGGCTACTTTATGCAGCCCCCCTCCTCACCAACCTCAACAAAACTCTAACAAAAAAACTCCTGACAGTCCAGGTCTGGGCCCTGAGGGTGGTCTTGGGAGTCCCAAGACATACCCCCAACCTCCTTGTACTGGCGGAGTGCGGCCAGAGACCCATCAACATCATAATAGCAGAAAGAGCAGCTAACCTCTTCTATAAAACAATAGGTATGCCGGACGACCACCCGGCCAAACAAACCCTAAACACCAACCACACACCCAAATTCGAAACCACTCAACAACCCCTAATAAAAACAGTGGTACAGAAGCTAGAAGAATCCATAAATCTTAAGCTACCAAATAAAGTACCCAAAGCACCAATAAGCGTACCACCATGGAAACTACCCCAAATAGAAGTAGACCTGGACCTAACCAAGCTAAAAAAAGAAATAGACGGGCTCCAAATGAGACCAGAGTTCGACGTAAAAAGAACAACCACGTACAATAAATACACCATCATCTACACAGATGGATCCCACGACCCACGCACACACGCAACTGGACTAGGTATCCACGTTCCTCACAAATCGGACAGAGCCATCAAATTACCGGATCACACGGCGGTCTTCACAGCCGAACTCACGGCAATCCTAGGAGCCATCAAAGTAATAAAAGCAGACCTGAATGCAGCTAAACAAATTCTCATAGTCACTGACTCCCTATCAGCGCTCCAGGCGATCCAAAACTTGGATTCCTCCCGAGAAGACCTAACATATCTTATTAGACTCAGAGTAGCGGAACTCACGGAATTAGGCCAGGAAATTAAGTTCATTTGGGTTCCCTCCCATGTAGGGATCCCAGGTAATGAGAAAGCAGATAAAATAGCGAAGAAAGGCCTCGACCAAGAATCGACCTTCTTCGACCTACCCCTGTCGGCAGCCGAAAGGTCATACGCCCTCCGGCCAGCCTTCCAAAATCTATGGGATAAAGAATTTCATCACGCAAAAAGAGGCAGACGTAAAGGCCTCACGAGGGTCCTAAACAACGTACCCATCCTACTCTCAGGCAAAAGGAAAGACCAAACCCGACTAACAAGAATCAGACTAGGGGGCGAGAGATACCTGGTCCACCCCAACCCAGTCATATGTACATGCGGCCACACACTCACAACAGAACATATACTCCTAGACTGCCCTACCATAAACCACGCCAGAGCTAGACTAGAAGACATACTAAACCCACCTCTCACACTGGAAGGTCTCATAAACCCCACCCCAGACACTTGGCACACCACTGCAAAGCAGACAATACAACTACTTAACAAACACCCCCTGATCCAACACATCTAAACAAACGACCCGTCACTGACGACGGGAACGAAGGAGAACCCCCCCCCCCCCCGCCTCTACGACTCAACCCCCAAAGGGAGCGGGCAGCCTTGATGCAAGATTGTAAAACTAGCGATGCGCGGGCACCAGCGACAGACAGAACTAAACCCCCTTCTCCCCCCCCCCCCCCACCCCTTGGCCCATCCCCCCCGGACGAAATCAGCGCCAGCTGGAAGTCCTTGTCCCTTCAATAATAGCATAGCATAGCATAGCGAGCAGGTAGTCCCCGATCACATTGTGTGCTAGTGGGACATTAAAATGAAGAAAACAACAACAAAGCGAGCAGGCTTTCCCGCAAGGGAAGACTCTGTTTTGCGAAGAACATTAAATAGTAGTAAGGCTTTCCCGCAAGGGAAAACTCTGTTCTGCGAAGAACATTAAATAGTAGTAAGGCTTTCCCGCAAGGGAAGACTCTGTTCTGCGAAGAACATTAAATAGTAGTAAGGCTTTCCCGCAAGGGAAAACTCTGTTCTGCGAAGAACATTAAATAGTAGTAAGGCTTTCCCGCAAGGGAAGACTCTGTTCTGCGAAGAACATTAAATAGTAGTAAGACTTCCCGCAAGAGAAGACTGTTCTGTAGAGAACATTAGTAAGTTAGAACCCCTTTAGTTTAAGGAACACTGTCCAGCAACGGGCATACTGTAACTATTTAAGTAGATAATTTAAGGACTTAGTTAAGGGAGTTAGGGTCCTATAGAACTTGGTATTATAATTTAGGTTTTACTTGGGTCAGTTATTATGTCTAGTGTGTAGGCTAGCATAGCTTTGGGTGCTTAGAGTCTAATGAGTAGGTAAGCATAGCTATGATTTTAGGTGTCTTATGAGCATCTGTATTATTGTGTTTTGTTTTGTGGCGGTACAATGAATGGCTTCCGATATGACTGATATGTTGATTGATAATGAAATGAATGTACTGTAAATAAAACCTAAAGCACTTATAGAAATCTCATCACTGAGAGTCAGAGATTGATGATGAATGCGAGAACGGATGCGAGTCAGTACTGATGTTTGTACACGTTTTAGTGTGTGATGATGGCAGCGCAAGAGTGTGTGTGTACGTCAGTCAGTGTGTGTGTGTGTGTGAGACTGAGAACATGCTGAGAGTTTGTTAACGTTCTTAGCTTATCAGTTTAGTGTGGCACACATGGCAATGCACGCACAGTCACTACTCGATCATATCAACTAGGGTTTCGCTGGATACTGTAGGTCCATTGCGCGATTTGGTATTTTGAACACAACGCGAGGCAAACACACATAATTATTTTGTGATTGCGCATGCGCGACCAGTGTAAAAGACTTGAAGATTACACTCCGCAGCAATATCCAGCCCCTTCCCTAAACCTAAAACGGGAACGGACTTAAAAGGTAGCTAAAACTGAACTAGACTGGCACAGTGACTTGCACGTTGGATGGGCAGTCCGCAGAGTCTGACCATCTAATACACAAGCCAGCCAGGCTAGTTGAAGCTAGCTAACCAGAAGTCCGGTTACAGTACGGTTAGCGCTAAAGTACTGGTCGTGTGACGTAGGGATGAAAACAAACAAACAAACTATATCACTGTACGAAAGTATGATCTAAAAAAAATCTAAATTTAACTGAGTGATACAAAACTTGTGCATTTGTGTGTGGCATTGTAACTCTGTGCCTACGGATGTCGAAATCATCCACCGCGAGCTTACTTGCACTATGACACTAACGGTGACGAGATCCACCTAGTGAAGGTTACCTACCACTGCTTGTGCTTGATTAGTTTAGTGTTGTATGTGTCGTTACAAACCATTATATGGCATGCGCCTTGTACCCAGCAATGAACTCTTTAAAAAAATTACTTTGTGGCAGTGTACATAAAACAGAATAGGGTTTACCGAGTAGTTTTAACCCATTCAGCCCTGACGCACTACAGCAGGAGATGGGTCGACCATGATAATTCAAGGGTAGTGCCAGATTAGCTACCCTTAAATTATCATGGTCGTTCCATCTCTTGCAACAGGTGCATAGTGGTTAGATGACGCCTCCAAAATTTGGGAAATACGTGCGTCGGACTGAGTGAGTTAACATCAATGGTAATGCAGTGGTGATGGAGCTGCAAATGGTTGCAGTTTTGAGGGAGCAGCTATACCTAGAACTGGTGCCACAGTCCTCACAAAGATGTATTTCAGGGATGTAAGGGAGGAGCCCCTATTATGAAACAGTACTTATTATGAAACACCTTGCTCCCGGCGAAACTGAATAACTTTTCTAAATTCCGCCTGTGCAGTAATATAGAGCTACTTCAGTGAGCCTTATTTCCGGTACAAGAATGTCAGGCGTGATGAAAACGAAAACACGCCGAGAAAATGTGATTTTTGACCCTTCTGCATCTATTTTTTTTTTGCCATTTTGAAACACCTACATCAGCATTCAGTTTTGTGATTTTTAAAAAATTAGCCACTCTTGTCACGAAGAGCAATCTTCGGACAGCAGATAACCAGCAGCAATCGTTTAGGTTCTCTTTTTGTTGTTGCCCACTCGGCACCGGTCTCCACGTGGCGTGGGTGGGTAGTCTCCTCAGTCACTGACTGAGTGGGCTAGCAGAGGGGTGCCATCTTTGTCCAGTGTAACGCACGCAGACTTGCCCACAGTCGTATGCACAGACTCTCACGCAACAGACGCATACACCGCCACTGACTCAGACGGGCGCATTCATGCGGTAAAACACAACACACGGGCTCCCTTTCTAAAGTAACCTTTATACACTATAAATGAAAAGAACGACTTAAATGATTATCAACTATATACACTGTTCTATTATACCACACACGTATCACAATGTCTTTACCAGGTTAGGTCTTAGTCTCACATTGCCTCCAACCTGTTTGATGTTGTTGCCTGGTTACGTTGGTCCTTCTCACGTCTAGGCGTGAAAGTCCTTCGTCGTACGCTTGTTGCCGTCCTGTCTCTCTTTGGGCACGGACGTCCTTGTTCTCGTACGGTACTCAGTTCTCGCTTGGACTTGGGTGTCTTGGTCCCCAGTCAGACTCACTCTCAGAAGAGCTGGAGGGATGACCTCACGTGGGTCCCACCTGCGACTCGACGTCTCGGCGTCCGTCTTTCCACTCTTGTTACAAGAACTCTGAATAGACAAAAGTCCCAACGTAACACTTGCTAAACACACAACATATTGGATCAATGAGAAACGTCACGTAACCTGGCTGATACAAATAACTCACACGTTCATTCACACACACACACGTGCTTCATAAACTATTTTCGTATCACCCCCATATCTGTCACTATCTTGAAACCGACTATAGCCTAACTGACACTCTTGCTATACATTACTTTTCTCGCCTGGTTTGATTACCAAAGCTCCGCTAAGTTTTCATTGTGACAGTACGGTTTCAAGTGTTCAGCCTACGATACTTCACATCGCAGGCTACACCATTTGTTCATTTATTTAGACAGCTTGCGCAGCATTAATACGTGGATACACTATTAATCAAAAGCGATCTTCATTTGATAACGCTGTGTTGGACACCATTTGTGACGTTTTGATACGAGGTGCTATAACTTCAGCCGCGCTTTACTGCATTGAAACTTTATTCCCTATTCCCTCTGTTTATATATTTTTTGTATTGTGTTGCACTTCATTTGGGAAAGTTAAAATTCAACATGACCCATAATGCTCAGACACACGGAAGCCTTCAAACTGGTCACTTGAACATCTACCATCGTTTTAACAAGGTGGCCGATTTGAATGTTTTTCTAAACTCGTCTGAACCATTTCACCTGTTTGGTCTTAGTGAGACGCGACTTAACTCCGATATAAGCGATGAAGCCGTTCACATACCTAACTTTAGCATCACTCGACGTGACCCTCGTGTACTTGGTCAGACTGGGCTTGCCGTTTACATCCATAACTCAGTCCAACATTTAGTAAAAAGGCGTGAGGACATAGAAACTCCGGAAGTTGAGTGCATTTGGTTGGAATTTAGGGCTCCAAAAACTAAACCCGTCTTCATCGGCTTTTGTTATCGTAACCCATCAGCCAAGTTTGAATGGTACGACGATTTCTTGCATGCAGTAGAAAAAGTTGGCCTACCTAACTGTGATGCGTTGCTACTAGGCGACTTTAACATAGATATGTTAAAGCCCCATACCGCGTGGGATTGCATCACCACACAAACTGGCTTAGAACAATTTGTTTCGGCCCCTACTAGGATCACAAAAACAACCGCAACACTCATTGATCACATTTACACCAACCGTCCCCTTAGTGTGTTCAATGTTAGTGTTCCTGACCTCAGCATCAGTGATCACTTTCCTACTGTGTGTTCCTGGTCAACAAAACTGCCAGTGCATCGTAAGAACGGGCACACAACTATAACGTACCGCTCATTTAAACAGTTTAATCAGTCTGCTTTTCTAGCAGACCTTGATCAAACACCATTTAATGTCGTTAATAACGAAACTGACCCTGAAAAGGCTCTGACTATTTGGTATCGACTCTTTACAAGAGTATTTAACAAACACGCCCCTTTACGGCAAAAGCGGGTAAAAAACCACACGTTACCGCCTTGGCTAACGCAAGGAATAATTGAAGCTATGAAATTGAGAAATGACTTAAGAAGACACAAGCTATTTAACGAATACAAAAAACAACGTAACCGTGTCAAGTCTATGGTACGCAGGGCTCAAAAGTCTCTCTTTGAACGAATGATTAAAGAAGACAGAGATACTGCCGCACTCTGGCGCGCAGTTAATCTCGTCACCCAAGGTAACAGCAAGAAATCGTCAGCCATTCCTTCTAGTATTACTGCAGACACCTTTAACAAACATTTTTTGTCTGTTGCCGAGTCAATCATACCCTCAAGCGGAAAAGCGTCTTACACATGCCCGGAGTCCCTGCTTAACTTCTGTAAGCAGAAGACTAAGGACAAACCCCCCTTCTCTATACCGCCTCTAGCTGTGTATGAAATAGGAAAACTGATCGGGTCACTGAAAAACAAAAAAATCATCGGGACCTGACGAGATCAGTCCTAAAATCCTGAAACTGTCCCTTCCCTATACAGTAGAATCATTAACGTATATTTATAACTTATGCATCCAACAAAATATATTTCCATCAGAACTGAAGCAAGCCAAGGTTATCCCTTTGCCTAAATCAAAAGATCTGTCTGATGTTAATAACTATAGACCCATCTCAATATTATCCAGCCTTTCCAAACCTCTTGAAAGACACGTGCACAAACACCTTTATCAATATTTGGAGAGTCGTAGTCTATTGCACTTATTTCAGTCCGGCTTTCGCCCCAAGCATTCTTGCCACACGGCACTAACAAGACTTATTGATGCGTGGCTAGCATCCATAAATAACTCCCAAATAACTGGGTCGATCTTTATTGATTTTAAGAAAGCTTTCGACCTTGTAAATCATAACATTCTTTTGTCAAAACTTCAAGCATATCTTTGCAATGCAGGTGCTGTCTCATTGTTCACTTCATATCTAAGCGGAAGGAAGCAAAGAGTACTGTTAAATGGATCCTACTCCTCGTATGGTCACGTCAAAAGCGGCGTGCCTCAGGGCTCTGTCCTCGGGCCATTGCTGTTCTGCATATTTATCAATGACCTTCCACTACATATTAGTTGCCGCGATATTTCTTGTGACATGTTTGCTGATGACTGCACACTACACACTCCTCACAAGAATGTAGCTGCAATTAACACGCGTCTGCAGGAAAGCCTGCGCGAGGTCACTGACTGGTGTCATTCCAACTCCATGTCCCTGAATCCGTCAAAAACAGAATGCATGGTTATAACCACACGTCAAAAGCACCAGCTATGTCCGCTCTCTCTTAGTCTGTCTATAAACGGCAGCCCAATTGAGCAAGTATCACACCACCGCCTCTTGGGGGTCACTATAGATGATCAGCTTAAATGGCAACTGCATATTAATAATGTGTGCAAAAGGGTTTCCAGAAGCCTGTATATGTTGTCAAAATTGAAAACAATTACTGACACAGATACGCGTCTTCTTTTCTACAATGCTCATGTCAAGTCGCACATAGACTATGCATCAACAGTGTGGGATGGTTCTAGTGATGTACATTTGAAGAGGCTGAACTCCCTACATAGGAGAGCTGCTAAGCTTATATTTCCCGATCCCGAACTCTCAACTGACGAAAAGCTTAAAACTTTAAAAATTCTCCCTCTATCCCAGCAATTTCAGTTCAATAAAGGTGTATTGATGTACAAGCTGTACAAGCAATCATGTCCACTGTACTTGAGTTCTTTTTTCTCAGAACGGACATCTGTAGCTTCTAGACATGGACAACAATTCAAAGTACCCCTGCCGCGTATTGATTTATTCAAAACCAGCTTGTCATTCTCGGGAAGTTCATTCTGGAATTCTATTCCTGCAGAAATTAGAAACGCAAAGACGCTCACCTCATATAGGGACAGCCTCTTCAAACACCTAGAATCTCTGACGTAATCAAATCATTACAGTATTGTGATAACTTGCACGTGTGTTCAGATGTGTACATGTGCATGTGTGTGAGTTTGTGTGTGTGTGTGTGTGTGTGTGTGTGTGTGTGTGTGTGTGTGTATGTATGTATGTGTGTGTGTGTGTGTATGTGTGTGTATGTGTGCGAGAGAGAGAGAGAGAGAGAGAGAGAGAGAGAGAGAGAGAGAGAGAGAGAGAGAGAGAGAGAGAGAGAGAGTCCCTTTTTCCCATAGCCGTACCATAATATTTGAATGCTATAGAGTACCTTTGAATACTGCATGTACTGTGTATAATGTTTTTGCCTTCATATGTGTGTGCTCGATATGTTGGGCGCGCGCTCGCGTATGTGTGTGTGTATGTGTGTGTGTGTGTGTGTGTGTGTTTGTGTGTGTGTGTACTGTATGTGTGACTCTGTGTGTGTGTGTGTGTGTGTGTGCGCGCGCGTGCGTGCATGCTGTGTGTGTGTGTATGTGTGTGTGTCGGCGTGAGAGAGAGAGAGAGAGAGAGAGAGAGAGAGAGAGAGAGAGAGAGAGAGAGAGAGAGAGAGAGAGAGAGAGAGGGAGGGGGGGGGGAGAGATAGCACCTGCATTCATATTTGCCCTTGCTGTATTAACTTTAATGTACTTAATGATTCTTTGTTTATTGCTTTACTTTGTATTTTTACTCATTTTATATTTTTGTGCGTACGCGTATGCGGGTAGGTATGTCTGGAGTGCGTGTCCGAGAGCGTGTGTTTGTTTTGTGCGTATGTGCCTGAGTGCGTGCGTGTGTAAGTGTGTGTGTGTGTGTGTGTGTGTGTGTGTGTGTGTGTGTGTGAGTGTTCGTGCGTGTGTGCATGCGTACTGAATTGCGGTGTACATGTGTGTGTGTGTGTGTGTGTGTGTGTGTGTGTGTGTGTGTGTGTGCGTGCGTGCATGCGCGGGTTGCGATGTGCATGCGTGCGTACCTGAGTGCGTGTGTGGGTATGTGTGTGTGTATGTGCGTGGTGCGTGCGTGCGTACGTGAGCGAATGCAGCAGTGCATGCAGCAGTGTGTGGTATGTGTATGTTTACATGTCTATGTCACTTATGTAGTAGATGTAGCAACGGCAAGTTTGAAAACTGGTCCTGTTACCAATAACTTCTACCGTTGGAAAATAAAGGTTCATTGTTCATTGTTCATTGTTCATTGTTCATTACTCTATACCCTGGAAAAGACTATGCTTACCCAACCACGTACTATCTTCATAGCGGCTTAGAATACACACTTCATATTCCTTTAGTCATCTAACTCGGTAAACAACTGTATACAAAAACACCGGTTACTTCACCGAATTCTAAACATACTATAACTAAACCAAACCGGAACACCGCTATACAACCACATTAATCTTACCACGCATACTGTCTTTAACTAAACAACTATCAATACTACGTTTATAGAAACATACCTGAAATCTAGGCTTCAGAGTCTTGGAATGCGGGCTAGGTAACTCGAACACAACCGTTCCATACGACAAGACAGCCCGCACTACCGATTTAGACCTCTGACAGTCACCACTTCCGCCTAGAACTCACTAAACAGAACTCACTAAAAATCCCGTGCTAACCATGTCTTACAGTTTTCCCGTGGAGCCTAATGCCACCACAAACAAACCGTTAACAAAACCCGTACCGTATTTACCCTAATGAATGAGCACTATGCACGAGCATAGAGCTTCATCACAATTCCCCCTTCCTCGGGAAAAAAAGAAACGACCGAATTTCTTTTTAAGACTACTCGACGTAATATTATCCGAAACAGGAAAGGACTAACTGTTACTACCTAGAATACAAGAAAAAAGATTACAGCCTTAAGCCTCAACGCACACTCGGATCGCACAGCGAAAGCCAAAACAGAACTAACGCGCTAAAACCTTCAGAAATAAAATCGATCCAACGACTGCCCACACGATCGCGAGACCCCAGTCTCCGACCTACCTACAATCGCGAGATCCTAGTCTCCGATCTACCTAAATATTGGGTGCTGAGCCGCATTTCTGTCCACAACAGAAGTATGCCGTCTCAGACCAACCCGACTGTTGGGCCAAGCCCGCTGACCGATCCCCTGATTCTGGATGGAAATAACACGATCTCTCTGTTCCCAACTACGCTTACTTCGAGCTCTCGTCGCCACTGATGCGACTACACTGCGATTACCCTGAGCTCGCTTAACCGTCTCGACTCTACTGATGACTGGCTGCACACCCTTCATGTTACCTATGACTAAATCAACTACTGGGTCGTCGATGACACACGACATCAGATCACCTGTGAAAAACTCTGTGTCAATCTATATCTTAGCTAACGGAAAAACTTCTATCTTTCCTCCAAACGAAACTACTTTGTGTGACTCGCCTGTGAACTGATCTGGTCTAACAAGGCTACGCCTGACCCCCGCGGTCGTTGTACCGGAGTCACGGAGAACAGAAACAAGGCATCCATTAACAACACCGTCTACCAGCGGTAGGCAACCACCTCCGTCATCTGAACACACTGCGCCCAGCTGTGGTTCCTCCCCGACTGGGACCGCAAAACTGGCTACGTGAGTGGGCTGCACCGCCCCATCCACCATACCAGGATTATTAGGACCTTGATGAGCCAGATGGCCGTGCTCCTGATACTGCGCGCCTGCACTGTAGTACGGACAGCTCCGACTGAAGTGCCCGTACCCACGACAAGAAAAACACTGCGTGTCCGAACTCGCAACACGACCACGACCATACCCACGCAAAGAAGTCCCTCCACGTGCGTACGGATCGCTACCGCCATTGCTGTTACCTCGATCACCGCGTCGAAAAAGCAAAGTACCGTTAATCAGCTGGCCTCCACGTAAAGTATTGATGCCCCGGTAACCCTCAGACGTGTTAGCAGCGACCAACCCGACTGGCGGTGTCTCGGTCCTACGCGCGAGGTTTTTCGTAGGATGCGCCATCCGAAAAGCCTCCGCGTGCTGTACTAACTCGTCCGTAGTCTTGAGGTTACGCTCTCTCAAGAATACCGCTAGATCCTTGGAAACGCTACCAAAGAACTGTTCAGCCAACATGAGATCGAACAATGCTTCGTACGTGTGGTCGATCTTTGACAGTTCGACCCAACGTACGAGCAAATGGGACAATCGTTTGCCAAACGACATAAACGATTCCCCTGTCTCTGGCCGACAAGCTCTCAAGCGTTCCCTAAAACCTTCCGCATTACATTGGAACTTCTGCAAGAGACACTCCTTCAAAGTCTCGTACTCTATGTTCCCCGAAACGGTCAAACTATGGTAAAGACTCAAGGCCTGTCCCTCAAGCACAGATGAAAGCAAAACGGGCCAGTTGGCAGGAGGCCAACTCAACGCCTGCGCATGAGACTCAAAACGGCACAAAAAAGCGTCAATAGAGTCCACGGACTCTTTAAACATCGGCAGCTTAGGAAAATTCCGTATGCCTCGGCCTACTGAATCACTATCTGCTCTAGATCCCGCATCTCGAGCTAACTGTATTTGTACCTCCCTATCCTTTTCCTCTTTCTCTCTCTGGTACTCTAGTTCCTTCTCTCTTAAAGCATGTTTCCTCTCGTCTTTCTCTCTCTGAAACGCTAGAGACTTCTCGTCCTTCTCTCTGAAATGCTAGAGACTTCTCGTCTTTCTCTCTCTGAAATGCTCTCTCTTCTCTCTGTACTTCTCTTTCTCCTTTAGGACTCTTTCTTTCTCTTCTCTCTCTCTCTCTCTGAACTTCTAATTCTTTCTCCTTTAAGACTCTTTCTTTCTCTTCTCTCTCTCTCTGAATTTCGAATTCTTTCTCCTTTAAGACTCTTTCTTTCTCTTCTCTCTCTCTCTGAACTTCTAATTCTTTCTCCTTTAAGACTCTTTCTTTCTCTTCTCTCTGAGCTTCTCTTTCTCTCGCTCTATCCTCCCTATCCCTACATTTCTCCACATAGTCAAAAAGTTTCTCATCCTTAAGTCCTAACCTTTCACCCTGTTTAATGTAAGCCTCTACCGGGTCTACCTCCATATTTACTACAACCTCCCAAACTTGAGCACGTAAAAAAATACAAATACCACAACCAAATCAACGGCAAAACTTAAAATGAGAACTTACAACAAAATCAACAAACTATGGAGAAAACAGTGACCTACTTTGACGTCCAGATGGAACGAAAAATAAGAACGATAGAAAGAAGAGCAAGGAAAAAGAACACTACCTATACAAAAGGAAGAAACAAGAACTAGCTCCTCGTAAGATCCCGAAAACTACAGAAATAACGGATCTTACCCCCTATAATCGGAGAGGGGAATCTAACACAACAACATGTACATAGCAACAAATCCTACTCTAAAATCGCTACTCACTATCGCTCGCAAATACTTCTAACCTACCGCTAAATCAGGGTCACCACTGTAACGCACGCAGACTTGCCCACAGTCGTATGCACAGACTCTCACGCAACAGACGCATACACCACCACTGACTCAGACGGGCGCATTCATGCGGTAAAACACAACACACGGGCTCCCTTTCTAAAGTAACCTTTATACACTATAAATGAAAAGAACGACTTAAATGATTATCAAATATATACACTGTTCTATTATCACACCACACACGTATCACAATGTCTTTGCCAGGTTAGGTCTTAGTCTCACATTGCCTCCAACCTGTTTGATGTTGTTGCCTGGTTACGTTGGTCCTTCTCACGTCTAGGCGTGAAAGTCCTTCGTCGTACGCTTGTTGCCGTCCTGTCTCTCTTTGGGCACGGACGTCCTTGTTCTCGTACGGTACTCAGTTCTCGCTTGGACTTGGGTGTCTTGGTCCCCAGTCAGACTCACTCTCAGAAGAGCTGGAGGGATGACCTCACGTAGGTCCCACCTGCGACTCGACGTCTCGGCGTCCGTCCTTCCACTCTTGTTACAAGAACTCTGAATAGACAAAAGTCCCAACGTAACACTTGCTAAACACACAACATATTGGATCAATGAGAAACGTCACGTAACCTGGCTGATACAAATAACTCACACGTTCATTCACACACACACACGTGCTTCATAAACTATTTTCGTATCACCCCCATATCTGTCACTATCTTGAAACAGACTATAGCCTAACTGACACTCTTGCTATACATTACTCTATACCCTGGAAAAGACTATGCTTACCCAACCACGTACTATCTTCATAGCGGCTTAGACATACACACTTCATATTCCTTTAGTCATCTAACTCGGTAAACAACTGTATACAAAAACACCGGTTACTTCACCGAATTCTAAACATACTATAACTAAACCAAACCGGAACACCGCTATACAACCACATTAATCTTACCACGGATACTGTCTTTAACTAAACAACTATCAATACTACGTTTATAGAAACATACCTGAAATCTAGGCTCCAGAGTCTTGACATGCGGGCTAGGTAACTGGAACACAACCGTTCCATACGACAAGACAGCCCGCACTACCGATTTAGACCTCTGACAGTCACAGCTTCCGCCTAGAACTCACTAAACAGAACTCACTAAAAATCCCGTGCTAACCATGTCTTACAGTTTTCCCGTGGAGCCTAATGCCGCCACAAACAAACCGTTAACAAAACCCGTACCGTATTTACCCTAATGAATGAGCACTATGCACGAGCATAGAGCTTCATCACATCCAGGCTTAGGACTTGATGTCAGCAGATATGTTGTTCAGTCTTTTTCACTGGTCCGAGTTTTGAGGAGCTGTGCTAACCCAGGTCTTACCATGTTGGATTGGTCCTTAAAAATACACGTGAGCTTTTGGTCCTTTGGATCCCAAGTGTTTGCCGTGCTTGGAGACCCGTGTCGGGGGAGAAGAGGATCCTGGTGGCTGAAACACTCCACTTTGGCCTTGACTTCTACCTAAACGGGAGGCTAGTCTTACCGGCCTAGTCAATCGGCTCTTGTCACGTTGAGCCCTATCCCACTGTTGACATGCGGGTTGATATACGGAGCACCATGCTATGGCCTCAGCTGCTGATTAGGTGCTTTACGCCAGTATTCCCCTGCATTCAACAGTGTGATAGAAGGCGGTGGCTCAGACGGTTCAATCGGGTTTACCCCCTTGAGTATATCTTTCAGGCAGTCTCCATTGTGCGTCGGCTGGAGACCCGCCGACAGTTGCACTTTCCCTTGTTGGCGGGCGGGGACCCCCGGGGGATGAATATCTCTACTATTATAATATGGAAAAAACAAAAAACAAAAAAACTTGCACAGAAGCGGCACATCGCCACCGACATTGAACATGACAGTGACTAGGACTGTGAGGAGACGACGCCTCAGGCGTCAGCTGTATGGCCTCGCTTCCTCATTGTTCATAGCAAGATGACAGACAAACCTGTTTCCAAGCTGAATCCATTTCTGGTGGGGGAGACCCTCAGGAGCCGTGTTGGCAGGCGTGAGGCCCAGCGCCTCAGGTCTGGTGACTTGCTGGTGGAGTGCCGTACCAGGGCACACTCCAACGGGCTGCTGAGGCTCTTTTCCATTGGAGACACTCCAGTGGAGGTGACACCCCACAAAACTATGAATTCGTCAAGAGGCGTAATCCAAGATCAAGCTTTGGCAGAACTGTCAGAAGATGAACTTGTACGGATGCTTAAGTCTCAGGGGGTGACTTACGTCAGGCGCTTCGCTTCCAAGCGAGGTGGTGTGGAGATCCGTCTCCCTACCATCATCCTGACGTTTGGCACCCAACCCCTCCTACTACAATCTGGGGAGGTTACTACTCCTTGAAAGTGAAAAAAAGTCCCTCTCCCCCTCCGGTGCTTTAAGTGCCAAAAGTATGGCCATGGGCAAAAGACCTGCCGTCAGGCAGAGGCTTCATGCGCCCGTTGTACTAAGCCCGGACACTCTGCTGAGTCCTGCACAGCCACCCCCCTGTGTGTGAATAGCCAGGGGGCTCATATGGCTTCGGACAAGAAATGCCATCGTTGGATATCCGAGTGCAGGATTCAGCTAGTGCGTGTGCAGAAGGGGCTGTCCTTTTTGGACGCCAAAAAGCTGGTTGGAGGCCCTGGTGCAGCTGCGGCTGCCCCATCCTCTAACACATCTGTGTATACATTCAGTGCAGCGGTGGCAGGCAAGGGCCCCACCAAAGACTTCACATGTCAAACCCCAACTTCTTGGTTGGGGGCGGAGCCTCGGCTCCTGTCGCCCCTGGAGAGTAACCCTCCTCCGGTGGTGACAAGGAGCCAGGGAACGCAGAAGGAGGACACTGCCAGTCCGGTAGTGCCGCCTTCTGTTGCCCCTAAGCCTCAGCCCCCACGCACCTGTTAGTCTGTCTAATCCAAAGGCTTCTGGTTCTGGTCAGCCTTCTAAGGCCGTTAACTCTAGCGGCAGGAACGCTGCCCAGGACCAGAAGTCTAAGAAATCTATGGGACCGCTGTGCGCACGGGCCCAGAAGGAGAACACTGATGTCCCCCTTCAAAACAAATATGCTGCATTGGAGGAGCGGATGGAGGGAGTGGAAGTTGTCGTTGCTGATGTGGTGGCAGTTCCACCCTCTTCATCTCTGAAGAACCAGAGGAGGTCCGGGAGCCGGCCCCCCTCTGTTTCTTCACCTCCTTCCAAATCAAAGGATAAAGGGGGGGGGGGGGGGGAAACTCTTCACCCCAAGATAATACATAATCATGTACTCTCTGCTTCAGTGGAATTGTCGTGGTTTTCAAGCTAACTTTGAGGAATTACGTCTTTTAGTCAAGTTCTATAACCCCTCAGTAATATCTCTTCAGGAAACATACATGAAGACTTCTGACCCTGTGTCCTTTCATGGTTTTCACGCTACGCACAAAGGCTCTGATTCAGAGAGGCACTCGGGTAGAGTGGCTCTTTTCATTAGTAGCCAAATTTTATGTAGCCCCGTTAGCATCGACACCTGTCTTCAGGCTGTCGCAGCTCGGGTTACCTTGAAAAAGACAATAACCATATGCAGTGTTTACCTGCCACCATCCCTGCGGGTCTGTAGTCCTGATATTTTTCACTTAGTAGATCAGCTGCCCCATCCCTTTATTCTCATGGGGGATTTTAATGGTCACGCTCACCTTTGGGGTAGTGACCACTATGATGGCAGAGGTCAGATGTTAGAAGATGTTTTTTTTCTCAACTTAACCTATCTGTCTTTAACGATGGCTCACCTACGTACTCGAACTCAGGTTCAGGGTCTAGTTCTGTTCTAAACCTCACTGTGTGTGATCCTTCTCTCATGCTGGACTTTGCCTGGAAGGTTCACGACGACCTGTGTGGTAGTGACCACTTCCCAGTAGTCCTGTCATCGGTCAGCTGTGAGGAGGATTCGCCGGTGGGACGCTGGAATCTCACGAAAGCGAACTGGCCTGTGTTCGCCTCCCTCTGCCAGTCTCGTCTTACAGAGGAGGTGGTCATGTCAGCTGAAGAATCTGTTTCTTGATTTACTTCTATTTTGTTGGACGTAGCAGGTGAAACCATCCCTAGAACTTCCACATCACTCCCTCGGAAGCCGAGAGTACCATGGTTCAATGAAGAGTGCCGCAAGGCCCAAAAAATGCGCAAATCTGCTCAGCGACGTGCTTTTCGCGATCCGTCGCAAGCAAATAAGACAGCGGGCGAAAGCCCGTTACATTTTTAAACGTGAACGCCGTGCTTCCTGGAGAAGCTTCGTCTCATCTTTATCTTCTAGGACTCCATCCCAAAAAGTCTGGAAGGCTGTTCGAAGAATTAGGGGCAGGGGTGGCTCGGCTTCTATCGGCCATCTTAGAGATGGTGCCAGTTTGGTCACGGATAAAAAGGCTGTGGCCAATTTGCTTGCCTCCACCATTGCCCATCATTCTTCAACAGAGCATTATTCACCTTTCTTCCAGAGAGAGCAGGAGAAGCGAGAGTCTTGTACTTGTGATTTTATATCGGATAACTCGGAAGACTATAATACCCATTTTACGTTTTCAGAATCCCAGCAAGCCATGCAGAAATGTACTGACTCTGCTGCTGGATTAGATACCATCCACTATCAGCTCCTAACACATCTGCCTGAGGATTCACTCCTTATACTTCTCAAGGCCTTTAACCGTATCTGGATAACTGGTCATTTTCCGCCATCTTGGCGTCAGGCTGTGGTTGTGCCAATCCCCAAGCCGGGCAAAGATCCTTCCGACCCGGGCAACTATCGGCCAATCGCTTTGACATCATGTTTATGCAAAACTATGCAGCGCTTGGTCAACGCCCGCCTGGTGTGGCATCTTGAGTCACAGGGTCTCATCACAGACCTCCAGTGCGGTTTCCGGCGCTTCCGTAGTACAACTGCCCATCTAGTCCGCTTTGAGTCTTATATCCGAGATGCTTTTGTCAACAAGCAGCATGTCTATGCAATTTTCTTCGATCTTGATAAGGCATATGACACTACCTGGAAGTATGGTATAATGTCTGATTTGTCGGACATGGGTTTTAAAGGACACCTGCCCGTTTTTATTCACAATTTTTTGTCTAACAGGTCGTTCCATGTCCGTGTGGGCTCCACCCTCTCCGACTCCTTTGAACTGGAGATGGGTGTCCCGCAGGGCAGCATTTTATCTCTTGTTTTATTTAGTATTAAAATTAATAACATTGTAAAGGCCGTCAAGGATGATTCTGATTGCTCTTTGTTTGTGGACGACTTTGCTTTGTGTGCACGAGGCCGAGGGCTTGCGTCCCTTGAGAGGCGCTTGCAGCTGTGCGTTGATCGCATCCAGGGGTGGGTGTCTCTCAACGGATTCAGGTTCTCGCCCTCCAAGACAGTCTGTGTGCATTTTACTAACCAGACGAAATTTTTCCAGAACCTAGCCTGAGCATTGCTGGAGTGCGAATTAAGGTGGCCAAAGAGGCAAAGTTTTGGGGGTCATCTTTGACAAAAGATTGACCTTTTGCAACCATGTTAACCACCTTAGAACCTCTTGTCAGAAGGCCCTCGACATTCTTCGTGTCGTTGGTCGTACTGACTGGGGTGCAGACCGCATTGTCTTACTTCGACTGTACCGGGCCCTTGTTCAGTCCAAACTGGATTACGGCTCTGCTTCCAAGTCTGTTCTACAGCGTCTGAACACAATTCGCCATCAAGGTCTGCGCATATGTCTGGGAGCCTTCAGGACATCTCCAGTTCCTAGTCTGTATGCAGAGGCAAGGGAGCCTTCTCTCAGGCTCCGCCGCATCCGCCTCATGCTCAGCTACGTTCTGAAGCTGAAGGCCCATCCAGAAAATCCTGCCTATGATTGTGTTTTTAACCTGTCGTTTGCAGAGATTTACGATGCCCATCCGGGAGCTGTCCGTCCACTTTCCTTCTGTGTCCGACCTCATCTGCAGGCGGCCGGAGTGGACCTGGACAAAGTTTCGGAATCTCTGCAACACGTCACTCCACCCTGGCTACTACCAGTTCCTGACATCTTGCTGGACTTGACCGCCCACAAGAAGGATTGTACTCCACCAGCCATATACCAACAGAGCCTCAATGAACTCCTTTCAATTTTTCATGGCTATTGTCGTCTTTATACGGATGGGTCCAAGTCTGAGGATGGGAGGGTGGCTGCGCTGCAGTGTCCTCTCGGCATCTTAAACGCCCATTTAAGCTCCGTCTCCCTGACCATTCCTCTGTATTTAGTGCAGAACTGCAGGCAATTCTGCTGGCACTCAAGCATGCTTATCAGTCTCGGGAAAGGAACTTCCTGATTCTGTCTGACTCTCTTTCTGCCCTGCAGGCCCTTCAGGGCGCGGGAACAGACCATCCACTGCTGGTGCAGATTAGAGAGCTCTACGCAGACTTGATGAAGGAATATTATGACATCATTTTTATTTGGGCCCCGGGCCATGTGGGCATCGAAAGGCAACAGAATCGCAAATTCTGCTGCCAACAGTGCCCGCAGTGACCCTGTCCCTGACTCACAGACTGTTTATAGTGATTTTAAACCTGTGATTAGTGCGTACATAGCCCGCGAGTGGCAGTGCGAGTGGGACAAAGAGGAAGGGAACAAGCTTCATGAAGCTCTTCCTACGTTGTCCGACAGTCTACCTTTCCGCTGCAACAGCCGCCGTGAGGAGACTGTCCTTGCTCGGCTCCACATCGGGCACACGTATGTTACGCACTCTTACTTACTTAAACAGGATGAGCGTCCATGGTGTTTTGCCTGTGATGAGCTGTTTTCTGTTCGACACTTTTTGCTGTATTGTGCTGATCTAATTGACACGAGATATAAACACTTCACAGCAGACTCCTTGAAGGTTTTGTTCCGGGATGATCCCCCGGACAAAATCTTCAATTTCTTGAGAGAATGCAATATTTTTAACAAGATCTGAGCATTCATAGACTATGTAAATATTTTGTATTTGCCCTTTTTGAGAGTCTGTATACGTTTCTTTTAAAGACTTGTGCGACATTTTAGCCTGACATTTTAAAGCTATATTTACATCTTGTCTTAAGAACTTACTTTTAGTCTGGCTGACCAGATTTTTACCCATCCCGCCGTGAGATGGCCTTAGTCGCCTGCTCGGCGTTAAACCCAAATAACTAACTAACTCTTTTTATTGTTTTGGAGGCACGCATTTTCCTGGAGAGGTACCTTGTTCCTATTATGAAACACAAAGAGCTCCTAATATGAAACGTGTTTCATAATTAGAACAGTGTTTCATATAAGGAGCAGTGTTTGTGTAGCGTATATATCGGAAACGATCCAGCCAGTTTGATCCAAATTTCAGATGTTGATACTTTATCTCAATACAGAGTATCCCACACTATGATCATGTCACTTTGCGAAGAGGGTGAGGACCTACAAATGCGCCAGTTGTTGACTATCAAAACGAGGGGCGGGTGGTGCTGGTGTTAGTGCAGGTGGGAGGTCGCGGGAAGGGGGTGAGTGGTCTGGAGACCTTTTTACCAATGGGCAAAAAATCACACGACGGACCGTTTACAATTTCCAAGAAGAGGCGCTGGAGTGTACGTGTGTGCGTGTGTGTGTTTGTTTCCAAACTCCCCAAAATGGAAAATTACACATAAAAAAATCTTCTGGGAGCTGTGTACCTTGGAACACCCCTCTCCCCCTGAATTTGCTTCTTAAATATGTACATAAACCTGTGTCGATAATTTTAGGAAGTTTACAAAGTAAAATAGGTAAAAGAACTGTTATTGGAGAGAAGTATGCTGTATCGACCCATGATTATAGATCTAGTTTGATCTAAGCACACACACACACACACACACACACACACACACACACACACACACACACACACACACACACACACACACACACACACACACACACATACACACAAATGATTGGAAAGAGGGGTGCGCTAAGTAAGTGACTGGAAGCAATGCATATGGAAACATTTTACTGTGGTGTCTGCAGAGGCATACATTCCATGCCTCCACCTAGAGCGAAAGGAATATGTTACGATTGTGGTTGTGTTATCCTGTGAGAGCATGCGTGTGTTGATCGTAGGTAACGATCCGATGTTTATTTGAGCTATCTTGGTTACGATTCACGTGTCTTTTTAGTAAGATTTTCTTTTGTTCGTGAGTAGAGCCGATTTCGTTTTGTTAAGTTTAGTCCGGAACGTTCTAGGAAGGTCGCACTGTCTAGTGGCCTCGTAAGTGTCACGTCGGTTAGTTGACATCGCAACATTTTCGCTACTTTTTGTTTTCCTGTGCGCGTGAACTGAGCAGCCTTTGTTTTGTTTTGGGAATGTTCTCGTACCTTTTTGAGCTATCATGGAACGTGGTGATAGGGCTACCATACTTTTATGTGACTTAATTATACGCTAGAATTTAGAGCTGAAGTGAGCAGCCTAGTTTTTGTAGCCTGTTATAGTTTTTTTTTGGAAAGTTTATGTTAATGAGTTTCGGCTGCGTGTTTCGTTCTGATTGGTTGAGTTGTATGATTTCCATAGAAGATTCTAGATTTTCGTAGTATTTATATGGAGGGCGCTGGGAAAGCCCGTTCGTACATTGTCTTGCTTTGTCAGTAGTAGAGACACGTAGTTTATTGCGAGAGGCGCTGTGTATAAGAAACTTTGTGTCGCAGTGTGGACATCGCAGAAGAGACTTTGTATCAGTAGTTTGTGCATTTGAAGTGCATTACTGTGTGGATATCGCATCGCTGAATTAAATATTGTTGGAACTGTTACTCCCGTATTGTCTACATCCTTAAGCCACGTGTGACGGATTGCAGCTGAACGAGGTTTATTTTAAAGAACTCTACGTGTGTGTGTCTGGTGTGTTTATCATACTTCGACTACAACTCCACCACGTAACATTTTGGCGACCCCGACGAGACCTCTTCAGTTGGTTCAGTGGAAAGGGTAGCAGGAGAAAACAGCCAGCAGTGAAAAGCAGAGATGGCGACATCGGAGATGGAGACATTCCTGAAAATTGGAAAGGAATGTGGACTCGAAGGAGCTCAACTCCTCGAGTTTGTAAAAGAGAGAGAGAAGGAGAGACTAGAGAGAGAAGAAAAGGAGAGACTGGAGAGAGAGGAGAAAGAAGAAAAGAGACGAGAGAGAGAAGAAAAGGAGAGACTGGAGAGAGAAGAAAAAGAAGAAAAGAGACGAGAGAAAGAAGAAAAAGATAGATTGGAAAGAGAAGAAAGAGCCAAAGAGCGTGAAATTAGGAAACTCGAAATTCAAGCAGAAGAGGCGGAGAGGCAGCGACAACACGAAATTCATCTGAAGCAGTTGGAGATAGAGGCACAGAGCCAGAGAACTAATGAAGCAACAGCATTAGCGAGCAGAGAACAAACAGCCCGTGCGCCAAAACTTCCACCTTTCATTGAAAATTCAGATAAGATGGACGCTTATCTGGAGCGATTCGAACGCTTCGCAAATAGCAACAATTGGAAACAAGAGACTTGGGCTATTAAACTGAGCGCACTTCTAACTGGCAAAGCGCTTGAATTTTACACCTGCTTACCAAGAGAAGAAGCCGAAGATTATACACAGTTGAAAGCCGCCCTGCTGAGACAGTATGACTTTACTGAAGAAGGTTACAGGCGACGATTTAGGAACTGCAAGCCTGAAGAAGGAGAAACACCCCGCCTATTCATTGAAAGAATCAGAAGCTACCTGGAGAAATGGATAGAGCTGGCTGGCCTAAACAGAGAGTACCAAGACTTGTGTGACCTCATCATCAAAGAACAAGTTTTCAGCGCATGTTATAAGGACCTGGCCGCCCACCTCAGAGAGCAAAAAGACCAGTCACTAAAGGCCCTGGCCGACTTCGCTCAAAGATACCTTGACGCTCACAACATGAAGTTCGGGTCCAGTAAGCCACAGCGTGTGTCTGCACCAGCAGAGGAAATCCACAATGTCAGAGACACCCTGAGATACAAGCGGGTGGAGAACCTGACATGTTTTCTCTGTGGAAAGAAAGGTCACAAAGCAATACGGTGTCCTTCTAAAGATGTTCCCCGAGGTGACAACATCAGAAGATCCAACCAAGATCGTGGGATAGCAGGCAGAAGCAGTACCACGTCTCAACACAGAACTGCCGCTGTATTAGCCAATGATGTGACCTCATCCAATGACTTTGAGTCTAGAGAAACGCGAGTGACACCAGAGCTTGATTGAATCTTTCAAAAAGAATGGACGCATCCCAGTAGGAGATGGAGCTACATTTTTACCAGTCTCAAACATCGCGCTGCCTGAGAATGAAGTGCCGAACATGCCGGTGGTGTCAGGATTCGTCGGCGACACACCAGTGAGAGTGTTGAGAGACACTGGTTGTAGCTGCATCATTGTGAGAGAGGACCTAGTAGCTGAAGACCAGAAGCTACAGGAGTGGACCACCCTCATTTTGGCTGACGGAACTGTAAGGATTATCCCCCTTGCCAAAGTCAGTGTCGACACCCCATACTTGACAGGAGAGGTGAAGGCGTTGTGCGTGAAGACGCCAGTCTACGACCTCATCATCGGAAACATTGATTGTGCCAGAAACGCAGACGATCCAGATCCAGAGTGGAGACCTGAAATATGTTCTGTTACCACGAGAAGTCAAGCAAAGAAGAGTCACCAGACCATCCCTCTAAAAGTGGCGGACAACACGGAAGCAGTCGCCATGAATAGGGACAGGCTGGTGGAGATACAGAGAGGTCAAGACAAACCTAAATTGGCGGATTCGGTGCGTCGTGCTGATGACGAAGGACTAGACGACGAGAACCTGTTTGACCTTAATGAACTCCGACACAAAGAGGATGTAGAAGACATCCAGTTCGGTCAGAATCTGACCCAGACTCAACGTGAAGAACTGCGCGTCCTGACTCAAGAGTTTGAGCATCGGTTTACACCTGACCCAGGGACAACAGACACCATCCAGCATGAGGTAAACCTGACGTCAAACGAGCCAGTTCGCAGCAAACCTTATCGTCTTCCTTATAACACGAGGGAAGAATTGAAAAAGGATATCAAGGAAATGCTGAGTCTGAATGTCATCAGAGAGTCCGAGTCACCATATGCGTCCCCAGTTGTCATCGTGAAGAAACCAGATGGATCCAACCGAGTGTGTGTGGACTATCGCAGACTCAATAAACTAAATATCTTTGATCCAGAGCTTATGCCCACAGCGAAAGAACTGTTCCAGAAGGTCAGTGGAGACCGATTTTTCTCCAAAATTGACCTAAGCAAAGGGTATTGGCAAATCAAGGTTGCAGAAAAAGATATCCCCAAGACAGCGTTCGTCACACCCGACGGTCATTGGGAGTTCCTGAAGATGCCTTTTGGTATGGTGAACAGTGGTGCCACATTGAAGAGAGGACTGAAAAAGATCCTAGAAGATATGCAAAATGTGGTCTTTTATTGGGACGACATTTTGATCCATACCAAAACTTGGGGGGACCACCTCAAAGCCCTCCGAGAACTGTTCCAAAGACTGTCAGATGCAAATTTCACCATCCGTCCAAGCAAGTGTATTCTTGGGGCTGACAACATAGACTTCATTGGACATAAATTGAGCGAAGGTTTAAAGGGGCTACACGACACCAACGTGCAGAAGATCAGGGATGCCCCGCGACCTACGACCAAGACGCAAGTCCGCTCATTTATGGGCTTGGCGAACTTTTTTTTTTTTTTTTTTTTTGGCATCCTGTCTCGGAAGACAATGGAGTATATGCGCTTGCTGGGTCAGTCACTAGAGTGACCTCTCCAGGGCGCAAGCCTGGGCGAAG
This sequence comes from Semisulcospira habei, assembly GCA_036245525.1. Lineage (NCBI taxonomy): Eukaryota > Metazoa > Mollusca > Gastropoda > Semisulcospiridae > Semisulcospira > Semisulcospira habei. Next base: position 49,507,141 of record BTPG01000001.1, read on the forward strand.
TGTATGGAGATCCTGGGGTGCCCAGTCGTCAAGATCCCCCTCTCGGCCTCGCTGATGTATCCAAAGGAATGCAAAGCAGTACGTTTGGCACCAGTTTGGCTGCAGGAGCTGCCAGAACAGTGCGTGAATACAGGCAGCTGTCTGCCTTCGGGGCTCCACTCCTGATTTGAAGGGTTTACTCCCCCACATTTGGCCGTTGGATCCAACCTGATCTCCTCCGTCCTCACTAGCCGTTGGCTGTCAGAAACAGCTCATCCGCCTAGTGGTGCAATGTGAACACCACCCCCTCACGTGGTTTAGCCCACCAGCTGAGGTGGTTTGCCAGGGTGTGGCGCTTGGAGCCAGCACGTGAGAGATTAAGGAGATGGATGAGGACCAGTGATGCCCGTCCGTCCTATGTAGGACGCAGCTGCCGAACAGCAAAGGTGCTACCTCTATCCAGAGCCCCCTACACCCTAGCTTGGCGAACTACTACCGGGAGTTCATACCAAACTTTGCGGCAGTCACAGCACCCCTGACTCATTTGCTGAGAAAAGGACAACCTAACATAGTGAAGTGGGAGGAGGCCCAAGATCGAGCATTCCAGGCGGTTCGAGACATCCTAACCGAGAAGCCTGTTCTACACCTTCCTGACCCGTTGAAAACGTTCTTCTTAAGAACAGACGCCTCCAAAGAAGGAGTAGGTGCAGTCTTGATGCAAGAGGATAACGGAAAACTCCACCCAGTGAGCTGCGCCAGCAAAATGTTGACCAGAGCTGAGAGAAACTACTCGACCATCGAGAAGGAGTACCTAGCCATCATCTGGGGAGTAAGGCAATTCGAACTGTACCTTCTGGGAGTGCCATTTGTTCTCCAAACAGACCTTCAGCCCTTGAACTATCTAAACTCTGCAAAGTTTACAAATTCTCGTATTATGAGATGGGTGATGTTCTTGCAGAATTTTGACATTAAACTACAGTCTATCAAGGGTTCGCAGAATTTTGGAGCAGATTACCTGAGCAGAGCAGTTTAAATGAACATTTCTGTGTCCAGAACATTTGTATGAAACATTTCGATACTCAGGACTGTTTACAGGAATTGTGAGATGTTTATTTTAATTTGATTTTTGATGTGAAATTATATTTGTTTAGGGTTTTGTGTAGGTTTACACAGCCACAACCGTATTTTTGAAATTTGAGAAGAAATTTTTGTGAAATTTCATTCTTAAGAGGGGGTAATGTTACGATTGTGGTTGTATTATCCTGTGAGAGCATGCGTGTGTTGATCGTAGGTAACGATCCGATGTTTATTTGAGCTATCTTGGTTACGATTCACGTGTCTTTTTAGTAAGATTTTCTTTTGTTCGTGAGTAGAGCCGATTTCGTTTTGTTAAGTTTAGTCCGGAACGTTCTAGGAAGGTCGCACTGTCTAGTGGCCTCGTAAGTGTCACGTCGGTTAGTTGACATCGCAACATTTTCGCTACTTTTTGTTTTCCTGTGCGCGTGAACTGAGCAGCCTTTGTTTTGTTTTGGGAATGTTCTCGTACCTTTTTGAGCTATCATGGAACGTGGTGATAGGGCTACCATACTTTTATGTGACTTAATTATACGCTAGAATTTAGAGCTGAAGTGAGCAGCCTAGTTTTTGTAGCCTGTTATAGTTTTTTTGTTGTTGAAAGTTTATGTTAATGAGTTTCGGCTGTGTGTTTCGTTCTGATTGGTTGAGTTGTATGATTTCCATAGAAGATTCTAGATTTTCGTAGTATTTATAAGGAGGGCGCTGGGAAAGCCCGTTCGTACATTGTCTTGCTTTGTCAGTAGTAGAGACACATAGTTTATTGCGAGAGGCGCTGTGTATAAGAAACTTTGTGTCGCAGTGTGGACATCGCAGAAGAGACTTTGTATCAGTAGTTTGTGCATTTGAAAGTGCATTACTGTGTGGATATCGCATCGCTGAATTAAATATTGTTGGAACTGTTACTCCAGTATTGTCTACATCCTTAAACCACGTGTGACGGATTGCAGCTGAACGAGGTTTATTTTAAAGAACTCTACGTGTGTGTGTCTGGTGTGTTTATCATACTTCGACTACAACTCCACCATGTAACAGAAGATAGAGATTATTCGGGCAATTTTTGTCGATATCATTATTTCACGATTTTTGCTAACAAAAATGCATATGACTGCACCACTCATTTTTCCCAGATCTCCTTTATTTTTCTCTGTAAAATAGAGAAGAATAGAGAATCCTGAAGCTTCTTCATTGTCTTAAGTTGACCCTATTAATTTACTAATTAAGGTCATTAATGTCCACATGACCGTTTCTCTCAAATTAAACCAAAACCATATAGTACACTCGGTTAAATAGACTAAAAGCATTTTACACACACCCTGTCAAAGTTGATTTCTGAGGAACAATATTTTCTCAAGTAGAACTTTATACATTACTAACAAGTTGCAACTAACTTTTAAGAACCTGCAGAGGTAACCTTCAAGTTAGTTGTCATAAGAACTTATTAATTACTTACCATAAGAACTTATTACTTACTTACTGTAAGTTCTTATAAAGTTCTTACAAGAACTTGACTCCAGTCCCAAGATACTCAGTCAATTTTACCAAGATACCAGGACAATAAAAATCTTTTTTTTCTCAGTAGTACTCTGGCGGTGGAGCGGATGGGGCTAAATAATCAGGCACAAGTGGTGTAAAGGATGTGTCATCTTTCTGCGAAGCATATGACAAAAATATTGATTGATTACCAAATCTAATTTTTATTTGCTTTAAAGAATTCCGTGAAGTTTTTCCGTGGTTTCCTGAACACCAATCTGTTTTCCCATCTCTAAAAATCTGACCTTTAGTTCTTCAACATTCACAGGAGATTGACTACACATCTTATTCTGTATTTCAGATTTTTGTTTTTTATAATTGTTCAAATCATCCTGCACTCTCTTAAATTCTTCGTCACTAATAAAATTGTTCTCCAAAGCTTTACTTATAATAAGTTTCATACTGCTGAGCTTCGCTCCAACCAGAGTACTCAACGCTTCATGTTTCTGTAATTTCGTATGAAATCTCTTGTTAAGACCTTTCAAACCAAAGCATGCCCGTCCTGCGGCAATGCTAGCTCCTTCAAGTCCAATTCCAATTAAACTGCCGATTCCAGTAGCAATCAGTGCAATACCTCCTACAGATAATCCAGCTGAAACCATACCAACAGCCATAGATGTGTTTTGTACAGAATTAAAAACTGTCTTATACCGTCTTTTACATCTGGAGTATCTTGCCTCCTGGGTCACCGATGACATCCTCGATCTCTGTGATGAGAGGAGAGCCTGGAAGAAAAAGAGAGGCCAAGACCTCACATCAGCAAACAAGTACAGACTTCTCAACAAGAAGATCAGGAAGAGGATGAAAGAAGCCAAAGAAGATTGGATTGAAGACCAGTGTTGTAGCGTGGAAGAGGGCATGGCAAACGGCAACAGCAAGAAGGCTTATGAAACGCTAAGGACCCTCACCAAGACTCAACAGCGAACAGCCACAGTCATCGAAGACAGCAGCGGCCAACTCCTTACGGAAAACACTGCTGTACTAAACAGATGGACTGAGTACTGCCGAGACTTGTATAACTACAAGGCTGAGCCAGACACCAGCATCCTCCAAAACAACCAGGCTGGGGCCAGGAAGGCTGAAGACCTGCCAGTGTTAGCTGAAGAGGTGGAAGCAGCCGTACGCAGCCTGAAGGGAGGAAAGTCTCCAGGTGTAGACAACATACCTGCTGAACTGTTGAAACATGGAGGAGAAGTAACAACGAAGGTCCTCACTACACTCTGTCAAAAGATCTGGGAGCAAAAGAAATGGCCAGTAGAATGGACACAGTCTCTAGTGATCCCGCTCCCCAAGAAAGGAAACATGAAACAGTGCCAGAACTACAGAACTATCAGTCTGATAAGTCACCCTAGCAAAGTAATGCTTAGAATCATTCTCAACCGCCTCAAAACTTTCGCCGAGGAACTGCTGGCAGAAGAACAGGCTGGCTTCAGAGTTGGAAGAAGCACTGTAGAGCAGATTTTCAACTGCCGCGTCCTGATCGAGAAACATCTGCAGCATCAGCGCGAACTCTACCACAACTTCATTGATTTCAGGAAAGCATTTGATCGGGTCTGGCACGACGGACTCTGGCAAGTCATGAGATCGTTCAACATAGAGGAGGGACTGATCCAAATGATAGAAGCGCTTTACAAGAACGCCTGCAGCGCGGTTCTACTTAACAATCAGTCAGGCGAGTTCTTCAGGACGACGATCGGTGTCCGTCAAGGATGCCTGCTCTCTCCTGTCCTTTTCAACATATTCCTGGAGAAGATCATGCAGGAAACCCTCCACGACCACCATACTTCAATCTCTATTGGTGGCAGATCCCTGTGCAATCTTCGATTCGCAGACGATATTGACCTCATGGCAGGCAGCAATAGTGAGCTCCAAAACCTGACAGACAAACTTTCAAGTAGCGCAGGGTCTTATGGCATGGAGATCAGTACGGATAAAAGCAAAGTGATGATCAACACCACAAGCGACAGCAGCAGCAACATTCACATGAACGGCCAGAAGCTAGAAGAGGTCAATAGCTTCAAGTACTTGGGAGCCACCCTGTCCAAAGACGGTAGTTGCGTAGCAGAGATCCGTATCAGGATAGGTACAGCAACATCCGCAATTGCCAGGCTGGACAGGATATGGCGAAGTAACTCCATCAGCTTCACCATCAAGTACAGGCTTTACAAGTCTCTCGTAGTGTCTATTCTACTCTACGGCTGTGAGACTTGGACACTGCTTGCAGACTCAGAAAAGAAAATCCAGGCCTTTGAGAACAAGTGCCTGAGGAAGTTGCTCCGCATCTCGTACCGCGAGCACAAAACCAACGAATATGTACGGAGCATCGTCACCTCCCTGGTGGGCCCACATGAACCTCTTCTGGCAACCGTGAAACGGCGCAAGCTTGCTTGGTTTGGCCACGTGACCCGACACAACACCTTGTCCAAGACTATCCTCCAAGGCACTCTCGAAGGAAGTCGTCGGCGAGGTCGTCAGAGAAAGAGTTGGGTCGCAAACATAAAAGAATGGACCGAACTCGAGATGCCAGACTTGCTTGCCACCGCCCAAAATAGAACTCAGTGGAGAGCACTGTCTGTTGCTGCTGCCTTTCAGTCCCCCCAACGCCCAGTTCGGGCAAGGGACTGATGATGATGATGATGATCTTGCCTCCTCTCTCTCCAAATATTTAATTGCTTCTGTAATATTATTTAATCTGAATGCGTCTGCCTGTAATGTTTTATCTGATGCAATTGGCACATGCGGATCAATCAGCACAGACTCAAGCATCGGTAGTTGCGGATAGAAGTTTAACATTTTTTGTATTCACAAATATTTTTATTTAATCAGCAATTACATTTAGCAACTCATCAAAAGTGTATAATTTGCTGGCGTAATAAATGAAACAAGATCAATGTGTTTCAGTTTCATGTAATTTAGAAAAACAAAAGTTGTTTTGTCGACCAATATCTTGACAGCTGGAATACTGCTCGAAACCTCAAAAACATCTACATTTTTTCTAATATCAATAAAGACCTTTGATGATTCTGTCACTGTTTCATCCCATGTAAGTTTAATTCCCTGCACAAAAAAATGTCTCTTTGGCAGAAGAAACAGATCTCATGATAATTTCAAATACTATTGTCGCTTCTCTTGTGATGGTAAAGTTTGCTGGTACAAACACGACCTTTGCATCTGATCTGCCCTTCCTATGCGTAAGAAGATACCTCTGTTTCTCATACACAAGCACTTGTAGTTTATCTCTGTTAATGTTGTCTGGGGCAAAGCTTGAAACAAGACTTACAATCAACGGCCCAGAGTTAACAACACTAAGGCTCCTTCGTCATCACTATATACATAAGGACTAATAAATTCAAACTTTATGTCCCAGTCAATTGTTGGTGGCGATGCAGGCACAGGCAGCACAGGTGAAACTACCCACTTATTACCCACATGTATTAAGTTGTAGGACGCATTATTTACAGGCGGACTAGGTACAGTAACATCACGCAGTTGACCAAGTTTAGGAATCAGCCTTTGGCCATCTTTCATGTCATCGATTACTTTCTGCTTGTACATACCAAAAGAATCAAGTTCAAAACCATATACTTCTCTGATTTCCCCCTTCTTTTCAAAATCCTGTACATCAGCCAAATCTTTCAACTCTGTTACAGGACATGCGACTGGAATAATTCTCGACTTTGGACCAGCACTCATTTTTATAAACAAAAATAAAATGATTTAACTTCCAACACAGCACTAAAATCATGCATAACAACTGGTTTATCATCTTGATTAGTTACAGATATACACAGTGACTCAAAGAAACTAGAACCTAATTTCTTAAACTGCAAATTAGGAAATCTAGCAACCACACTTTCACAATAGGATGCAGTTCCAGTTGGCAAGCTTCTCAACAAAGTTGAAGGCTTACCATTGTGAACATTTCCAGTTGTGTTTAGTTCTTTCAAATAAACATTTAATACTGTGTGTACTGACAAATAAACAGGATATCTTCCAATTATTTTTTCTTTTTTTGGGCTTCATTTTAAATCCTTTTTCTAATGTCCAATCTTCATCACCACTAACACCTAAAATACCAATATCAGATTTGGTTAAAAAACCAAGTAGTATTAAAAGTTTGTCTGTTAATACAAGCTGGCTATCTTTTGGAAATTCCAATGTAACAAGCAAGTTAGCTGGATTTAAAGTTGTTTTAATTTTATACACATCTTGTAAAAATTCAGCTATAGTACAAAAGTCATAATATCCAGGCTGTAAGTGATTAGCGCCCCAACTTGTACGACCTATAGTTCCATGTACAGAATATTCACCGTCATCTGTTACATTAAACCACTTTACAGTGTAAAACATTTCATGGATAGCTACAGCCTTGCTACCATCACGATTATCAATTCCATTAGTTAACCACACTTGTTTGCTTGTATCAAAATTTGTTAAGGTAATAAACATTTTTATTATCTCATAAAAAAGCACGATGGAATTTAAATCACCAACCATTACCACTACAAACGTGTTTCAATTTAATATGGATGCCAAGTACAATGTTGCACCAACTTATGAACAGAAAATAATTCAACTAAATCAGCTCGACATAGCTGTATCCGAACAAGATTTATTTCAAGCCAAAATACCTAACCCCTTCGACCATTACCTAAACCCTCCAATAACAAATGATGCTATGGCAAGAAAGTGGTCCTCAATTTCACTACAGTTGTTTCAAAACCAACTTAACTTTGCAATACTGTGTTCAACTACAGGCTGTGGTGTTTCATTTACAGACCATTTGAATCACTCAAACAAACTGATTAGGTCTGTGTATCGTTTCCACACATACTACCAGCTTAGAAGAATACTGTACAACTCCATACCCCACTACCCACTGAATCCAGTTTTAACAGGTATAACAACCCCATGGATATGAAAGCATTTGAACGCATCTGTAATGAATTTAACATTAGTAGCGGGTATGACTTCACACAAAAACTTGATGATCACAATGGCATGGGTACATTGTATTACGCTGTGAGTCACAGACAATACCCTCAAGATTACTACCCCGGTTATACTTCATTTTCATCAAAATCATAAGTCTGGTTAGGATCAATAGAACAGAAACAGTCTAATGCCTGAACCACATTTATCTTGGACAAAAGTGACGGGTTTACTCAAGCGGGAGTCAAGCACGTACATGAGTCTATCAGAACATATGTATGGTGTATACTGGGTGCACAATCATTAACAAAATCAAACATTTTAAATGGGAGTGGTAAATTTGAAGCACAAAAACAGTTTCTTGCAAACCTTGAAGATTCAGTAAACTCAGTGGTTGATCTCCCATCAAGCATACAACGATACCAAGACATACTTAGATATGCGAGATCAAAAGTTGACTTTGTAGTTGGCATCGGGTTATACATGTTACCATCTGACCTTCAATTACAAATGGGAACAATAATAAATTATAATAATGAAATCATTGTTGCTGGTGTTTTTCAGAAATTATGACTCAATCAATCTGTGAACTTGGGGGCAACAACCACACGTCTACAGTTGTTAAAACCTGTACAGACAGTATCAGCCCCAGCCCTGACACCAGCACCCATACAGCCAGTACAGTCAGCCCCGGCCTCTCAGGTCCTTTCGTCTCCTCGGGTAAACACACATGAGTCAGAGAGAACTGCATTGGTAATAGGCCTTACTGGATTAGGGATATTACTTCTTTACCTGTTTCATTAAATAACCCACCATTAATCCTCCTACTGTAACCAAAAAGACCCACACATTTTCCACCATAAACCCAACTACCTTTGCCGCTGAACTAATCAACCAACTGACAACTGTGCCTATTATACCAGGCAAAGCATCCATTGCTTTCAGAACCAATTTTTTAAAGCAAGTCTGATATGTGTGACAGCTGTTTTTTTACCCACGACTGTAAATCTTTTGGGTCTGTTAGTGGTGCTGGAGGTGCTGGTGGTGCTGGCGTTGGTACGGCACCACTGCTTGCACCACCAGAGACAGCCAACACAACAGTACTGATAATAAATCCAAGAGCAGTAATTAAACTCGCAATTGTGATACCCTGTTCTCTGAAAAGTGTTTTAAGTCTCTCAGCCAATGTTGTGTCTTTGTAAAGTATTTTCTGAATAGTTTCTCTAATCCTGTTGACCTGTGTTTTCAGTTTTTCTCTTCCAATACTAATCGTATCTAATCATCCTGATTTTTCTATCTGCAAATCATTTAATCTGTGTTGTATTCTTTCTTTCATTTCTGTGTCAAGATTGCCATTGTCTGCGGTAGCCAGTTTTTCTTTTTCACATTCTATGTGTTTATCAAGCTCACCCAGTTTGGCTACATTGTTTACCATTTCACCTCTTATTGACTGCAGTGACTTATCCAAGCCTATAATCTCCCACACTGACAAAGGTGGGTCATCTATTGTTTTCATAGCGTCATTTATTTGTCCTTCAGTAAATGAGGTTTCTTCTGTTACCGTGTTTGCTATTTCTGGCAGTCTTGTTACTGCTGCCATTTCAATTTCTTGCCCCATTGATAACCTTGTTTGCGTGTCGTGAAGGGTACTAACAAGTTGTGGCGTTAACTTCTTACTAGTACCAACACCAAGGTAACGCTGCAGTGCTGCCTCACCACCTACATCAGTTTTAATTGTACTTAAAGCTCTAAACTTAGCAGGACTCTTTTTATGTGTTAGATACACATTACCTCTGTCTGTATTTACAAATAAGTGACCTTTATCATATTCAAACTGATTAGGATCTATTACATCTGGGCACACACAAACACTGTCATAAAATGAGTTTACTTTGTCTTTTAACAGTTTGTGATGCATAGGAGAAGTATTTCCCATTCCAGTCATTCCAGTCATATCTGTGATAATAGTATCTGAGATATTCATGTCATCCATTTCAAACTCATCATGATTAAATCCTCCTGTGGCCATTGTTTTTATTAATTTAATATTTTTGATTTGTGCATAATAAAATGACATCATCTTATGGATCAAAGTTAGACCCATATAGGAAACTACGTGAGCCTCTTGGTGTTAAGGGCATTAGGCAATCAATTGTCATCACAAACAATCCAAGTACCATAGACCAGAACCAAACACTTACAGTCAAGTTTCCAAACCTAGGTCCCAGTGACGTTATTGTTCCTGGCACTGCACGCCTTGCATTTAATATTGAACTATCATCAGATGCAGACGTAAACAGAACACTAGTTAACAATCTAGGCAGAGCAATTATTAGAACTATTAAAGTAAAACTTGAAGGACAGGAAGTGTTTAGTCTTGACGATGCTGATGTGTTTTACTGTTGCAAAGATTTGTGGCTTACAAGAGAAGAAAGAGAAGATTGTATTTATCAAGGCATACAGACAGATAACATTGGTAAACTCCGAATCGATGCTGGAGACAAAACAACCACTGCAGCCAAGGACGTTATAATGGCTGAAACATACGGAACCAGGTTTTACATTCCACTTGAGTTTGAAATCCTAACAGCGCATTTACCTTATTACCAAGGAGCACTGAATGACCGTCTGAGTTTTGAACTAACCTTCAATGACAACTCCAAAGTTATTAAATCATCTGATCTCAATGCAACATATAAGATATCTAACATCTCTTTGGAATACGAAATTGTCACACACACTGAACTAGCTAGACTCATTCAAAATCAGTACCAGTCAAGACTTCCAATTTATTATGACAGGGTGATTAGGCACAGTTTAATGCATAAAGACAAAAGTGACCCAATGTGGAACATAAACTTAAACACACCTGCCAGGTCACTGAAAGGTATTCTCATGTTGTTTGTTGAACCAGCGAGTCCATACAAAAGGGATTCAGAAAAATTCTACAATCCAAAGATTACACATTTATCTTGTACAATCGAAGGCCGTCCTAATCAAGTGTACACATCAGGAATGCTGCCTTACCAGCACTATGATGAGATCACTAAATATTTTTCGGGTGGAAGACTTAGAGAAAAACCAGCAAACATAACAAGCAAAGATCTACATCTGTATGACGTTAGGATCGGAAATACCTTACAAACACGTATGCACTTTGGATAGACCTGCGTAGTACAGACGATGACTACCTACATGGGTCAGGTCATACTGTTGGAAACGGCAGTGATGGAATTACAATTCAGATACAAAAAAGGTTGAAAAAGCCGAAGCCATAAACATATATTTGTATCTGATTTATGATGCACAACTCAATATTGCAGAAAGCGCACTAAATGGTCACATATATTAAAATTATATTGTGCATTAAAATGAACTTGATGACACTCGACCCACACTGTGGCGTATTTTGCGGTGCCACAGGATGTGGTAAAACTGAATTTGTACTTAATCTATTACAAACAAGATACATCCACCATTTTGAAAACATAGTAATATTTTGTCCTACTATCAAACACAACAAAGCTTATCACAACCGTTTATTCATTAGGACTGACAGCAACATTTACTTAGTCGACCCTGAGAAAAAAACTGAATGGCTACGTACAACATTTTTACAAGCAATTTGAAGGACAGTCAACTTTGTTTATAGTTGACCACTGTTCAGCAGAGAAAGACATTGTCAAGAAGAGAAACACCTTAGCAGAATTGGCTTTAGTGGCACACACGCAAATGTCAGTGTATGGATTCTCACTCAAAAATATAATGCTGTACTGAAAGATTTTCGAGAACAGTTAAAGTTTATCTGTTTGTTTTACTGTAAGGATCATGACAGCTTTGAAGACTGTCTCAGAGAGAACGATGTAATACCAAATAAGCATGAACGGGATGATGTGAAGAACAAACTGAAATCAACTAAGCATCTAAAGCTTATTTTAAAGACAGATCAGCCCACATGGTATGGGTTAGTGAATTAATTTATAGATTTGTTTTGTCCAATAAAAATGACAGACGGACAAACCCACACAGTTGATGTTACAGACTGCTTCAAAGATGTTAAGTGTTTTTATGACTTAAAATCACGTGTGTTTGAACCCAGCTTTAAACTCTCAACACCGCCAATGAAGATATACATGCCATATAATGTTATTTTGGAATATTCTGATGGATCACCACGTTATGATTACGAGACTGTTGATCTTAAGACAAATGCTTTTAAAGTTTATGATGCTAACAGTGGCTGGTTTGAGGCACTGTGTAAAGACATATTTGGTCAACTAAGAAAACTACATTGTTATATTGAAAGTGTTACATTCAATAAAGTGATATTACACCTGCAGGACAAAACGCCAAGACACTCACCAGGGAAGTGGTTGATTTGTTTTGGTGAGTAAAGTAAATTTGTTTATTGTAGCTACACGTAAAGCGGTATTACATAAAGTGTATTTTTTTCCCCATTTATTATTTTGTCAGAAAAAATAAAAATGATGGACAATACACAAAGCCCATCAGGCTCATCTGGCTTAACCCTTTGAACCCGGCAAACCGCTGTAGCAGTTTGCGGCCTCGTATATCCTTCAGCCCAGGAAACCGCTACAGCGGTGTCAGGTGTTTTGTATCATGCACCCGGTGATGCGCGAGCCTCACTGCGCGTGTGGTGACCTTGCCCTTCACACTGGCACATCCTGTTTACACTGACAGGGTCATGTACGTTCGTCTGTGGTATGTGGTCAGTTTTGCAGCGCTAGCGTGGGAATTATGGTCGGAATGGCGAGTGGATGTGTAGCTATTCGGAGTGATACAATTTTGTGTTTGGAGACATGGTTTCAACAACAGATAGCTTCACATTGGAACATGTGTACCTACATACCGCGTGGCAGCATAACCACGTGTTGGCAGTGTCAGCTAGAGCGATCGCCGTTTGAGGCACTGACAACGGCAATTACTTACAGCTTGATTCTGAGGCTGAATTCGGAGGTTCTAATTGATATTCCGTTTTTTTGATGCCACACCTTGGTGCACCTGTAGGTGACTCTGTGGACACCCAACGACACACATTGGTCACATGTGTAGTACGTGTATAGTCTTTACAACACTGGTATTTCCATCCGATCATGTACGAGACACAACACAGACACACTGATCATCATTCGACGCTGCTTATTACATGTTGTCTAGACCGTGGATATACCTTATCAGTGGCAGGTGTAAACATTGACATCTGGTGACAAGGTAGGGGCCTTACGTTGTATCGGCATGCTGGAAATGCATGGACACATACATGTCACAGTAACAGACGCCCTATTTAATGATGCATGTTAAGTACCAGCGACCTGTCATGCACGAAAGACATTTTTTTCAATTTTATTGTCACCTGTCACTATTTTTGTCACCAGGCATTACGACACATGTGACACAGTGTGGTCAAATCCATAAAACGGTAGTCCATCCAATGGCAAATCTGTACATATATACCTATATGGGGATATCTGTTGTAAAGTATTATTTACAAATATTTTACAGTGCACACCCATTTTGAACAGAAATTTCTCAAATAAAGTCAGGGCTGAGGGTATATAGACTTCTTATTTACTCAGGGTTCAAAGGGTTAAGAAACGTGTTTCACACAACAGACTTGCCTATATCTAATAGTAACAATGTCTATGAATCGATAGAAAACTCTTTTTCTGTCATACAAGATAATCTTCTTACAGGCAGTGTAAAGATTCAAGTTGTTGCTAAAATAGAATTTACTAGAGTAGACGGTGAAGTGATTGTATCGTATATATCAACAAGACAACACACAGTTAACACAAGAAGAGAATTGGAGAACGTGTTTAGACAAAGATTGTTGCCTGACTTTCTTGAAGCAATTGACAGTGCAAAAATGAAGGGGTCTGGTTGGCATGAAAGCCGTGTACATGAACTACAATTAAAACAGTCAAGGTATCATCCTGTAATAGGTAAATCATGGCTGCCACTGCCAACAGAGGTTGCAAACAAAAAGGCTGATGTTAATATTCAAAACAATGATAATCACTGTTTCATGTGGTGTGTGCTTGCTAAACTACACTTTGTAAAATCAAGACCTGATCGCGTATCTAACTACACCAAATTTGTAAATGAACTCAACTTCAGTGGCATTGATTTCCCTGTTAAAATAGAGGACATAGATTTGTTTGAAAAACTCAATCCTGGTATATCTGTAAATGTGTATGTATGGCATAATGAGTCTGTTGACAAGTTACAACCCATTAGAGTATCACCACTTGCTCCAACCTACGGACAGTCAGAAGATAAACATGTTGACATGTTGCTAATTGGTGATAATGATAACTTTCACTACACAATTATCAGGAGTATGTCACGACTAATTCATAATCATGTATCAAAACACAATGGCAAACAGGAAGTGTGTAAAAGATGTTTACAAAGGTTCTCCTCTATTTCAATAGCGCACAAACATGTTTTGCACTGTAGGTCAGCTGATGACATACAAACAGTACTTAAGTATCCAGATCCTGGTAGTCAAGTGTGTTATAAGAATTATGGGAATCAACAAAAGCTGCCGTTTGTAGTGTATGCTGATTTTGAATCACTGGTAGTTCCGTATGATGGTCCTGTTCCAGAGTCATTACCAAAGACTATAAAGTTGAGTGACCAAGTGGTGTGTTCTTTTGGATACATTATTGTTAGGTCAGACGGACAGCATTCAGAACCTGTTATCTACAGAGGGGAAAATGCAGCATGCCTGTTTTTAACAGAAATGAGACATCTGTATAGCAAGGTAGTACAGTATCTGACAACATGTCAGATGCCTTTGGTGATGACAGAAGAAGACAAACTGAATTTTGATACAGCTGTGATGAGTTGGATTTGTGAACAACCTTTAGGAAATGACAAAGTTTGTGACCATGATCACATAACGGGGTGTTACAGAGGTGCTGCACATAACAATTGTAACTTGCTATTAAAAATAGATCCTAAGACATACAAGTTATCTATCTTTTCCCACAATCTAAAGGGGTATGATTCACACATTATCATGCGTGCTGTGGTTGAGTCTTACAGAAACATAAGTTGTATAGCGCAGACAAATGAGAAATATTTGACTTTTAGGCTAGACAACAAATTAGTGTTTTATGACTCTATGCAACATTTGTCTTTAGGGCTTGCTAATCTGGCAGACGGACTGTCATTGTTTCCAATAACAAGTAAATATTTTGAGCCTGAGTTAATTAACTCTTACCAGTTCGCTCCCTTGGCCATCGTATGTATACATACGAAGCCACGCCCATGGAAAATTCCATCGTGTTTACTGAATTAAAACCAATTAATTTTGACTCTCAGTATTATTGTCATAACTTATTGACATTGGAAAGTCACTTTCATATGATAGAATGAAAAAAATATTAATTTTGAGTTTGTTCGTGACCTTTGTTATCGATCGAGTCACTACGCCCACCATCTTGCTTTCCCTACTGCGTTATTTTCACTGCTTGCGATTTCTCTCTGCGAATATTCCGTCAAAATGAGTTCATCTGAGTCCGAAAGTGAAGAGTATCTCACTGAAGGAGAATCTTCCAGCAACCAGGCCACTGAACATGATTCCAGCTCCAGCGATGTGGAAAAAACGAAAGAAAACCATCGCAGGTCATTGTGACACTTTCTATTTTGGTTTGACCGTGTGCTATCCATGTGAGTCTTTGTTTACCTATTGTCTGGTTCAGAATCGTGAAACTTTATGAAGTACATAAACAAGTTTTATTACTTGCTGTGTATTGCCTCAGTGATATTTTCAGCAAGTCAGAGATTTTCAGAGAAGCACATGTTTGTTGTCTCAGTCATGCCAGGTGTTGACACGCCCACTTTTTCCTGCCCTTGACCGGTGTAGATTATGTTGCGTAACTCTTAGAAATTTAAACACATTTTCTTGAAACTTCACAAAAATGTGTAGAAATGATTTGTCCACACACTGGATTCACATTTTAAACAAAGGGGCAAGAAACAAAAAAAATTTCTTCTTAGTGACTTTCGTGAAAACTGTTTTTGGAAACCGGACACCATTTTTTCTTCGTCGCTAAATAAACAACAACTTCTAAACTATGTTAAGTACAGACTTTTTACTTATCCTGACTGAAAGCTGACTCAATGCACTTTAATATGATATATAATAAGCCAACTTTTGACCACTAGAAGAGCTTTCAGCAGCATTTTTGCTTGGTCATGTGTGAGGGTAAAAGTCATTTTGTTCACTGGCCTCAAATAGAGCGAACTGGTAAGAGTTAAGAAAGGTATCTACCCTTATGAGTACATTGATCACTGGGTTGTGTTTGAGGAAAGGAGACTACCACCTAAAGATTCTACCTTAAATGGTAAAGGTATTTCTGACTCTGATTACCAGCATGATCTTGATGCATGGGGTAAATTAGGGTGTCAGACAATTGGTGACTAGCATGACCAGTACTTGAAAGCTGACATTTGCTTGCTAGCAGACATATTTGAAAGTTACCGTGAAAGGGTTTGTTACATTACAGCCTTGACCCAGCTTGCTACATAACTAGTCCTGGCATGACATGGGATGCATTTTTGAAATCCAGTAAAATATTTATTGACCTGTTGTCTGATCGTACGATGGGTGAAATGGTGGAACGTGGATTGAGAGGCGGCATTAGTATTGCCACGAACAATTATGCCAAAGCCAACAACAAATATCTGACGACCTTGACTTTGACCCCTCAAAGTCAAGGTCATTCATTACGTACCTTGACGCGGACAATTTGTATGGATATGCGATGTGTGAGTTATTGCCCTTGAAAAACTTTTGTCTGCATGATTTGTCACAGTATGACATAACACAGTCAGGGTTATCAAACTATATTTTGACTCTTGACCGGAACAATGCGAAGGGTTGGATCTTTGAAGTAGACCTAGAGTACCCACACCATCTACATGATTACCATAATGATTATCCATTGCAGTTGAGAAAATGAGTATGACTGGGAAAAAAAGAAGACACTAAACTTGTGCCGAATTTAAGTGATAAATTCAATTATGTTTGCCACTATCGCTTGCTGCAGTTTTACATCAGACATGGGTTAGTACTAAAGAAAGTTCACAGAGGTATTCAATTTGATCAGAGTGCTTTTATGAAAGATTACATAATGAAGAACACAACATTGCATGCAAGGGATGGCAACACTGCATTTGACAAAGACTTTTTTAAGCTTATGAACAATGTCTGTTTTGGCAAGACGATGGAAAATAATCATCACCGCAAAGATGTGAGATTAGTAACAACTGAATCGGGTGCAATTAAACTTACAGGTAAGCCACAGTACACAGGGTATAAAGAGTTTCATTCATCATTGTATGCAGTGTCACTCAAAAAAAAAAAAAAGATTGTTAAACTGGACAAGCCAGTATTCATTGGTATGGCAATTCTTGAGTTATCAAAACTGTTGATGCTTGAATTTTATTATGATTACTTTAAACCGAAGTATCCTGAGTGTCATCTGCTATACACTGACACTGACTCTATGATCATTGATGTGCCTACTGAAGACTTTTATGAAGACATGAAAACAGAGTTACACATGTATGACACGTCTGACTATCCTAAAGATCATCCGCTGTTTAGCACACAAAGCAAGAAAGTGCCTGGAAAGTTTAAAGACGAACTGAATGGTGAGTACGTTGGACTGAGATCAAAAATGTATTCTATACTGCATCAAAAGGGAAGTCAGTCGAAAGCCAAAGGAATAAAAAAAAAAACAGCGATTAAAAATAAAGACATTCGACATGAACATTACAAGCAAGTATTAGATGGTGCATTAATGCCTGATTATCCAAACAAGTCACTGAGATCAAACAAACATAATCTTAAAATGATCCAAACACATAAGAAGTCACTGGCAGTTGGAGACACGAAACGTGTTTTTCATAGTAAGGAGAAAGCTTATGCACCTGGGCATTACAGACTTAACTTATCTGAAGGTATTTGTGATGAACTGGTCGATGAGTTAATTACTGAATTGGTCAAAAGTGAGTAACAGTGTCTGGGGGAATAATCTGTAATTCTTCTCTGACAAATGCCATCTGTGGGCCAGGCTCGTACAGGTAATATATTGATGCGTCAGCGCTGGGAATTATTTTTTTTAATATTATGAATGGTCATGGACCAGATGGGTTCAGTTGCTCTGCGTTTAAAATCATTCTCAGACTTGCCGGGCTGTTTTGTAAATAAACTTGTGTCTGGTAGTGGTGTTTTAATTTCTGACCCTGACACTGACGGTATTGTTTTCAATTTAATAGCATCAGCAGGCTTTACATGGCCTTCGTTATTCATTGCTTTTATCACATGTGGCAATCTTTTTACCCACTCCGTGTTCCGCGTGTCATGCATGAGTTTCTTAGCATACTGGTAACTGAAAAGTCTTTCTGATAATTGCTTGTTGAAATTTTCAACTATGGCCTGTGATCTGTGCACGCCTGGAATGCCGTGTCTAACCATAGACATGTCGCCAAGTCTCACAACCTACTCAAAAAGAGAGACCAGAAAGTACAACTGACAGAAACGTTGTAAAACGGAGTCAAGCTCGGGGCCCAAGGACTCTTGAGGATCTGTTGTTTATGTACTTAGTCGGGTGTCTGCATAAAGCAGAGTATGATTTTCAAAAGGAATGTGTCTCTTTTCAGCTTGAAAGCTTAGTTACAGTCTAAACATTTACACCAGTCTAACCCACCCACATGAAATTGAATAAGAGTTATTATCGTCTCATGCCGGCTGGTGGGTTACAATGGCTCGCAACAGCCATGTTTAGTCAGTTATGCACCCAGAAGAAATATCTTACAATAATATTGCAGTGGCATGAGGCCTTACTTAAAAACCTGTGTGTGTGTGTGTGTGTGTGTGTCTCTCTCTCTCTCTCTCTCTCTCTCTCTCTCTCTCTCTCTCTCTCTCTCTGTGTGTGTGTGTGTGTGTGTGTGTGTGTGTGTGTGTGTGTGAGTTCCACTTGGTTAGGGTGCTGGTTTTGGCAACTTTATTGATTGACACCCTGTATGAAATACTTGACTCCAGACTTGTCAATTTTTTACATGACGCCGCACAAGTTTGTGTGTTATATATGTGTGTGTGTATGTATATGTGTGTGTGCATGTGTGTTTGTCTGTTTGTTTGTTTGTCTGTTTGTTTGTCTGTGTTTGTTTGTGCGTGTGTTTGTGCGAATACTATTGAGAAAAAAGTTTTTTTTGTTTCTTTTGTATCTTGGTAAAAATGACTGGCCTGTTTATAGTGCAGAGTATGACCACCGTTTGATTTTCTGAGAAATCATTTTCTCCGGAACCAGTCATGAGTATATTAAGTCAACTTCAAAACATGCTGTCCTGTTGAGTGTATTGACACCTCTCAGTAACAGCCTTTTCAAAAGCCTTCAGTGGCGTGGTCGCTTATTCATAAAAGCATGTCTGCATTAAAAGGAAGTGTCCCCTCTCGCATACCTTAAATTGAATAGTGATGTGTCACAAAAGAGCATTCAGCTGTGAAAACGATTAGGCTACACAGGTGGGTAAACAGTTGGCTTATGAAATGGTGCGCGCCATAGATTTAAGAGAGGAGACTGACTTAAATGTATTTCACTTGCAGTATGTTGTTTGTGTATTCACCCATGGTTACCAGCACTGACTATGGGTGTGTGTAAAATGCTTTTAGTCTATTTAACCGAGTGTACTATATGGTTTTGGTTTGATTTGAGAGAAACAGCCGTGTGGACGTTAATGACCTTAATTAGTAATTAATTAGGGTCAACTTAAGACAATGGCAAAGCTCTAGAATTCTCTATTCTTCTCTATTTTACAGAGAAAAATAAAGGGGATCCGGGAAAAATGAGCGGTGCGGTCATATGCATTTTTGTTAGCAAAAATCGTGAAATAATGAAGTCGACAAAAATTGCTGGAATAATCTCTATCTTCCTTTCTCTCCTAGAGCTAAATTTCCACGCACCCTAAGAGAAAAGTTACTAAAAGAGGGGAAGGGGTTGCAGTCGATATTGTCGTAATAACTAAAAAGAAAAGGAGAGATTGCCAGTGCTAATATTTTAGGAAGTTTGTAACCTTGACCTTTCATGAGGTCAGCGCAAGTGACAATTAAATCTATTGTGAAATATGATCACTGTGCCAAATTAGAAGTCTGTGGCTCTGATGGTCTCTCAGAAATTTAAAATGATAACATCTGTCACAAATGGATATACACAGGATAATGGATGGATGGACCAATAGTGGACCAGTGGCGGATGACTCATTATATTTAACTCACTTTTAATATTAGATGAACCTATAATGTCTGCTAACCATCTCTCATGCCTTAATTTTCCAACAAAATGCAAGGGAAACTTGTGAGCAGGACATAATCACACTGTTTCATAATAGGAGACCGAGTGTTTCATATTAGGCACATGGTGCCTAATATGAAACAACGTGTCACTTTTTCCAAACTGGAACTGCTTCTGCATCGATTCGAGTTTTGAAATTTTACTTTGTCCTAAGATGCATCAATATAATCTCTATCAAACCCTGGTTTCGGACTGGTTCTACCTTTCTTTGGACGGTCACGCGATATGTTTTTGCTTAAGTGTTTCATACATGGGTCTCCTCCCCTACATGATTGTCTTCTGCTTTATCTGTGTATTTCTCCATGGGCTGGCAATTCGGTAGATAGAAAGGGGCAGGGAATCTAACCGTGTGTGTGTCCAACGTTGAGTATGTGTACTCACAAAAATGTACATCTGGGTTCTTCTTTCGGAGTGGCTCCGATATTACTTCGTTCACATCCAGAAACCTCTCAATTTCTACGTCATACACGTGCATCTTTTAACTCATTCACCCCGACGCACGTATTTCTCAAAGTTTGGAGTTGTCATCTAACGACTATGCACTAATTGTAGGAGATGGATCGACCATGATAATTCAAGGGCAGTGCCAGATTAGCTTGGCGCCGACAGGCTCCAAGCTAATCTGGCGCTACCCTTGAATTATCATGGTCGACCCATCTCCTGCTGCAGTGCGTCAGGGCTGAATGAGTTGAAAAGCTCACTCCAAAACTGTCAGTTTTAAGGAAACTATTTTTCCTCTAAAAACAGTTGGTATTAAGAACCAACTATAGATGCGATGGCGCGTACAGTGAAATAAAGGGCAAATGCGGCCTAAAACTTCAATCAAACGTTGTATACCTCAACTGTTGCCATTTCGCCCTTTTACTATTCAAATGTTTGACCAATAGGTCTTAAGTCCTATATAATTTGCTTGCATTTATCAAAATCGTGACACAATGGTTCAATGCTATTGTGATAATGTACATAATCTTGCGCAGCCTGAACTGTTTAGGTCGATTTCTGAAGAGACTTACTGTTTATGCTTTCTAGCACTCACAAACCAGATAGGTGAGGCTAGCGCTGGCAGAATTGTATGCAAACCAAGGGGAATCACAGCGCTGGACAGACAACAGTTAGATCCCCTGCCCCCGCCTATCAGGCACCCAATCGCCAGCCCACAGAGAAATACGCAGGTATAGAATAAGACGATCATTTCCATCCTCAAAAAGAATGGATCAGGTCTCTTATATAACCCATGTCTTTCTCCGGAACTTAGAAAGTAGGCAGGAGAAACATACATACACAAACATGAAGGTGCGCTACTATATGTGGTCGGGTAAATACCCTGATTTCCCACAGTAGATGCACAGAACATTACACAACAATGTAACGATACAAATTTGCCTCGAGGTATAGATACTCTCAAACCAGATAGGTGAGGCTAGCGCTGGCAGAACTGTATGCAAACCAAGGGGAATCACAGCGCTGGACAGACAACAGTTAGATCCCCTGCCCCCGCCTATCAGGCACCCAATCGCCAGCCCACAGAGAAATACGCAGGTATAGAATAAGACGATCATTTCCATCCTCAAAAAGAATGGATCAGGTCTCTTATATAACCCATGTCTTTCTCCGGAACTTTCTAGCACTGCACGTAAGTGGCGTTCACAAGTGCACAGGTTGAAACAGATGTACAGCGGGTGCCCGGCGTGTATCCTGCGTGAAAAACCGCGTGCATCGTCGTCCGGCAAACTGATCAAAACGCACAAAAACAAAACTCAGTGAAAACAAGACAACATTGAGGAAGGTGAAAACTTTACTTACTTCCGTTTCTTCATTATTCCTGAATACGCTGGAGGTAATCATTGAAGAGCGTTTCATTCTGGCTTTTTCAATCGTGAGGTACACGAAAACAGGGCCACATTTATTAAAATAGATGTAGCACAGACCAACAGGACAACACGCTTCCTTACTCAATGGAAATCGCGATGTACCAGTTTTCAGATGCCCAGCACAAAAACTAAACAATACAATCATTCCTGACGCACGCATTATGTACTTGTGCGCAACCAAAACGCAGCCGTAGACTCAAGATTTGTGGGCCTCCTGTCTCCAGAGAAGAATTATCGAAAATCATTATCCTTTGAATTTAACCAACAAAGCTTGCCTCATAGTCAACGTTTCTGCAAACTGGAATGGCAGCCAGTGCCAGTGGCTCTCAAGAGTCACGTCAGAGTGCCGAAAATGGAAATTTCGATTTTCTCTGAACTAAACGGTGTGTGACTTAGCTGATAATAATTTCAGCTGTCATTTTCACGGACGTGACGCAGAAAGCTCGAGTATAAACTTTTTGACACGTCAAAACTATGCCCCAAAAGACGCGTCACCCCTAAAAATACATTTCGTCTTTTACAGATCATCTGTGAATCGCGCACGACGTCATATTAGGACGCTTCAAATTACGTCACATTATAGACGAAGATTATACAGACTGCACACCGGTGACTCGGTAAATCGTAATGTCCCCACCTCTCTGGGATAAACCGTATTGCTGTAAACACTTTCTTTTTCAGGCAGTTTGCAACCGACTGCCCGGTTTAATGTCATACTTTGTTTCTACTGTAGCATGTGCAAGTTCCGAAAGAGATTCCCCGGAATTCAATGCATCTCAATATGGTGGTACTTTTCCCCGTCCCCGGTTATTTTCTCCACACACTCTTTCCTTTCACGTGGGCGCTGTCGGTCTGTTTGTGTCATGAGTACACTGGCAAGTGGTCAGATTCAAGTCTGTTTTCCACGTTCAGCGAAAGAAACACGTCTTGGGTACACAGTTCGTTCGATGCACAGAAATAGTCAACGAGGCTGTTTCCAATTTGAGAAATGAATGTCATACAACCCTCCGCGTTGAAAAGTCGGCTCCATTTAATATTGAAGAGTCAAACGTCTGACAAAGATCAATTAATTTTGTACAAAATGAGTTTCCCAGTAGCAAAACGTCCTCGGGTCCACGACGGTCGCCGTGGGCCCGCGCACAGTCGTGTGCGGGCCTACTGCGGCCGATGTGAGCCCGAGGACCTTTGCTTACTGGGTTTACCACCTCATTCTCGGATGATTTTCATAGAATTCTTCTCTCTGCGTGAGCATAACAACTATTTAAACAAGCAGACCTTGCATTGAAATCTCCGGACATAAATACATGGAAGTCGTCTAGTATTTCCCATTTCCCATAATATCTGACATTATTCAGCTAAGTCTATACCATCCATTGAATCTTTTGTGTTATAGTATGTGGAGCCGTATGTAAAAAAATAATAATAATACATACAATTTATATGGCGCATTTCTCATATTAATAATATAACTCAATGCGCAAACACCCCACAAAAACAACAATTTCTTTGTCATCATTAAGTAACTGTTTCTTCATGTTTAACAACACGGTATGATCACGTGAAACATCAATCTGCTCTAAATACGAGCAGAGAGATTTTCGCACCAGGACTATCACACCTACTGAACATGTACCATGATGAATGAGTTTCTTTGCAGGAGCAAAGTAAACACTGAAATCAGATTAAAGTTCTAGTTCTATTCTGTGTTCTACAAACATTTCTGTAAAACAAACGACATTAAACGATGTTACATATTCCAGAAGAAACCACTGTGTAACAGTTTTGAAAGCAGGCCCGCGGACAAGGCGATCTTTCGCCGCCACGACGTGCCAGAGTGCATAACTGAAACATATCAGTACCTACACCACCTGTCGGCCCACCCACCAGCAGTCTTCAAAGGACTAATTAAAAGGGGAAACACGTCGTATCGCAAGAGACTGCTATAACGCAGTTGAAAGAATTTGTAAAAACGAAAGCTGAACCTCACAAACACTAGGATACAACTCTATGCGAGCATCCTTTCGAAAGTGAGCCAACGACCTACTAACTCAAGTTAGTAGGAAAGCCATAGAGCTATCAATCCTAATCCCCAGCCAATACGGGTGATAGGATTAAACGGAGATCGACATACGTGCAGCAGAACGCTACACTAAAATTTCATCTCCACGGTTTGGTCCGCTGACGACGAGGAGTACCGGCAATGTAAAGCAAAACTTCCTCGAAAAACACATGAACTAGACATAAAAATTCAGACTGACTTGTGTCGCTCAAGTGTGTACGGCCGGCCGAAAGAAAAACAGGCCATTGCTTCGGATAGTGTGCGATGTGATACATTTTTTTTTACAAACGGCCGGCCGAAAGAAAAACAGGCCATTGCTTCGGATAGTGTGCGATGTGATACACTTTTTTTGCAGCACAACTGAGCAGATCTTCAATCTGAGAATTCTATGTAATTAATAATAATAATTACGGTATTTATAATGCGCTTATCTTATAATAATTATAACTCTAAGCGCGCACTCACAACTCGCACACGCATGCGCACGCTTTAGACAATGACTCACGTAACACAAATAGTGAAGATACATTACGACGGTCAGCTTGGGCTGGGGAGTGTGGTGATATAGTGCTAGAACTGTTGAAAGAGATGAGTTTTGAGGGCAGACTGGAAGGAGGAGAGCGAGTGTTTCTGACGGAGAGAGAGTGGGAGAGTGTTCCAGGTGGTTGGACCGTATACTGAGAAAGAGCGGGGGCCGAAAGTGCTGAGTTTGGTGCGGGGGATGAGGAGTCGGAGAGGGTCAGAGGCGGAGCGGAGGGAGCGGGGAGGAGTGTAGGGGTGAAGTAAGTTGGAGAGATACGCAGGAGCGTAGTTGTTCAGGGATTTGTAGCAGAGAGACAGTATCTTGTATTGGATGCGTTGGGGGATGGGGAGCCAGTGAAGGAGCTTGAGCAGGGGAGTGAGAGGTATCTCCAGCACCAGCAAGACATCTATCATGTATTTGTGGATTTTAAGAAAGCGTTTGACAGGGTGTGGCATGCCGCCCTTTGGTCCACAATGAAGCTATACAACATCAATGCCAACCTGATCAGTCATAGCAAACCTTTACAACAAGGCCACCAGCGCAGTCTGCTTCAACGGCAAAATAGGAAACTGGTTTAGGACTAGAGTCGGAGTCAGACAAGGCTGCTTGCTCTCACCTACTCTTTTCAACATTTTCCTGGAAAGAATCATGACATACGCTCTGAAAAATCATGCAGGAACTGTCAGTATAGGAGGCAGAATAATCACGAACTTGCACTTTGCGGACGACATTGATGGCCTTGCAGGAACAGAGAAGGAGCTAGCCGCCTTGGTGGAAAAGCTGGACAGTACAGCCATTGCGTATGGGATGGAAATCAGCGCAGAGAAGACCAAACTGATGACAAATAACACCAGTGGCATTGGCACTGACGTCATGATTGGAAGCCCAAAACTGGAAACAAATAATAAATTCAAATACTTAGGAGCCATTGTGACAAATGAGGGATCAAAACCAGAAATACTGTGCAGAATTGCTCAGACAACAACAGCACTGACAAGATTGAAGACCATATGTAAGGACAGAAACATCACGCTCGGCTCCAAGATCAGATTGATGCGCTCTCTAGTAAAATAATAATAATAATAATTACGGTATTTATAGTGCGCTTATCTTATAATAATTATAACTCTAAGCGCGCACTCACAACTCGCGCACGCATGCGCACGCTTTAGACGACGACTCACGTACCACAAATAGTGAAATACATTACGAAAGTCAGCTTGGGATGGGGTGTGTGGTGATATAGTGCTAGAACTGTTGAAAGAGGTGAGTTTTGAGGCAGACTGGAAGGAGGAGAGAGAGTGTTTCTGACGGAGAGAGAGTGGGAGAGTGTTCCAGGTGGATGGACCGTATACAGAGAAGGAGCGGGGGCCGAAAGTGCTGAGTTTGATCCGGGGGATGTGGAGGCGGAGAGAGTCGGAGGCGGAGCGGAGGGAGCGGGGAGGAGTGTAGGGGTGAAGTGAGTTTGAGAGATAGGCAGGAGCGCAGTTGTTCAGGGATTTGTAGCAAAGAGACAGAATCTTGTATTGGATGCGTTGGGGGATGGGAAGTCAGTGAAGGAGTTTGAGCAGGGGAGTGATGCGATCGAATTTTTTCTTTCTGAGGACGAGGCGGGCAGCATTGTTCTGGACGCGCTGGAGAGTGAAAGTGGTGGAGTGAGTGAGTCATCTCAGTGTTTTTGTATGCCTGTGAGTCATGGATTCTCACAGCAGACTTTGAAAGGAGGATACAAGCCACTGAAATGACATGTTTTCGAAGGCTGCTTGGCATTTCATACAGAGATCACATCACGAACGAGGAAGTGGGAAGCAGAATCAGGCAAGCCATCGGTCCCATGAAGACCTACTAGCCATTAATGAAAAAAACGCAAACTGAAGTGGTATGGGCATGTCACGCGTTCAGCAGGGCTTGCCAAAACAATCCTGCAAGGCACTGTGCAAGGAGGACGAAGGAGAGGAAGACAGAGGAAAAGATGGGAAGACAATATCTCAGAGTGGACAGGACTGAGGCTGGGCGATCCGCTAAGAATGGCAGAGAACAGAGAGGAATGGAGGGAGCTGGTTGTCAAGTCATCAGTGGTGCCCCAACGGTCAGCATGACTACGGAATATAGATAGATAGATAGAAATCAGGCCACCAATTTCCAATTTAGTATGTTCAGTATGAAATAGGTCAACTTCAACCAACGTCAACCGTCAATCGACGTCATTTGCCTTTGGGTAAGTTGAGAAATGGCACGGTTATTTCAAGCAAAGAGCGGGGGAGGGGGGGGGGGGGTGTGTAACGACAAGCGTGTGTAAGCCTCGTGTACCTTTTCACACACACACACACACACACACACACACACACACACACACACACACACACACACACACACACACACACACACACACACACACACAAACACACACACACACACACACACGCACGCATGCACGCACACACACACACACACAAACAAAAAAACCAACAACAACAAAAACAACACCCCACAAAAAACAAAAACAACAAGGCGGGGGGGGGGGGGGTGAGGGGGGAGGGGGAGAGCGTTCCAAGTGCCCTAAGTGAAACTTTGTTATAACATGTTAAAGAAAATTTCACCGCTGGGGGGGGGGGGGAGGGGGTGGGTGGGTGGGTGGGGGGGGGGGGGTCAGGAATCCTTGGAACCACCCCCCCTCCCCCCAGATCCGACCCTGATCCGACCCTGGACTTTGTTTTGAGCACTGACAAATATTTAAGGATTACACTAATAATAACTAAACAAGATAAATTTGAAAGAAATCAAAACGGTGGTTTTGGAGACCAACGACAGAGGCTTAAGGCTCCTGGAATTTGCCAGCTCAAATGATCTAAAGCTGATGAACACGTTTGGCCCACACAAAGCATCCAGAAGGTGGACATAGCACAGCCCGAACGGAGAGCACCACAACCAGATTGACTACATCATGGTGAAGAGACGCTTCCAAACCAGTGTGAACATTGCCAAGACAAGAAGTTTT
Source organism: Semisulcospira habei (assembly GCA_036245525.1). NCBI lineage: Eukaryota > Metazoa > Mollusca > Gastropoda > Semisulcospiridae > Semisulcospira > Semisulcospira habei. The sequence goes on from BTPG01000001.1 coordinate 49,534,499, forward strand.
CCAGGCGCCGACAATGGAAGTGACCATGACTTAGTGATGATGACCTTCCGACTTCGCCTAAAGAAGGTCAACAAGCAGGGTCCCACCAGAATCAAGTTTGACCTCGAGAAGCTAAAAGACCCAGAGGCAGCGGAAGCCTTCCAGGCAAAGATAGGAGGAAAATTCGCACCACTGCTACTTCTAGGTGCAGAAGACATGGAGGTGGACATACTGATCGACACATTTAACACTGTTGTAACCCAAACAGCCAGTGAGATCCTTGGCAAACACCGACAAGCAAAGAAACTTTGGGTTACAGCTGACATCATTGTTCTATGTGACAAGCGTCGAGAATTAAAGAAAAAGAAATCAGAGGTAGAAGGAGCTAAACAATACAGGGAAATTAACCAGGATATCAAGAAAAGCATGAAAAAGGCAAAGAATAAGTGGATTGAAGATCAGTGTAAACACGTAGAAGTAAATCTGAACAAAAATAATAGCAAAAAAGCATACCAGCTGGTGAAAGACCTGACCAGTGTAAAACAAGGACGCTCCTCGATCATTCAAGATAGTGAAGGGAACTGTCTTACGGAAGACGAAGACATACTGAAGAGATGGACAGAGTACTGCTCAGATTTTGTACAACCACCGAGCTGCAGGGGACCCAGGCATACTTGTCAACCCACCCGTGACCAACAAAGGCAACTATCCCATCGTCCGAGAAGAAGTAGAGGCTGCAGTGAAGTCGCTGAAAAAAGGGAAGGCAGCAGGAGCAAACAACATCCCTGCAGAGCTAGTCCAAGAAGGGGGAGAAGACACGATAAGCGCCTTACTAACAATCTGCAATAAGATCTGTCAGTCAGGGGATTGGCCCACACCATGGACCCAATCACTTATAATAACTCTCCCCCCAAAAGGCAACTTACATCAATGCCAGAATTATCGCACGATCAGTCTTATATGCCACCCAAGCAAAGTCATGTTAAAGATCCTGCTGAACAGGCTGAAGCCACAGGCAGAGGAAATCATAGTTGAGGAACAGGCAGGCTTCAGACCAGGGCGCAGCACAGCTGAGCAGATCTTCAACCTGAGAGTTCTATGTGAGAGGTACCTACAGCACCAGCAAGATCTCTATCATGTCTTTGTGGATTTTAAGAAAGTGTTTGACAGGGTGTGGCATGCAGCCCTTTGGTCCACCATGAAGCTTTACAACATTAATGCCAACCTGATCAAAGTCGTAGCAAACCTTTACAACAAGGCCACTAGCGCAGTCTGCTTCAAAGGCAAAATAGGAAACTGGTTTAGGACTACAGTCGGAGTCAGACAAGGGTGCTTGCTCTCACCTACTCTTTTCAACATCTTCCTGGAAAGAATTATGACAGACGCTCTGAAAGATCATGAAGGATCTGTCAGTATTGGAGGCAGAACAATCACGAACTTGCGCTTTGCAGACGACATTGATGGCATTGCAGGAACATAGAAGGAACTAGCTCAGCTGGTGGAAAAGCTGGACAGTACAGCCATTGCGTACGGGATGGAAATCAGTGCAGAAAAGACCAAACTGATGACCAATAACACCAGTGGCATTGGCACTAACATCATAATTGGAAGCCAAAAACTGGAAACCGTTAATAAGTTCAAATACTTGGGAGCCATTGTGACAGATGAGGGGTCAAAACCAGAAATACTGTCCAGGATTGCACAGACAACAACAGCACTGACAAGATTGAAGACCATATGGAAGGACAGAAATATCACACTCTGCTTCAAGATCAGACTGATGCGCTCCTTAGTCATTTCAGTGTTTTTGTATGCCTGCGAGTCATGGACCCTCACAGCAGACCTTGAAAGGAGGATACAAGCCACTGAAATGAGATGTTTTCGACGGCTGCTTGGCATTTCATACAGAGATCACATCACAAACGTGGAAGTGGGAAGAAGAATCAGGCAAGCCATCGGGTCATATGAAGACCTATTAGCCATTGTGAAAAAACGCAAACTGAAGTGGTATGAGCATGTCACGCGTTCAACAGGGCTTGCCAAAACAATCCTGCAAGGCACTGTGCAAGGAGGTCGAAGGAGAGGAAGACAGAGGAAAAGATGGGAGGACAATATCTCAGAGTGGACAGGACTGAAGCTGCGCGATACGCTAAGAATGGCAGAGAACAGAGTAGAATGGAGTGAGCTGGTTGCCAAGTCATCAGTGGTGCCCCAACGGTCGGCAAGACTACGGGATATATATATATATATATATATATATATATATATATATATATATATATATATATATATGAATATATAAAACCAGTCCAAGAAAGCTGGCACCACACACTCCAAATATGAATCCAAGCAGCAGTGAAATACTTAAAATATAAAGAAAGGATCCACAAACACCACGTAGTTTAGAAGGAGTTACACTTTTATTCTATGCACAAATTTTCGCCCTCTCAGCGAGGGCTTCTTTGGGGGAATGCCCAGGTAACAGTTAACTAGGTAACAAAACATAATTTACTTGTGAGAATGTATTGCGTCAAAATAGATACAGAATGTACATGCATGCACTTTCAAATTCTAAATTATCGTAATACTTTTACATATAAGGCACAAAAGCACAATCTGTATCTATTTTGACGCAATACATTCTCACACGTAAATTATGTTTTGTTACCTAGTTACGTGGGCATTCCCCTGAAGAAGCCCTCGCTTTGAGGTTGAAAATTGTGCATAGAATAAAAGTGTAACTCCTTCTAAAGTACGTGGTGTTTGTGGATCCTTTCTTCACATTTTAAGTATATATATAAAAAAAACGTACTGATCATGTCACACCACTGCTAAAGCATCTCCACTGGCTACCCGTCAAACAGAGAATAGAGTACAAGCTGGCCACTTTGGCATACAAACACTATGACAATACGCTTCCTGCATATCTGTCTTCTTCCCTTGCCTCACACAATCCTAGTAGAAGTCTACGCTCAAGCTCACAAAAACTGCTTGTTCAGCCCAGAGTCAGCCTAAAAACTGCTGGTGCCCGTTCTTTCAGTTATCAGGCCCCTCACGTCTGGAACTCACTTCCACTGCATGTCCGTCTTTCCCCTACCCTGTTGACCTTCAAAACAAATTTGAAGACCCATCTTTTCCAGGTAGCATATCAAGATTAGCTTAGTCTGGATATGCTGCCTGGAAATGTTGGTTGTTTCCCCATGTTGATAGGCTGTGTGTGTGTGTGTGTGTGTGTGTGTGTGTGTGTGTGTGTGTGTGTGTGTGTGTGTGTGTGTGTGTGTGTGTGTGTTTGTGTTTCGTGTTAGGAATGCGCCTACATGGTGCGAGCAGATGTTTATTTAAAGAGTGAGTGCGTTCTAATTTTTCTCCTTTTTAATATTTTTTTTTGTGCTGTAAAGCGCTCCGAGCTTGCTGTTCGTGGGGAAGGGCGCTATATAAAAACTATGTATTATTTATATATATATATATATATATATATATATATATATATATATATATATATATATATATATATATATATATATATATATATATATATATATATATATATATATATATATATATATATATATATATATGGATACGGCGTAACCTGAAATTGCAAACACAACGCATGTACTAGAAGCCGCCTCCAGAATTTACTGGTAGCACCACTAGTACAGCGCGGATTGCATCCCTAAAGCTTTATGAGATGTTGCAGTGGAAGAAGACAGACTAATTTTAAAAAGGCAACACCTAGGCAAATTTGTGGTACAATTATTCTTTACTTTAACTCATTCTTCATACACACCACAGCAAGATATGGATCGACCATGACAGTTCAAGGGTGATGCCAGATAGCTTGGCGCCTATGGGTGCCAAGCTATTCTGGCATCACCCATGAACTATCATGGTCGATCTGTGTCCTGCACTTATCAGAAGTCTTCAGAGGACAACGGAAAAAATGTGGGGATTTCGGTCTTGGGGTACAATGAGTTAAACAAAGGCGTCGCCCAAAGCCAAAAAGTGCACTCAATCAGATTAGGTCCAAGGGACGTAATTTTTCATTAAATTCTGAGAATGCTGTGCTAATGCCATGGAATTCCAGGCTGGTAAGCTGGTAATACAGGGAAATTAACCAGGATATCAAGAAAAGCATGAAAAATGTAAAGAATAAGTGGATTGAAGATCAGCGTAAACACGTAGAAGAAAATGGAACAAAAATAATAGCAAAAACGCTTACCAGCTGGTGAAAGACCTGATCAGTGTAAAACAAGGACGCTCCTTGATCATTCAAGATAGTGAAGGGAACTGTCTTACGGAAGACCAAGACATACTGAAGAGATGGACAGAGTACTGCTCAGATTTGTACAACCACCGAGCTGCAGGGGACTCAGGCATACTTGTCAACCCACCCGTGACCAACAATGGCAACTATCCCATCCTCCGAGAAGAAGTAGAGCTGCAGTAAAGTCGCTGAAGAAAGGGAAAGCAGCAGGAGCAGACAACATCCCTGCAGAGCTAGTCCAAGAAGGGGGAGAAGACATGGTAAACGCCTTACTAACAATCTGCAATAAGATCTGGCAGTCAAGGGATTGGCCCACACCATGGACCCAATCACTTATAATAACTCTCCCCTTAAAAAGGTAACTTACATCAATGCCAAAATTATCGCACGATCAGTCTTATATGCCACCCAAGCAAAGTCATGTTAAAGATCCTACTGAACAGGCTGAAGCCACAGGCAGAGGAAATCATAGCTGAGGAACAGGCAGGTTTCAGACCAGGGAGCAGCACAATTGAGCAGATCTTCAACCTGAGAGTTCTATGTGAGAGGTACCTCCAGCACCAGCAAGATCTCTATCATGTCTTTGTGGATTTTAAGAAAGCGTTTGACAGGGTGTGGTCCACAATGAAGCTATACAACATCAATGCCAACCTGATCAAAGTCATAGCAAACCATTACAAGGCCACTAGCGCAGTCTGCTTCAACGGCAAAATAGGAAACTGGTTTAGGACTACAGTTGGCGTTATACAAGGCTGCTTGCTCTCACCTACTCTTTTCAACATATTCCTGGAAAGAATCATGACGGACGCTCTGAAAGATCATGAAGGAACTGTCAGTATTGGAGGCAGAACAATCACGAACTTGCACTTTGCGGACGACATTGATGGCCTTGCAGGAACAGAGAAGGAGCTAGCTCAGCTGGTGGAAAGACTGGACAGTACAGCCATTGCGTATTGGATGGAAATCAGTGCAGAGAAGACCAAACTGATGACCAATAACGCCAGTGGCATTGGCACTGAAATCATGGTTGGAGCTCAACAACTGGAAACAGTTAAGAAATTCAAATACTTAGGAGCCATTGTGACAGATGAGGGATCAAAACCAGAAACACTGTCCAGGATTGCGCAGACAACAACAGCGCTGACAAGATTGAAGACGATATGGAAGGACAGAAACATCACACTCTGCTCCAAGATCATACTTAGTCATTTCAGTGTTTTTGTATGCCTGCGAGTCATGGACCCTAACAGGAGACCTTGAAAGGAGGATACAAGCTACTGAAATGAGATGTTTTCGAAGGCTGCTTGGCATCTCATACAGAGATCACATGACAAATGAGGAAGTGGGAAGCAGAATCAGGCAAGCCATCAGGCCCTATGAAGACTTATTAGCCATTGTGAATAAAGGCAAACTGAAGTGGTATGGGCATGTCACGCCGACAGGCGCCAAGCTAATCTGGCACTACCCATTGAATTTTCATGGTCGATCCATCTCCTGCTGATAGAGCGTCAGGGCTGAATGGGTTAAATAGTACCGATTTCTACCAAGCTAAATAACAATTTAAGAAAAAAACATTCAAGGAGCATCGACGCTAATCATAGTGATGTATGACATACTCTATCGACCGTCTTTTAATTACGCAGCCAAGGACAATATGTGCCAGCAAATTGTTCGACTCTTGTTTGTGCACATGACAGATACGGGAAACGATTCCCGTAAAAAGTTTGCAGTCGGCACGTAAACGTTTGCCTAGACCTTCCCGATCCCGTAATTCACTGTACAAACGATGAACAAGTAACAACTATTTACATTGTTGTTTTAAACAGAAAAGCTCCTGATGATATTACGAATAAAGAATAACGATCCCCTTGTCATCGATTTTATTAGAAAAATGTCATAACAAAAGGTCGGGTGGCGTCAGTACTCGTTCATTTTCAAAGTGATGCTGCAACAATTCTGATCTGAAAACAAATGCCCTAAGATGTACTTTGGATACTCTTTCCGTTTCGAATGAGGTATGACGTACCCAGTGCGCATACGGTCGTGCGTGGGCCAATGGCGGCCGATGTCAGCCTGATGGCCTTTTGTGCTTTGGGACAGAAACGTGACCAAATATGCTTTTATCTCAATAATTAAAGCCCTTTCTCGTTGTATGCTCGTCTATTATATCATCTCGCACTAAAGTGTGTCAGAAAATCAAATAAAAACATTCTGCCTGCTATCGTCGATATTGAGCACAATCTGGGCCAGACAGGGCAGAGGTTAAAATGCACTATATGGTTATTTTAACCAATCAGCTACTATTTTCAGACACACAGACCGGCGTTGGCCGTCGCAAGTTTTAGGTCTTTTTTAAAAATTCAGATGCTTCACGGAAATATTCCGCAAAAATCAGACAAACATTTACCTTGACGTTTGATTACTTAGATTACTAAGAACCTTTACAGCAGACTTTAGACTCGTATTTGAGTATACTAAAACACTCCTAGCGGCGCGGATAAGTGCAGGTTTGACGAGTGTCTCAGTCTACGTCACAAAAAATTGATTTTTGGGCGAGTTTTCACACACGCACACGCTCTCTCTCTCTTCCACCCCCCCCCCCCCCCCAACACCCACCCACAAACTCCCTGTTGTTTGATATTCTGACGAGTGGCGAGAGTGTTGACACAAACGCCTTATTGATCAGCCCCCTCCCCATTTTAGGTTTCATGTCATATTTGTAAGGATTGCATTAACACTACTGATCCTGTAATTTTAGGCATGTTTGGTACGTTGTGGTCATCATCATCATCATCAGTCCCTTGCCCGAACTGGGCGTTGGGGGGACTGAAAGGCAGCAGCAACAGACAGTGCTCTCCACTGAGTTCTATTTTGGGCGGTGGCAAGCAAGTCTGACATCTCGAGTTCGGTCCATTCTTTTATGTTTGCGACCCAACTCTTTCTCTGACGACCTCGCCGACGACTTCCTTCGAGAGTGCCTTGGAGGATAGTCTTGGACAAGGTGTTGTGTCGGGTCACGTGGCCAAACCAAGCAAGCTTGCGCCGTTTCACTGTTGCCAGAAGGGGTTCATGTGGGCCCACCAGGGAAGTGACGATGCTCCGTACATATTCGTTGGTCTTGTGCTCGCGGTACGAGATGCGGAGCAACTTCCTCAGGCACTTGTTCTCAAAGGCCTGGATTTTCTTTTCTGAGTCTGCAAGCAGTGTCCAAGTCTCACAGCCGTAGAGTAGAATAGACACTATGAGGGACTTGTAAAGCCTGTACTTGATGGTGAAGCTGATGGAGTTACTTCGCCATATCCTGTCCAGCCTGGCCATTGCGGATGTTGCTGTACCTATCCTGATACGGATCTCTGCTATGCAACTACCGTCTTTGGACAGGGTGGCTCCCAAGTACTTGAAGCTATTGACCTCTTCTAGCTTTTGGCCATTCATGTGAATGTTGCTGCTGCTGTCGCTTGTGGTGTTGATCATCACTTTGCTTTTATCCGTACTGATCTCCATGCCATAAGACCCTGCGCTACGTTGTGGTACATGGTAGTTATTCAGCGGCACAGTTTTAGCTTGCAGAACGGGCTCGGGACAAAAGGGTCGTGGGCTCGGACCAAAGAAGCGAAATATCTTTGACTTGCCGCGGGACTAAATAGAGAAGGATAATTTATGCGTAATTGAGGACAGTGTCATAAATAGTGCGAACTTGTGTTAGCAAGCTGACTGAAAATGAGACATTTGGACGTGTTAGATGTGTGTGTCGTCATATGCTGTCCTTATTTCAAAATGACGTCATTTGTGTTTCACAATTGACACGGAAATGGCGAGAACAGACGATCAAGTTTTGAATGATTTCGGCGAAATTTTCTCAAAATTTAGACGGTGGAGAGAAATAAGTATTCTCGAAATACCGAGGTGAGTCCGCCATCATCGCAGCACAGACAGGGAAGCGCAGCACAGACAGAGAAGTAGCATCGGCATAGGTACGGAAATCATTTCAGCCGTGCAGCAAGTTGCCACAAGAACCTGAGCCTGTTTCTTCTCTGAGCACTCGGAATTTCTTTTGAAAAAAATGAAATGTGTAAGAGTCCCTAGTGCCGCGTTATATCATGCGTTTTATCATTTCGATTCACGGAGATGGACAAAACACATAAGGGCGAGGCACATGTGAGTATTTTGAATTTGTAAACGGCACATCAGAGTTTAACATATTTGAGACGTGACGCATCCGTATCCACGGCTTTTGCAGCACATCCGGATGCGTCATGTCTTGAATGAGTTAAAGCCGCATTTATAGCCGACAGGTAATACGTAACATTACACTCTCAATACAATCGAAAAATTAGAACCGACCTTAGATCTTAACCGGGGTTAAAACCCAATGCACAAAAGGCCATCTGGCCTACGCCGGCCGCCGTTGACCCGCGCACAGTCGTGCGCGGGCCAACGGCGGCCGATGTTGGCCCGATGGCCTTTGCGCACTGGGAAGGTCCGCTCTGCCACAGAAAAAAAGGCAGGCGGATGCATGCTTTCAGAAACCGATCATTCGTGCAGTAACAAATTCTTGTCCCCCCTTTGCTGAACTACGAAACATACAATTTCTCCATGACTCTTCCTCCTTTTACGTTCACTCTTACTGCGGTAATACTAAACAGCACCATTGTTTGTGTCAACTATGATGCTCTGTTTCAGACATTCATCATCATCACAAAAAGGTTCGGGCGGCTACACGTCAGCAGATTCAACGGATCCAAATCTCTCTTCATCTTCCCTCCAACCAACCCTTTTCGGCGAATGGCATTGTATATCATGACCAACAGTCTATTCGATCAGTTCATCATGTTTACTATCCTCACCAACTGCGTCTTTCTGGCTATGCCAGATCTTTCTTGGTCGGATATTCCCGAGTGAGTGTTTTGTTTCAGGAGCGGATCTTGAAGGGGGCTGGGGGTGGGGTGGGGTGGGGTGGGGTGAATCCTAGGAGGCAGGCAATACACAAGAACCGTTATGTCCGAATGAAACAACCACTGCGGCATGCTTCCTCGTACCAGTGGTGCATTTAATCCCGGATAGGTACCTCAAAATGTACATGTAAACGAGGGCGTCTCTTTGCAAGCAAGAAGCATACATGCTCCTAAGCTCATGCAGCTGGAGGAGCCAATAAAATACTCGTCTCTTGCAAAAAGAGATATATCTGGCTATATAAATCTACTTGATGTATGCAATTTATTTTTACTTCCCTGTGATTTAGGAATAACACCAATCCACAAACCGTGCACCCCGCGCATTGTCTAACCTGCTATGATTTTGACACAACGTCGGCTTTCACGGTAAATTTGACACCCTTGACCAGTACAGGAAAACTTGCGTAATAACCAAAATAAATTGTTCTTCTCTGTTTTAGGTACATATTCCTTGGAATCTACATCTGCGAAATGATATTGAAAATCATAGCACGAGGATTTGCCTTCCATAGGTTTGCATACCTGCGGCGGTTATGGAACTGGTTAGACTTTATCGTCATACTGTCATCGTGAGTACCGGAAATAGTGACCCAGTGCGCAAAAGACCATCGGGCCGACTTCAGCCGCCATTGGCCCGCGCACAGCCGTGCGCGGGCCAACGGCGGCTGACGTCGGCCCCGTGGCCTTTGCGCACTGGGGAGGTTTCGTATGAATCGAACGACTCGCAACAAGGAACGAGAGCGAAATCAACCGGGGACAGAGTGCCTTCCAAAACTCTCCAACAGGCATAGATCCTTATCAACCCGGAGAGCTCATGATGATTTATGCCTCTTGGAGATGGTTATTCGCGGTGATTTCGCTCTCGTTAGTTGTCGGTAGTCGATCGCAGCAAACAAAACCTCACACACAACATGACAGATTACTGAGCACAATGTGTGTGCGATGATATAACAGCAGCGTAGGAAGGTACGTCCTTTGAGAGGGGGCTTGGGGGGAGGGGATGGGGGCTTAAACGCTTAGGCTTAACTCATTCAGCCCAACGCAAGTATTTCTAAAATTTTGGAGGCGTGTTCTAATGACTAGGCACCAGTTGCAATAGAGGGATCGACCATGATAATTCAAGGGCAGTGCCAGATTAGCTTGGCGCCGACCGGCGCCTAGCTATTCTGGTATTGCCTTTGAATTATCATGGTCGACCCAACTCCTGCTGTAGTGCGTCAGGGCTGAATGGATTAACATCGTATGTCCACCACGAATGTGATTATAAAGAGTAGGGGGAATGTGGGGGGGGGGGGGGGGGGGAGGAGGTGTCGGCGGTTAGAAGGAGCCCAGTGTGTCTCTCATCTGACATGTTCCTTTAGCCTTTTTAAAATCAAGCAACGGAATTCGGGGCGGGACGACAGTCGTCCAGCCACGAATAAAGACAAACATGAGAAAAACATATGAGAAGGGGCGGGGAGATGGGGGCGAAAGAGTGGGGGGAGGGGGCAGCAGGAGATACTCTGGCCCGTGTATATATTTTGCCCCCCCCATCCCCCCCCCCCACACACCGCTACATCACTGTGTAATACGTACATTATTACGTTTCTTCAAGAAACAGTAATAATGTATCCCATCAGTGAGGGTTCGTTTGAGACGAACGACTACCGGCAGCGAACGAGGGCTAATCGCGCATAACAATTAGCTTTTATCAGAGGCATAAGCAACACACTCAAACATCTCCAAGGGGCAGAGATCCTCATGGAGATGTGTGCACCTTTGCTTACGCTCTAGCTGCAAGCTGATTATCTGGCGTGACTTCGCTATGTACCAGTTGCAGGAGATGGATTGATCATGATAATTCAAGGGTAGTGCCAGATGAGCTTGGCGCCTGCTGCTGGGTCCTGGGGCTAAATGGATTAACGCCTACGTGCCTTTGGTTGTGTGTTACAGCGTGGTGACTCAGGTAGTTCAGGCTGTGGATCGCAAAGTGACTATGGCCAATCTCAACGGCGTGCGAACAATACGCGTTTTGCGCATCATGAAGACAGTGTCCATTATACCAGGTGCGCGTCAAGACCCTCAGCTCGGTCTGCCTAGGGTTGTGCTCCCCAGATAGACCCACCAGGCGAATGCGCTTAGCAAATACAAATCATTGGATCCCTCGCAGCCTGATGTGGCTCATGAGAATCTGTTGGCTGATATTGCACAGGGGGTGACCTCGGACCACAATCTAGACTAATGATTAGAGCAAGAACAAAAGAAAAAAAGGTTGGGACAGGAGTGAAAGAGGGGTGGGGGTGAGGGGGGGGGGGAGGGGGGGAGGGGGTGGTGGTAGGTTTGGGGGAGATAGGTTGGAGGGGGAGGGAGGACCATACACGCAAATTTACATTGCAGATTTGTGTATTCTTCGACGATTTTCAGTATCTTAATTCGTAATCGAGAATAAGCTGTCAAACATGAACATTTGTTTCGTTAATAATAATAATAATAATAATAATAATAATAATAATAATAATAATAATAATAATAATAATAATAAATGCGAAATAAAAGTGTAAAAGAGGAACGTCAGTGACCCTTAGGAAGAAAGGGGTGGGAGGGAGGGGGGATGGGCAAACGACGGAGGGGCTGGGCGGGTATCCTGTGGCCTCAAATCCATCCTTTACACACGAATTTGTGCGCGCACGCGTGTGAAGCAAAGAAAGGGCGTGAGGGCGCTAAAATGATTCTAAAACATACATCCTTATATACTGAAACTCTTCACTAACGCATGAAAACACACTTACGCACGCACGCACACACACACACAATTGATACTTGTTTCAAAGATAAATACAGCCTTCCAAAATGAAAAAAATGTAAAAATTAAATTTACAAAAATGGTAAAAAGGGCAGTCAGCGACGTGGACAGGTGAGTGTGTGTGTGTGGAAGGAGGGCGAAAGGGGGTGGGGGTTGGGGAGGTAGGTTTTCAAACCCATTTATATGTCTTGTTACGTCTTCCTTAACAACTTCCTTAACAACTCTTTACCTTGTGCAGGATTTATATCATATCATCATATTTCTAAATTTTTAAAGAGTGAAACTCTGAGAGTGTGCTGTTAAAATTAGATATTTGTGTATTGTCAGGTACTGACTGCAAGTGGATTGTGGAATTCAGCTCTAAAAGAGAGGACTTTGAAAACGAGCACTTGTCTAAACTGTCACATTTCATCCGGGAATGAGCAAACTTTGATTGATATATATATATATATATATATATATATATATATATATATATATATATATATATATATATATATATATATATATATATATATATATATATATATATATATATATATATATATATAAACACACATTGATAGGAAAATACGCATACATCTTATTCATAATACTCGATCTTTCTTTTGGAACAGTTCAAAATAAAGTTTGCGATGACCATGGCCTCCAAGAGCTATCTACAATAAGGATACATGACTGAGGCTCAGCTCAGAAAGTTGATCGCTATGATCAACTGCTGAAAAATGTTAGTGCGAGTGGCCCCAATATTATGTCATCACTGAAGACGATGCTTTCTTGTCCTGTAACAGTATCCCCACCTGATAGTTCAATTGAGAGTGTGTGGCCTCTGATGAGAAGAGACTAGCGTCAATTGTGTTAGTTTTTGTAGAATTTATTGCAGAACTGATTGCAACATTTTCCCCATTTTTGGCTCGCGTCAGAAGCAAAAATGAGTCTATGTTCTGGGCCAGTGGTCGTCCGTCTGTCGTCCGTCCATCGTCGTCCGTGGTAAACTTTAACATTGGCATTTTCTCTGAGACAATTCAAGCCAAAGTCTTCAAGGCTCAAGGATACTTTACGGCAAGACCTTTCCAATATATGCATTAAAATTCAATGACCTTTCTCAAAGGTCAAAGTCACGGGGAGGAGGGGGGGGGGGGGGGAGGAGGCAGAAATAGGTTAAAATTAGCCATATTTTGACAATTTATTTTTCTCAAATACTATTTTCAGCTTCAGTCCAAACGCGGTACAGAGATACCCGATGGTAAGATCTTTCTATGTATACTAATTTGGATGACCCATCAAAAAGGTCAAGGCACACAAGGGGTCAGGAAATGTGTGAAAAATGTCAAATGTTTAGTGGAATTTTAGTTTTCATCAGTATTTTTGCAGACTTTTCAATCAAACTTGGTACAAAGGTAACTGATGATAAGACCTTACTATGCATACTACTTTAGTTGACCCGTTGCAAAGGTCAAAGGTCCCAGAGGGTTTACAAATTTGTGAAAAATTTGTAGATTTTGAGAAAGCGTGGATGTTTTGCTAGTATTAAGACTTATTTTAAGACGGTTGATCACTTGTTTGTTTCAGTGACCTATGGGAAAGGTCAAGGTCACAAAGGTCAGACTAATTATTCGGATCCATCATGCACGTGAGCCATATAGGCTTTGCCATTCTTGTTTTAAAACTTACATGTCCATGTCATTGTTAGTATTTACAAATGCATGCGCAGACAATACAAATACAATGGAAAATATCTTTTTGCAAAGGAAGTTGAAGCCTGTTCACGAGAAGTGGCCGATTCTCGGTGTCCGGAACACCTTTTTTTTCTTGAAACAAAAAAGGACAATGGCCCAAAAGCAATCTTTAAATCTTTATCCAGTATGTGTGTGCTTGTGTTGTTACTCGTTCCGATGGGAGAAATGTTCTCAGTTATACCTTTCTGCCAATCTTCATATTACCATTCATGTATCAGGTGAATAAGGTATAGGATAATTGGTATACTAAGCACAGTTCTAAGTAAATCCAAACTAAACTAAGGCATCATAATTTAATCACTTATCACTTTATTAACTTAAACCCCCCCAAAAAACAAAAAAAACCAAAAAAAAAAATAAAAAAATAAAAAAAAAATAAAAAAAAAAAATAAAGAGAGAGAGAGAGAGAGAGAGAGAGAGAGAGAGAGAGAGAGAGAGAGAGAGAGAGAGAGAGAGAGAGAGAGAGAGAGAGAAGAGACAAGAGCCAATAATCTAGTTTACGTTAAAGCGACCTGCTCGGCGGACTTTGATTTTGAAGAAACAAAGTGTTTTGAACATCATGTTCACTTAACTAAGATTTTTTAACCCTACCTTTTACAAGCCATGTGAGCAGGTGTGCGTAACAGATTTTCTATTGCCCCTTGTGTACATCGGTGGAACTCTTCTACGTAGAAAGGAGAAGGAGAGAAGAAAACTATTCATATAATAATAATAATAATAATAATAATAATAATAATAATAATAATAATAATAATAATAATAATAATAATAATAAGAGGAGTTATAAGGCATGGTAAAATGATCTAGGCGCCGTACATATGAACAAGTGTGAAGAAAAAAGTGAAGCAAAACAAAACAAAACAAAAACCCAAACAAACAAACATATGTACATTTATACAATAGAATAAAAAATGACTGAATACATGAACACTGATAATCAAGATTGGAAAAGACTGGTTTTCAAACTGATATTACGATATTCAGACTTCAAAAGCGGTTTTGTTCATCATCATTGTAAGACACGCCAAGAACATTTATGGAGAGATGTTGTGAACCGTCAAGCCTTTCTTGCCGGGAACAGGTCTCGTTAAATTGATGTGTGCTCTCCCGTGTAACAAATCCAAAATGACCTACTCCAAGTCGACCAGGAATCACTTTGGATTAAGCCAGCGGGTCGATCTGCCTTTAGTGACCTTTCGGTGTGTTACACTCCCCGTGCAAAATAGACACTGTGTTGGTGAAACACGCGCAATTTAAATCTACTTCGGAATTACGGAATTCGTCTTTTCCCACGCCAAGGTGACCTTGGGTTGGGCATTCTTGCATGTTACACCGGAAAGGATATTAACCCATTGAGCCCCGAGTCCTTACAGCAGGAGATTTATTGACCATGACAATTCAAGGGTGGTGACAGATGCAGGCGCCCAGCTAATCTGGCACTACCCTTGAATTATCATGGTCAATCCTTCTCCTGCAACTGGTACATAGTCATTAAGCAACACCTCCAAAATTTGAGAAATGGGACCTTGGGGTTAAAAGGGTTAACACCCAGAACGTAATAACTGAACACCATTTATTACATTTTGGAAAAGCTGCAGCATGACAAAGATAAACAGTACACATATAAGCTTATAATGTTCTTGTGTACCTGCGGGGGCGCTTGCGCTTGATTCCTTGGTACGCTATGTTGCAGCTGGCAAGTCCAGCACGGATATAGGTCCTACTCCGGTAAGACCCTCAGACCCGACTAGTGGTTTTTCACCTGGTGAGACTACAGTCAGCGCTGCAGCTTAGGCCTCGAGCCCGTCCTCCTGCGCCGGCAGCTTACACAAACCCGTCTAGTGCATATTCTCGCAACAACAACAACAACAAATGCACCAGTCGAGCGGCAGACAACTTTCTTTCAGTCCTGATACGTGCACTAATCAGAGCCGAGTGGAGGATGTCTGCAAGAAAGTGGCATTTTTGTATGAGATATGATTTGCTTTTTTGTCTCTTTTGCAGGCTTGAAAACCATCGTCAATGCACTCTTCAAAGCCGTGCTGATGCTGATGGAAGTTGTTATATTGACACTGTTCTGCCTCTCTGTGTTTGCTGTCGTTGGTCTGAAGTTGTACATGGGAGCGTTGCGGCAGAAATGTGTGAAAAATATGGACAATGTTACCGTGCCCAATTCCTCGACGTACCATGACTTTTACGTTAAATGGATTTACAATGAGTGTGAGCACTATCCTCAGTAGTAAAACGGCTTCGAGGCAAAGACGGCCGCTTTCGGCCTGCGCACAGCCGCGCGCGGGCCCACTGCGGCCTTCGTGGGCCAGATGACCTTTGCTCACAAACTGCTTTTGATTTCTCGCCACTCTGAACTGCTTAACTCATTCTACACCAATACTGATATCCCCAAATTTTGAAGTTGTCCTCTAAAGACTGCGTTGCAGTGCAGGACACAGATCGACCATGATAGTTCAAGGGTGATGCCAGAATAGCTTGGCGCCCATAGGCGCCAAGCTATTCTGGCATCACCCTTGAACTATCATGGTCGATCTTTATCTTGCTGTGGTGTGTCTGGGGTAGAATGAGTTAACAAACCCACAGGACTGGGTCTAAAAAGTGTTTTGACAGGTGTGTATCTAAACACAATATTTCTCTTTTGTTCACCATCAATAAGACAGACAGTAAACAGGAGAGAAATGCACATTTCTCGACCTACCACCTGTGGAAAGAACATGTGTATGTACCATGCGCTGCGTCCTTCCCCTTTTGTGCGGTTTGCAATGCCCACACTGGCTGTCTCCATCGAGACTCGAGGCAGACAAGCAGCCTGTGTAAGGCCATGCCTTATCCACAGTATGGTACTTACCGAATTGAGCCTTGAGGCCGAAACCCTAAATCTACCGTTTGAAGAATACAGTACACTTCAGGAGCCAGATAAAACTTGTTAGTTGAATTGTGTTGCCAGAAAAGCTTAGCGCCTCTAGGAGCAGTGTTTTCTTCCACAATTCTTGAACTATCGCCGTCGATCCATATCTTGTTTCAACGTGTCACTCTAGAATAGGTCACGGCAACAGAAGAATCTTGTGTTTTACACGGTGTTTACACAACACTAAAATTAGTCGTGTTGTACAATTGCTACAGGATGATGCTGTGGTGATCAAAAGTTGACACCCCTACCCCCCCCCCCCCCCTCCAAGCCATCACCCCACTTGTTTGTACTTTCAATGGATAAAATAGATTGATAGATTGCTTTTGCAATACTCTTGAACCATGTTTTGGCTCACGTGCGGAGCAAAGTGAGTCTATATTCAGGGCGGGTGGTGATCCGTCCGCCGTCGTCCGTGGTAAACTATAACGTTAGCATTTTCTGAAGCCACAGTCTTCAAACACTGTCCAAGGATACTTTTGCCATATTTTGACAAAAGAAGTCTGTCTCAAATACAATTCGCAACTTTAAACCCAAACTTGGTACAGAGATATCTGATAGAAAGATCTTCCTATGCATACTAATTTGGATGACCTCTTTGGATAGGTCAAGGGTAACAAGGGATCAGGAAATAGTTCACAAATAACCATTTTCTGACACATAATGTTGTTTTTCAATTACTACATAAAACTTCCATCCCAAACCTGGTACAAAGAAACCTGATGGTAAGACCTTCGTATGTATGTCAACTTAGATGACCTCTTGGAAAGGTCAAGGGTCACAAGAGATCAGGAAATGATGTAAAATAATGTCTATTTTTGTGGAATTGTTTGTTTTTATCAGGATTTTTGCAACACTTTTAAAATAAATTTGGCAGAAAGGTAGCTGATGAAAAGACCTTTCTATGCATAATAATTTGTTCACTGCCGGTACTAAAAAAGGCCAAGAGTCGTGGCAGTTTGACAAAAGTGAAAAATGCGTCAATTTTGAGAAAATCTGGATTTTGCCGTTACAAATGCCAACTATTTTGTTATGTTATGTTAGAACACTTGAACACTTGCTGTTGGAAGATTAAAGTCACAAAGGTAATTAATTATGTGGATCGGTCATGCACGTGAGCCTTGAGGGCTATGCCATTTTTTTTTCGCTGACATTTTGTTGAGAAGAAAATGTTTGATATAGCTCAAGGATACTTTGTGACAAGACCTTGCTAATCATACCAATTTTAGTGATTTCTCTTTGAGGTCAAGGTCACAGGTGTCCCAAAATACGTACAAAATTACCACTGTATGTTAAAAAAAATTGTTCTTCTCAAATACTACTTTCAACTTCAAACACAAACTCGATACACAGATACCTGATGGTAAAACCTTTGTGTGCATACTAATTTAATGACCCCCTCGGAAAGGACAAAGTTACAAGATGTGCAGAAATAGGTCAAAATAGCCATATTGTCACAAAAAATAATATTGCTATTGTTACCTTGGTAATAATTTATGTGCCTTGAGAACAGACGACCAGGAGAAAAAAATCAAATAGTGTCAGGCAAATGAGAAAAAGTGTAAAGAGACTGCGTGCGTGCTCAACTATAAAATATTAAATGATTCAAAGAAAAGACTGATGAAAATGTTGACAAGAAATAATTAATTTTCACGAAAAGCGTGGACATATTTCGAATGGTATCCTAGTCGTTTTGAAAATACTAACGTCTTGGCTATCCAAGTATGTGTTTATTTTATCACTGGTGATACTTTCAGCAGCCTGGTGTCCTATTTTGTTCAGCACCCCCAACGTGAAGAAAACATAGCGTGTGTTGTCGCCATCTTGAAATTGGCGGCAATGTGTCACTTATATTCGTGAAAGCAAGCATATTCATATTCTACTATGATCCAACTAATTAAATGCAAATATCAAATGTTTCTTACTTCAAAATGACATGAATGAAATTCGGTTTAAAGGTAATGGGGGTAAAATGGCCAATCCAAAGATGACGTCACAAACGATTTTTTAAACGTTCCCAAGGCATAATCTCGATGGTGTGCTATTCGTGTTATCATTAGGACATTGCCGGCTAGCTATCCCAAATATTGTTTTTTTGTAAGTTGAATATGCAGAATAATGCACTGTTCATGCTGATTTTGCCTGCATAGTAGACACTACATCGTACTATTTACGTTTTGGAGGTTCAAAAAGGTATTTTTTTTTCTGCTGACTTCTATACTTTAAAGTCACAATTTGACCTAATGGATACCCGAGGGCCTGGACGTACACCTGGCTCATGTAGACACTGTTTACGAAAATTCCGCCTGGTATTAACTCATTCTACCCCAGACACACCACAGCAAGATATGGAACGACCATGATAGTTCAAGGGTGATGCCAGAATAGCTTGGCCCCTGTGGGCGCCAAGCTATTCTGGCGTCACCCTTGAACTATCATGGTCGATCTGTGTCCAGCACAGCAATACAGTCTTCAGAGGACAACGGCAAAATTTGGGGATTTCGGTGTTGGGGTAGAATGAGTTAATGAGAAGATTGCCTTTTAGATACAAAAATTCAGATCTTTTAACTGTTTTAATAATAATTGCAAAAAGTGTGGATCATGTGCATTGCGAACGCACAAACACGAAAATCAAACTATGGTGTTGATGACGTAGTAATATCTGAAAATGCAGTTTTGTGTGTGTGTGTAAACAGCCAACTGGTTGACAGACGCCTCTGCCGAATTTGTCTTGTGTGGCAACAAAAGTGGTTCTGGGTGAGAACGACCGAATGAACACACACACGAACACGCACGCAAACACAGCACAGCACCGCACCGAACCACACAGACCACACCACAACGCACGCACAGCACACTACGCAACACACACACACACACACACACACACACACACACACACACACACACACACACACACACACACACACACACACACACATACACATACACACATGCACGCACGCGCACACGTACACACACATGGGATGACCTAATTTTGTTACAATCCTGCTTTAAATCATACTATCTTTTTTTTCATGAACGTGAACGCTCATCGCCAGTGGTCACAAACAATGGCTCTGAAACCATTTGAAGATTAGCGACAAAAACAGGGCCAGGAAGTGGTATAGATCCTTATGAGCTCTTGCATCTTCAGGCTGTATGCCTCTTGCAGTAGGATGGCGTTCAATATCACGGTAGTCAAGGTACTGACACCTTCTCCCTTGTTGCATTGATAATTTTGTTTTTCGCGCTCATGGCTAGGTAGAGCACGGTCCCAGTGCTTAAAAGCCATCGGGCCGATGTCGGCCCGATGGCCTTTTGTTGCATTGGGGTGCCTCCTTTGTACCGAGCGCACGGGTAAACGACCTGCATCTGCAATGGGCATACATCTTCATGAGCCCGAGCAGGGTGCGAGTGCTAATGAGAAGTTATTTCTCGCTCTGGTGGAATTGCCTCAGTTAAGCTTATAATCCAGAATGCTCGAGTATACACTGTGGGGAAAATCATCACTGTTTGTCTTTCTTCAGGAAATGCATCGCGGGATACACATGTCTTGAAGGAATCGGTGGAAACCCAGACTACGGCTACTTAAACTTTGACAACATAGGCTGGGCGTTTCTGTCATCTTTTCAGCTTCTTACGTTAGATTTTTGGGAAAATACTTACAACAAGGTAAGTGAAAACTTCAGTGCACTCAGAAAAAAAAGAAAATGCCTAATAGTCTAGTAGATGCACTTCATGGACGATCAGCCATTTACGAGATAGTAGTTTTCTTCTGAGAAAGGTTTGGGTATGTCAAAATGAAGTATGGGATGAATGCATTGCGCGCATGTCCAAATTGTGCCGCCGGTGATGGAGATATTTATCTGTAGCTAAGTTTGTACCGACGTTACCGACAGACGATTTTCTGCCATTTGCAGTTTTACTTTGAGGGGGAGGGGGGGGGGGGGGGTGGAGGCAACTGGCGACGCTATGCACATTAAACACTTTGCTTCAATAAATCGTTCGCCTGGAGTCACAATTTAAATTGTAGGAGACAATAAATGTCTGAAACAAATTTGTACTTTTCGGAAAAGAATATGTGCTCGTGCATTCAGATAATTAGCGCTCCCGTATGTCTACATTCGTAACCCTTTTAGCGCCAACGCCCCACAGCAGAAGATTAATTGACCATGATCAATCCACCTCCTGAAAGTGGTACATAGTCGTTAAGTAACACTTCCAAAATTCGGGAAATGCGCCTATGGCGCTAAAAGGGGTTAGCATTTGGTCTGGATGGGGCAATGAACGGTCACGTGCGGGAAGCTAACTGCGAGTGCATCCGCTCACAATAATTTGAATAATTTTGCTTTATGATATATTCCATGAGAACATTGATCAGTACTATTCCAATTTGTAATTATCTCACTGACATTTAATGTATATTGGACTTTTCAGAGAACATTCGGACCCAAAGTGCTGCGGGTCAGTCATGCCGCCCATATGTCAGTGCCAATCCAATATTCCCATGCCATGCACAACTTTGCACCTGAGTATACTGAAGCCAAATTTATCATCAAAAACTCGCATTTAAAAGAAAGAGGTAGCGAGAGGTAAGGCCCCGCCACACATGCCGGTTGTGCCCCGATTTTGAAGCCGATTCCGATCGGATTGCGATCGGATGACGTCGTATATCCGATTCGATCCCAATCGGCTGGGAATCGGGTGTTTAGAACCTGCTCTATTTTTCCGATCCCAATCGGCCCCGATTGTAAGCTTCAACCAATCAGAGCGCGTCTCGCAAAGCACGTCGTTTCAGTTTGAAAATGGCGGAAGATCAGTACCATCTTCGTTGCCGATGTCTCGCCCGCCTCTTCGCGAATATGATGCAAAACTGCTGATAATGCAAGCACATCATCATCACTGTCAAAACTAGCTGCCATTTTGCAGAAACAGGTACTACTTTGATCCTCGGTTCAAACCGGTCGGCTAAAAAAGTCGGGAAATGTGTGGCAGTGCAAACGTTTTTATAGTCCGGCCCGATCACCTACCGATTCGAAACTGCCTCAAAATCGGGCATGTAGAGAAGTACTAGCTCCGTCCTCTGCAACCAGAACGCGGCTGAACACATAACTATTAAAATGAATGACAACGGGATTATTACAAATTGGTTCTTGACAGTACAGCTTTGCAGGGCTGGGGGGAGGGGGGGGGGAGGGCAATTGACAGTCCAGCATAAAAATCAACCACAGCAACAATCAAAATCTTACGAATTTTTTGTTTCCAGGGATATTTTGATCTTCAGACAAAATTATTATAATTTTAATAATCTTTGTTTTCCAAAACTTTTTTTTTGCAGGAGAGGCGGGTGTGGGGGGGGGGGGGAGGGGAGGGGGGAGGGGGGTGCGATACTCTGTCACCCCTTGCGTTTTATTGGGCCCCTTTCCTCCCCCGTCACATAAGGCCCCGCCAGACATGCCCGATTTTGAGGCCGATTCTCGAGCAGTTTCGAATCGGAGTGTGATCGGACCGGACTACAAAAACGTGTGCACTGCCACACATTCCCCGACTTTGTTTTTAGACGACCGGTTTGAATCGAAGATCAAGGCCGTACCTGTTCACCGAAATGGCTGCTAGTTTTGACAGTGATGATGATGTGCTTGCATTATCAGTAGTTTTGCATCATATTCGGGAAGAGGCGGGCGAAACATCGGCAACGAAGGTGGTACTGATCTTCCGCCATTTTCAAACTGAAACGACATGCTTTGCGAGACGCGCTCTGATTGGTTGAAACTTACAATCGGGGCCGATTCGGATCGGAAAAATAGAGCAGGTTCTAGACACCCGACGTCCAGCCGATTGGGATCGGATCGGATGTATGACGTCATCCGATCGCAATCGGATCGGAATCGGCTTCAAACTCGGGGCACAACCGGCATGGGTGGCAGGGCCTTATAGACACATTTGTGCATCGGCTAATGCGTTCAGAGTGAAACACTCAATAAACTGTCTACTGATAAAAAAAATCAGCATATCGACATAGTCGGTCAAGTCATCAATCAGTGCGATATGTGTTATGATCAAACAGAACAGCCAGTTTAGGGCAGAGTGAGGATCGGGGGAGGATACTGCACATGTACGTGTACTATTTCTTTTTTTCACTGTTTCCGTCACCCACTGATACCACCATCTCTCTGAGACAACTACTATTAGACTGTCAGTTTGAGCTTTGACAGCTCCTAACGTTTTTAATACATCATTTTTTTAATCAGTAACCTTTCACTAGGAACAGAAAATGGTTGCATTTTGCGCATTGGGAAGCTGCTGTAGAAGTGTCTCTGAGTTTTTGCAGGCTGTGACAAATAAGGGTTCATGGTTTATTTTTGGCTCACGTGCGACAGCAAAAGTGAGTCTATGTACTGGGCCATCCGTCGTCTGTTCGGCGTCCGGCGTCAGTCGTCTGTGGTAAACGCTAACGTTGGCATTTTATCGGAGACTATTCAAGCCTCAGACTTCAAACTTGGCCCAAGTGTACTTTGTGGTAAAATCGTTTAAACATAACAATTCAGTTACCTTGCAAAGGTCAAGGTCACATGGGGGTCCAGAATGGGGTTACAAATTGTTTCTCCTTAAATATTATTTTCAACTTCAAACCCAAACTTGGTACAGAGATGCCTGATGGTAAGACTTTCTATGCATACTAATTGGGATGACCACTCGGAAAGTTCAAGGGTCACAGGAGGTCGGCAAATGTGTGAAAAATGCCAGTTTTTGATTGAATTGTGGTTTTGTATTTTAAAAAAATAGTTTTTATCAAGGTTGTTCGCCAACCTTTGAGTCGGATTTGGCACAAAGGTAGCTTATATTAAGACCTTTCTATGCATACTAATTTAGTGGTCCCGTCGCAAACGTCAAGGGTCATGGAGGGGGTGGGGGGTGGGGGGGGGGGCGGGGATGGGTGGGTGGTGGGGGTAGGGGGGGGGGGCTCCAGAAATAGGTAAAACAAATAGTCATATTTTGACAAAGAAATGTTTTTTCTCAAATACTATTTCAATTTCAAGCCCAAACTCGGAAAGGTCAAGGCTGACAGGTCATTAAGTGTGTAAAAAATGTCAGTTTTTGATACAATTGTAGTTTTTATCAAAGATGTTTGCAAACTTTTCAATCAAACTTGGCATAAATGTAGCTGATGGTAACAAATTTATATTCATGCTAAATTAGTCGCCCCCTCACAAAGGACAAGGGTCACGAAAGGTCGACAAAATAATGTGTGAAAAATGCATACATCATGAGAAAACTCGGATTCAACTGTTACAAAAGCCAACCCTTTACTTATGTTTAGACACATGAACACACAAAGGTCACGCTTATAATGTGGAGTGGTAGTACACGTGCGCCATAGGGGCTTTGTCTTCTTGTTTTCTCTTTGTATCACTTCTTTCCACCGTATCAGCTGGAGTCCCACAAAAGAAAGAGAGAGAGAGAGAGAGAGAGAGAGAGAGAGAGAGAGAGAGAGAGAGAGAGAGAGAGAGAGAGAGAGAGAGAGAGAGAGAGAGAGAAATGATGATGATGATGAAACGTTTTTATTCAGGATAAAAAGTTTTAGGCATAGCAATGCCTATCTTCCAAACTGTCCTGCTACTCTACACATATAAAAATACATTAGACGATACAGCAAAGATTAAACATAATATAAGTAAGAAGACCCATTCCCCCCCACCCCCCACCCACCCACCCTCAGAAAAGAGAGAGAGAGACAGAGAGAGAGAGAGAGAGAGAGAGAGAGAGAGAGAGAGAGAGAGAGAGAGAGAGAGAGAGAGAGAGAGAGAGAGAGAGAGAGAACAATGAACAATGAACCTTTATTTTCCAACGGTAGAAGTTATTGGTAACAGGACCAGTTTTCAAACTTGCCGTTGCTACATCTACTACATAAATGACATAGACATGTAAACATACACATACCACACACTGACGCATGTATGCACTCGCTCACGCCCGCACATACGCACGCACACGCACGCTCACACACACACACACACACACACACACACACACACACACACACACACACACACACACACACACACACACACACACACACACGCGCGCGCGAACATTCTCATACACGCACATTCACACACCTGAACACACGCGCAAGTTATCTCCGTACTGTAATGATTAGATTACGTCAGAGATTCTAGGTGTTTGAAGAGGCTGACCCTAAATGAGGTGAGCGTCTTTGCGTTTCTGATTTCTGCAGGAATAGAATTCCAGAATGAACTTCCCGAGAATGACAAACTGGTTTTGAATAAATCAATACGCGGCAGGGGTACTTTGAAATGGTGTCCATGTCTAGAAGCTACAGATATCCGTTCTGAGAAAAAAGAACTCAAGTACAGTGGACAAGATTGCTTGTAAAGCTTGTACATCAATACACCTTTATTGAACTGAAAGTGATGGGATAGAGGGAGCATTTTTAAAGTTTTAAGCTTTTCGTCAGTTGAGAGTTCGGGATCGGGAAATATAAGCTTAGCAGCTCTCCTATGTAGGGAGTTCAGCCTCTTCAAATGTACATCACTAGAACCATCCCACACTGTTGATGCATAGTCTATGTGCGATTTGACATGAGCATTGTAGAAAAGAAGACGCGCATCTGTGTCAGTAATTGTTTTCAATATTGACAACATATACAGGCCGCTGTAAACCCTTTTGCACACATTATTAATATGCAGTTGCCATTTAAGCTGATCATCTATAGTGACCCCCAAGAGGCGCTGGTGTGATATTTGCTCAATTGGGCTGCCGTTTATACACAGACTAAGAGAGAGCGGGCATAGCTGGTGCTTTTGACGTGTGGTTATAACCATACATTCTGTTTTTGACGGATTCAGGGACATGGAGTTGGAATGACACCAGTCGGTGACCTCATGCAGGCTTTCCTGCAGACGCGTGCTAATTGCAGCTACATCTTTGTGAGGAGTATGTAGTGTGCAGTCGTCAGCAAACATGTCACAAGAAATATCGCGGCAACTAATATGCAGTGGAAGGTCATTGATAAATATGCAGAACAGCAATGGCCCGAGGACAGAGCCCTGAGGCACTCCGCTTTTGACGAGACCATACGAGGAGTAGGATCCATTTAACAGTACTCTTTGCTTCCTTCTGCTTAAATATGAAGTAAACAATGAGACAGCACCTGCATTGCAGAGATATGCTTGAAGGTTTGACAAAAGAATGTTATGATTTACAAGGTCAAAAGCTTTCTTAAAATCAATAAAGATCGACCCAGTTATTTGGGAGTTATTTATGGATGCTAGCCACGCATCAATAAGTCTTGTCAGTGCCGTGTGGCAAGAATGCTTGGGGCGAAAGCCGGACTGAAATACGTGCAAAATACTGCGACTCTCCAAATATTGATAAAGGTGTTTGTGCACGTGTCTTTCAAGAGGTTTGGACAGGCTGGATAATATTGAAATGGGTCTATAGTTATTAACATCAGACAGATCTTTTGATTTAGGCAAAGGGATAACCTTGGCTTGCTTCAGTTCTGATGGAAACATATTTTGTTGGATGCATAAGTTATAAATATACGTTAACGATTCTACTGTATAGGAAAGGGGCAGTTTCAGTATTTTAGGGCTGATCTCGTCAGGTCCCGATGAATTTTTGTTTTTCAGTGACCCGATCAGTTTTCCTACTTCATACACAGGTAGAGGCGGTATAGAGAAGGGGGGTTTGTCCTTAGTCTTCTGCTTACAGAAGTTAAGCAGGGCCTCCGGGCATGTGTAAGACGCATTACCGCTTGAGGGTATGATTGACTCGGCAAAAGACAGAAAATGTTTATTAAAAGTGTCTGCAGTAATACTAGAAGAAATGGCTGACGATTTCTTGCTGTTACCTCGGGTGACGAGATTAACCGCGCGCCAGAGTGTGGCAGTATCTCTGTCTTCTTTAATCATTCGTTCAAAGAGAGACTTTTGAGCCCTGTGTACCATAGACTTGACACGGTTACGTTGTTTTTTTGTATTCGCTAAATAGCTTGTGTCTCCTTAAGTCATTTCTCAATCTCATAGCTTCGAGATTTCTTGGTTTAGCCAAGGCGGTAACATGTGGTTTTTTACCCGCTTTTGCCGCAAAGGGGCGTGTTTGTTAAGTACTCTTGTAAAGAGTCCATACCAAACAGCCAGAGCCTTTTCAGGGTCAGTTTCGTTATTAACGACATTAAATGGCGTTTGATCAAGGTCTGCTAGAAAAGCAGACTGATTAAACTGTTTAAATGAGCGATACTTTATAGTTGTGTGCCCGTTCTTACGATGCACTGGCAGTTTTGTTGACCATGAACACACAGTAGGAAAGTGATCACTGATGCTGAGGTCAGGAACACTAACATTGAATACACTAAGGGGACGGTTGGTGTAAATGTGATCAATGAGTGTTGCGGTTGTTTTTGTGATCCTAGTAGGGGCCGAAACTAACTGTTCTAAGCCTGTTTGTGCGGTGATGCAATCCCATGCGGTATGGGGCTTCAACATATCTATGTTAAAGTCGCCTAGTAGCAACGCGTCACAGTTAGGTAAGCCACCTTTTTCTACTGCATGCAAAAAATCATCGTACCATTCAAACTTGGCTGCTGGGTTACGATAACAAAAGCCGACGAAGACGGGTTTAGTTTTTGGAGCCCTAAATTCCAACCAAATGCACTCAACTTCCGAAGTTTCTAAGTCCTCACGCCTTTTTACTAAATGTTGGATTGAGTTATGGATGTAAACGGCAAGCCCAGTTTGACCAAGTACACGAGGGTCACGTCGAGTGATGCTAAAGTTAGGTATGTGAACGGCTTCATCGCTTATGTCCGAGTTAAGTCGCGTCTCACTAAGACCAAACAGGTGGAATGGTTCAGACGAGTTTAGAAAAACATTCAAATCGGCCACCTTGTTAAAAAGATGGTAGATGTTCAAGTGACCAGTTTGAAGGCTTCCGTGTGTCTGAGCATTATGGATCATGTTGAATTCTAATTCTCACAATTGAAGTGCAACACAATACAAAAATATAAACAGAGAGAATAAGAATAAAAGTGTCAACGCAGTAAAACGCGGCTGAAGTTATAGCACCTCGTATCAAACGTCACAAACGGTGTCCAACACAGCGTTATCAAATGAAGATCGCGTTTGATTAATAGTGTATCCACGTATGAATGCCACGCAAGCTGTCTAAATAGTGACTGTGGTATAGCACACGTATCAGATGTCACACGTGAAAAGAGTGTTCTGGTCAGCGGCACACTAAGCAGCGAAAAAAACTATAGGCCCTGAAATGTTTTGATAAGACAGGCACACAGTGGTTGTGGATCTGAATGCTATCACACGATTTCCTCACGAATAATCCAAAGATATGGATGAGTGGCCGTAATTGTTAACCGTTACACGGACAACACCTTGAATTTTCCGCTGCTGGCACAATGGAGAGACTGAGAGAGAGAGAGAAAGAGAGAGAGAGAGAGAGAGAGAGAGAGAGAGAGAGAGAGAGAGAGAGACTGACTGACTGACTGAAACTTTATTTATCAAGGATTGAGATATTAGGCGCACAGGCCTTTCTTCCAATCTGTCCTTGCTACATCTACTGACATATAATAACAGGCAAAGCTACATTAAACTCACAAACAACATCGAACTGAAATTAATGCGAATTACGACAACACTACAAACTGCAACAATGATTTAACAAAACACACAGGTACCCATACGAAGATGTTTGCACGTGTCATAATATCCGTTTGCGGGAGCCCTCCCCAGACACTCCCACCCGGGGGGCACGCCACAAATATACTTTCACTCGAATGACATACTAAGCACATCGTTTGAATAAACTGTGCACCGGCACTGCATCCCCTGACCAGGTCTATACGGGAAGCACCCTCACAAACGGCACGTGAACGCAAATGGTATAATAAAAATAATAGTTGCATAAAAAGAAATAAAAATATATTATGGTTAGACAACACGAGATAATTAAATTTACGTTGCCTTGGATAAGTGCTTGAACAGTTTTGCTTTAAAAGCAGCTAGGGAATTAACTACTTGTAGATGCAAAGGAATAGAATTCCACAGGAAACCACCTGAGTATGACAAACTGGATTTATACAAATCAATGCGGGGCCGTTTTATGCTCAGGTTGCTCCGAGAGGTGCTGTATCTCTTCTCAGTAAGAGTAAAAAGTTCCGATAAGTAGCCGGGGGCCTTACCCTTAAGAGCTTTGTGCACTAGTACGCACTTGTTAAATACTAAGTGTTTGTCAAGAGGAAGGAGTCCAACTGCCTCGAGCCTCGCCTCAGTGGGTAGAGATGAGCTAGGAATAATGAGTTTGGCTGCTCTTCTGTATAGCGAATTTATTTTCTTGAACTGAACCTCGCTACAGCCATCCCAAACTGTTGAGGCATAATCAATGTGGGGCTTGATGTATCCATTGAAAAATAGTTTACGCGTGTTCAGATTAATGACCGCTTTCAGTTTAGACAGTAAAAATAATTTCTTTGAAATTGTCTTTCCGATGTGTATGAGATGAGGCTGCCAACTAAGTTGGTTATCTACAACTACCCCTAGTAAACGGTGCTGCTGTACTTGCTCTATGGGGACAGCTTCAAATGAGAGGTTTAGAGGCGCGGGTTGCAGCTGATGTTTCTGACGTGTTGTGACTAACATGCTTTTTGTTTTAGTTGGATTGACTATCATTCTATTTCTACTGCACCATTTAGAGACTTCTTGTAGGCTCTGCTGGAGGCTGTTGGTTATGTCAGCTACAGTTTTACCGGATGCATGTAGCGTCGAATCGTCAGCAAACATGTCACACTCGGCACTAGCACATGTGATGTGTAGTGGTAAATCATTAATAAAGATACAAAATAACAATGGGCCCAGAACCGAACCCTGAGGAACACCAAGCTCTACCTTACCCTCTGAGGAATAGTTACCATTTACATAGACAGCTTGTGTTCTCGCAGAAAGATACGAGTTAAAAAATGAAAGGGCTGACGGGCTGTTGTTGTTGAAATAAACATTAAGTTTCCTCAGCAAGATTTCATGATTTATCAGATCGAACGCTTTTTTCAGGTCCAAGAATACCGTGCCAGTCATTTTGTTATTGTTGATGTTATCTAGCCATGAATCAACCATACGTACTAATGCTGAGTGGCATGAGTGTTTGGGTCTAAAACCGGACTGGAACTTATTTAACAAGGACCGTTCTTCGAGGTACTGGAGGAGATGCTTTTGAATATGCTTCTCAAGTGGCTTTGATAAAACAGACAGAAGAGAAATGGGACGAAGGTCATTTACATCAGTAGTATCTTTGGTCTTGGGTATAGGAACAACTTTTGCTTTTTTAAACGCCACAGGAAAAGTATTGTACTGTATGCATAAGTTAAAAATGTAAGTGAGGGGTTCAACAATATAAGGCAGTGATATGTGGAGTATATAACCATTTATACCGTCCACACCAGCAGATGTCTTGTTCTTAAGGCACGTTATATAACGCCCGACTTCGTGAACAGCGATAAAGGGGATACCAAACGTATCATCGGACGATAATCGTTCCTGGCAAAACATGGACAGTTGATCCGATATTACATACGCTGACGGATCAGGGCTGTTGGAAGTAAGTAGCTGTTCTGGAGCTGAGAGAAAGCAATTGTTTATGCTTTCCGCAGAGAATTCGTGTGGAATGATATGAGTCTGCCTGCGCGTGTTGCTTGTTAGAGTATTCAAAGCAGTCCAAACAGAAGCAGGAGATTTTTCGTTCTCAATTGTCTTTTCAACAAATAACTTTTGAGCTTCTCGAACTAAGTACTTAACTTTGTTACGCAAACGTTTAAACTCAGCGAAGTTCTTTTCTCGTTTAGCGGTGTTTCGTGCCTCCATAGTTTGTTTGATTTCCTCCGTTATCCAGGAGGGAGGCTCGCGGCGTCGGACTCGCTTCCTTCTTAGCGGCGCGTGTTTATTCAGCACACCGAGGAACAGATCAAGCCATATAGTGAGCGCATTATCAGGGTCAGTGCAGTTATACACTTGATCAAATCCTGCATAGCTTAGATCATGTAAGAAAGCATTCGTATTGAGCTTTTTAAACGATCTGTACGTTATGTACGAGTGCTGGTCCCGACTTTGTTTTGCGGGCAGATTGCACGACCATGTACAGGCGATGGGAAAGTGGTCACTGACGGCTAATGAAGAAACATTAGTTTCCGCTATTGCTGTTGGGTTATTAGTGTAAATGTGGTCGATGATGGTGGCAGCAGAGCGTGATACTCGCGTTGGAGATTTAATCATCTGCTTTAGCCCGAAAAGAGTGATCGCTGATTGCCATGTAGGCTTGGGTTTCAGCATATCGATGTTAAAGTCTCCCAGAATGAGAACATTTTTACCGGTGTCGTTCACTTTATCCATCACTTGTACAAAGTCGTCATACCAGTCAGCAGTAGCAGCTGGATTTCTGTACATAAAGGCGACAAGGATGGGAGAGGAATGTGGTAGTTTCACCTCCAGCCACACACACTCTAGCTCTCTGGACTCAAGGTCTTCACGTCTGCGCACCATATTTCGGATAGAGCTATGTACATAGACAGCTATTCCAGTGTGTCCAGGGTAGCTTGGGTCACGCCGGATTAGAGAAAAGTTAGGAATAATTAAGCTAGCATCACTGATGTTTGGGCCCAGACGTGATTCCGTGAGACCAAAGAGATGGAAGTGCGATGGCTCATTTAAAAATAAACGAATATCGGGGACCTTGTGAAACAGGTGAAAAATATTAAGGTGTCCGATTTTCAGTCCAAGTGATTGTACGCTAATTGAAGCTTTCGGCATCGCTTCTCGTCAGTTCGCGTGAAGTCACTGTAAAAAGCCTCTATGATCTCAAAATGGGATCACATACACAAAAATGCACGATGATCTCAAAATAAAATCACATACACACACAGTACGGTTAAGTCTCTCGAGCCAAGAGAACTTGGAGAGAGAGAGAGAGAGAGAGAGAGAGAGAGAGAGAGAGAGAGAGAGAGAGAGAGAGAGAGAGAGAGAGAAACTTTATTTAGCAACGGTAAAAAGTTTTGACAGAAACAAATCGTCATTTTACAAACTTGACGTTGCTAACGTATACAACATAAAATAGGTTAAATAATTTTAATAATAATAAAGAATTATATTTACACATTATTTCATGCAACAATAATGTTTAAAAAAATAAAAACAAAATAATAATAAAATTTAAAAAAATTATATACACAAAATAAGATTCCAGTAATTCGAGGACCTGATCTTCGTTGTGGTGTAGTTACCCATGTATGGTGAACATACATGTTGAGTCGCACTTTTTGCGATAGATAGGTTTGTGTAGAGTAAAGGCTGAGAGCTTGTGTTTTTAGATTGAAGTTCGTTCTTTTATTATGATTGAACAGACGCTTGCTGATTCTCTGATCATTATTGATAGAGAGGCTTTGCTGGTCGTATAAAATTTGAACACTTCCGTTTCAGCTCGATCTCGGAAAGATCCGGTTTTGTTCGTTAGATAAGAATTTGATTTTGTTTAGTCTAGATGAGTTTTTAACTCAAAGGAGGTGTCATATAGTGAAGCATATTGGTCTATGGGAGACAACTCCTGTATAGTGGTTGTCTCTCTCCGGTGATTATTTCCCTTGGGAACTGCGCATGCTCAGAGAATAAAGAAAGTAGCGTGTTTGCCGCCAAGTTATGAAATGGCTTCCCTGTATTTTGTGAGTGCATGTTTGGTTTGAATCCAAGTCCATCCAGCCTACATAGAAGTGGAAACACGATAGTGGCTGCGTATGCATATTCGTTCTGTTCTTGTTATCAAGTGTGACCTCATCTCTATGTTTTGGTGCCCCCGTGCATGAGGCCAGCAGTACTTTTCACAGAACTGATGGCTGCATGTGCATTGTGATTAAATGTATACATGAGATTTGTAGGTGGGCAGCTAAAATACAGGCAGTCAATACAAGTTCTTAACTTCAAGACTCTATATAGGTTTTACAGTAATGCCTATCAGTATACACTTGTGCATGTCTTTGGTGGATGTTTTGCGGTTTTGTGTGTGTTTGTGGGGTGGGGTTGGGAGCGGGCAGTATGGCACCTATTACCATCTTTGTGTATGTTCTCATGTTGTATGGTGATGCGTATGTACAAAGCCTACATTACAAACAAACAAAATAAATTAATAAATAATGTAAATAAGTACTTAGTTATTTGGGTTTAACGCCGAGCAGGCGATGTTTGGGCCCAGACGTGATTCCGTGAGACCAAAGAGATGGAAGTGCGATGGCTCATTTAAAAATAAACGAATATCGGGGACCTTGTGAAACAGGTGAAAAATATTAAGGTGTCCGATTTTCAGTCCAAGTGATTGTACGCTAATTGAAGCTTTCGGCATCGCTTCTCGTCAGTTCGCGTGAAGTCACTGTAAAAAGCCTCTATGATCTCAAAATGGGATCACATACACAAAAATGCACGATGATCTCAAAATAAAATCACATACACACACAGTACGGTTAAGTCTCTCGAGCCAAGAGAACTTGGAGAGAGAGAGAGAGAGAGAGAGAGAGAGGAGAGAGAGAGAGAGAGAGAGAGAGAGAGAGAAACTTTATTTAGCAACGGTAAAAAGTTTTGACAGAAACAAATCGTCATTTTACAAACTTGACGTTGCTAACGTATACAACATAAAATAGGTTAAATAATTTTAATAATAATAAAGAATTATATTTACACATTATTTCATGCAACAATAATGTTTAAAAAAATAAAAACAAAATAATAATAAAATTTAAAAAAATTATATACACAAAATAAGATTCCAGTAATTCGAGGACCTGATCTTCGTTGTGGTGTAGTTACCCATGTATGGTGAACATACATGTTGAGTCGCACTTTTTGCGATAGATAGGTTTGTGTAGAGTAAAGGCTGAGAGCTTGTGTTTTTAGATTGAAGTTCGTTCTTTTATTATGATTGAACAGACGCTTGCTGATTCTCTGATCATTATTGATAGAGAGGCTTTGCTGGTCGTATAAAATTTGAACACTTCCGTTTCAGCTCGATCTCGGAAAGATCCGGTTTTGTTCGTTAGATAAGAATTTGATTTTGTTTAGTCTAGATGAGTTTTTAACTCAAAGGAGGAGGTGTCATATAGTGAAGCATATTGGTCTATGGGAGACAACTCCTGTATAGTGGTTGTCTCTCTCCGGTGATTATTTCCCTTGGGAACTGCGCATGCTCAGAGAATAAAGAAAGTAGCGTGTTTGCCGCCAAGTTATGAAATGGCTTCCCTGTATTTTGTGAGTGCATGTTTGGTTTGAATCCAAGTCCATCCAGCCTACATAGAAGTGGAAACACGATAGTGGCTGCGTATGCATATTCGTTCTGTTCTTGTTATCAAGTGTGACCTCATCTCTATGTTTTGGTGCCCCCGTGCATGAGGCCAGCAGTACTTTTCACAGAACTGATGGCTGCATGTGCATTGTGATTAAATGTATACATGAGATTTGTAGGTGGGCAGCTAAAATACAGGCAGTCAATACAAGTTCTTAACTTCAAGACTCTATATAGGTTTTACAGTAATGCCTATCAGTATACACTTGTGCATGTCTTTGGTGGATGTTTTGCGGTTTTGTGTGTGTTTGTGGGGTGGGGTTGGGAGCGGGCAGTATGGCACCTATTACCATCTTTGTGTATGTTCTCATGTTGTATGGTGATGCGTATGTACAAAGCCTACATTACAAACAAACAAAATAAATTAATAAATAATGTAAATAAGTACTTAGTTATTTGGGTTTAACGCCGAGCAGGCGACGAAGGCCTTCTCACGGGGGTTACATAAATAAGATAAAGTAAGTCAAAGATACCTGGGACATATGAATGCTAAGTAAATTATAGATTATGAACTTGCACAGATGTACATGTTTTTTGGTGGGTGTTTTGCGGTTTTGTGTGTGTATGTGGCGTGGGGTTGGGATCGGGCGGTATGGCACCTATTACCGTGTATGTGTATGTTATCGTGTTCTATGCTGATGTGTATGTACAAAACCTACATTACAAACAAAGAAACAAAATAAATAAATAATTTAAATAAATAATATAAAGTAAATCAAAGGTATCTGGGACATATGAATGCTAAGTAAATGTTAGTTAGTTATTGGGGTTATCGCCGAGCAGGCGACTAAGGCCATCTCACGGCGCACTAAGTAAAGGATAGATTATGAACATGCACAGATGTGCATGTCTTTTGGTGGGTGTTGTGCGTTTTGCAGCCTTGGCTGTTTTGGACTGCGACGTAGACACCCTTGACGGAAATATAAAAGAGGTGTTACTTTCTACAGCAGAAGAAGTGCTGGGGAAGCAGAGGAAGCGCAAACAGCCCTGGGTCACTGATGACATCCTCGATCTCTGTGATGAGAGGAGAGCCTGGAAGAAAAAGAGAGGCCAAGACCTCACATCAGCAAACAAGTACAGACTTGTCAACAAGAAGATCAGGAAGAGGATGAATGAAGCCAAAGAAGATTGGATTGAAGACCAGTGTCGTAGCGTGGAAGAGGGCATGGCAAACGGTAACAACAAGAAGGCTTATGAAACGCTAAGGACCCTCACCAAGACTCAACAGCGAACAGCCAAAGTCATCGAAGACAGCAGCGGCCAACTCCTTACGGAAAACACTGCTGTACTAAACAGATGGACTGAGTACTGCCGAGACTTGTATAACTACAAGGCTGAGCCAGACACCAGCATCCTCCAAAACAACCAGGCTGGGGCCAGGAAGGCTGAGGACCTGCCAGTGCTAGCTGAAGAGGTGGAAGCAGCCGTACGCGGGCTGAAGGGAGGAAAGTCTCCAGGTGTAGACAACGCACCTGCTGAACTGTTGAAACATGGAGGAGAAGTAACAACGAAGACCCTCACTATACTCTGTCAAAAGATCTGGGAGCAAAAGAAATGGCCAGTAGAATGGACACAGTCTCTAGTGATCCCGCTCCCCAAGAAAGGAAACCTGAAACAGTGCCAGAACTACAGAACTATCAGTCTGATAAGTCACCCTAGCAAAGTAATGCTTAGAATCATTCTCAACCGCCTCAAAACTTTCCCCGAGGAACTGCTGGCAGAAGAACAGGCTGGCTTCAGAGTTGGAAGAAGCACTGTAGAGCAGATTTTCAACTGCCGCGTTCTGACCGAGAAACATACGCAGCACCAGCGCGAACTCTACCACAACTTCATTGATTTCAGGAAAGCATTTGATCGCGTCTGGCACGACGGACTCTGGCAAGTCATGAGATCGTTCAACATAGAGGAGGGACTGATCCAAATGATAGAAGCGCTTTACAAGAACGCCTGCAGCGCGGTTCTACTTAACAATCAGTCAGGCGAGTTCTTCAGGACGACGATCGGTGTCCGTCAAGGATGCCTGCTCTCTCCTGTCCTTTTCAACATATTTCTGGAGAAGATCATGCAGGAAACCCTCCACAACCACCATACTTCAATCTCCATTGGTGGCAGATCCCTGTGCAATCTTCGATTCGCAGACGACATTGACCTCATGGCAGGCAGCAATAGTGAGCTTCAAAACCTGACAGACACACTTTCAAGTAGCGCAGGGTCTTATGGCATGGAGATCAGTACGGATAAAAGCAAAGTGATGATCAACACCACAAGCGACAGCAGCAGCAACATCCACATGAACGGCCAGAAGCTAGAAGAGGTCAATAGCTTCAAGTACTTGGGAGCCACCTTGTCCAAAGACGGTAGTTGCATAGCAGAGATCCGTATCAGGATAGGTACAGCAACATCCGCAATGGCCAGGCTGGACAGAATCTGGCGAAGTAACTCCA
Organism: Semisulcospira habei; assembly: GCA_036245525.1. NCBI lineage: Eukaryota > Metazoa > Mollusca > Gastropoda > Semisulcospiridae > Semisulcospira > Semisulcospira habei. The sequence goes on from BTPG01000001.1 coordinate 49,570,994, forward strand.
TGAGCTTCACCATCAAGTACAGGCTTTACAAGTCCCTTGTAGTGTCTATTCTACTCTACGGCTGTGAGACTTGGACACTGCTTGCAGACTCAGAAAAGAAAATCCAGGCCTTTGAGAACAAGTGCCTGAGGAAGTTGCTCCACATCTCGTACCGCGAGCACAAGACCAACGAATATGTACGGAGCATCGTCACTTTCCTGGTGGGCCCACATGAACCCCTTCTGGCAACCGTGAAACGGCGCAAGCTTGCTTGGTTTGGCCATGTGACCCGACACAACACCCTGTCCAAGACTATCCTCCAAGGCACTCTCGAAGGAAGCCGCCGGCGAGGTCGTCAGAGAAAGAACTGGGTCGCAAACATAAAAGAATGGACCGAACTCGAGATGCCAGACTTGCTGGCCACCGCCCAGAATAGAACTCAGTGGAGAGCACTGTCTGTTGCTGCTGCCTTTCAGTCCCCCCAACGCCCAGATCGGGCAAGGGACCGATGATGATGATGATGATGATGTGCGGTTTTGTGTGTGTATGTGGGGTGGGATGGGGTTGATAGCGGGTGGTATGGCACCTATTACCATCTATATATGTGTATATTTTCTTGCTGATGTGTTTGTACAAAACCTACATTACAAACAAACAAAAATAAATAAATAATAAATTTATATAAATAAAATAAAGTAAGTCAAAGATACCTGGGACATATGAATGCCAAGTAAAGGATAGATTATGAACATGCACAGATCTGCATGTCTTTTGATGGGTGTTCTTTGGTTGTGTGTGTGTGTGTGGGGGGGGGGGGGGGGGGGGGAGGTTGGGAGCTGGCGATATGGCACTTATTACCATATATGTGTGCATGTATGTTCTCATCTTGTATGCTGATATGTATGTGCAAACCTACATCACAAACAAACAAAAATAAATGAATAATAAATTTAAGTAATAAATAAATAAATAAATAAATAAATAAATAAATAAATAAATAAATAAATAAATAAATAAATAAAAACAAGTCAGAGATTCCTGGGACATATGAATATGCATTCTAAGTAAAGGATAGATTATGAACATGCACAGATGTATGCATAAATTATTGAAAAATGTCTTCCTGTCCTTTCCTTGATGGCCACCACAATACCACTAGTGATCATGTGCATCAAGGAATTCCTTCCATCCATAATTAGAAGGATAAATAAGAAATAAATATGTACGTGAACACATAATGAATCAATAATAAATAAATAAATAAAACTTGTAATATAATGGAGAGGGCTACTTTCTGTATTGTGTCTCATACGGTCCTGATAAAGATTGATCATGAGAGCTCTTGTGAGTAGTTGAGTGCGGATTGGTTGAATGGGTTGCAACAACAAATATTCCTTTTGAAGTGTTCAGCTGAACATGGTGATTTAGATGGAAAGGTTTGGAGATGAATTTTAGTCTGCCTGGCTTGTGCCTAAGACCTGACGGATAAGATCGCGTTTGACCAGTTAATCCTATCTCCACTAATAAAAAAAGAGCAGGCATACACATAGAGCCATTAGGCTGGAAAACACACGAACAACATGCATGGTGTATCTGGACAAAAAGTCTTCAGAATGTTGAAGATGGTCGGCAGACACAATGCAAAAGATGTAGGAAGCGAGTTTACCTTCGATATTCTTTCCTCCCACAAAAAGCCGAGTTCTTTGGGAAAAGCTGCTTTCAAGACCAGGAAAAATAACATATATGATGTACTTCAAAGTTCAAATCGAAAATAATCTCTGTCTCACTTCTGGAGCAAAGTAAACCTGCGCGTCTGATTGACTTCTTTTGAAGGCATCTCGCTGACCGCCATTTTGTAACTAGCGACGCGAGAATGCTCATGGCATTAAAAATATTACTTTTTAAATTATTTTATCGTAAATATGTATATATGTTACTTGTTCATTATTTTAGTTGATCACTGGAATAAACTTGTAAACTGTATGATTGAAATTTTCAATATTATGCACAAACAATGTCTTGCATCTTATCCGGGCCGTGTACGAGGACTGGTTCCCTCACAGCAAACAAATAACACTCGAAAAACACTTCTACAAAAATGTCTCCATCCCAAGGACAAATATTGTTGTAATGCATAAACCATATGGCATTAGTACTTTCACTTCGTACATGAAAACCAATGTTACTCTTTTGACGAACTACTTACCTCTGCAGAAATTGCGTAATCTGCTAGACTATTTGTGGCAAGACCATTCTAAACAAATCAGTTTGAGTGACCTCTGTCAAAGGTCAAGGTCACGGGGGATGAGGAAATAGGTATAAGTAGCCATATTTTGACAAAATTGATTTTCTCTTAAATGCTATTCACAACTTCAAACCCTAACTTGGTATAAAAATACCTGATGGTAAGACCTTCCTATGCATACTAATTTGGTTAATCCCTCCCAAGGGTCACAAGAGATCAGGAAATAGGTGAAAAATAGCCATATTTTGACCAAATTTTTTTTTTCTCAAATACTATTCACAACTTCAAACCCAAACTTCGTACGAAGATGCCTGATGGTAAGACACATCTATGCATACTAATTTGGATGATCTTTCGTTAAGGTCAAGGGTAACAAAAGGTCGGCAAATGTGTGTAGATGGTCAGTGGATACTTTCAAGACCGTTTTCAGTTTTATTAATTTTTTTTTCATGTTGTAGATACTTTGACCCTGACTCAGCTGATACTCTGGCATATATCTGGTGTATTTGTGACATAATCATCCACCTAGAAGCTGCCAAAGAATTAACCAAGGAAAAAAATGTGGTCTATCCCATGTTTGTATAAATTCTTGAGAACAACTTGTAGCTAACTCTTTTTAGCAACCGTAAGAACATGACATATGATAATGTAAAAGTTTTGTTTGCGAAAATTACAACAAACAGATATTACATTAGAATTATACCAATTGTTTGTTTGTCCACTCAGATAGGTAGAACCAGCGGCTACTCGAACGAGCTGTTTTTCCTGGTGGTCGTATTTTTCGGCTCGTATTACCTCCTCAACTTGATGCTGGCTGTGGTTGCTATGTCTTATGAGAACGAAGCCTTCCGAGCAGAAAAGGTAACCTGCGTTCTTTACGTCATGCACGCGCACACTATACAGTACAACGTTGTGTCATACCACGTTATGTTCACGTCACGTTTCTGTTAGGTTACGTGGTTGGATGTATTCTGTTTTTGGTGTGATCTCGTATTAACATGACTCGCATTAATCCTCTTAGCGCCATGGGCGCATATCCCGAATTTTGGAAGTGTTACTTAACGACTATGTACCACCTGCAGGAGGTGGATTGACCATGATAATTCAAGGGTAGTGCCAGATTAGCTTGGCGCCTGAAGGCGCCAAGGTAATCTGGCACTCCCCTTGAATTATCATGGTCAATAAATCTCCTGCTCTAGGGTGTTGGCGTTGAACGGGTTAACGTGGTGCTGAGTTTACTTGTGCTTGTGAAAAAAAGGTTTTCTTGCTCCTGCCAGTCACAGCTGGTCGGGTGCCAAGGCTGAACGTTGTTCAGAAGACCCTTTGTTCACTGGATATCAAGTTGGGAGCCAGGGACTTGTCCGTGTTACAATCCAACTTCGCCATGTACTGGTGCGCGTTATTACTTCTGGCCGGCCTTTACACCTAATGAGTGTGAGCGTGCGTGCATGTGTGTGTGTGTGTGTGTGTGTGTGTGTGTGTGTGTGTGCGTGTGTGTGTGTGTGTGTGTGTGTGTGTGCGCGCGCGCGCGCGCGTGTTTTAACAGGACAGAAAACTCAAAATGGAATTTGAAGCTAAGGAGAAATTCGCAAATGTGTTCCGTACCGCTCTTCTTCTCCAAAGTGAGGGGCTGGGAATACAAAAGATATCGAAAGATCGAGAATCAGCCGTTTCAGAAGAGGAAATAAAAGTACCTGAATCGGAACTTACCAGCAAAACCGCAGGGCAGGCTAGCTCAGGTGAGAAAACTGTTTTCCCTGTACCGTGCTCTGTTTATCCCATTTAGCCGTATGACTGCATATAAATAATAATAATAATAATAATAATAATAAATAAAATAAAAAGAATTACAAAAAAGGTGTCAATTACTATGAGTCAGTTGCAGGAGATGGACCGACCATGACAATTGAAGGGCAGTGCCAAATCAGCTGCGCGCCATAGCACGTTGGGGCTAAATGGGTTAAGTGCATGCATTTTGCCTTGTGGGAAACAATAATTTCAATAGGTAAACCAATGTAGGAAGGTAGACGACGACGGTGATGTTGAAGGTACATATGTTAAACCATGAGTGGTGTGATTTACGAGCCAAGACTTGCTTTTGACTCACAAGTGAGGAACAAGACCCGAGAGTCAAAAACAAGCGGAGGCTGGTAAAAGACTGACCCATTTTGTATTTGGATCCGCCCCTTTAGTCGCGCGTGTAGTCTGCTAGCATAGTAAAGCGCGCTATTGGACGTTGATTCTTTTTTACCATTTTAGGATGGCATATCTTCTAAAGTATACCATTACTGGACCTGTAAAATAATCACTACAAACTAGGTATTGGGTGTAATCAGTACAGCAAGTGGGGATATTATCAGTCAAGTGATTATGAAGTTATTTGACCCTAAACTTAGCATTTTATGACGTGCGCAATTCCTCTCATTTTCGTCAAATCATGTGGCGATTTGTAATGAAATAACAAAGGTAGAGGTTTGAAATTTTGCATAACCACACATTTTCATGCGTTCTTTCCGATGGTAATATACGTTTTTATGTGTTTACAGTCTGAAATTATAGGTGATCCTATACCTACATGTGAGCATATATATGTCCCGCTACTGAGTCTCTAAAAAATATTCTCGCGCAAGCTATCATCAGTACACTTTTCTGAAGTCTGTCTAAAAACGTTTCTTTTTTCTCCTTGAAAACTTCTGCTAGTACTTGTCTGTTTACATTAATGAGGCGTCTTGCACTCACTCTCACAGCCATACGGGCTCAGCGTACATGCAACGAAAGTTTTACACAAAGCTGACAGATATAATCTACGATCAAATTTAGCACGAATGCGTCACACCAAAGACAGTATAACAAATTACAGATCTACGATCCAAGTTATCAGACCAAATTTAAGTACAAGCGATCGGGTCAGTGTGTGAATACTTATGGTGGAACACGGAAAAGTAGAAAGTTTACTTTCGAGCATACGTAGTGATGTCTCGTGATTCTCAGTCTCAGAGTTCGGTTCAGCATGTGGTCGACCGCAAGCTTTCCTTTCGCATTCTTTCGCGTCTGCCTGTCGTGATAAAGGCTTCGGGAACGAAAATATTATTGACCCCAATATGGATTGGGGTATCAGGAATCTGATTTACACTCGCCATTACAACAGTGCTTTCCAATACCGCCGATATTGGCTAAAACAAAGGAAACATCGACGCTCTTCCATGCCCCGCTAGCATAAACATCCATTGTTATGCCGGACCTTCTGCTTGGCAGTCAGAAGCACGTGGTCTATAGCGGCGTGTTGTTTTGTCCAGAGGCTAAGTCTGACGTTTCACCCATAAAATGGGACTGTCTATTTGATCACCACCAACCCACTGTCCTATGAACCCTGTTTTATGTCATGCCAGTTTGACGGTTGGGTTGGCGCGACAAAAACGTTTTGCTTACTTTATTTTGCTTATAATAGCCTTGAAAGGGACTCACTGACACACATGGCACATAGGTGACACATCTGGTAGTATGGTGATTACCACGCAAAAAAAGGCATGTGTAGAGGATCAAAGGAAACCTCGACGACAGTGAGATAATATAAATTATTGCTACCAGGGGTCTGCTACACAGACCCTTGTCGGTCTCAGGGAGGACATAGTAACCATTGTACCCCAAAACCCGGCTTCGGGGTACAATAATTATTTTGACCTCCTGACCACCTACTTGGGTCCGTAAAGCAAACCACTGCTACCAAAAACGTATCTATATTCATTCCTCCGCTATGTTCGTTCAAGAAATTAACCCGAAGAAAGGTCAATGAATCATGAAAGGCGATAGCGTTTGAACCAAAACCACTAAGCCACCGCGAACACGAACACGCAAAGCAGAAAGTCTACAGAAACAATAGTTAATACATTAACTCAGAAATGTAGAGGTGTCAAATATATTATTGGCTGCTGCTGGTCACTTGCAATGTTGTTTCCGGTTGACAGCACTCAGATGAACAAACCAGCACTTCAAAGCATGAACAGAGTTTGTGTTATCTGATTTCATAGCATGTAAACAACTCCCCCACCCCCCCCCCCCCCCCCCCCCAAAAAAAAAAAAAAAAAAAAAAAAAAAAAAAAATCAGACCGCCGAAAACTTTTACCTGAGGAATAAACAGTGTATGACAGGACAATGAAAGGTACTGGAATGCGAAGAAAATAATGTAAGCTAGGCCTTTTTGCTCTTGACAGGGTAGCATTTTACTTTTTAGTGTGATTTTTCAGCTCCCCCAAAATAAACAAAAAAGCACTGTTTTCCGCTCCACCAGCAAGAACTCTGTGCCAGTGTTTTGGGCTTGCGTCAACCCAGATACTTTGTAAGGAATTTTATTTATATGTGAGCCTGCGCCAAAAGGTGCCAGGGAAAAGTGGGATATTTGCCCGTAAAATAAAAATGGGCTATGCATTTTAACTGTCGCATTGTCTGAAAGAGTAATGTTTCTTGTATACATATCTGTGTTTAAAAATAAAACTCTCTGCACCATTTTCCAGAAATCTGACTCTAGTGCAACACAGTGTGTTTGTGTAGTCGTAACAATGGATATGGTGTATACCGTATTAAATAGGTAAATAACCTTTATTTCAGATCAGAGATCATCTTTAATAATGACATGTAGTTTTACTGAACGATCTGCGATAAAGATACCGTGTTCAACGTTTTTGAGTGACAAGAGTTAGGTCATTGTATTGTGTTGCAATCGACAATTGCCAGCTTTTACCAATAAAAAAACACAACAAAAAGCAAAAAACAAAAACAAACAAAACAAACAAAAACAAACAAACAATCAATAGAAAACAAGACAAAAGACAGATTTAAAACAATTCATTTGCTTACAACGATGAACTCATTTGTGAAATGTAAAATATTCCAAGTTGGCATTGTCTGTATTACCATTATGCTACTTGTCAGTGTTGCTTGCAACATTTCAAATTTGGACAAAATATTTACGCACATACAAACGATAAAAATCCAGAGCATTCATTATCTTTCAAAAGCGTTTATCACAAGGGGCGAACCCCACGCCGAAAGAAACACGCCTAGCAACAACAGTTACAGCACAATTTATTAATATTTCGATCAACCTTTCATCCAAATAGTCCAACAAACAGGTATACAACTTAGTCGCCACCTATCTAGTGAGTGAGAAGAAGCACAGTCTTTGTTTCTTCTTTGCTTCTTCTCACTCACAAGATAAGTGCTTCTTCTCACTCACAAGATAATAATAATAATAATAATAATAATAATAATAATAATAATAATAATAATAATAATAATACATAGTTTGTATATATCGCCCTTCCCCACAGACAGCAAACTTGGAGCATTTTACACCACATGGAAATAATTTAAAAAGAAACAAAAAAAAAAAAAATCGAAAATAAACACGCATTCACTCTTTAAATAAATACTAGCTCTCACCATGTAGGCACATTCCTAACACGAAACACACATGCACATACACAAACAAACACACGCACACGCACACACACACACACACACACACACACACACACACACACACACACACACACACACACACACACACACACACAATCTACATACATGGGCTACACATATAAGACACCAGCCAACATTTCCAGGCATCACATCCAGACTAAGCTAATCCTGATATGCTACCTAGAAAAGTTGGGTCTTCAAATTTGTTTTGAAAGTCATCAGGGTAAGGGACAGACGGACATGCAGTGGAAGTGAGTTCCGACGTGAGGGGTCTGATAACTGAAAGAACGTGTACCAGCAGCTTTTAGGTGAACTTTGGGTTGAACAAGCAGTTTCTGTGAGCTTGAGCGTAGACCTACTAGGATTGTGTGATGCAAGGGAAAAAGACAGATATGCAGGAAGTGTTTTGTCATAGTGTTTGTATGCCAAAGTGGCCAGCTTGTACTCTATTCTCTGCTTGACAGGTAGCCAGTGGAGATGCTTTAGTTAGAGGTGTGACATGATCAGTGCGTTTTTTTGCGAAGGACTACCCGGGCGACATTGTTCTGGATATGCTGAATGCGAGTGAGTTGATCAGATGAGATACCAGCAAGGAGGGAATCACAGAAATCTAGACGGGAAAGAATGCGAGAGCATACGAGCTAGGCAGTAGTCTTTTCTGTTAGATAAGGAACTGATGGTGCCTATTCTGCGGAGCTCCAGGTAGGCAGTGCGGCAAAGATGGCTAATCTGTTTTTCCATCGATAAACTAGAATCGAGGAAAACCCCAAGCATTTTTTTTACATTCAATTTGAAAGAAATGTCATGGCCACTTATGGAAATGTGATCACTGCTGGAATCTGATGTTCTAGCTCTCTGTTTTGTCGTCAGTCTTTGACTTCAACTATACACTTCTCCACACTGGAGACAATGGTCTGCAGATTACTAGGGTGGTCAGACTTAGAGACCTGAGTGTATCAGCATACTTGTGATACTCACAGCTATTCTGGCTGATGATTCGGAAAAATGGTTCAGTGTAAAGAGAGAACAGCAAAGGACCCAAAACAGACCCCTCTGGGACACCATACTTCAAAAGCACAGGCTGAGGCATGATCCCATTCACACATACAGACTGATATCTTTCAAGAAGATAAGACTTGAGCCATGACAGCGCTGTACCGGAAATACCAAAAGACACGCGTAAGCGTTCTAAAGGAATCCTGTGATTCAGCGTGTCAAACGCCGCAGACAGGTCTAATAATTATAGCAAAGAGACATGTCCGATGTCGGCATGTGTAAGCAGGCTGTTGGTAATGTGAAGCAAGGCTGTCTCAGTACTGTGATTTCTTCGATATACTGGTCTATAATTCTTCAGCGAGTTTGCATCCAGCCCTGCCTTCTTCAACGATGGAATCACGACAGCCTGCTTAAAATGCCAGGGCACAGACCCTGACTCCATAGACAAGTTATTAATTCTAGTTATCACACTGACAAGCTCATCAGGGCATAACTTGAGCGCATAGGTGGGAATAAGATCAGGGGAACAAGATTTGGTCAGTGAGGAAATAATGAATTTCTTTATAGTCTCCTCTGTGACAGAAGTGAAGGCATGTAACACAGGCCCCTTATATGGGATATATAACACATCATCAGAACAGTTGTCCAGTTCCTGACGGATCGTGCTTATCTTAGAGTCAAAGTACTGACAAAAATGATCAGGTAGATCATTCATCGGAATGGTATTCGGAAGTACAGATTCATTTTTCTTTAAGGCTAAACAGCTGACAACTAGATGTGCAGACTTCAAGTTTGGCACAAACAAAGTCTTTCTTAGCCGCTCGCTGTGAGGACGAGTGCAGCACGCTGCTTCACAAACATGTCTCTATGAACTGTAAGTCCACTTCACCTCACAGTCTCTCAGTGTTTTGAAGCTCGCGCTTGACATCTTTCAGTTCCTTCGTTAGCCAAGGGGCCGGGGGACGTGAGGTTATGCGTCTGGTAATGAGAGGCGCATGCTTGTTGAGAATGTCAGAGAGTGTACAGTTGTAAGTGTCCAGCAGTTCATGTACTGGGCAGTCTGTGAAATACACCGTCACAAGCCACCTTTACATCGGAGTTGAAAACACCCATGTCAATACGACGAAGGTTTCTGGAAGTCATCAAGCGTTTTGTGGAACGAGGCCGAGACGCAAGCACTTGAAAAAAACACTTTTATGATCCGACAACAACGAATCACACACATGAACGTCCTGAGCAAGAGAGGAGCTCTCGCCTGTGATCAGAAGGACCAAGCTGTGACCATGTCTGTGAGTCGGCCCCTGCACATGCTGACGCAAGCCATGGTCAGACAGAAGTGAACGCAGACGAAGTGCATCAGTATCAGATGGAACTTCAAAATAAAAATGTAAGTCTGCAATCATAACTAATTCGTGTCTGCTGCTGGAGGCGCTGTCCACACGATCTTCGAATTCACTGAAAAATATGCTAGCGGTCAGTTTATTTTGTCTGCTTGGAAGCGGAAGCGTATACTACAGTCAGAGTAACTGAGATGTCACTGATGATGCTAACTTCAACAGCTTCAAAAGAGTTGAAGGGCAAACCTTTGAACATGGTGCAGTTTTCTAAGGACTTCCTGACCAGTACTGCTATACCACCCCTCGTCGCCCAACGCGAGGGAAAGACACTTCAGAAAATATCCTGGAGGGGTCAACTAAGCTATGTATGGTTCGTCACCCTCATCTTGAAGCCACGTTTCTGCCAGCAACAAGAAGTCTAGCTGATGATCAGTGACGTAATCACTTATCTCACTAGTTTTGTTCCTGCGAGAGTGAGCGTTCAAGAAGGCTAATGACAGCCTGTTCTGGTATGACTTCTGCTTAAGTGAAGAACAGTCACAGACATCTGTACTGATAGGGACATAAATCAAGTTACCGAGTCTCTCGACCATCCACAATGCGTGAGTGCCTTACGTGAATATGCGTAGGGTTTTCGATGGTGTTCGAGTGCAGTGATGCTCATCTCCTGCCGGCGGACACACAACCCTGGGTGGTGGGGCAGCATACTGAGCATTAGAGATAGAGTCTGTTGGCGGACACACAACCCTGGGTGTTGGGGCAGCATACTGAGCATTAGAGATAGAGTCTGTTGGCGGACACACAACCCTGGGTGGTGGGGCAGCATACTGAGCATTAGAGATAGAGTCTGTTGGCGGACACACAACCCTGGGTGTTGGGGCAGCATACTGAGCATTAGAGATAGAGTCTGTTGGCGGACACACAACCCTGGGTGGTGGGGCAGCATACTGAGCATTAGAGATAGAGTCTGTTGGCGGACACACAACCCTGGGTGGTGGGGCAGCATACTGAGCATTAGAGATAGAGTCTGTTGGCGAACACACAACCCTGGGTGGTGGGGCAGCATACTGAGCATTAGAGATAGAGTCTGTTGGCGAAACATCTGGGTGGTGGGGCAGCATACTGAGCATTAGAGATAGAGTCTGTTGGCGAAACATCTGGGTGGTGGGGCAGCATACTGAGCATTAGAGATAGAGTCTGTTGGCGAAACATCTGGGTGGTGGGGCAGCATACTGAGCATTAGAGATAGAGTCTGTTGGCGAAACATCTGGGTGGTGGGGCAGCATACTGAGCATTAGAGATAGAGTCTGTTGGCGAAACATCTGGGTGGTGGGGCAGCATACTGAGCATTAGAGATAGAGTCTGTTGGCGAAACATCTGCAGGCAATGAAACCTCGGACACTACACTTCTGGGTGATGACGTGGTATGGTAGGCGTTGAGTGACAAGTCCCTAGATGTAGAACTTGTTGACTTGGGAAAAAAATAATCATTGGGAACTGGCTGACGTGGGAAGTCCTGGGTGTAACGAAGGTGTTTTAGTGTTGTACTGAATTTTATTGTTACATATATAAACGTTTATGGAATGAGTGTGTGCGTGGACTTTCTGCCAATCTGTATAGAGGTGGGTGTTTTATCTCTGTTTACTACACTCTTTCATCCACCACACACGTGCTTACAAACAAGGACAAAGGCCACACAGTTATTTCTCTTTGCCCTCTTTAACTATTTCTCATACACTCATAACATACATTAAACCACACAATTCACATCATATAAACCAATCTACACAAATAACTAACAAATGGCATATAGGTTATTCACAACTTCGGCGCTCACACATTCACTCGCTACCGTAGAGGTCGTTGTCTCTCTCCAGAGACGTCACTCGACTCCTCTTTATACTAGTGTCGACACAGTGAATGATGTCACATCGACGACTTGGCGGAGATTCCCAAACTGAATATTACTAGTCAATGACTACTCACAGATTTAGAACATTCCTAGGCATGAAATTATCAACGGCGCTAGGCGACAATAGCTACACTGACGGAACACCGCACGTGGTCCTGTAGCCCGAATCTGTGGCTTACTTCGCTACCGTTGCTGCTCGTAGCACCAGTGATGGTAGGACGAAGGAGAGATGAAGGCTTGATGATGTCCGCACCCGGTCACGTACGTGATGCTTTCAGGACAGCTTCATCGGCCATACACCAGGGGTTTCCGCTCCGTACCAGCCCCGCTGTACACAACATTTATACACTCATAAATGTTCGCTCTTATACCTAAAAAGTCTGAATGTGTCTTCAACACATTATTATTCTTCAGAGTGCTCTAGATCATTTCCTCTGAAAAATGCCTTCTTTATGCCACCATACTACAGTCACTATTGTCACAATTCTTATGACAATTCCTATAGCCACTTTAACACAGTGCACACATTTTGCATACCTACACACAATGGATTATGAGCCAAATATTACAATTACAGCTCACCTTCAATTTATAACATAATACTGCACATTCATCCATCATTAGATATACCTAATTACATACTGAATTACATTCCTATTTCCGTCCCACATTTTCACACATGAATGAATACAACATATCATAGTTTTAAACTGTATCACATAATAATTACACGACCAAACAAGTATTGACACGAGCCATCGCACTTCCTTCAAACATGCGCTCCTCTGCACTCTAATCATAATTCATAAAAAGCAATACTTTCCCTTTTTGTCTGACTAGCCTTATAGGTCATTATAAATACCGGTAATAAAAGAATAAATACCTGTATTCAATATACAGCTATCGAATTCTCTAGCCAGAATTCTTCCTCAGAGCCCTAACGAAAACGACCGCTCGGCTCGACTGGTATAGCATCTCTAACTGGCAATAGTTCCCGATACCACATTATCACCCACACGTGACACGTGAACATCGCTCACCTCTACACTACCGCACGTGAACATTGCTTATCTGTACATTACCACTCGTGAACATTCGGTCCAACCGCTAATGACGTCACACCATCGTCCGACCGAAACCTGCCCCAAAGGCGCTCGTTACACTACCCCCCTCTCAACGAAAAAAAAAAGAACCGACCGAGGGTCTTTTTTACAAGTTCGGATGATAATGTCAAAATACAGCAACGACCACGAAACGTTGACCTATGGAACCGACTGATCCCGATCAGCGCGCGACAACAGATCCGCGAACACATTCTGTGTACCTGGAAGTGGTTCAAGATTAAATCTAAACTCTTGCAAGGACAAGGACCAACGCATGATGCGAGAATTCTTAAAGCGACTTGTATGCAAGTACGTCAGCGGTCTGTGGTCAGTCTGGAGAATGAAATCAACCCCCCAAAGAAATTTGGAAAATTTCGAAATGGCCCAAACAATAGGTAAACAACATGAGAGGAATAGTGGGAAGACCACCAACATCATCATCTTGGACAACACCAATAGCCACTGATGGGACAGTATGCCAATCTGAAACGTCTACATGAGGAACATCACAACCTCGACATCTGGAAGCAAAAAAGGAGAAATGGAAGACCAGTCGACTAAAACACCAGTTGCCAAGAGTGTAGTAGACTCCGCAACAACACCAACAGCAGCATCAACACGACGAAGATATCGTTTGAGCATGTTCGCATGGAAAATCTTTGGCTTGCCTTTCACAAGAATCCTATAGTCAGGATGAAGACATTCCTGCACAAAATAAGGACCAGACCATGTCATAAGAAGTTTGTTAGAGTCAGTGGGAAGAAGAACGAGGACCTCATCATGAACAGAAAAAGTTTGTGCCTTTGCACGACGGTCAAAGTACATCTTGTTCTTGACAGACGAATCTGCAGAGTTTTGTGAAGCAATTTCACAACTTTCAGAAATAATATTCTTCAAGTCGAAGAGATAAGCGTACAATGGTTTTGCTGATGTATCACAAGAATTGTGATCTTCGGTCCAGAAATCAGCAATGAGAGAAATGGGACCTCTTGGTTTGCGGCCGAACATCAGTTCGAAAGGACTGAAACCTGTACTTTCTGACGGCAATTCCCTACATGCGAAAAGCAATGCAGGAAGATACCGATGCCAAGCGTTTGGTTGAGAATGAACAACCTTCCGAAGCATAGATTTCAAAGTGCCATGAAACCGTTCAACAGTACCATTTGCCTGAGGATGGTAGGGAGAAGTACGTATGGCTCGAGTACCACACAAAGCATGAAACTGTTTCATCAAATCTGAGTTAAACTGAGAACCTTGATCCGACAGAATTTCCTTGGGAAAGCCTAACCTTGAAAAAATACTCATCAAAGCTTCAGCAACTGCAACAGAAGAAATATCCTTCATAGGAACAGCCTCCGGATACCTAGTAGCCAAGTCAATCAAAGTCAGAATATATCTGTGACCTTCAACAGAGGGAGGAGACAAAGGCCCAACGAGATCAATAGCGACCCTCTCGAACGGAGTCGAGATAAGAGGCATAGTCGCCAAAGGAACAGGGGAAACTTGTGTGATATTTGCCGTCTCCAGTTTAACGGCTGTGTCTGTACACAGACACAGCCGTTAAACTGGAGACGGCAAATATCACACAAAACACATCCCAGTCATACAGAATATAACAAAATTTCAAAAGAAGCAGCCCACTAGCCTACCTATATATACCTATAATAACTAGTGGTGCCCTCCCTAAAGATGAATATGTATGACTTAATGCTAACATAGAAAGTCTAGGGTCACCAAATGTAACGAAGGTGTTTTAGTGTTGTACTGAATTTTATTGTTACATATATAAACGTTTATGGATTGAGTGTGTGCGTGGACTTTCTGCCAATCTGTATAGAGGTGGGTGTTCTATCTCTGTTTACTACACTCTTTCATCCACCACACACGCGCTTAAAAACAAGGACAAAGGCCACACAGTTATTTCTCTTTGCCCTCTTTAACTATTTCTCATACACTCATAACATACATTAAACCACACAATTCACATCATATAAACCAATCTACACAAATAACTAACAAGTGGCATATAGGTTATTCACAACTTCGGCGCTCACACATTCACTCGCTACTGTAGAGGTCGTTGTCTCTCGAGAGACGTCACTCGACTCCTCTTTATACTAGTGTCGACACAGTGAATGATGTCACATCGACGACTTGGCGGAGATTCCCAAACTGAATATTACTAGTCAATGACTACTCACAGATTTAGAACATTCCTAGGCGTGAAATTATCAACGGCGCTAGGCGACAATAGCTACACTGACGGAACACCGCACGTGGTCCTGTAGCCCGAATCTGTGGCTTACTTCGCTACCGTTGCTGCTCGTAGCACCAGTGATGGTAGGACGAAGGAGAGATGAAGGCTTGATGATGTCCGCACCCGGTCACGTACGTGATGCTTTCAGGACAGCTTCATCGGCCATACACCAGGGGTTTCCGCTCCGTACCGGCCCCGCTGTACACAACATTTATACACTCATAAATGTTCGCTCTTATACCTAAAAAGTCTGAATGTGTCTTCGACACATTATTATTCTTCAGAGCGCTCTAGATCATTTCCTCTGAAAAATGCCTTCTTTATGCCACCATACTACAGTCACTATTGTCACAATTCTTATGACAATTCCTATAGCCACTTTAACACAGTGCACACATTTTGCATACCTACACACAATGGATTATGAGCCAAATATTACAATCACAGCTCACCTTCAATTTATAACATAATACTGCACATTCATTCATCATTAGATATACCTAATTACATACTGAATTACATTCCTATTTCCGTCCCACATTTTCACACATGAATGAATACAACATATCATAGTTTTAAACTGTATCACATAATAATTACACGACCAAACAAGTATTGACACGAGCCATCGCACTTCCTTCAAACATGCGCTCCTCTGCACTCTAATCATAATAATTCATAAAAAGCAATACTTTCCCTTTTTGTCTGACTAGCCTTATAGGTCATTATAAATACCGGTAATAAAAGAATAAATACCTGTATTCAATATACAGCTATCGAATTCTCTAGCCAGAATTCTTCCTCAGAGCCCTAACGAAAACGACCGCTCGGCTCGACTGGTATAGGATCTCTAACTGGCAATAGTTCCCAATACCACATTATCACCCACACGTGGCACGTGAACATCGCTCACCTCTACACTACCGCACGTGAACATTGCTTATCTGTACATTACCGCTCGTGAACATTCGGTCCAACCGCTAATGACGTCACACCATCGTCCGACCGAAACCTGCCCCAAAGGCGCTCGTTACACCGGGGTGGGGGTGGGGGGGGGGTGGTGGGATGGGGGGGCAGAGTGGACATCACGAGGGGTGTTGATAACTGGGATTCGGCGTCCTTGCTTGCGCCGTCCTCCTCGGTAAGGCCGCTTCCTCCTGGGTCTGTTGACACGTGGCTGCGCTGATGGAGGGCTGTGTAATCCAAGAGACCTCGGGTGTGCACACACACCAGGTGCGTGCAGGGGCACTGGTAATCGTACTCCTCCATACTAGCAGTTACTGTCTGTCATGAAACAGTGCGTGTGTACTAGTAGGCCTATGCACAGTGGCTAAGGGAAGCACCGTCGGGCTGGGTAAAAACTCTCCTGGCAAGCATGGCTGTACTGTAGAGCCCCAAGGCCTTCACAAAAATGACAAATCCAACTGCTCTCACTTCCACTGGAAAATATCCATAAAAATTACACCAAAATGTCCTTCTCACTCATTTCTCAATTTGTGATAGACTTGTAGTTGGTATCAACATTTTGCAAACTTTTCAATCAAATTTGGCACAAAGGTAGCTGATTATGAGAACTGCCCATCTATACTAATTTAGTCGACTCATCGCAAAGGTCAAGGGTCACGCCGGTTTGACAGATGTGTGAAAACTGATTAAATTTTGGATTTTGTTGGTGCAGAAGCTATCTCTTTACTTACCGTCACCCATGTGTGGATCGGTCATACACGTGAGCCATAAGGGCTTTGCGTTTCTTGTTTGTGTGTTTGTAAGATTGTTAACTTCGTTCGTCATGACATACTACGTCTTCTCAATCAGACACTCTACTACTCAAATTGATAGTCAGCTACCCACCTGGTGGAAAGGTTTTCTGTGTGTTTGAGTTTAATTATTGATGCTGTACAGTTGACCTGTTGTGAGTTGTCAGGTAATAATAATAATAATTAATAATTACGGTATTTATAATGCGCTTATCTTATAATAATTATAACTCTAAGCGCGCACTCACAACTCGCACACGCATGCGCACGCTTTAGACAATGACTCACGTAACACAAATAGTGAAGATACATTAGGACGGTCAGCTTGGGCTGGGGAGTGTGGTGATATAGTGCTAGAACTGTTGAAAGAGATGAGTTTTGAGGGCAGAATGGAAGGAGGAGAGCGAGTGTTTCTGACGGAGAGAGAGTGGGAGAGTGTTCCAGGTGGTTGGACCGTATACTGAGAAAGAGCGGGGGCCGAAAGTGCTGAGTTTGGTGCGGGGGATGAGGAGGCGGAGAGGGTCAGAGGCGGAGCGGAGGGAGCGGGGAGGAGTGTAGGGGTGAAGTAAGTTGGAGAGATACGCAGGAGCGTAGTTGTTTAGGGATTTGTAGCAGAGAGACAGAATCTTGTATTGGATGCGTTGGGGGATGGGGAGCCAGTGAAGGAGCTTGAGCAGGGGAGTGATGTGGTCGGATTTTTTCTTTCTGAGGACGAGGCGGGCAGCATTGTTCTGGACGCGCTGGAGAGTGAGAGTGGTGGAGTGAGGAAGGCCAGAAAGGAGAGAGTTGCAGTAGTCGATGCGAGATAAGATGAGAGAGACAGCGAGTTTGGTGGCAGCTTCGGTAGTGAGGTATTTTCTGATCTGACTGATGCGGCGGAGGTGGAAATAACATGCCTGGGCCGTGGCGGAGACGAAGCTGGTCATGGAAAGAGAGGAATCGAGGATAACGCCAAGGTTCTTGACCGAGTCAGAGAGGGAGATGGGGTGCTGTCGAGTTGAAGGTGGAGAGAGGGAGAGAGCTGGGAAAGTTTCTGGCGAGTGCCTACCAGCATGGCTTCCGTTTTGTCGTCGTTCAGTTTGAGCTTGTTTGCTGTCATCCAGTTTTTCACGTCCTCATAGCAGTCAGCCGTGCGAGTCAGTAGTGTCTGAGTGTTGTCGAGTTTGTCTTTGTCTAGTAGTTGTGAGTCGTCAGCGTAGAGGTGGTGGTGTATGTGGTGAGACTGGATGATGTTAGACAGTGGGGAGATGTAGAGTGTAAAAAGGACCGGGCCCAGGACGGACCCCTGAGGAACGCCGCAGGAGACCCTGACTGGGTTGGAGGAGACGCCGTCGATGGTGACGGACTGCTGTCTGTCGGAGAGGTAGGAGAGAAACCAGGAGTGAGCAGAGTCAGTGATGCCAAAGGAGTGGTGGAGGCGGTGGAGGAGGATAGAGTGGTCTATGGTGTCGAAGGCGGCAGAGAGATCGAGTAGCGTAAGAAGGGAGATGTGTCGATCAATAATGCTTACATCAGTCTCTCTCTCTCTCTCTCTCTCTCTCTCTCTCTTCTCTCTCTCTCTCTCTCTCTCTCTTTCTCTCGCACACACACACACAAACACGCACACACACACACACACACACACACACACACACACACACACACACACACACACACACACACACACACACACACACACACACACACACACACACACATACACACACACACACACAGAACCACACGTACACACACACAGAGAATCACACACACATCTACACACACACACACACACACACACACACACACACACACACACACACACACACAGACCACACTGGAGTAACAGTTCCAACAGTACTTTGGGGCGGTCCGTGGCGCAGTGATTAAGGCGCCTGCCACCAATGCTAAAGGTGCGAGGTTCGATTCCGGGTTCCGGCGTCGGATTTTTCTCCTCTAGTAAGTGTCACCGTTAATTCGGGCGGACCGTCGGGGGTTCTTTCTCCGGGTACTCCGGCTCTTCCTCCCCCTCCACTTTGGTATCAGTTTCAGCCAACTTAATAAAATTTCAAACACAAAAACGATTTCCAAATACCGTCAGTAGCTCGCTTGAGCTTGCCCTTAGCACCACGTGAATGTTCTGTGTTTACGTACAGTGTGTGAGTGAATGCGTGTGATTCACGTGAGCGTGCTTGTTGGGTTCAGTTCGCGGCTACATTCTGCGCATTGAGTTATATTATAAGTATGAGAAATGCGCCATATAAATGCTATGCATTATTATTATTATTATTACTTTATTCTCGCGATGCACTATCTCTCACTATCTGTCTCACACACACACACACAAACACACACACACACACAGAAACAAAGAAAGCAAACAAGAAAAATGTAAATTGTGACGTCCATTATTCAAGCTAAATTTAATCTGCAGAACTGACTGGGTATTATATATCTGTGTGTAACGAGGGTTAGCATGATCATATTTTACAAAACAGTTGCACAGTTTGCCGTGTTGCAACACTCACCCACGTGTACAGTTTGAACGTGTTCACGTAGATTATGATGTTAAAGTAATGCAGAAGCAAAGTGTGAGGTGTCCATATTCATGTATGTGTGTGCACGGTACATATTGTTTCTGCAGTATAATACACTTGCCAGCTTCAAACTCACATCCCTGCCGTCACACAGGCAGACACACGCGCACATTCATATACTTCGACTCTACAGACAATGATACGGAGACATTTTTGTTACTATTTGAGTAATACTGTACGCATCACCTACATGTCAGAACAAATAGGGTCGATCCAGCTGCCGACAAGCTCTGGCAAAACTGTAAGTTTGAACAGTGTCTGGGCTTTGTCAAGACCTCATTCTGATTTTCCAGAACATGTTATGAAAGTCACAACAAGATAGCTTGGTCAAGAAGAGGCGACTCTGCACCTCAGTATAGCTTCGTTGGCTTTGTTTTCAAGCTATGACTTCTGTCAGTGCCGTTTTCCAGGCAATGGTTGGTATCTACTATAGCTTCAATGACAGTTCATTTTGGTGCTTCACTTCTTGACACCCTGAACTATGGCATGTACAGCTGACAGTACCATCAGAGTTCGACATAGATTAAGCTGGAAAAGGCGTGATTGTTCTAGTAACCTCAAATATGACATCAAAGGTTCTTAGTACATACGATGACTTCATTTCGTAACATTGACGTAATGCATCAATATTAATGATTTTAGTTATGTTTTCTTTTCTGATTGGTTGATGTGTGTAATTTGCGGGATTATTCTGGAAATCTGTAACAGTATGAAAGAGGGTGTTAGGAAATAATTATGTGCGTGCATTGTATGAGACAGTGTATCAAAGTAAGGGTGCATTGTATAAGAGACATTGTATCAAAAAGGTGTGTCGATGCAATTGTGAGAGATAGTGCATCGCGAGAATAAAGTACTGTTGGAACTGTTACTCCAGTGTGGTCTACAACCTTGTGCGACGTGTGACGAGTTGCAACTGAGTGATGTTTTTCTACAAAAACCCTACGCGAGTGTGTCTGGTGTGGTTACATCATACTACGACCATGACTACCACGTAACAGCCAGCATGACTGTGTCCCACACCCTGCTCCAGTAGGCTTTCACACCTGTTCAGGTTTCGTTTCTCTGGCGCTGACAGAGGCATTAACAGCGAAGGCAAAAGCACCTAGCTATATGGATGCACATCTCGTCCACACCAGCCATGCATGTGCAGTGTACATACAGAAACAGCTTCATCAGCAGATGTGATGAACAGTAGGGTTAGTTTTTAGCCTCGGTGATTGGAGCATCTAAAACAGTGAAGTGAAAAGGAACATTAAAACACACACACACACACACACACACACACACACACACACACACACACACACGCGCGCGCGCGCGCGCGCGCGTACACACACACACACACACACACAAAACCCTCACACCAACGGTTAAAAACAAGTCAACATTAGATTAAGCAAACAAGCATAATGGCATTCACATCATCATCAGTCAGGTACAGTAATGCCTTCTCTTGGCTTGACTTCGCGAACGAAGATTCTATAGGGGTTGTCCACGACGTCTGCAGGCATGCTCGTGACTGTGGAGGCCAATCTGGGACAGGCAGGTTCGACCGCAGTGGCTGCAGAGGGAGGTCTGGCCAGGGTTCTGAGTTGCGACATCTCTGTTTTTTTCTCCTGAGCCGCTTGTCTTTAAGGCCAGCTCTGCGAGAGTCCTCAAAGGAGACGGCTGCCTTGTAAATGGTGGAGCGCCAGGTGTCACGGTCCGCAGCAAGTGAAGACCACTGGCGGTGGTCGATTTGGCAGGCACTAAGTGACTTCTTGAGACTGTATCTCTTCTTTGGTGCCCCTCTGTCTCTGTGTCCAGTGGCGAGCTCGCCGAACAGGGTGATCTTGGGTAGGCGATGATCCTCCATCCCGGAGACATGCCCAGCCCAGCGGAGCTGTGTCCGCAGCAGCAAAGCCTCGATGCTCACAGTTTCTGCCTGTTCAAGGACCTCGACGTTTGTGACATAGTCACTCCAGTGAATGCCAAGGATTGTACGCAGGCAGCGCTGGTGGAAGCGTTCGAGGAGTCGTAGTTGGCTGCGGTAGAGGGCCCAGGACTCGGAACCATATAACAGGGTGGTGAGGACGACAGCTCTGTACACACTGATCTTGGTGCCTGTTTTCAGCTGTTGATTATGCCACACCCGCTTGTATAGACGCCCGAAAGCTCTATTTGCTTTTGCCAGCCTGCTGTCCAGCTCCTTGTCCAGCTTGGCGTCTGACGTGATGATGCAGCCAAGGTAGGTAAACTGGTGCACTGACTTCAGTTCAGACTCGCCGATGGTGATGTGGGGAGCGCGATGCTCTACCTTGGGTGCCGGCTGATGGAGAACCTCTGTCTTTTTCAGACTGACCTCGAGTCCAAAGAGCTGGGCAGCGTCTGCGAAGCAGGATGTGATGCGCTGTAGGGCTCTCTCTGTGTGTGCAACGAGGGCAGCGTCGTCAGCAAAGAGCAGCTCACGAATCAGTTGGTCTAGGGTTTTGGTGTGGGCCTGCAGTCGTCTGAGGTTGAACAGGCTGCCATCGAGACGATACCTGATGTACACTGCATCGTCATCGTCGAGGTCCACTGTGGCCTGCTTCAATATCATGCTAAAAAAGATGGTGAAAAGGGTCGGTGCCAGCACACAGTCCTGCTTCACACCATTGAGAATGGGGAATGGTTTTGAGAGGTCATTGTTGAGTCTGACCTGGCCTTGCTGGTCCTCGTGTAGCTGGACGATCATGCTGAGGAACTTTGGGGGACAGCCAAGTCGCTCCAGGATCTGGATGTGATGTGGGGAGGGCGATGCTCTACTATACTATACTATACAGTAATGTATATGTTATTTAATCACCCATGTCACAATACCAACACCAAACCCGCACCCCACCCCTTTCCTGGGCCCCCGGCAAAATAATGATTACAAAGCAACTCTGTCCACAAACAGGCAGCACACACACACACACACACACACACACACACACACACACACACACACACACACACACACACACACACACACACACACACACACACACAAACACACCCTGACACACACTCTGGCACTCATGGGAAGCAAGAATTGACTAGTCTTTGCTTACCTTTGCAGTGTGACAGCTACCGATGTTGTCGAAGCCGCTAATCAAGTCTGTACGAGCAAATGGCCCGCATCCAACCAGCAACAAAACGTCTTGTAGGCGTTTACTGGAGAATCCAGGCTCGTCTAGGCTCAAACTCTTTCTAGGTGTAGGCGCTCTTTCACGCAAAGTAGTTGACCATCAATATCGCCATTGTATCGTTCACTTCTGGCACATCGTAGGGATCTTTAGACCACGAACGCTTTGGTATCTCATGAGGATTGATACCATCGATATTTTCCGGCTTTTATGTATATATGCACTTCGCATCTGGTCGCAGTGTGTCGGATTACTTGGCCGTGTTGACGTGTTAATATTTGCGCCTATGTTGCTGAGGAGCTGGTTTACCGTATTCAAGGAGGACAACTCGCGCGAGCTTCGGATCGCAGCGGAGCTCACTGGCGTAAGACAATTTTCATGCCTTATACACACGATGAAATCACACTGAGGAATCCAAATCGAACATCAACGTAACACAATTTACTCACTCTGTCACTCATTCAACTTTTTAGTTTCTTTATGTGTTTGGCGGTATTTTCAGAACTTACGAAACAACAGCCAAACACATACAGAAATGAAATAAATAAAATGTTTGGGTAGTGATTTCCTCCAGGGATAAGACATCTTCTGACCTTAATCACACCGGACATGACTGACGTCAATAATATACATCATAGACTCATGACACAATAAGATATGTCTTGACGTTGCTGTCTGCACGACCAGCAGAATTGTCTACGACTTGTTAGAGTAATGCTTTGGAAGAGGTGAGTGACTGCCTCAAAAACATTTTTAATTCTTCAATGAAATAGTCGCATTGGACGCCGATGTGCAAAGGTTCTTCCTTTTGTGGACTGTTACACAATATGCGCAAATGTGCACTACAAACAACTCCAGTAGTGTGTCTATTGTTTCGAACAACACTCCCTTTGTACTTTAGAATGTTTGACATTCTTTTACGGACAAAAAAATGGTACCCAAGACACGTCACGAAGAGGGCTACAAAATGTCCGCTATTCATCGCTACAAGTTTTTTTTTTTTTTGGTACCGAGGTCACATGATACGGTTTGGACTAAAGTGATTGGTCGTGTGACGTAGGAATGAAAACAAATAGCATGTGTGAGCCTGAGCTCTGCTCTCTATTCCATATCACAGATGACCCTGCCAATCAGCGTGCCAAACGCTGTGCGTGCTGTAGCCTCTACTGCAGAAAGTGCGTGTGTCTTTTTATCTGCGTGGAATTCCGGAACTGCTTGAAAGCGGTTGCGTCGGACTCCGTGTTCGACTTCGCTATCACCATCTTCATCGGCCTCAACACCGTCTTCCTTGCCATCGAGCACTACGACCAGCCCGAGATCATGACTCTCACCCTCAAGTTTGCCAACTATGTACGTCAAATAAACCCCTGTATCTTGGGGATCGAGGGTAAATTGAGCTGTGTTAATCTGTGCTGGTTATTTTAGTGCATCTTACACGCCTGTCGGACCAACAGGAGGTCAAAGCACTCAGATGCACTGTGATTTCAAATCCATGAAAATGCTTTAGGATTGATTTTTCTACGTTCCCTATGGTCCCAGCC
This sequence comes from Semisulcospira habei, assembly GCA_036245525.1. Taxonomy (NCBI): domain Eukaryota; kingdom Metazoa; phylum Mollusca; class Gastropoda; family Semisulcospiridae; genus Semisulcospira; species Semisulcospira habei. The sequence goes on from BTPG01000001.1 coordinate 49,595,321, forward strand.
CTTCACTAAACACAATGCCTACCCTGCCTAAGACCTCCTAACATTCGTTCGTTTCGTTTACAGTACGTAATTATGCATTTATATTTTGGTATTTTGACAGGATAGTCTCTAATGGCTGCATCCTTAAAACCAAGTGCGTGTTTGAAGGGCTACAAACAACCACGTATTTGGGAAGGCCATCCATTTTTGCATCGAAGAGGCAAACTGAGACTGATCTGCGCTCGTGGGTTTTGATTATACACCGTCACACAAAATGCAGCCTCATGCCATAGCATTTGTTTTTCAAAATCGTGTTACGTTCATTAGCACTGAGAACCAAAATCCCATGCAAGGGCCCACATGACCTTTTCAATTAGGTTTGTCATCGTTCTGGTAATGCTTTCTGCATAAATTATTGAACAGACAAGCTCTGCATTTTCAGCCTTTCCTAAGTGACTGTAGTAGGCATTCCTAATTTTGTAAGAAGGCTCACAATATTCACTATATGTATCTTGAAACTGTACTGATATGGGGTCCCTCTGTAGTAAATAACGCCCAAGTTACTTCCTCGGTAACCTCCGAAGAAAGCGTAACTTCCGACCCATGCAAGCGGAAACGAGGCGTTTACTTCTTGAGTAGCCCATAACTTCGAAAGTAAGGACTTGCTTCATCGCTATGCAAGCGGCCCATGATGTATTCCACTATAATTCGTTAATTTACATCACCGTTTTGTGAAATACTTGTAAAATCACTGTGTGGATATGTGCTAGCTCTTTAAAAAGAACGTTACGGTCCCGCCACACTTGCCGGTTGTGCCCCGATTTTGAAGCCGATTCCGATCCGATTGCGATCGGATGACGTCATATATCCAATCCGATCGCAATCGGCTGGGAATCGGGTGTTTAGAAACTGCTCTATTTTTCCGATCCGAATCGGCCCCGATTGTAAGCTTCAACCAATCAGAGCGCGTCTCGCAAAGCACGTCGTTTCAGTTTTGCAATGGCGGAAGATCAGTACCACCTTCGTTGCCGATGTTTCGCCCGCCTCAGTCTTCCCGAATATGATGCAAAACTGCTGATAATGCAAGCACATCATCATCACTGTCCAAACTAGCAGCCATTTCGCTGAACAGGTACGACCTTGATCTTCGATTCAAACCGGTCGGCTAAATAAAGTCGGGGAATGTGTGGCAGTGCACACGTTTTTGCAGTCCGGTCCGATCACACTCCGATTCGAAACTGCTCGAGAATCGGCCTCAAAATCGGGCATGTGTGGCGGGGCCTTAATAGCGAGCTAATTTTTTGCCAGCGTAAGCGAATATTAGGAGAGGGTATACATTATGTCTAATAAAGGGCTGGGACCTTAGGAAACGCAAAGAAGTGACTCCAAAAGCATTTTCATGGATATAAAATCACAGTACACCTGGGTGCTTCGACCTTAAAGAGTGCAACATGCAAGGAAACCACTAACAAAGAAAGAAACACGCTTTGGAAAAAAAAACCCAGTTACACAATTTTAGAAGTAGACTTTTCAAACTAAACAAACTAAAAGTGTTCCACTTTCCTCGTTTCCATTGTCAAGGTGATAAAGTAAAGCAGTGTGTTTCTATTGGATGGTTATTTTATTGCATTGTCAATTAACCCATTTAACCCCAAGGCCGCTTTTCCCAAATTTTGGCGGTATCACCTAACACCTATGTACCAGTTCCAGATGTATCGACCATGATAATTAAAGAGTAGGGCCTGATTAAGTTACCGCCTGATGGCGCCAAGCTGATTTGGCAGGACCTTGAGTTATCATGGTCGATCATCTCCTGCTGGATTGTCTCTGGGGGCTAAATGGTTTAACTCATTCTACCCCAACAACGAAATCCCCAGATTTTGCCGTTGTCCTATGAAGACTGCATTGCAGTCTATGACACAGATCGACCATGATAGTTCAAGGGTGATGCCAGAATAGCTTGGCGCCATAGGCGCCAAGCTATTCTGGATATCATGGTCGATCCATATCTTGCTGTGGTGTGTCTGGGGTAGAATGAGTTAACGCAACGCACATGACGCAGCATTGTTTCTTTCCCGATTTGTTGGACAGTTTTTTACGGCCGTGTTCATTCTGGAGGCGTTGATCAAGATTACTGCTCTGGGAAAAGAGTACTTCTTTGTCGGCTGGAACATCTTTGACCTGGTCATCGTGTTATGTGGCATCCTAGACTTGGTCTCAGAGAGTGTAGGGGGCCTGATGGTCATAAGGACATTCAGACTGGTTTGTTGATTAACTGATTGAGTGAGTGCGTGCGTCTGTGCGTAACTGCTTCTTGAAAATACAGCGTGAAACACACACACACACACACACAAGCACACACACACGCGCGCGCGCGCACGTGTGTGTGTGTGTGTGTGTGTGTGTGTGTTTCACGCTGTATTTTCAATAAGAAATTACCTTTATGTAGCGGATATGCTGGCATGCAATTACAGGTTTCTGCGTTTACGACATAGTGAACATCAAGCTCTACACTATGCTTGTTATATCTAGCATATTTGTAAGTGCAGCACATAACGTCATAACTTGTTAATGTTCGATGTTTAGCTTGGTGTCAGTGTGTGTGTGTGTGTGTGTGCGTGTGTGTGTGTGTGTGTGTGTGTGTGTGTGTGTGTGTACTGGTAGAAATCAGTACGTGTGTGTGTGTTTGTGTGTGTCTGTGTGTGCGGACTGGTATATATCAGTGTGTGTGTGTGTGTGTGTGTGTGTGTGTGTGTGTGTGTGCGTGTGTGTGTGTGTGTGTGTGTGTGTGTGTGTGTGGTGTAATGTGAGCATTGATTATTTGAAATGGAATTATTGTTGCCTGTATTTTTCACAATTATGTATACTTTATATATATATAATTATGTGTATGTGTGTTTAGTGCGTGCTATAGCTTAGCAAGGACATGATTGAAAAAGGTCTTTGAAGGTACCTAATCATTTATCCTTGAAAAATAAAGTTTCATTTTATTTCATTTCATTTTCTCAACCCGATAAACTACCCTCAGTACCCACTGTACAATACTGGTTCACTTTGTGCCTATTGGCTGCATACTATCACAATGATGATGATGAGTATTGTAAAAGAAAAGGCTTCAGTATGATGTCATATTGTACCTTCGAGACATGCTTCTTTCCACATCGATATGGAAAAATATGTGTTGAGAAGTTACAATATCACAACATATTGAAGCCTTTTCTTTTTGTACAATACCAATATTTCGCGAATCTTTTTTTACAGTCGAGTTAACTCATTCGAGACGTGCCGCCTCCGGATAACGTCTCGAATGAGTTAATGTAGTAGACAACATACTGTTCTGCCGTGTTCTCATAGGGCTTATTTGCCTACATGCCAAATATAACTTAAAAACACGCATTTATTTACACGAAATGAATGTTATTGCCAGAAATGTTTAACATTGAATGCAAAATAAATAGCGCGCTGTTAATATTGAGCAACCGAGTTCTGGCTCACTAACTGCGCGATCACAACGGGAACACAACAGTCGGCTCAGCTGTAGACAAAATAAATAGCGCGCTGTTAATATTGAGACTGTTGAAACATGGAGGAGAAGTAACAACGAAGGTCCTCACTACACTCTGTCAAAAGATCTGGGAGCAAAAGAAATGGCCAGTAGAATGGACACAGTCTCTAGTGATCCCGCTCCCCAAGAAAGGAAACCTGAAACAGTGCCAGAACTACAGAACTATCAGTCTGATAAGTCACCCTAGCAAAGTAATGCTTAGAATCATTCTCAACCGCCTCAAAACTTTCGCCGAGGAACTGCTGGCAGAAGAACAGGCTGGCTTCAGAGTTGGAAGAAGCACTGTAGAGCAGATTTTCAACTGCCGCGTCCTGATCGAGAAACATCTGCAGCATCAGCGCGAACTCTACCACAACTTTATTGATTTCAGGAAAGCATTTGATCGCGTCTGGCACGACGGACTCTGGCAAGTCATGAGATCGTTCAACATAGAGGAGGGACTGATCCAAATGATAGAAGCGCTTTACAAGAACGCCTGCAGCGCGGTTCTACTTAACAATCAGTCAGGCGAGTTCTTCAGGACGACGATCGGTGTCCGTCAAGGATGCCTGCTCTCTCCTGTCCTTTTCAACATATTCCTGGAGAAGATCATGCAGGAAACCCTCCACGACCACCATACTTCAATCTCTATTGGTGGCAGATCCCTGTGCAATCTTCGATTCGCAGACGACATTGACCTCATGGCAGGCAGCAATAGTGAGCTCCAAAACCTGACAGACAAACTTTCAAGTAGCGCAGGGTCTTATGGCATGGAGATCAGTACGGATAAAAGCAAAGTGATGATCAACACCACAAGCGACAGCAGCAGCAACATTCACATGAACGGCCAGAAGCTAGAAGAGGTCAATAGCTTCAAGTACTTGGGAGCCACCCTGTCCAAAGACGGTAGTTGCATAGCAGAGATCCGTATCAGGATAGGTACAGCAACATCCGCAATGGCCAGGCTGGACAGGATATGGCTAAGTAACTCCATCAGCTTCACCATCAAGTACAGGCTTTACAAGTCCCTCGTAGTGTCTATTCTACTCTACGGCTGTGAGACTTGGACACTGCTTGCAGACTCAGAAAAGAAAATCCAGGCCTTTGAGAACAAGTGCCTGAGGAAGTTGCTCCGCATCTCGTACCGCGAGCACAAGACCAACGAATATGTACGGAGCATCGTCACTTCCCTGGTGGGCCCACATGAACCCCTTCTGGCAACCGTGAAACGGCGCAAGCTTGCTTGGTTTGGCCACGTGACCCGACACAACACCTTGTCCAAGACTATCCTCCAAGACACTCTCGAAGGAAGTCGTCGGCGAGGTCGTCAGAGAAAGAGTTGGGTCGCAAACATAAAAGAATGGACCGAACTCGAGATGCCAGACTTGCTTGCCACCGCCCAAAATAGAACTCAGTGGAGAGCACTGTCTGCTGCTGCTGCCTTTCAGTCCCCCCAACGCCCAGTTCGGGCAAGGGACTGATGATGATGATGATGAATATTGAGACACCGAGTTCTGGCTCACTAACTGCGCGATCACAACGGGAACACAACAGTCGGCTCAGCTGTAGACAAAATAAATAGCGCGCTGTTAATATTGAGACACCGAGTTCTGGCTCACTAACTGCTCGATCACAACGGGAACACAACAGTCGGCTCAGCTGTTGTGTTCGGCATCCTGTCTCGAAAGACAATGGAGTATGCGCTTGCTGGGTCAGTCACTGGAGTGACCTCTCCAGTGCGCAAGCCTGGGCGAAGTGTATGGAGATCCTGGGATGCCCAGTCGTCAAGATCCCCCTCTCGGCCTCGCTGATGTATCCAAAGGAATGCAAAGCAGTACGTTTGGCACCAGTTTGGCTGCAGGAGCTGCCAGAACAGTGCGTGAATACAGGCAGCTGTCTGCCTTCGGGGCTCCACTCCTGATTTGAAGGGTTTACTCCCCCACATTTGGCCGTTGGATCCAACCTGATCTCCTCCGCCCTCTAGCCGTTGGCTGTCAGAAACAGCTCATCCGCCTAGTGGTGCAATGTGAACACCACCCCCTCACGTGGTTTAGCCCACCAGCTGAGGTGGTTTGCCAGGGTGTGGCGCTTGGAGCCAGCACGTGAGAGATTAAGGAGATGGATGAGGACCAGTGATGCCCGTCCGTCCTATGTAGGACGCAGCTGCCGAACAGCAAAGGTACTACCTCTATCCAGAGCCCCCTACACCCCCGGCTCAGCTGTAGACAAAATAAATAGCGCGCTGTTAATATTGAGACACCGAGTTCTGGCTCACTAACTGCGCGATCACAACGGGAACACAACAGTCGGCTCAGCTGTAGACAAAATAAATAGCGCGCTGTTAATATTGAGACACCGAGTTCTGGCTCACTAACTGCGCGATCACAACGGGAACACAACAGTCGGCTCAGCTGTAGACAAAATAAATAGCGCGCTGTTAATATTGAGACACCGAGTTCTGGCTCACTAACTGCGCGATCACAACGGGAACACAACAGTCGGCTCAGCTGTAGACAAAATAAAAGAGCGCGCCCGTACATGTAAGAGGCAGTTGTCTCCCTTCCCCACATTCGAAACTGAAATTCCGCGATTTTTTTGTTTTGTTTTGCATCGTGCGTGAGCTTAATTCGGAAGTGCTTTCTCTGGGGCATAGTGCATTGCTGATGGGATGTTCTGAAGCTGTCGATGAATGGCTTACTTTATTGTCCACACTGACTTTTCGAATCCTGACTACACGGACAAAGAAGAATGTCACAGAAAGTTAACAAACCAGAAGTATATATTGTACCCTGGAGGATTTTGGTAAAGACGAACCAGATTTCTTTATTTAGCACACGTGATCTGCAAATTCACAGCGTCTATAAAATTAATAATGTCACTAAGAACATTGCGGCAAAGTTTCACAGGCGGTTAATCTTGTCTGACTTTGGCGTACAAGACTGTAGCCATCAAAAGGAGCAGATATCAGTCGCATGCGTGAACCTAAACACAAGACACTAAGTAACCCAAAGCGCAAAAGGTCATCGGGCCGACATCGGCCGCCGTTGGTCCGCGCACGGACGTGCGCGGGCCAACGGCGGCCGACGTCGGCCCGATGACCTTTATGCAGGGGGAAGGTGCTCCGCTATAGCGCGACAGCACTAACCCCGCTTTTGTAGGATTTCAGCTCAGTGACGGTAACTTTAAGGTCCTCATCACATGAGCTCCTCATCACATGAGCCTTCTCTCTCTCTCTCTCTCTGTGTGTGCGCGCGCGAGCGTTTGACATGGCTAATGCGCAACTTTTATTCCGTACTGTTCTTGTGCGTCAATACAGCTGCGACTGGCTCATGCGTGGAGCACAATGCATGTGTTGCTGACTATCATCATTCACACAATGGGCGCGCTGGCCAACCTGACGCTTGTACTGGCCATTGTCATCTATATCTTCGCCGTCACCGGGCTCCAGCTTTTCCGCGATGACTACAAGAGATACAACTTCAACGGGAGCGAGGGAGAGAGGTCCGTGAGGATGAACGGGCGAATTTCGCTTCCGTTCCACAAGCACGAATCCGATACGAATACGATCCGAACCCGACGCTGTGATGTAATTTTCCTTCAAAACTTGCGTCATTTTCTTTCGAAGTCCGATGCGAACTTGTTTCCGCATCGGTCATATCGAAAGACACAAACTTGAGAAACGATCCGCAGGAACTTTTCTGTTCCGGAGCCTCTTCGGACGCGGATCGAGTTCGTATCGGATTCGTGTCGTGGCGTAAAAGTACCCAGCATAAACTTAGTGTTGCGTATACATGTAGGGCCTACTCGAAACATGCTCATAATATGTATCTAGCGAGAATTTGCCCGACGTAACTCATTCTACCCCAGACACACTACAACAAGATAAGGGTCGACCATGATAGTTCAAGGGTGATGCCAGAATAGCTTGGCGCCTATGGGCGCCAAGCCATTCTGGCATCACCCTTGAACTATCATGGTCGATCTGTGTCCTGCACTGCAGTGCAGTCTTCAGAGAATAACGGCAAAATTTGGGGATTTCGGTGCTGGGTGAGTTAATATCAGCCCAGTGTTCATTTGCGCAGGCGCGTGTCGGCCCGCGCACTGTTTTGGGCCGGCCAACGGCGGCCGACTTCGGCCCCATAGTTTTTTTTTTTTTGCGTTTTGAGGTGCTGCCGCTATTCCAACGAGATTTCTCAGCTGAGTGGATTGAAGCCTAGGTGGATTATTCCTGGTTGCATTTACGGCCGGTAGATCTTCACTGTTAAGATTTACATCTAACTATGGGTGGACTTGCAGAAGCGCAAATTGACAATGGATGGATTCAGGCCTGCGTTTTCCAAGATCTACACTATTTGTGTGGTGGGTCACTTCACGATGGGAGAGTTTGCGCCTAAATATAGCAAAGTCGACTCTTTCAGTCTGAGAGTGGCAAGATCTCAGAAAAAATCTATGTCTTTAGCTGACCATAGCTGACAGCTTAGACTCGCTAAATTGGCTCGCTAATACATTATCTACAGAGTTGAAGAACAAATGTTATGATATGAGCCTGCATTTATTAACGGTATAACCCCACGAGCGCAGCTGGTCAGTCTCAGGTCGACTGTTCGGTGCAAAAATGGCTGGCCTTTCCAAATCCGTAACCTTCCAAACACGCACTTAGTCATAAGATCAAAGCACGGAGACGCACAGTGATTCAAATCCATGAAAATGCGTTAGGAATGACTGCTCTACGTTCTCTATGGTCCAAACTATTCACTAGATGCAATGCCTACCCTGCAAAAGCGTCTCCTAACATTCGTTATTAGCGATAGGAGGGAGCAGGGGATCTAACCGTTTGTATGTCCAGCTATGAGTACTTCACCTTGATATGGGTACAAAAATAGGAATACACACTTACTTTAACGGTAATGTCGAATGTTAGGAGAGCTTGGGCAGGGTAGGCACTGTGTCTACTGAAGGGCTGGGACCCTTGGAAACTTAACTCATTCAGCCCCGACACACCACAGTAAGACATGGATCGAGCATGATAGTTCAAGGGTGGTGCCAAAATAGCTTGGCGCCCATAGGCGTCAAGCTATTCTGACACCACCCTTGAACTATCATGCTCGATCTGTCTCTAAAATTAAATAAATCCTTCCGCGGGGTAACTTCAAAATTTTGGTATTTCGGTCTTGGGCTAGAATAAGCTGTTTCATGGATTAAAAATCACAGTGCGTCTCAATGCTTTTACCTTAAAACGACTCGCATCCATATTGCTAAGAAGTAACATTAACGTTAGGCTCAAGACGAACACGAGTCTAGAATTTAGCGGATTCGACTGAATACCCCCCTCCACCCCCTACTCCCCCTCCCCTTCCCCCGCTCCTCCCCTACCACCACACCGGCCCCCCGCCCACCTACTTATGAATATTTAGGATGACCCCTCGGAAAGGTCAAGGGTCACAAGAAGAACAGAAATAGGTAAACCTTAGCCACTGGCTGAAACACAGAGAGTTAAAAACAACAGTCTGTTGTGATTGCTTTTCTTTTCAGATGGCATTTCAAGGATTTTATGCATTCGTGCCTAATGGTGTTCCGTATTCTGTGTGGAGAATGGACCGAGCCGATGTGGGAGTGTATGAGGGTTGCTGGCAAATCTTGTATGATTGTTTTCCTGCCGGCACTCATCATCGGAAATTTTATTGTCAGTCTCTGTCTGTCTTTGTCTGTCTCTCTTGCACTTTCATTCTATTTACATTTGATTATGTGTCTGTTCAACATGTTTTTATTTGTTTTAGTTAAGAGCATGTTTCAGTATTCACTTCAATTTCTTTTTCACGGAAAACACCGCATGATTAATTTTTGGGCTCACGTGCAAATCAAAAGTGAGTCTATGTTCTGGACCAGTGGTCGTCCGTCCGCAGTCCATCGTCTGTCGTCCATCCGCCCTCGTCTGTCGACTGTGGTAAATTTTAACGTTCGCATTTTCTCGGAGAATATTCAAGCCGCAGTCTTCAAACTTGGCCCAAGGATTCTCTGTGGCAAGATCTTTCTAAACATACCAATTTGAGTGACCTCTCACAAAGGTCAAGGCCACAGGGTTATAAATAGCTATATTTTGACATAATTAAATTTTTCTCAAATACTATTCACAACTTCAAACCCAAACATGGTACAAAGATACCTGATGGTAAGACCTTTCTGTGCATACTAATTTGGTTGATCCCTCGGAAAGGTCAGGGGTCACAAGAGCTCAGGAAATAGGTCCAAAATAGCCATATTCTGACAAAAGATTGTTTTTCCAGATACTATTCACAGCTTCAAACGCAAATTGGGTGCAGAGATACCTGATAGTAAGACCTATCTATGCATATTAATTTGGATGACCCCTCGGTAAGGTAAAGGGTCACAAGAGGTTGGCAAATGTGCATACAATGCCAATTAAAAAAAAAATGTAGGAATTATCTACATTTTTGCAGATTTGTCAATCAACTTTCTCACCAAGGTAGCTGATGATAAGGCCTTCATATGCATACTAATTCAGTCAACTAATCGCAAAGGTTAAGGGTCACGGAAGTTGACAGAATGCTTAGATTTTGAGAAAACACGGATTTTGCTGGTGCAAAAGCCAGCCCTTATTGTCACAAAGGTCACACATATGTAAATCGGTCATACACCGATTGCCTTTCTTGTTATCTAAATAGGCCGATCCATTTTTGCTGGAAGATTTAGGCTCCGCTAGTTTAGCCGGGGGTCTGGCAAGCCTTAATTCCTACCCGTGCTTCACGGGAAACAGCTCGAGTATAGAAAGCCAGTAAAGCACGCTGTTTACATTGATTTAATTTTAATTTTTAGGATGGTATAGAAAGTGTACCAATTTAGGAGCTGTAAACTGGTACTGGTTTTAATCAGTACAGCACTTGAGGATTTTGTCATTGTACATAATTTATTACGTACTTATTCGACCCAATGTTAGCGTTTTATAAAATGTTCAAATCGTCTCATTTTCGCCAAATTGTGTGATATAATATATATATATATATATATATATATATATATATATATATATATATATATATATATATATATATATATATATATATATATATATATATATATATATATATATCTAAGATAGAGCTTTGAAATTTGGTATTACTGCACATTTATATGTACTCTTTCCAAAGATAGTATCGGTTTTTTTATGTGCTTCCAGTCTGAAATTATGGGTTATTCTACCTAGATGTGGGCATACCTCGTCTCTAAAGTAAATTTCCATGCAGGTACAGTTCACTTTTCTGTGTGCACACCAACCACTAGCATAAAATATCTGAACATTTCAGTCTATCTGAAAACCTTTTCCTTTTCCCCCTGAGACCTGCTGTTAGTGCTAGTCTCTTTACGTTATTTAGGCGTCTCTGACACCAGCCATACGGGGCCAGCATCCATAAACAAATGCGTAACACACAACTGCCAAATCTGCCATCCAATTTAGCAGACCAGATGTAAACACAAGCGATTAAGTTAGTCAATTAAAATTATGGTGGAACACGGAAAAACATAAATTTTACTTTAGAGCAAACATAGTGATGTCTTGTGAATCTCTCAAGGTTCAGTTGGTCATGTGGCCGACCGCAAGCCTTAATCCACTCTTTTCGTGTTTGCAATCGTGAGTGAAAGGCTTCAGGAATGGAAAACACTGCACATCTGGATATCGATCAGGGTATCGGGACTATGACTTACATTTCCCATAGCTACAGTGCTTTCTGGGCATCTCCAGTACCGCCAAAATCGGCCAGAAAATATACAGACGTGTCTAGCAACGAATTCGGTTTGTTTTGTATGAACTCGGGGTGGCATCCGAAAAGCACATTGTTCAACAGCGCGCTGATTGGCGGAGGGGCTCTAGAGAGCGCTATTTGATTCACTGTTAAGAGTGAAGTGGCGCAGTGGTTAAGGCGTCTGCCTCCAATGCCAAAGGTGCGAGGTTCGATACCGGGTTCCGGCGTTGGATTTTTCTCCTCTGGTAAGTGTCACCGTCTGGGCAGTGGGCAGATGTTCACATCTGCACGGGACATAGACGACCCCGGCCCCCACGAGTCCCCTGCTGCCTTGCAGGCCTGACCGCTTGGCTGCGGAAAGGGTAAGGGAGGAAACCCCTGACATCAAAGCCCCCGTGTCTCCGGGGAAGGCTTTTGAGCCAGAGACTAAGACAAGGACAGTCTGATATAAAACCTACGACCCAAGGACCTCGATTCCACCGTCCCAGCTTGCTAGGTCATGGCAAACGAACCAAGGGTTTAAAGGGTGGGGCCAGTACTGCGCACACTGCACTCCACCAAAAAGCTCCACCGCGCAGGCTTTAGGAAACGCCCACGGACTATGACACTTAACTTTCCAAGTCCTGTAGCGATGGGCAAGGGGCAAAACGGCAGGTAAAAGATGTCACTGGAAGCCCCAGTCTCAAACCTGCACGCAGGCGGTTCAGGATATTGGTCGCTTGATGTTGACCTGGGAATGACAACGTCACTCGGCACACCCTGAACGACCAAGCAGCCTTCTCTAGGGACAGCACTGCTTGCTCCACACGGAGAGGGGCCTAGAAAAGGTGGCCTAACCAAAGCTCATCCCCTCGTAACCCCAGTTGGCTAGCTGCGGTCAACGGGCATCTTCTCATGCGGTCAGAAAACAAGAAAAAACAATGGATCCACTCTCATGACGACCACGACCAGACTCAACGTAGCATGCTGGAACATCCGAACCATGCTCGACACAGCAGACAGCGGACGCCCTGAACGTCGCTCCGCCCTCATTGCCCATGAATTGCGGAGGTTAAACATCGACATCGCCGCGCTCAGCGAAGTACGCCTTCCGGAGGAAGGCAGCCTCCAAGAACTTGGCGCTGGCTACACCCTCTACTGGTCAGGCAGGCCTGCATCAGAAAGACGGCTCTCAGGCGTGGGCTTCATGGTGAAGACCCCCATTGCGACTAAGTTGGAAAACTTACCAACGGGTCACTCCGACCGCATCATGTCCATGCGCCTCCCACTGAGACACCAGCAATACGTCACCCTTCTCAGTGTGTACTCCCCAACCCTCCTGGCAGAGCCTGCAGAAAAAGACATGTTCTACTCTGACCTGGACAGCCTCCTGCAGAGAACCCCTGCAGACGACAAAGTCATCTTCCTTGGCGACTTCAACGCCAGAGTGGGCCAAGTCTCTGAAACCTGGAAATGAGTCCTCGGCAAGCATGGCGTTGGGAACTGCAATGACAATGGTCGCCTACTGTTGGAGCTCTGTGCAGAGCAGCAACTTGTCATCACCAACACTACTTTCCAGCAAAAGGACAGTCGAAAGACCACCTGGATGCATCCTCGCTCCAAGCACTGGCACCTTATCGACTATGTCCTAGTGCGTCAGAGGGACCGCAGTGACGTCCTCCTCACCAGAGTGATGCCCAGCGCAGAGTGCCACACTGACCACCGCCTTGTTCGCTGCAAACTCAGGCTCCGCCTCAAGCTGAAACCCAAGAAAGCCCCCCCCCCCCCCCAAGAAAAAGCTTGATGTTGCCAGCCTTCAGCGTGACGACAAGAAAGCTGCCCTTTAGGCCGATTTACAGCGCATGCTCAAAGACACAGTTGATCCAGCAGACTCCTCCCCTGAAACACTCTGGGAACAACTGAAAACTGCTATTGTAAAATCCTCTGTGGAAGTCTTGGGCTTTGCTAGAAAGAGGAACAAAGACTGGTTTGACGAAAACGACGTAGAGATCCAGGAACTTCTAGCAAAAAAAAAAAAAAAAAGAGCCGCCCACCAGGCCCACCTAGCCCAGCCTTCCTGCCCTGTGAAGAAGTCTGCCTTCCGCCTCATCTGCAGCAGTCTCCAGTTCAAGCTTAGAGAGCTCCAGAACGAGTGGTGGTCCAGACTCGCATAGAGGACCCAGCTCTGCGCTGACAACGGTGACTACAGGGGCTTCTACGAAGCACTGAAAGCAGTGTATGGCCCTAGGCACCTGGTACAAAGTCCCCTGCGAAGCGCTGATGGACAGGCACTCCTTACAGATAATACCTCCATCTTGAACCGCTGGTCGGAATACTTTCAGGACCTCTTTGGCGCTGAGCGCACTGTTCAAGAAACAGTCATCCTCCAAATCCCACACCTTCCACTAAAGGTTGAATTGGACGAACCGCCCACCGCCAAAGAGACCCTCACAGCCATCCACCAGCTCAAGAGTGGCAAAGCAGCAGGCATTGACGGAATCCCGCCAGAGATCTGGAAACATGGAGGCCCAGCACTGCACAACAAGCTCCACGACCTCTTTCTCTGCTGCTGGGAAAAAGGAACACTACCAAAGAATCTCCGTGATGCAGTCATCATCACCCTGTACAAGAACAAAGGAGAGAAGTCTGCCTGCTCTAATTATCGTGGAATTACCCTGCTGTCCATTGCTGGGAAAATTCTCGCAAGGTTGCTCCTGAATCGGCTGGTACCTGCCATCGCTGAAGACCACCTCCCAGAGGGCCAGTGTGGCTTCAGAGCCAACAGGAGTACCACCGATATGGTCTTTGTGCTGAGACAGCTTCAGGAGAAGTGCCGCGAGCAGAACAAAGGGCTGTAAATACGTTTGTCGATCTAACAAAAGCGTTCGACACTGTGAGCAGGCAAGGTATGTGGCAGATCCTGGAGCGACTAGGTTGTCCCCCAAAGTTCCTCAACATGATCGTCCAGCTCCACGAGGACCAGCAAAGCCAGGTCAGACTAAACAGTGACCTCTCAGAACCATTCCCCATTCGCAACGGCGTGAAGCAAGGCTGCGTGCTGGCACCGACCCTCTTCACCATCTTCTTCTGCATGATGTTGAAGCAGGCCACAGTGGACCTCGACGATGACGACGCAGTGTACATCAGGTATCGTCTCGATGGCAGCCTGTTCAACCTCAGACGACTGCAGGCCCACACCAAAACCCTAGAGCAACTGATTCGTGAGCTGATGACGCTGCCCTCGTTGCACACACAGAGAGAGCCTTGCAGCGCATTACGTCCTGCTTCGCAGATGCCGCCCAGCTCTTTGGACTTGAGGTCAGTCTGAAAAAGACAGAGGTCCTTCATCAGCTGGCACCCAAGGAAGAGCATCGCCCTCCCCACATCACCATCGGCGAGTCCGAACTGAAGTCTGTACACCAGTTTACCTACCTTGGCTGCATCATCACGTCAGACGCCAAGCTGGACAAGGAGCTGGACAACAGGCTGGCAAAAGCGAACAGTGCTTTCGAGCGACTATTCAAGCGGGTGTGGCACAATCAACAGCTGAAATAAAGGCACCAAGATCAGCGTGTACAGAGCTGTCGTCCTCACCACCCTGCTGTACGGTTCCGAGTCCTGGGCCCTATACCGCAGCCAACTACGACTCCTCGAACGCTTTCACCAGCGCTGCCTGCGTACCATCCTCAGCATTCACTGGAGTGACTATGTCACCAACGTCGAGGTCCTTAAACAGGCGGAAACTGTGAGCATCGAGGCTTTGCTGCTGCGGACACAGCTTCGCTGGGCGGGGCACGTCTCCAGGATGGAGGATCATCGCCTACCCAAGATCACTCTGTTCGGCGAGCTCGCCACTGGACACCGAGATAGAGGGGCACCAAAGAACAGATACAAAGACGGTCTCAAGAAGTCACTTAGTGCCTGCCAAATCGACCACCGCCAGTGGTCTTCGCTTGCTGCGGACCGTGACACCTGGCGCTCCACCATTCACAAGGCAGCCGTCTCCTTTGAGGACTCTCGCAGAGCTAACCTTAAGGACAAGCGGCTCAGAAGAAAAAACAGAGTTGTCGTAATTCAGAACCCTGACCAGACCTTCCCCTGCAGCCACTGCGGTCGAACCTGCCTGTCCCGGATTGGCCTCCGCAGCCACGAAAATGCCTGCAGACGACGTGGGCAAGCCCTATAGAATCTTCGTTCGCGAAGTCAAGCCAAGAAGAGTGAATCGGTCTATTTCAAACGAGTACTAGATTTTCATCAATGGCGGGACTCCTGCTATCATTCCACTGAGATTTGAGAGCAAAGAAAAGTAACGTCAGGCCGTTGCTCATTAGTTTATGAATAATTTAATACTGTATTTTTGTCTACCGGTTTGAAAATTTTGTAGACTTTTTAGGAGCATGTTCCGTAGCATGCAAATGACGAACATAGGCGAGCACACATCAGACTCTGTAATACGGATCTAGTAAAAAAAAAAAAAGAAGAAAAATTACGGGTTCCAGTGTGGATCAACCGGTTTTTGTGAGTTAGAATCTAACAGTTAAAGAAAGTTCAGCAATGTATTTTGATGTCCATTACTTATTCTTCCTCTGACGATGAATGACGTCCCACCAGCAACTATTTCATTACAGGGACATAATCTCTCAGCAGGGGAAATAACTTCCTATTTGAGAAAGGGAGTATAATATGCATCACCTCAAATTGGGTCCCAGTAAAGGGGGAGGGTTATTAAATCTGGCGTACGAAAAATTGACACCCTGAAAATTTAGAGTACGACAAGTTTACTTCCAGTAAAATCCTCTTGGCTAACTTTTGGGGTGACGGAAGCAATTCTGTCTTGGTTGGGGAAGTAATTCTGTCGTGTGACCCCAAAAATGAACGAGAATTTTACTCTCGTCGAGAAGCAATGTCTTCTTGTTATACCTACATTAGAAATGGTAAAGTATTAGAACTAGTTTTAGAATCGCCGCATTCGTCAGTTTGTCACTGCAGGACGAAAGGTAGATAAATGTTTGATGCGGCGGGTATGACAGGACCCCTACACCACTTGTATTGTCATTTTATTCTGATTATGGCAGTACAATAGTCGGCAGATATGAGTGTAGCCATCAGTATGAAACTAAAATTATTTTATTATAAACATAATCCAATGTGTGTGTGTGTGTGTGAGTGTGAGTGTGTGTGTGCCAGTGTGTGTGTGTGTGTCAGTGTGTGTGTGTGTCAGTGTGTTTGTGTCAGTGTGTGTGTGTGTGTCAATGTGTGTGTGTCAGTGTGTGTGCGTGTGCGTGTGTGTGTGTGTGCGTGTGCGTGCGTGTGTGTGTGTGTGTGTGTGTGTGTGTGTGTGTGTGTGTGTGTGTGTGTGTGTGTGTTGCCCCTACCTGTAGTAGCTCAACCCCCCCCCCTCCCTCTCTCAAAACCTCAACCCCATCCCGCCAACCCCACCCTCCTTCACCGGCCGCTCTCATCGTGCTGTCTCCAGTTTTCGTGTATGTCCAGTATTTTATTGTGTGCAAACACCTGGAAAGCTGTGTGGTTTTCGATAGACTTCCATAGCCTCTGATCCCAGAAGGGGAAGGTGGGCCTACGGCCGGCCGAAGGTTTGCGTCGTGTATGATTCCACCCTTACATGATTGCTGCGTCATTAGTTCGGCGTCATAATTTAAAAATGTATCGTAAGATTTAAATGTTTTTACTACACGGAGAACGCTGGTGTACATGTGTCACGGCATAGTAGGAGGTTGAGTCATTGGCACGGTTAGCGCCCAACTCAGTGAAACACCTGCAATACACAGTAGCCGGCCGAGCGCTGGACTGGCATAGCAGGAGGTTGAGTCATTGGCACGGTTAGCGCCCAACTCACTCAAACACCTGCAATACACAGTAGCCGGCCGCGCGCTGGACTGGCATAGCAGGAGGTTGAGTCATTGGCACGGTTAGCGCCCAACTCAGTGAAACACCTGCAATACACAGTAGCCGGCCGAGCGCTGGACTGGCATGTCCACTGAGTGACGAGAACTTACGCTATTCTTCTAGGGCACGCTAGCCACGCCAGCCGCCTCCCGCTGGTTTAGGGCCCTAAGTGGCCCTCCGAGTTTGGTCAGTCACTCTGATGAATCACGCGAGAAACTGGTCCGCTCACAGACCAGTACATAGCCTTGGTCCGCTGTACCATACAGATGAGGACGTAGATCAGTGACCCGCGGTCAAACAGCTTACATGCAATTTTCTACATACATCGCCACATGGCTGCAGTTGATTCTAATGTATGCCAGGAACCACTGTTTTGTTCTGAGATTCAATTTTGCTTTCTTCTGACAACTCTAAAATAATAACTTTCTTACTGTGACATCACACATATCGCAAAATGAAGCGTCCCAGGGCCTACCTACTCTACTGGTGTTGCCGTGAGACTGTTACTGAACATCGCCGGAAACCATGGCAGCCGCTTGACGACCGGAACATTATGAAAGATACGTGTTCATTTCTTTATACATGATGCATCATGACGTTACCCATCTTAATGATTAATTACTGACAAGATACATTAGAAAGCTATGAAATAAACAGGAACAGATCAAACGATGATACATATCTACTTTAATAGCAATAGAGTTTCTCCTGTGAACGAAAGATGCAACGCTTTTATTATGTCTTGAAGTTACTTAACCCATTCTACCCCAGACACACCACAGCAAGGTAAGGATCGACCATGATAGTTCAAGGGTGATGCCAGAATAGCTTGGCGCCTATGGGCGCCAAGCTATTCTGGCATCACCCTTGAACTATCATGGTCGATCTGTGTCCTGCACTGCAATGCAGTCTTCATAGGACAACGGCAACATTTGGGGATTTCGGTGTTGGGGTAGAATGAGTTAACAAGTGTTTTCTACAATTGCTGTGGCAGCATGTCAGCACAGAAGGCCAAGCCCTCGTTCGAGTTTTCCAGTGCCACTGATCCACATGCTGGTGTGATGACGTACTTCAAAGGACGGCAACGGGGACAACCATGTGTTCACTGGTTGGACAGATAATGTGATGACGAGCGAATTATATGACAGCCTGCGTGAACAAGTATAAACTGCAAGACTAACTATCAACTAATGTGATGTGAACGTGCCCCCTTACGCCCAAACCTATTGTTGACTGACGTGTGCATTTATACTAACTATGGATTGGATTCACTGATTGATGTGGTTGCTGACACAATATAATATTGATGTTCTGTAAATAAATTTAAATAGAAAAATGACAACGGTGTTTTCAGTTTCAAGTGTGGGATAAATGTTAAATTGTTACACTAACTCATTCGAGACAAGGGGCATACACGTTCTTCTCGAATGAGTTAATGTCGTGAATTCGCCCATAGAAGGGATCATCTTAGAAAATCTCACGAGGCGCGTTTTGACAAGCACCTGTTAAATGGAGTTTTACTGTTGTGCAGGAACGAAATTACCAGAAGAAAGTTTCAAACTGATCGCAATGAATCTATAAAGAACAGAAACTTCCTCCAAATTTTGGGCTCAAAAGCGAAGTAAACGTGAGTCTATTTTATGCGCCACTGGTCGTCCGTCCGTCGTCTGTCGTCCGTCCACCGTCGTCCGTGGTAAACTTCAACGTTGGCATTTTCTCGGAGACTACTCAAGCAACAGTCTTGAAACAGCCCAACGATACTTTGTGGCAAGACCTTTCTAAACATACAAATTTGAGTGACCTCTCTCAAAGGTTAAGGTCACATGGATTGAGGAAATAGGTAAAATAAAATAGCCATATTTTTTTTTAAAAAGATGATTTTTTTCGCAAATACTATTCACAACTTCAAAGTCAAACATGGCTTAAAGATATTTCTGGTGGTAAGACCTTCCTATGCTATCTAACTTTGTTGACCCCTCGGAAAAGTTAAGGGTCACAATAGATCAGGAAATGGATGAAAAATAGCCATATTTTGACAAAAGATTGTTTTTTCTTTTTTTCCGCAAATACTATTCACAACTTCAAACCCAAACTTGGTACAAAGATACCTGGTGGTAAGACCTATCTATGCATACTAAAGTGGATGACCCCTCGGAAAGGTCAAGGGTCACAAGAGGTCGGCAAATGTGTGTAAAGTGCCAATTTTTTTACCTAGAATTGTAGTTTATATCAAAGTTTTTGCAAACTTTTCAATTACATTTTGGCGTGAAGTTTGCTGATGGCAAGACATTTCTATGCATACTAATTTAGTCGACTCATCGCAAAGGCCAAGGGTCACTGGGGTTTTGACAGATGTTTGAAAAATGCTTAAATTTTGAGACAACATAGATTTCGCTGGTGCTGAAGTTAACCCTTTACTTATTGTCACATAAGTCACACATAATATGTGCATCGGTCATACACGTGAGCCGTATGGCTTGCCTTGCTTGTTTAACCTTTATGCTCGTGTCCAGAATTGGTTTACCGGACTAATATTGTGTGCACCTTTTGTTTCCGCATGCAGATTTTGAACTTGTTTTTGGCCCTGCTTCTAAACGCATTTGCTACGGACAAGATACAAAAGCACAAGGGCTGTCTACGCGAATCGAATGTATCTGTTACTCTCGGCAGACTCAAGAAAGCCCTCAAACAGAGCATTAAGACGCTGAAAAAGAGGCAGTCAGTCGCACGTCAGCAAGATGGTAACTATTTGTGTATTAGTGTGTGTTTGTGTGTGTGTGTGTTTGTATGTGTGTGTTCACGCGCATGCGTGCTTGTGTGAGTTAGTGTGTGTGTGTGTGTGTGTGTGTGTGTGTGTGTGTGTGTGTGTGTGTGTGTGTGAGTGTGTGTGTGTGTGCGTGCGTGCGCGCGTGTTGGTCCATTAACTTTGATTTGACTTATGATACCTATTGCGATCAGCATGTTGGCCTACACCCCAAACTTCTAGCGATCGGTTTTAAACGTATGTCAAGCTGTCATATGGAATTTTGACATGTCCATTGTCTCTTGAGTTAAAAAAGTTATGATAGCCGTCTCGATTGACCAGCTCTCTGTCGGCTATCACATGATTTCGAACCCAACAGTTTGACGTCATGGAACGCATTTAACCCATTTAGCTTCGAGTCCCTACAGCAGGAGCTGGATTGACCATGATACAAGGGTAGTGCCAGATTAGCTTGGCGCCTTTAGTCATTAGACAACACCTGTAAAATTTGAGAAATGGGACCTTGGGGCTAAAAGGGTTAAACAGAGGACTCTTTAGTCTTATTTCAAATGCTGTGTAATGCGAGTGTGCTCATCTAAATGAACACTTCTCGTGCCCTTATCAAGCTCTGCCATAGCTAATCCTGAAAATAGTATCTGGCAAGACATTAGTGGTCAGTAAGCCTCTTTGCCGGTACACGCCACCCCCTCCCCAAACATGCAACCAGCGTTGCAAGAATTCTTGCCTTTCATTATATTATGTTGAGCAGTATTTTGCTTGATATAGTTCCGATAACAGGCAGATGTGATTACGAGACCCAAATCAAAATGTCCGAATCGTAAGACGAAGACATTTAATTCGGGTCAAGTAATCACATGTCAGTTATCGGCCTTATATCAAGCAAAATGTTGCTCAGTATACTTTATGTACCCAGTCCAAAACAAAATTGTGCCTGGCGTCATTTATTTTGCGGCTGATTGCAGGTGTTCAGATAAAACACATGAATGGCACACGACTGCATATCGCTGTCGACTCAGCGCGTAGATTTCGTCTGACTGTGAAGACATAAGTGCATTATATAACAGTAAATTCTACTTGTAACTAGATAGCGCATACTTGCGAAAAATGTCAGCAGGTTTGTTTATTTAGTTCTTTTCTCAGGTTGTCGATATCGCCAGCTGACATCTCGTCAATTTTACTTGTCAGTCGAGGGACTCGCACGTTTCCTGGCGTCTTTTCTCCGTTCGTATGTGTGTATAGGATATACATATGCTACTATTCATACATGCATTGGCTAATTCGATAATGTTTTTTGTTTTGTGTAAAAATCAAGTATAGCTAATCAGCAGATCACAATTGGTGAGTGTCTGTCCGAAGCGTGTCCATCCGTCAGTTACCGGTTGTCTTCCACCCGACAGTGATCCGTAAATACATTTGGCATTTTCTAAAAAGATAATATAAAACAAAGCCACACACTAAAAGCTTGACAGCAAGTGTGATTGTGATAAGTACTTTTAAAAAAAGACAAAAAATGTGGATGACCTTGGTTGAAGGTCGATCGAAGTGACGTAAGGTCAAATATAGTACAGAAATTAGTATTTATTTAGATAATACAATAAAAAAAAACAAAAAAAAACAAACAATAAATACATTTTATTGTCCATGAGATGGAAATTTTCCTTCGGCTTTGACATTAAAACACGCATATAAGAACATATGAAAATAATAAACATAATTGCAAATATGATAATCTTGTACATGCTCACACGCGCACACACTCAAACGCTCATAGAGACACACGCACACAAACACTGTCATCCATGGACAATTATGTCGCATACTTTACTGCGAAGAAACGTTACTATGCAGAGTTACTATGCCCAAAATATTACTGGTCATATGGCCCAACAGTTACACAATGGAGTTCAGCAAGGTCCTTGCATCAGGCACAAATGGCTTTTTGAAAAGATCCCTGCGACCCAGGGGCATTCTATAAAGCCTACCAGAGGGCAGTTTCTCAAACTGGCAGTATAAATGTTATGTTGGGAAAGTACTTATTACTAACGACCTTGCTGCCAAGTTCATCTATAACGCCTACCAGAGGGCAGTTTCTCAAACTGGCAGTATAAATGTTATGTTGGGAAAGTACTTATTACTAACGACCTTGCTGCCAAGTTCGAAGCTTGCTTGTGGCTTTAACCCATTCAGTCCTGACGCACTACAGAAGGACATGGGTCGACCATGATAATTCAAGGGTAGAGCCAGATTAGCTTGGCGCCTGTCGGCGCCAAGCTAATCTGGCACTGCCCTTGAATTATCATGGTCGATCCATCTCCTGCAACTGGTGCATAATCGTTGTGTGACGCCTCCAAAATTTGGGAAATGCGGCCGTCAGGCTGAATGAGTTAAGGGCAATTGTGGCCGGGACAATTTGTTTCTACTTATGCGTTTTTCGATACATCCAATCGCGCATCCAAAAGCGTATGGGACTGTATTACTTTCTCTCGTGCAATTCAATGCCTGTTTTGTACAGGCAAGGTGGGGAGCATGACAACGCTGGCCGAGCTGGACTTGACCGTTTCGGGACACGGACATAGCGTGGAAAGCGTGGACAGCCAGCGTATCTTCTTTGGCAGCAGTGTCGATATCTTGGCCAGTTCAGTGGATCCTGTCGGCCCAAGTACAGTAGTAGGCTTTACTCTGAAGTCTTCTCATATTAATAATAATAACAATAATACATAGTATTTATATGGCGCATTTCTCGTAATTATTTATAATATAACTCAATGCGCAGGACATAGCCGCGACCTGAACCCGCTCACGTGAATCACGCTCATTTCCTCACACACTGTACATAAACACAGAACATTCACGTGGTGCTAAGGGCAAGCTCAAGCGAGCTACTGAAATTTTGGAAATTTAAGTCGTTTTTTATATTTTGGAAATTTGATTAAGTGGACTGAAATTAATACCGAATTTGTGGGGGAGGAAAGAGACGGAGTACCCGGAGAAAGAACCCCCGGCGGCATAAATCATTTAGCCCTGAGGACGAAATTCCAAATGAAGTAAATGTAAAATGCTGTCAGCTACAGGCATAGATCAGCATAAGAGGATATATTTAGGGGGTCGGGGGGTAGCGACAGTCCTACCTCCGAAATGTCAAACTAGACGGGAAATGGGGGGTGTGAGGGGGGGGGGGGGGCAGGGCGATTTAAATGACAGTCCAACCTCGTAAAAATCAAACATAAAATTAAATTCTTAGTCTTCTTTCTGTCTTCCTATGTGGCGTGTGGCGCGAAGTGGGTCTGGGGGAGGGGGGTGGGGGAGTGGGGGATACTTGGTCAAGTGTTTAATTCTATTGAGCCTCCGCAGTCTGCAATTGATGCCTCTTTCATATGATGGATCAGCTACTGAGAAATTTATTTTTTAAGTTAACTAAGATGTAGAAGAATCTTCTTCGTCGCCAAATATCAGATGGCCATCTTGTTTTGTCGTATATTGTATCATGCTTGACATGATTCACTCTCCTGAGACACTGAGTTGTCAGAAATATTTTTGTTGTCTAAATGCAAAAAAAAAAAAAAAAAGTACGTGTCAAGCAACTTTGTCGCCATCCTAGAACTCTCATAGTGGTCAGTATCTTCTGAAAGCAGTGACGTAGGATGACCTGTTGTCGGGGGGGGGGGGGGGGGGGGGGGGGGGGTGGGGGGGGAACAACAACCCAAAACGAACGAAGGGAACGGGGTTTGGTATGACCATGGCTCGGGCCTCCCTGGCCACAGCTCCCAGGACCCGACCCTCTTGCTGCAGAATAGTCAATTTCTGGGAATCAGAAGTAGGTCAAAACTGCCCGTGTTTCGACAAAAACATTGTATTGAAAGCCCGGACAAACAGCCAATGTGGCATCTTTGTCCGTGCTTTTAAGCCAATGTTTTTGTCGACGGACTTTCAATTTTCACCTACTTCTGATTTGCGAACGTCTATTTGAGTCCAAAAAAAAAGAAGATTGGGATTTAATGCCGAGCAAGCTATAAAATGACTTCTCACCACGGGCATAACAGAGATTATCCCTCAATCAGAAGTAAATCAAACAATTCACGGAATTCAAACATTTATTCAGCCCGCTCCGTCTGTAAGAGGCGTTTTTTCCCCTGAGACATGGTGACCGAGGCTCATGTTAACCCTTTCAGCGCCAACACCCTACAGCAGGAGACTGATTGACCATGATAATTCAAGGGTAGTGGCCGATTAGCTTGGCGCCTTCAGGCGCCAAGCTAATCTGGCACTCCCCTTGAATTATCATGGTCAATCCACCTCTTGCAAGTGGCACATAGTCGTTAAGTAACACTTCCAAAATTCGGGAAATGCGCCCATGACGCTAATACATGTATATGCCTCTTGCTCGCAAGGAGCTGTCCCACCGACCTCCACGTTGAGGTGTTTATCCGGCATTAATCCCTTCACTGCCAGTGGAAGCAGATTTTGTCTCTGTAATCTTTATCTCAACCCTGTAGAGTCTCAGTTGTCCAAAACAAAACATGGAACCTGTCGGCTGGTGTTCAGGTTTTCGGCAGCTAACGGGGGCATAATTATGCCGCATAGTGGTCGGTGCAATGCTGCGAAACATTACCGTTAGTTCTTACTGTCTTTCCTTACTGCGAAGGGGCTCGCTCAATCTACTGTCTTTGCCCTGATTCTACTAAAGAACCACGTTTACGTGTGGAGGTATGACGCAACTATGGTTAGTTATCGGGTTTTTACGCCGAGCAAGTGACTTAGGTCATGGTCAAGCGTATACTTTAATAAAGGAGGGACCACTGCGACATGCATCTTCGTAGTCGAACTGTTAACTCATTCGAGACGTGCCGCCTCCGGATACGCGGCATAAGCATATGCCGCGTATCCGGAGGCGGGACGTCTCAAATGAGTTAACACTTAATACTACAAGAACGGCCCATTACTCACGATTAAACGGTCTTCAAAATACTTTTCGGGCAGATTCCCCATCATGGGGAGACCTTCGACGGCATCAAGGACAGAGTCAGTCCCTGGAGTACAGAGTAGAGCAGTGCTGTCAAAAGCTCCATCTGCTTGTCTCTGTCTTGGATAATCTCGCCTGTTGAGGTCTTGATTTAAGATTCAAGATTCAAAAACGTTATTGTGTCAGTCTGGCCGACAAATTTTCCTTCGTTGGGATCATTATGCTAAATCAACGAAAGACACATGCGCGCGTACGATTTCAGCCACATTATCACAATGGTATAATTAAGTATCTCACACACTTCTCAGTTTCGCATCCATCCCCTGCCCCCCCCCCCCACCCCCCTCCTCCCTCCCCGCCATATCCCCACCCCGTCGTGCTACAAGAACAAAAAAAAAAAAAAAAGCTGAACACACACACAAACTCACATGTCCACAGTGTCAGTGGTATAGTAAGTAAGTCTGCCACTTGCAAGATTCCACTGCGGCATTCTGAGGTGCAAGTTTCTCGACGGCGTCAACAAGGTCAGAGTGACACGCTAGTCAACGCACTCCACATTTAGAATACGGATGACCCCCAGGGTACAAAGCTGCCCTTGTAGCGTTTGGTTTTAACAAGAGGAGCTTTGAACCTACGGCCGGACGGGAGCTTTTGGAGGTGCTTTTTAGAAGGCAGTGGGAAGTGTCAGCTGCCAGCCTCAAGCTCTTGCGTATCACTCTGTAGGAAGCAATCTTCCTCTATATTGGTCCGATGACATTTTGCATGCCGTCGTACATGCCCCGGATGTTTCCCGTGTCAGCCGAGCTATGAACGCTGTTGCAAAGCTGAAGTCGGAAGCCATTTGCGCAGCATCTGGATATTTTCTGCACGTTGCTAATGGCTGTTCTCAGGATCTGCAGATTGCTTTTAGTGGGGGAACGTTTGTATTCTGTTACGTGGTAGTCGTAGTCGTAGTATGATACAATCACACCAGACGCACGGAAGTAGGGTTCTTGTAAAGAAACTTCACTCAGCTGCAACTCGTCACACGTGGCACAAGGTTGTAGACCACACTGGAGCAACAGTTTCAACAGTATTTTATTCTGGCGATGCAATCTCAGCACAATGCATCCACAAATGCATCCACACGTTGGTACACTGTCTCTCTACAATGCATCCACAATTCTGATACACTGCGTCTCTCATACAGTGCGCCAACACTGATACACTGTCTCCTCTACAATGCATCAACACTTTTGACACACATACAACATACACCCATAATTCGCTAACACGCCTTTTTATACTATTACAGATCTCCACAACAATCCCG
Source organism: Semisulcospira habei (assembly GCA_036245525.1). Classification (NCBI taxonomy): domain Eukaryota; kingdom Metazoa; phylum Mollusca; class Gastropoda; family Semisulcospiridae; genus Semisulcospira; species Semisulcospira habei. The sequence goes on from BTPG01000001.1 coordinate 49,621,526, forward strand.
CAAACTACACAACTCAACCAATCAGAAAAAAACCCGTAACCAACACTCATTAATATTCATGAAAAAGAACACACTAGATCTGACTACAATATTCCACTAATATCTAGAGTGTATTTCGGAAAATCCTTGCAATCCGTAAATGTTGCAAAAAATTGCCAATAACTTGTTTACTACAAAGCTTTGATGTCATATTTGAGGTCATTAGAAAGGTCGCGAACCTGCCCGAATCTTTCAGTCTAATACAGGTTAAACTTTACAACAATGTAGCAAAAAGACGCGTCATTCTAGTTAAACAACAGAAATCGACCGCAATTCTCCATGCAAAAGAAAACGAATCATACTAAAAAGGTACGCAATTCTTATCCAAAATAACTCAAATGAATATCGGATCTTTCTTTGATTAGCACACACACATGCTCTCAAAAGAATAACACCACCACAAACGTAACACACTCAAATTAAGCGGTTAGACGTTCCTCCTTGACTTGGATGAGTGTGGTGGAGCTGGCCTTGAAACAGTCATTGTTCTTGCCCTCTGATGGCTGTGCTGTGGACGGTGTCTCGCAGGTGGCTCCATCTCTGCTGAGTGTCACCGTCTAGCACCTCGTCTAGGGTCGCCAAGAAAGCCTCTGCCACGTTTGGATTTGCCGTCTGGTTCACGGTAATTCTAGGCTTTCCTTCTGGTTTGGAGCGGTGAATATTCTTTGGTCAGCTTGGAGAGTAGTCATTGACGTAATCCACACTTTGATAAGTACGCGTGAGCATGGCGCACTTCAGCAGCGCTGATCGCATTGTGATAACCAAGTCCGGCTGGTGCCAGTGCTTGGAGCGAAGATGGCTCCACGACACCCTGTTGAGGCTTCGTCTAAAAGAAGGAGCTGGTGAGTTTACGTGCAGAGCTCCAGGAGTCTCTTTAATCTTCCGTATTTCCCCACACTTGGTCAGGAGTCGTGGTCGGCACCCACAGTTGCGTCGAAGTCACCGAGCAGGAGATGTTTTTGTTTGGGGCTTCCGACGATGGGAGAATTGAACTTGTCGTAAAAATCATCCTTCACAGATACCTGACGGTAATTCCTCTATCTATGCATACTACTTAAGAGGACTGTCAAGGGTCACACGAGTTCGGTAAATGTGTGAAAAATACCAATTTTTGTTAGAATTGTAGTTTTTATCAAACGCTTTGAAAACTTTTCAATCACGTTTGGCTTGAAGGTTTCGAATAGCAAGACATTTCTAAGCATACTGATATAGTCGACTCATCGCGAAGGTCAATGGTCACGAGGTTTGACAGATGTGTAAGAAATGCATACAATTTGATAAAACATGGATTGCGCTGGTGCTGAATCCAGCCCGTTACTTATTTCACAAAGGTCACACGCACGTGCATCGGCTATACACGCCAGCCATGAGGTCTTTGCCTTTCTTTGCTTTTTAGATTTTCTATAACGCGTACAGTCATTCTTTAGGTATTTTCTTTGACTACAAAAAATAGAAAATACAGAAACAGCGCTGTTTGGAGGCTTGATTTCATTTTTCATTGTAAAAGGTTAACCTTTTTTTCCAATTTCAAACAATCCCTGCTTAACTTTTTGCCCGTGGATGTAGTATCAAAACAACAGACAGATCATTTTGAGGAGCGAGTCTGACCGAAGTATCGTGTGGAAACAAAATAGTATCGGAGCATATCTGCCGAGAAAAATGCAACACCCACTATGATACTCTGACCATAGCAAGCTGAGGAGAGTTCCAGTCTAGCCCTCCCCCTCCCCCTCCTCTCCACTCCGCTTCCTTGTCACGGTATGGTAAAGCAGACCTGTATGCGTGGAATGTTTCAGGGAAACGGATGATTGTCAGAGAGAATAAAGACAGTTATCCACTTGCCATTTTGGAGGAAGACATTGAGAATAAAAACAGTTATCCACTTGCCCTTTTGGAGGAAGACAGTGTGACCTTCAGCACCGTTGTTGGAAGCCAGCTTTCCGCCGACGACACACAAGATTTAAACGGCGACAGTACGGACATAAACCAACTAGGAAGTCCGTGCTCAGCTGAAGGCGGCTTTGGGACTTCCTATTCGCCACGCAGAGTGTCCAACATTCATTTGAAGTTTGACTCTGCCAAGACCCATCCGAGAAAGGTGTCGCTGTTTCTATGCCAACTGCAAAATCACGAGAGAACTATCCGATTCACGGCCCCCCCACAGTGCTGCGCGGACTGGCTCTATTGTTCAGGGTGAGGCGCTGTAACGCAACAGACACACGGATCGTCTCCTAATATTTGCTACGTTGAACAACATAGCGAATCGACGGAGACACCCAGTGTCTTGCTGGCGATCTCTTTGGTGTTGCAATTATAAGTGAGAGGAGTAACAAGACTCGCACTAGATCGACTCGGGATAAAGTGATCCCTATTCAATCTGAGGTGGGTCAGATTAGTCAACAGCGGACACGTTTTTGGCTCACGTGCGAAGCAAAAGTGAGTATGTTCTTGGCCAGTGGTCGTCCGTCCGCCCGCCCGTCCGCCCGCCCGCCCGCCCGTCGTCTGTCGTCCGTCTGTCGTCGTCCGTGGTAAACTTTACCGTTGGCATTTTCTCGAGACTATTCAAGCTACAGTCTTCAAACTTGGCCCAAGGATACTTTGTAGCATGACCTTTCTGAACATACTAATTTCAATGACGTTTCACACATTTCAAGGTCACATGAAATATATCAAAAATAGCTATTTTGGGATATAATTTGTTTTTTCTCAAATACTATTCACAACTTCAAACGCAAACTTGGTATAAAGATACCTTATGGTAAGACCTTTATACGCACACTACTTTGGTTGATCCCTTGGAAATGTCAAGGGTCACAAAATCTCAAGAAATAGGTCCAAAATAACCATATTTTGACAAAAGATTGTTTTTCTTTTTTTCTCAATTAGTCTTTATAACTTCAAACCCAAACGTGCTACAGAGATACCTGAGGTAAGTCTATGCATACTAATTTGCTGTGTCTCTCATCCTATCTCGCATCGACTACTGCAACTCTCTCCTTTCCCGTCTCCCTCACTCCACCACTTTCCATCTCCAGCGTGTCCAGAACAATGCTGCCCGCCTCGTCCTCAGAAAGAAAAAATCCGACCACATCACTCCCCTGCTCAAACTCCTTCACTGGCTCCCCATCCCCCAACGCATCCAATACAAGATTCTGTCTCTCTGCTACAAATCCATGAACAACTACGCTCCTGCCTATCTCTCCAACTTACTTCACCCCTACGCTCCTCCCCGCTCTCTCCGCTCCGCTTCCGACCCTCTCCGCCTCCACGTCCCCCGTACCAAACTCGGCACTTTCGGCCCCTGCTCCTTTTCCGTCTACGGCCCATCCACCTGGAACACTCTCCCACTCTCTCTCCGTCAGAAACACTCTCTCTCCTCCTTCCAGTCCGCTCTCAAAACTCACCTCTTTCAACAGTTCTAGCACTATATCACCACACTCCCCACCCCAAGCTGACTGTCGTAATGTATTTTCACTACTTGTGGTACGTGAGTCGTCTAAAGCGTGCGCATGCGTACGCGAGTTGCGAGAGCGCGCTTAGAGTTCTAATTGTTATAAGATAAGCGCATTATAAATACCGTAATTATTATTTAATTATTATTATTTTTGATCCCTCGGAAAGGTCAAGGGTCACAGAGCTCAAGAAATAGGTCTAAACTCGCCATATCTTGACAAAAGATGTTTTTTTCTCAATTACTATTCATAACTTCAAACCTAAACTTACTACAGAAATACCCGATGGTAAGACCAAATCTATGCATACTAATTTGGATGACCCCTCGGAAAGGTCAAGGGTAACAAGAGGCCGGCAAATGTGTAACAGATGCAACATTTTTGCTAACTTTTCAGTCAGATTTGGCACAAAGGTAGCTGATGATAAGACCTTCATATATATCCTAATTTAGTCTACTCATCGCAAAGGTCGAGGATCACGGGGGTTTCACAGATGTGTGAAAACTGATTAAATTTTGAGAAAACATGGATTTTGATAGTGCATAAGCCATCCCCTTACTTATTGTCAGACACGTGTGGATCGGTCATACATTTAAGCCATAAGGGCTTTGCCTTTCTTGTTTTATTGCTTGTTAGCCGCATCTCCCAAAGTTGGGATGTGTCATCTAACGACTATTACCGGTTGCAGGAGATGGATCGACCATCTTAAATCAAGGGAGTGCAAGATGAGTTTGGCGCCATAAGACGATGTAGAGCGCCGGGGCTGAATGGGTTATTACCAGTTACTCGTAATTACCGGTTATTGAAGCTTTCCGGAGTTTTTATTTTCATCCTTCTGTTACATGTTTATAATATTAATGTTAACTCATTCAGCCCGGCACACGTATTTCCCAAATTTTGGAGGCGTCATCTAACGACTATGCACTTGTTGCAGGAGATGGATCGACCATGATAATTCAAGGACAGTGCCAGATTACCTTGGCGCCGACAGGCTAATCTAGCACTATCCTTGAATTATCATGGTCGACCCATCTAGGCCGTCAGATAGGAGGTGAAACACCTCCCCCTTCTCCCCACCCTCTTTCTACCCTCTACCCCTCCCCCCCCCCCAATCTGCGGGGGGTTGGAGACCCCATTTTTTTCGGAAGTCTATCAGCAATGAAGACGAACCGTAGGTGTTTGCCAAAAATAAATACCGTATTGAATATAGGAGGGCATGTACTATGGTCATATTTTCCTTCTTTTGACCCTATATTTTGCTTTTGGGGGTAGGGTTGGCGTTAACGATACATTTCCCGTAAAAAAAAAACACACAGAACTAAATGACTGGTATCTTTGGAAACATAATACATTTACCTACCATTTACAATGATTCAATGTCTAAAAAGCAAAATGGTGACGTCATCGCGGCGGCATCTTGTTTAGCCTTCTTGCCAGAAGAATAGTTGTCCAATCTTTGACATATTTTGATGAAAACTTATAAAAATTATACCAATGTTATAATACATCATCAATGGAAACGTAAACGATTCAATGTTTTCGACTGGTGACCTTGAAAGGTGTTAAAGTTGTACTTTATGAAAAAAACAACAATATATTTTTGAAAATGTGATAAAAAATCTTACTAAAAGTGATAACATGTAAGGAATTACTATGAATAGTTGATAAACGATTAGATGTGACCTTTACAAAGGTCAAGGTCGCAGTTTCGAAGAGTTCGTAAGAATATTCAGTTTACAATAGGGGCCAAGCATTTGCTCTGATTTTAGGAATATTTGCTCACACCTTTGTGACCTCTTACTACTGAATCATATTCTGTTGACTTGAGATTATCAGGAACATCATAATACAGATACTCTTTATAATTAAGGTCAAGGTAACAATACGTACAACTGTGTACTAAATCTGATAAGTTAACTGTTCTATGGTTCTGAAATTCTCTCTCTCTCTCTCTCTCTCTCTCTCTCTCTCTCTCTCTCTCTCTCTCTCTCTCTCTCTCTCTCTCTCTCTCTCTCTCTCTCTCTCTATTTGGGTAGAAATCAAAAACTCTAAATCCCCGCCCTTACTTGTTGGGTTTCTGTATCGAAACCCCGCAGCCACCTTTGAGTGGTACTATAGCTTTTTACACATGATCGATAAAACAGACATTCACAACAAAGATGTTCTCCTTCTTGGAGATTTTAATATTGACTTTCTTAAACCCCATCCATCATGGGAATGTACTACTACCCTTGTCGGTCTTCACCAATT